>OZ002737.1:29885968-30485968 GCA_963924305.1 Polygonum maritimum
AACATTTGCAATAGTCGTTCATGTGGAAAAAGAGTGAGCTACTTTCACCATTTATCCTCTCCTATAAAAAATCATTTGTGCAACTCATTCTAGAAAACCCTAAAGTTAATTGAAACAAATCCTTGAAGTTGGATATGTGGCTACACTGTGCTTCAAATTGTCCAAGGACAAAAATCAACAAACTCATTAGCTTGCTAGCACAAGAAGGAAAATTCCACAGCAGCATTACTTCATTTCTATACATTCTTGTAGGAAAGGTACAAGGGAATGGAAATAAAAATGGGTTTTTCTTAATGAATGTCAGAATCAACCTGCTAAGATAAACATCTAATATAAGTTGATCTGCACAACTAAATTTCTGTTTATCTTGATATGGCTGTTTCCCTACTCACTTCACTGCTGGTTAAAATACACACAGCTTGGTCATGAAATCCCAACTCATAAGGGTACTGGTACAATTTATACATTTTCATGGATGTTCGCCTTCTCTTACTATATATGGATTTTTTCTCTAAGTGCATTCAATCAGGAGTTTCTCCCTCGACCCTGTTTTGAAGTGTCTTAGCTAATTAATATTCAGATTGTTAGACTAGAGGATGATGAACACACAAAGACACTGAAATCTATTGATAATAATAGGAAACCAACAATCTCAACGGGACAAAACCCCGATTGAGCCAAATCCCAAAGGAGATAACCTCCAATGAGCCCAAAGGCCACAGCCTTGATCCTCTCTAATTCTCCCCATCATTTCTCAACTGACACCCTCTCCTATTTAAGTTCCAATCCAGCAGCTTGTTCCCCAAGGCACACATAAACCCTTCCCTTTTTACCCCTCTAGTTAACTTGAATTTACACATCATTCCATTAATATACTCTTTGCTGAAATAAAACATTTCCTGTCCTAACAATGCCACCCGCTTCAAACAACCTTGTCCTCAAGGTTGAATTCATAAAGGATGCACCAGGCTAGGATGGATCAGTTAGGAACACAAGGTGGGGAGTGGAATCCTGTTGAGCTGCTGCATTTGCTTGGATAATGGATAACACCATGCTTTGGTGAATTAAACAACACCACTTAAAAACCCCTTTCTCTAGTGAGCTGTCACCTTCCCATTTAGAAACAAAGTGCACCACATCAGGAGCAAATATCATTAGCTCCCTCTCCTCTTGAAAGTGAAGGAGAGTTTCCCGAATTTCCTCACCCATTGAACTATGCCTTTTCTTTTCATTCCAAGAGATCTCTTCATCATCTGTGACCTCTGGAGGCCGAGGGGATTCATTGAATAGTTTCAGAGTTCGGTTTCTGGACTGATTCTCTTGCTCCAACTGATCACAACAAAGCTTCCCATAATCCCGACCCGATGGAAGTTGTGGTGGAGGTTCTGGCGGTATCGGCAGAATGTAATGCCCCTCCTCTCCATGATTTTGAGACTGTAACTTCCCTGCAGCTCCCCTGATTTCCCCCTTCAAATTAGCCTTGTCCTCAAAACTGTAACTGAAAACAACGAATCCCGACTGATCCGGGGGTGGCCACGGTGGGATTAGTAGGCAGAAGTTACCACTGTAACATTCCCTTTGAGTTATAATAGCCCTTACCGACCTCTTCAAAGCAGCATTGCCCTCAAGGCTATATAGAGAATCGAAAACGGATGTGGAGGACGAGAATTGAAGAAGGCCAAGGTCACCGGGGTCGTCACCGGCCGCGTCTGCCTTGTCGTTGATACGTAGAGGGATGGGACTTGCAACTGCGAGGAAAACAGAAGTTGAGGGGATGGGTCCCGACCTGGCGAGCTCCGGGGAGGGATCGGGTGGTTTTGGCGGCTGGGGCTTGAAACTCGGGTATGGAGCGTTGGCAGCTAGGGACTCCGAAGGAAGAGTAGAATCAATTTTCCCTTCCCCACACTTCAGTTTGGGTTTCGGATGAATCTAGAGAAATATAGGCCCCAAACAATATACTGCAAAGTTGGGTCAAGGAGGTGGGCTTAAAATTCCAATACCTGACCCAATTATATTATGAGATATCCTTTCTTCCAAGGGTTGACCCGTTACGGGTTGCTTCTCTGAACCCAAACCCGGTTTCAGCAAATTATCGTCGGCCGCTTTCTTCCACAATTCGTCAACCTCTAACCCTTTCTTTCCCGGCTCCGCCATGGCTGCAACTGCTCGAGATCGATCCACTTTCTTGTTTTCCATTCCCTCCTCCTTTGCTTGAATCGACCAAGGTGGTGGCCCGAGATGCTCCATTTTCGTTTCAATTCCCATCTCTCTCGTTTTCTTCACTAGAAGGAAAACTGGCTCGAACTTTTGACGCTCCCAGAACCCTAAAATCCAAAACTCGTCGGTCTGCTTCACTTCACTGGTTGTAGTCGTCAACAATTTCTCGAACTCCGTTGTGAGATCTTCCCTGTTTACGCACAAACCAATGATTGCGTGATTCTTCTCCGACGGAATTCTTGGGTCGATAATTTCTGCCACCCCTTTCTCTTCCCCGGGTTGGTCGGTGGGTTCATCCTCAGCCTCACTCTCGGTTTCTCTGGGCTCAATTGCGACCCATAACCCTTGCTTGGCTTTGTCGCCTTCTTCCCCAACTCTACCATCTCTTGGCCAGGCTTCAATAGGACCTTCCATGGCAGCAAGTCCCTGGAATTCTTCTTGAATGGCCACTTCTCTGGAGAAATCCGGCTCTTGCTCCATCTCCATCTCCATCAGATACCTCTCCAAAATAGAGGTTAAAAGCTCCACTCGTTGTTTGAGATTTATCACTCGACCCAACAATTTAAGCTTTTGCCCTCTTCCCAAATCTGCTAGAAGTTCAACCTTCATCTCTCCAAGACTGATATTCAACCACCCTAAATCGTTTTCCATGTACAATCCAGTACTCTTCACCCTCTTTTCCCCCTCTGCTATCCAGGAAAGGAGTGACCCCTTTACATCGTTAAACCAGACTTGGATCTCACCGATCACCTCTTCCCAATTCCACTCTATCTCATCAATCGCTGAATCTCTCAATTCTTCTGTCAAGGTCATCCTCATATCTAACCCTCCAATTGATGAAGCTCTCAATGAAAGCACCAATTTGTTAGACTAGAGGATGATGAACACACAAAGACACTGAAATCTATTGATAATAATAGGAAACCAACAATCTCAACGGGACAAAACCCCGATTGAGCCAAATCCCAAAGGAGATAACCTCCAATGAGCCCAAAGGCCACAGCCTTGATCCTCTCTAATTCTCCCCATCATTTCTCAACTGACACCCTCTCCTATTTAAGTTCCAATCCAGCAGCTTGTTCCCCAAGGCACACATAAACCCTTCCCTTTTTACCCCTCTAGTTAACTTGAATTTACACATCATTCCATTAATATACTCTTTGCTGAAATAAAACATTTCCTGTCCTAACAATCAATTTATAACTATGCATTTCATGTGCATAAATGGTTGAGGACTTTCTACAAAGGCCTATATCCACGAAAAACTTGCTCAACTGAAAAGGGAAAAGAAGTAAGGTAAAAAATATTTTAACTGAAATTGCTCTACAAATTAAAAAAGAAGCAAGGCATATAAATCTATGAATATAGACAATAGTACAGTAACAAAAACCTGTTGACGGGCTGCTGCAAGTTTCAAAAGCTCATCAGCCTCTGAGAAATTCTTGAACCACTGGCTCAGTGCATGATCTTTGGTATGACCTTTCTTACGACCATCAGAGTCCTGAACGCCCGCTGCAGTTCAAAGGGTAAAGCACTCAGACTGCATTCTGGAATTAAGAGTCGAACCATGACAGCAAGGGAGAATCATACCAACGCTAGGCGACTGGATACCGGCAGGCAAGCGAGGCACAACTACAGCCGGATGATTCTGTACACGAGCTAACAAAGCTGCAGAGGGGCTAGGAAACACTATCTCGTCATATGACTCCACAACCACAGGCTTTTTTGTTGTTTGTGGACCAGCCTCCTCTGAAGGATACAGCTTCAGATTGTGACGCCTATGAAAAATGGAGAAAAAATCAACAAAAGGCAGGGGAATCCTTATTGATCCTTTCCAGATGAAACTTTTAAACAAGAAAATGCACACGGCAATGTACAGAGAATCCTCATTGATTTTTTTTTAGCAATTTAACAATCACAAAAGCTTTATTGTAGATAACGTATTCAATGAAAAACAGGAAATGCCAATCAAGTCATGAACATACAAGCACTATGTACGCGTAAGAGATTTTTTTGGATCTTGATATTAACATGAATCTGGTGGATTATTAACACAATATGGCTGATTAATGCTTTTATGCAAAGCGTTCCAAATTAGGTTCAATTTGGTGCAGTTTACCAAAATGAAATATGCCAATTGCTTACAAGTCCAGCTGCTTATCACAGACATCGCTGTGGAAGTAAAGGGTAATGGTAATCTCAAATTCCCCCCAGCCACATTCAGTCAACTCAAAGGGGGAGGAATCCACAGCTCTGATGTGGTTGTTGAAACTGGGGTGTAAATGGAAAACAGCACGCTTAACCACAACGCTCAGATCCTCATTTGTTGCCCCACGTACATAAACAGTCCATTTGTGAGACTGAGACCTGAAAACGATGCCAAGAAAATCAAACGCGCATTTCATCAAACACATCGTGCGCAAGTGGCAAAACAACACCACCAGCAACAACATTTACCCAGTGTATCCCACAAAACGCAAGATTGGGGGTCAGGACGAGGTATTCCAATACACCCGGAAAAACCCAAGCAACCGAACCAACCAACAAAAGAAAACTAACGAAGGCTAAAGCAACCTCAACAAAAGAAAATTAGCAATACTAGCCGGAAAAAAAAAACTGAAAGCCGACACAAGAGCCCAAACCCCCAAACAGCCCATTTGTGAGATTGAGACCTGAAAACGCCGCCGAGAAAATCAAACGGGCATTTCATCGAACACATGGTGCGCAAGTAGAGTTGCAAAACATAAACCCTTAAACCCACACAACGCCATCAAACAATCAAAGTCGGACTTACTCGGTGGCCTTTCTACCAAGCCAGAAGGCCGCGGTTCCATAGACAATTGGGACAGAAATCTCCAAATCCTTGGTCTTCTCAGGTGAAACCTAAGGAAGATTAGGGCAATACAGAAATTAGGGTTCCTTGGTTGAAGAAGAAGAAGCTAGCAAAAGGGTTGAAGTAAAAATTGACGGACGACAACCTTGTCTGTGGAATTCTCGATTTTGACTTGAGGGGCAGAAGAGACAAGTCCACCTGATTGTTGTTGATCGTCCCCGTGTGCGTTGAGAGACGATGGTTGGGAGGCCATTCCCTTTTGACTGTTGTATAAGGTAAAGGTGCGCCTCTACACAAGAATTCACAGCGTGTGAATTTGTAGGCGCAGTTATGTGAAAAATTATCTTACCCTCTCACAGGTTACTCACGAAATTGTGTACAGTACAATGTTATGTCTCGATAGGTGTCAAACGATATTGGATCAATGAAATCACCTGAGTTTTATATCCGAAATTGATGAAAGTGGTCAACTCAATATGTATTTATTGTACTTCTTGCTGGGCTAGGGTAGGCTCCAGCCCACCCTAAAAAATTAGAAAAAATAAAAATAGAATAAATTAAATAATAATAATAATAAAATAAAAAATAAGGTAAATTTGGCAGTAAATTAGTTAAATTAAAGTAATTTAGCCCACCCTAATTATTTTGATAATTAGTCTAGCCTATTTTACAATTCTGGATCCGTGCCTGCTCCTAATACACTACTCCCTCTGTCCCTAGGAGCACCGGTATTGGGGGTTTAAGTGAATTTCATGCATAAAAAAAAGGAATAAACCGTGAAATTTCACTCTTGGTTTTCATGTGGTAAAATCGTGTATTTGAGTTTCATGGAAAGAGAGGATAACGGGGAATATTATTAAAATTTATTTAAATAATTAAATCAATTTTCATTTTAGGTAAAATAGATTTCCTTATCATTTTTATGAAAAATCTACATAATTAATCAAAATAATGGATTCATAATTGAAATGATTTTTTTTTTTTGCAAATGGTCAAAAATTTATTAGAACAAAGGTAATTGAAATGATTTTATTTTATTGATTTATAGATAAAAGATAAATGGACATATTATTATATATAAAAAAATCTTAATAAGTTAATACAAAAAATTTAGTATAATAAATATTACTTGGAAACTAATCTTTCATGATAATCTTAATCGAATTGATTGAATTTATTTATTCATAGATAAAACATAAAAATTTATATTATCAAATAAGATATAAATTTATTTGGGTTGCACATTCTCGAGTAAAAAATATATAAAGTTCAATCTTTGATCGATTAAGTCGAGTTGATATTCACATTACTCGTACATGGTATGATATTTGTACTAGTCTATAGTATATATTAAAGCCGAGAGCTTTAAAGCTTCCACGTTAATTCTGACACACTTCATTTTAAAAAATAAAGTTTGGAAAAATAATTTTACAGTCTTTCTTATTCTTATTAATTGTCTATCATCTATCTTCTTCTTTTTCTAATTTCTATCATTTTCACCTAATTTCTATCTTTTTTAACTATTTGCTTAGGCATTCTTTTTTGCAAATTAAAATTATAATTAAATTTTTAAACTTATTTGTACTCTAAAATTTTGTTTTTATTGTATTTTTATAATCATATACATTCTTCATATTTTGTTGTCAATCTTTTTTTGTCCCATATATAAAGCATTAGATCTTTATTTCAAATGGCATGAATTACAACCATTTTATCTTTTTTCCCACTTAAGTGGGTTTTGTCTTGACTTTTGTAGCTTACACGTCACTCCATTTTATTATTTTCTCCCATATAAAAAAAGCAAGCGGGATAAATCTATAATTAGTTGTATATTTTTTTGTATTGATGAATAGTTTTTGAGAATGCTTTGGGATGATGCTAAAATATTTTATTGTATAAAACTTAATTTTTTGAAAAGGAAAAGATTTTTTTTTATAAACAACTCGGAGATAAAAAATGTCGAGAAACCCACCTTAATCATTTCTTCAAGATACAACACAATGGCCAACGACTTCAAAAACAAAAGTCGAACACAAAAGCCCGAATAGGTTCGATTGGACACTAGTCAGTTGGTAGGTGATGTAGCCAATTTTTTATTTGAGCATTCATGTCCTTCAAATTCCCCTTCAATCTGACCTTTGTCAACGCGATCGCCTAGCTAATACATAAGTCGGTATTTGCATGAACCCCTTCCTATTCAAAGCATCTCCTATTGCGGTCCAGCCAAATAATGTAGACGAAAGTAGCAAAGGTTGCAAATATGATCTCGAAAACCACTAAATTGTGCCAAGCACTTAAGCTAAACCAATCAAGCCACTCGATAAGAGTCGGGACATGGTGCGTAACTCCTGTCAACTTCATGACGCATATGATGATGGTTGTAGAAAAGGAGCATTCAAACCATCTATGGTGGACTGTTTCTTGCGCTGAGTGACAAATGTGGCAATTAAAGGTTCGAGTAGGTAAGCCCTTTCCTTGTGAGGTTGTCAAGAGTGGGCGATTTACCCTTGGCTGCGAGCCAAGTGTTGAAGGCGCATCATGGGGTAACTTGTCCCCGTCACAAGAAGCGGCCTGACGGAACCAAAACACGACGGCTACTCCACTTATGATAGAGCTCATACCCCATAACTTTTGACTTCATAGAGCCAAAATCTTTCCCAATAAAGTCTCGCCAAGGAGTTCCGGATCTCCAAAATCTTATCTCTTACAGTAAGAACCACTCACGAAGCCCAACTTTCGCCACTTCTAAGAGGAACGTCCTAATTAATTAAATGGGGTCATATGGTCCAAATATTGGACCTTGAATCCTCATGGTCATCCAAGTCACACAAAAAATTTGCCTATCTAAGCTTGATTCCAAGCCAAGGTTTCTTTAAGCCCCAAGCACCAAGCCCCCTTCCTCTCTAGATCTAGTCACTTCTTTGCACGCTACAAGGGAGTGATTAGACTCACATTTCCCACTCCAAAGGAAGCTTCGCATCATAGACTATAACGCTTTAACAAGTACCTTGGGCAAAATGAAGATATTTGTCCAGAAGTTATTGATGCCACATATCACCGACATAATGAGATCCATCGTACTCTTCCCGAATAAGACAAGGTTTTAGTAGCCCAAGATTCAATTCTGCACCTAATCTTTCCCAAGAACAACTCTGCATAATCGCTAACTCTGATAGAGCGAGAATGGAGGGGCAAGCCTTAATAAGTGATAGGAAGAGACTCCTGTTCCATTAGCAAAATGTTAAGAATCTTTGTAGCAACATCATCATCAACCCCAACCAAGAATTAGAAAACTTATTTATGTAAATGAAGTGTAGTATTATCATCGGTTTGGTTTGGTTTAACGTCAATCTCTATATACTAAATGTTGTTTAATTACGGTGGTCTCTTACTAGTTTATTAATGGATATATGGTTAGTTCAACTCATTAATTTTTTTTGCTTATTTGTATTTTGTAACTAAAGGTGACCATTATAAGGCAGGTGGCACCTCTAGACCCTTATTGTTTTATTATGTTTCTATATTATAATTTGTAAGTATGTAAAATGTTCATATTGGAGCAATCTCGAATAGAAATCGATGATTCTATTTCACTTATGGATCGCGGAAGAATGCATACGTGTGAATTAGCTGTCAGGTTTTAGTTTTGCATTTCGATCTTTATAATTTGGGAACAAATATTTGGCCTTGTTTTGTATTTCTAAAATTCTGTGAGTTACTTTAATTAGTGGGATGCTTTGGTATGTATTTTAACAATGTACTCGACTATGTATTTTGATTATCTATTTCGACATGTATTAGTCAAGATGCATGTATTTAAAAAAACCATCTCTCATTTAAATAAGGGGCAATCGATTAACCGCACCGGTTTAATTTTATGGTTAACGAAATACATAATGGTTCTTTAACAATTATCATAATTTAATAAACGAAAATTCGAGTTGAACAATATCTGGTTAACCGAAATTCCGGTGTAGAGACCGTGCTTAGCCCTCGCCACTAGTACGTGTATATCCATATTTGTGGCCTTTATTTTACATACGGAAGAGAAGGAGCCCAACATCCATCAAACTCATGCGTAGAAGACTCCTAGTGAGAGAGAGAGAGGTCTTCACTTTATTCCCACCGCCCTCAAATCTTCTTCTTCTTCTTTTATTTATTTATTTATTCCTCTCTCTCTCCTCCTCCTTCTTCTTCTTCATCAATAATCCTACCTTTAGCCCTAATCGAGTACTCCATCGTCTTCTTTCAGATCCATCCATACTCCATAAGGTAATTAACCTACCATGCATACACCACCAACTTTTTTTACCTACTATACAACATACATACATAGCTATCCATCTATCTATTGATGAGAGATCCCTGCTTACTTTATCCATCGACCGACCTTGAATTGCTCGATCATGGGGTTTTGGTATGTATGTATGTATGTATGTATTATTCTTTATCTATATACCTTGTATGCATCTATCCATGTTTGTACGTATTTACTAACCCTAGCTCAGATCAAAAAGAAATTGCTAACCCTAACTATGGCAGCCCAAGTACAAGGCCATTTTGTTCCATGAAATAATTAAACTCTGGTCTTTTCTTTCGGTAAGTTTTTAGTCGGTTAGCTAGTTTGTTTACAATTCAGATGCGTACATACATATAGACCTGGGTTCGGGTTCCAAACCGCCGCCTAAACCTAAATCTTGGAGGTTCCGGTTTACTGGTTCCGGTCCGGTTTCGGTTTTGACCGGTTTCGATGCCAGTTCCGGTTCCAGTTTTTTTTATATATTTTTTTTCCTGATAGCTCGTGGGTGCAGCTCGCGGTTTTCATCCAGAAGAAAACCGCGGTCGCAGCTCAAGCAACCGCACGCGTGATTTGGCTGGTTCATGGTCACTAAAACCAAAAAAAAATTATTTTTTTTGAAAAAATTCGTAAATCGCCGATTTTTATCCGGTTACGGCTCTGGTTTGAACCGGCCGGTTTGAATCGCCGGTTCACCGGTTTGGCCTAGCGCCGAACCTTAACCTACACCTCGCCCGGCCAGTTTAGGTTAAGGTTCTGGCTCGTTTCCGATTTTGACCGGTCTGGTTCAAACCAAACGTGGCCCAGCTCTACATACATACATAGAAAATTATATAATTCACTTCTTCCCATCCGATCTAAAGCAAAAAACAAAGAAGAAAAAGGACTTCAATTCGATCACGGGTACAGACTAGAGAAAGCAAGCTTGGCTATGGAAGAATTAAGTAGAAATACTACTCCCTCCGTTTCACAATAAGTGTCGTTTTAGCACTTAAAATTTGTTTCATAATATGTGTCGTTTTAGGTTTTCAAAGTGATTTATTAAGGGTAATAATGATAATTTTTATTGGAATGTGTATTTGTTGACTAAAGTTGTTCATTCATTGGCCAAAAAAATGTAATGAGTGGTGAGATTAAGAAAAAGTTGTAAGTTTTAAAGTGAAAGATTGATTTTCTTAAAAATTGTGCTGAGAGCTAAAACGACACTTATTGTGAAACGGAGGGAGTAATATGCATGGGATTTTGAAGGAAAAGCAGTAAAATGAGTCAGCCAATTGTTACCAACATTCTCGACAAACAGACAACTCCCTCGATCCGTAGCTATAATCCCCTAAAGCTGCTAGCTAGCGTTAAAAGTTCTTTCTTTCATTTTCTCTCTTTTCTTTCCATGGACGTTGTTGTCCCAACGAATTGAAAACGCATGCTTATCTGTGCTGACGTCACCCACTACCCTTGTGTCTGCATATGATGCGTGTTCATGAATTTCAGCAAAACTTGTCTTACAATCATTTGTCCCCCAACTCAGCCTTCAAACTGTGCTCATACACACTAATCAAGTACTTAATTAGTTAGGTCTTTTAATTAGTAGTAGCATATAAACTGTGTATAGAGTAAGTGAGGGTAATGAAAACCCCGTTCCCATTTGGCATCATTTCCACCATTTCCTCTACACAAGACACCATCATTGCAAACCCATACAATTATCCCGTTCCCACTTTCTCATTTTGATTTTTGAGGGGTTAGTTTAGGTCTTCACATTCCAATTTTCAAACCCTTTTCATGCTCAAACTAATTCATATAATTAAGCCTTCTCTTTCTTTTTCCCTTTATATATATGGATCCATCCAGGCGATCCATCATCATACATAAATCTCAGTGGTAGGAAAAGAAGCTTTTTTTTTTATAAATATATTTTCAATTTAAATTTTGAACCAAGGTACTCCGTATAAGCTAAGAGTTGTCTTTGAAAAACATACGCCTTCATTTTTTGTGAGGGCTGCTTACAATTAATTAATTATACCTGAAAAAACACTTGCATTGTGTTCTTTTCTTTTGTAGGGTTCATCATTTCATACCCTTATCTTCTTCTTCTAGATCTCCACGGTTTTCAGGATTTGTCAACTTTCATCTACACCTTTTTCACTTTTCACTATTACCCGCCTGATCTCTATTTCTCCATCTCTTTCGATCTTCACCCTTTTGCTATGTGTGTGTGTATATATAAACCTAGCTATATGCTTACATTCATCTTTTGTCTTTGTCTCTCCTTCATTATAATTTGATCAGTGAAGTTGATCCATGTGTAGATTATTAGCCAAGGCTACATAAGAAGTTGCATGTTGGTGCATTTCTATTGTACGCGCAGACGACGACACTTTCTCAAAGAACAGATCGAGAGCCTAAATAATAATGGAATCGTGTGTTCCTCCTGGTTTCCGGTTCCACCCAACTGATGAAGAGCTCGTCGGGTATTACTTGAAGAAGAAGGTTGCATCCCAAAAGATAGATCTCGATGTCATCAAAGACATTGATCTGTACCGAATCGAACCCTGGGATATCCAAGGTATGCCCACTGTATGCACATCTGTAATTGTATGTGTACTCCTATTCTAGCTTTAAATTCTTCATCTTCACACTATCTGCCTAGATCTTGCACAGTACCATGAGATCCATTGTATGGAGATATCGCCCGACCGCCACAGACTCCAAGACTTTTGATATGAATATTTGAACCCTAGAAAATATATATATGGGGTTTGTTTGACGTGATGTGTTGATATTTTTTAATCAATCAAATTTGCATTATGATGTACTTGTATTATCAAAACGACTTCTTATAATCTGGAACATTAACCGCCCTTCCAAATGACATACATGTCATGTACAAGTCTCATCTGCCAAATTAATGAAACCATATAAATAATTCACATAGTAGTATATATAGTACCATGTATAACTGCCTTCGGGCATTTAGTCAAAACGGTTAAGCCTCCAAGGGTAGTACCCAGAGGTCACCGGTTCGACTCTCATGGGCAGTGCCCTTAACCAAAAAAAAAAATAGTACCATGTATAACTAATACTTAGGTAATTAATTAAGTATATGAAGAGGAAATGACATGGTTTATATGGCAGAGAGATGCAAGATAGGATATGAGGAGCAGAATGAGTGGTATTTCTTCAGCCACAAGGACAAGAAGTACCCAACGGGAACTCGGACAAATCGGGCCACCATGGCCGGGTTTTGGAAGGCGACGGGGAGAGACAAAGCCGTCTACCACAAGACAAAGCTCATTGGCATGAGGAAAACCCTTGTCTTCTACAAGGGTAGGGCTCCCAACGGCCAGAAGTCCGATTGGATCATGCATGAGTACAGGCTCGAAACCGACGAAAATGCACCTCCTCAGGTAACTCATACACTTTTCAACTCACATCGATCACTTTTGTTTGTTGTCATCTTATTAAGATCAGTATGTATGCGATATAGGCTAAGAGTTTTAATTTGCATGACCATATATATTACCTCTAATTAATGTAGTAATAATGTAAGCATGACTTAAACTTGTCTAGCTTACTGTGTTCTAGCTTGCACGCCCAAACATATTTCAAAAGTAGCATAGCTAAGAATGAGACATGTGAAAAGGGGAATGATGAATTAAACTTGTCTGGAACTAATTAAGAGAGAAGAAAAGGTTGAGTTCAGTCATAGAGTGTGTTTGAGAAGCGTGCTTATTGTATTAATTAATGTAAACAGTAATATCAGTTAAAGCGGTGAACAATTATAATCCTTAGCAAGGTAATTAGTTGCCAAGAACACTGAATACTACATGTGTTGATGCCTGATAATGTTAAATGTCTAATTCTGAAACACGTACATCTATTTTTTTTTTTTTTGATCAAACAAACACGTACATGTATAGGGCTGTTGCTTGTTAATTACTAAGAAATTTATACATTAATGTAAACAGTATTACCCTTTTTAGTTGAAACCTATACATTTATATATAGATCATCGATCAAAACGTGCCCTAAAATCGTGAAAGACATGCATATTAACATGTATATATATACACACACTACTTTAGGCTCCGTTTTTATTCCAAAAGTCAAAAGAGAACATAAACTTGTTATGCTTTCATAAATCCTAGCTAGCTATAGTTATATCTCTTTCAGTTCACCGCATTTTGAGATGACCATTCATTCTAAAACTCTTACCTTGTTTAAATGGACCTTGCTAGGAGTCCTAAAGAAGAAAATTAAAGCAGATCGATTCTTCTAAATGAAAATTTCAAACATTTAGTGGAGATGCAATGATTTCCATTTCTTGAAGTAAAATGAAAAAAGAAATTTCATTTTAATACATGATAGCCCCAATTCATATGTCGGTAAAAAAATAGTACTACACCTTATGAACTTTTTGCTCTTTTGAGAGGTGGCATCCTCCACAACTTTTATAGATAAGCAATATGCATGACTAACGTAGAAACTAAATGTCTGGAATACCCCATCCTGACCCCCCTAGATCCTGCATTTGCGGAACTATCTGGGTAAATGTTGTTGTTGTTATGTATACCCTCTTAATATATACGTGGTGTTGGGTTTTGAATAGGAAGAAGGATGGGTGGTGTGTAGAGCCTTCAGAAAGAAAACGAATGTGAATTTGAGCAGCAACTACAAGACTAGTGATCAAGTGTGGGACTCATCCCCAAACAACTACAACTTGTATCATGAAGAAGCAATTAGTAGTGGTTTGAGTTCATCATCGGATCACCACCACCACCACCCTAAAAGCTCATCAATCTTCCTACCTCCACCATTACCATTATCATCGTCGTCATCATCATCTTCATCATTGTCGTCATCATCATCATCTCACAGCTTCCTTTGCAAGCAAGAGCTTGATCATAACACTGCCATGATCAACAACCACAACATGATGATGATGATGAGCAATCTCAATAGCACTCTATACACGCTCCCACAAATAATGCACCCTTTTCTACAACTTCCGGAGCTTCAAAGCATTTCTCTAATGCTCCCCTTGTTATCTGATCAAAACAACAATGCCAAAGACGAGTTCAAAGAGAACACAAACGATAGCGAGAAGGATCAATATTCGTCATCGAGCCACATGCCCAAGGAGAAAGTCACGGATTGGAGGGCGTTGGACAAGTTTGTCGCTTCTCAACTAAGCCACGACAACGAACAAGTATGTCATAATCATAATAAACAAGGAGCGGTTTCGGGTTTCGGAGGCAATGATGAGAAGGAGAATGAGAATCATGGGAGTGGTCTATTGGATATGGCATTGCTCTTGCTGCAGAATAGTGGGAAAAATGAAGGAGAAGGAGACAAGTTCATCAATGGGCTTTTGGCAACAAGCTCTGAGAGTGACCTTGGGATTTTGCATATTTGAAAGTCTATAGAAAAGGAATCAATGGACAAAATTCCTATATATGCTCTTTAGCTTGGCCTCTTATACAAATGGTGGAAACCATGATCATAAAGTCATTAAAATGATGGGTCGATTAATTGCTATGTGTTATAAGGACGTGTATGGCATTTTGTAAACATCCTACTATATAGATATCACATACCTATCTATGAGCTTAATCAGCCTTCTATCAGAATAATTCAGATACAGTTTGTATATGATAATTTGTAATTCTGTGTTATTTATAGAGAGGGTTTTAAGTACTTGGGATGTGTTGTAGCATTGGATTTATATATCAAAGCATTTAATAATTTGTTATATTTAACCTTATGAATGTGTAATTCTACGAACTCTTTTATTTGTAACTTTACGTGTGTATGTCTAGCTCTGAGCATATGTGGTCCATAAGTTGTATCTTTGTGAGACTACATCATTATTTATTTATCATGTGAAGCATATACCACAAAACGGGATGAACTAGCAACCTCTTATAAATACATGATTCACTATCTACAACATCTATAGGTTGCCCTCTCATACACATCTACTTAACATTAATTCTTACATGTTCATGGCTTGTATAAATCATGAAAATTTACCTAGGTTTTTACCGCACATTTCTCCCATAAAAGGAGGTTATGTATTTACTATTGTAAAACTTGCACCAAAGTAGAGTAAAAAATATACTTCTAAAGTTCTTACTCTCCCTCTCTCCCTTCTAATAATCTAAGTGTTTTATAGTTTATTTAAGTATCTCTTTTAAGAAGGTTAGAGTAGACCTGGGTCTGGTTCTAATGGAACCGGGGAACCAGAGGTTTCGGAACCGAGTCGGCTGAAACCGGAACCGGAACCGTCGTTAGGTTCCGATGATGGTTCCGGTTCCGGTTCCCCTTCCCCCGGAACTGGGGAACCGGCGGTTCCATCCGGTTCAAACCAGTGGTTCGGAACCATCGGTTTCTCCTCTTTTCAACAAAAAATATACATAAATTATACCACACATACAAAAAATAATACAAATCAAGCACTAAATGTTTATATATAATAATCAAAACCAAATTCATAAATCAAAAGAGAGTAAATATACCCAAATATAACAATATGTATTTTTTTAAAAAAAAATAAAATAAAATCTTAATTTTTTAATTTTTAGCCGGTTTTGGAACCGGAACCGGGTGGAACCGGCCTCGGAAGCGCCCGAAACCGGAACCGGCCTGGAACCGGAAAACCGGCCAAGCATCGGTTCCGGTTCCACGAAATTTGGAACCGGGAACCAGCGGTTCTGGAACCGGAACCGGACCCAGGTCTAGGTTAGAGTGCCCTTACCTTAATCTTTTCATAACACGTTATCAACACGAGTCTCTAATTAACAACTGAGCTTCCTAAATACCAAGGTACAAACTCTATCTCTTCTAAATCTTAAACATACAAGAAGTTTATTTACAGAATTTGTTTGGAGGAATATGCTCTATAGTCGCCCGATTTGGGATCTTCTATATATCAGAAACTCGTTTTTTCCTTCCTTTATGTCAAACGTTTCTTTACCAAAAATAATCACATGTTTTGATCTACACAAGATAAAAACAAAGCATTAGATTTGCTTACCTCACTCGTTGATTAACTCGATTCCTCCATGAAAATCTTAATTTTCACCAACCGGCTTGAAAATAACTCTTGAGCAAATTGATTATGAGAACGATGTTGGTAATCACAATAGGAACAAGGCATGAAAAGCTCGATTATAAACCTTTGATTTCCGGCCTTAAGACGACGCATAATCTCATCATCGGTCATGGAAAAGTCAAAAGAAAACTTTGTGATGGAGATCGAAAATGGAGAATGATGAAAGTGAAAAAGTGAACGAATAAAAAGGGGAGTAAAAGGTGAACCGAATTGTTTCCAGACTCTAAGGACTTTAAGAACCTTTTTCGGACTTTAAGGACCTAAGGACTTTGAGACTCTAAAGACTTTAAAATTGTTAAATTATACTTCGTACGATTTTTTACTTTTTTTCTTGCGATATTGCCTATGCCTACATATTGATTTACTTTTGTCTTGCATACGCTATCTATCTAGTATGCATTTCAACATATAATCTACATGCATGCTAAATTGATTGCTTTAATCTTTCCATGCACGATTCAGAAACTATATTACTGTTTATTGTACATCTCTTTATGTGTAGTAGCCAATGGCAACCATCGCCAAAAGGGAGTTTGACATCCTTAACTTGTTGGGCCAAAAGTACCTCAAATAGAAGGTCGATGTCATGGCTCACCTCAAGGCAAATGGCCTTGAGTAAACAATAGCTGATAAGAATACAACAACCCCACAAGAAAAGGCGAAAGTCATTGTGTTCCTCCGCCACCACATTCATGAAAGTCTCAAAACTGAGTACTGGTTTATGGAGGATTCAAAAGATTTGTGGGATAGTTTGAAAGAGCGTTATGGCCATCAAAACGAGGTCTTGCTTCCACTTGCACAATATGACTGTAAGTCCATCATTGAGTATAATAGTGTTATCCACAGGATCACATATCAGTTGAAGCTATGTGCTCGAGAGATCACACAAAGCGAAATGTTGGAGAAAATTTACTCCACCGTATATACATCTCTCTAATGTTTTATTGCAACAACAATACTGAGAGAGAAAATTTACAAAATACTTTGAGTTGTTGAAAATGTTGTTGGTTGCTGAAAAGAATAACGCGTTCCTAATGAGAAACCACAACCTTAGGCATGCGGGCTCAGCACCCGCTCCAGAAGCAAATGCTATGAATAAGGCATTCCATGATGGGAAAGCTAATGAAAGGGGGCAACGATCACGTCGTAATAATAGGCGTGGTCGAGGTCCTGGTAACCATTGGAGTCAAGGTAATCGTGGTGGTTGTGGTGGCAATAGGCGTGGTCGAAACTACAACAAAGGTCACGATAACCACCATGAGAACCATGACTACAAAGGGGATACAAAGCAAAAGGTCTAGATGGGTCCATCAGGATTCTTCTAGAAAGCCAGATCTATATGATATAGATGTGGTATGATTGGTCATTGGTCAAAGATATGTCAGTACAACTCCACATCTAGTGAAGCTATACAAAGTTGATAAAAATAAAGAAAAAGCTACCAAGACCAATTACATTGAAAATAATAGTGGAAATAGGTCACCGGTGAATAGCCTGGATGTTAATGACTTCCTTAACCATGACAATGGTGATGACTTTGGCTTTGATGCTTAAATGACTGGCATCTAAATAAATCTATCATCTTCCATGTTATTGTATAATATTTGTAGTGTTTTTTTATTCTTATGTTTGTTCTTAACTTTAATATCACATGACTTTGTATAATAGATTATGTATGGTAGGCTTTGTATAATAGAATTATCCTTCTAAAATATATGAAGCTTTTGGTATTGATGCCTTAATCATGTTTCTGTGTATGCATAAAAAATGACCTCACTTAAGGTGAAGCACAATGGGAAAGAGAAATGTCTTTTAGACAGTGCGACGACAACACACACTATCTTGATCGAGAAGTAAAAAATTCTTCACAAAGATAAAAGCCTTTGAAGGCAATGTTACTACAATAATAGGTGTGTCGAAACTCATTAAAGGCTCTGGAAGAGCCCTCGTTCTACTCCCTAATGGAACAGAGTTAGTGATAATTGATACATTATACTTAAGCAAATCTCGAAGGAATTTGCTGAGTTTTAAAGATGTGCGTCAAAATGGGTTTCATATGGAAACCATGAATGAAAATAGGAGAGAATATTTGTGCATCATAAAGCATGAATTTGGCCATAAACAAATCCTTGAAAGAATGCCAACACAAACCTTCGGATTATACCATATATATATTTATCCGTTTGAGGTCAATGTGATAGCTAGTAAAAGGTTTAATGACCAAGCTGTATTCAGATTGTGGCATGACCGTTTGGGTCATCCAAGATTTGAAATGATGCACAAAATCATAAATAGCTCACTTATGCACTCACTACAGAACATTAAGGTTCTTTCAATCGGTGATTTTAATTGCATTGCTTGCTCACTTGGAAAGTTAATTATCATGCCTTCTAAAATCAAAATTGCAAGTGAGCATCCTGCGTTCTAGGAAAGAATCCAAGGAGATATATCTGGGCCAATAACCCCACCATGTGGAGCATTTCAATATTTTATGGTGCCAATTGATGCATCCACACCTTGTTCACATGTAAGCCTATTGCCGAAAAGAAATGTTGCATACACTAAATTCCTTGCTCAAATAATCCGATTGAGAGCTCAATTTCTGGATTATATAATAAAGTAAATCCGACTTGATAATGCAAGAGAATTTACATCTCAAACGTTCAATGACTATTATATGTCAATTGGGCTTAATGTTGAAACACACAAAGTGGTCTCCCCGAATCTTTAATAAAGCGATTGCAACTAATTGCTTGACCATTATTAATGAATACAAAATTGCCACCATCTGCGTGGGGACATGCAATATTGCATGAAGCAGCCTTGATTCGATTAAGGCCAAGTGCTAATCATGAATAATCCCCGATATAACTAGTATCTGGTATGGAGCCAAACATTTCGCATCTTAAGATATTTAGATAACCGGATAATCATTACAACCAAACCGGATAAAGTATCCGGTTTAATTGTAATGATTATTGCCTACCATTATGTTCGAACATCCTTTGGTTTTTCTTGGAATCAAGGTTGGATGAATTTTCAGGTGTTTGAACTTGTTCTTAGAGTTTTGTGGTTTTGAATTTGTTCTTGATGTAGTTTAATTTTGGGGTTTTGCGTTCTTCTCTATGGGTTACGTATGAATTAATACCTTGTTAGCAAGCATGATAGAGATATCTTTTCAGGATGCATTAGTTAGATCGTTTATTGTACCTAATGCTTTTCTTTATTGAATTTCAAAATAGAGAACACGGATGAATGAGGGAAGAACTAGTGGTAGCAAACAATCGAAAAACCACGTCGTTTAACAAGTTTTAAAATGTTAAATCAGTTAAACGACGTAGTTCTACAACGATAATTCTCCGGTTTGGTTGTAATGATTATTTCCTGCCATTACGTACGAACAACTTATGGTTTTTCTTGGAATCAAGGTTGGATGAACTTTCAAGGGTTTGAACTTCTTCTTAGAGTTTTGTGGTTTTGAACTTGTTCTTGATGTAGTTTAATTTTGGGGTTTTTCTCTTTTGCCTTGTTCTCTACGATATCATATCAAAGTATGGGTTACATATGAATTAATACCTTATTAGCTAGCCTGATAGAGATATCTTTTTAGGATGCATTAGTTAGATCATTTATTGTATCTAATGCTTTTCTTGATTGTTTTTCAAAATAGAGAACATGGATGAATGAGGGAAGAGTTAGTGGTAGCAAACAGCCGTAAAACCACGTCGTTTAACGGGTTTTAAGATTTTAAATTAGTTAAACAATGTAGTACGTTCTACAACGATAGTTATCCGGTTTGGTTGTAATGATTATTTCCTACCATTACGTACAAACATCTTATGGTTTTTCTTGGAATCAAGGTTGGATGATCGTACAAACATCTTATGGTTTTTCTTGGAATCAAGGTTGGATGATCGAACTTTCAAGAGTTTGAACTTGTTCTTAGAGTTTTGTGCTTTTGAACTTGTTCTTGATGTAGTTTAATTTTACGGTTTTGCTTTCTTCTCTATGATATCATATCATATATAGTATGGGTTATGTATGAGAACTTTAATCTTACCTTGACCGAGAGCCAAGTAAACGCGTCGTATGGCCTTCTATACTTTTTCTTTTATGAGACGTACTTGATTGGTTTTCATAATTGTTACTAAGTGATCATAATTAAGGACGCTGCTCAAGCCGTCTTGAAACTCTAAGGATGCTCGTCAATCAGTTTAAGGTTTGAGTTTTGAATAAATGAGTTGAGAAGCTGCGAGATTTTCGAAATTAAGTAGAACCGTTTTGAGAAAGGAATATGTGAACAGAGTTGTGAAGAACAACATGATTACTTTGGGATCTGCCATGTGTTTAGAGGTTAAGGAAGCCACGAGTCCTCCATCTAAGGAAGGATAGTTCTCAAGAGTAATAGAAGACGCAAAATTTACTAGAAGGATGGAAAGAAGGTAGGATGCAAGACATTTAAAATACTTTTCTTATTTTGTTGTTCCCATACGCTTTGACTCAAAGTTGTATTTTCGTTACAACATTCTACTTTTGCTAAAGAAAAATAACTTAGGACGTAAGAGCCTTTGTAATCAAATTCAACATTTATTATAATAAGATGAATTATTTTTCCGCTATTTCTTACGTTATGTTATCCAGCCTTGAACGACTTTCGATGGGAAAATCTAAGATCATTTGGCCGTAATACTCTTGATTCGTAAATTGTGGTCTTACAAATAACATGACTATGTACTATAGATTAATATGTACATGCATGTTCTATATCATATTGTGTGTGCTTGCCCCCGGGGCACATGGCGCAGTGGTCTAGAGAGCTTGCATGTGTGAAACACATCCAAGGTTCGAGTCCCACCGAGAGCATGTGAGAGTCTCACTTTCCGGTGAGTAGGCTCCCTTGGACAGATGCCCTCTGTGAGTAGGCTCGCCGCTGATGCTGCACATCCCGCGGTTTACCCCCTCCACGTTGTCCAGGGCAGGGTGCGTGGAGGTGCGGGACTAGTCGGAACGTAAGTTCCGGAACCAGTAACCCAAAAAAATATTGTGTGTGCTTATTTGAAATGTGACGAGAACGATTTTACATTTTTTGCTTAGCATGTCTGTACTTTAAAAAGTAACATGATTGTTTCTTTTCATGTAAAATGACTATACATCATCTTTTATCTTATTATGTGTGATGTTTTTCATGAATGTGCAATTTGAAGAATAATTGTGTCGAATAATTGTGTGATGTTTTTCATCTTTTATCTTTTATCTTATTAAGTATGCATATATGTGACGAGTAACTGTGTCTTTCTTAAATAATATGCATGTGCAATTTGACTTTTCATGAATGTGCATTTACATTTAACATGAATTTGTATGCCTACATTAAATTGTGTATCACTTTTTACACATGTAATATAATGTACAATTGGTAAAATATATATATATATATATACACAGTCTTTGATTTTGTCATAAACGGTCATTATGGATGAAAATGCATAATTATGTTGTACGAGACTACACAGTTATATCCTAAAACTTACACTTTGAAGGTAAATAAAAACAATTTTTTTACTCGCATGCTACACAACTCCCACATATATAACTAGTAGTTGAGGTTTATTCTCGATTATTTCCCTCTTAAATACTCATTCTCACTTGCACCCATTATATAATCTTGTAAAATCATACTCCATCCGTTTCAAAATACATGACCATATAGCAACTTTTGCTTGTTTCATAATACTTGACCATTTCACATTTTTTTTCCATCTCTTTCCATCTATACCCCTAATAATTATCTTTATCATAATCATTACACTTTTTCATATTTCTCTAAACAAATAATTAACTCTACATTTCATAGGGGTAATATAGAAATAACACTTTTTTCTTAATATATGTGCAATGTCCAAATGGTCATGTATTTTAAAACGGAGGGAGTATAATTTTAAATTTTAATAATGTCCGATCAATTAAGCGAGTAGAGAAACTAGATTAGCATGTTGATTTGAAAGGTGGGTCTATAGTGATGGAATGAGAAAACAAATTAACTCATCTGGGATGTGACCGACAACAAACAAATATACTATTGTGGTTAAACCTATCAAACATGTCGGTTCGATCAGGGTCAGATTTGGTACTTACGGACTCGAGTTGTGTATAGGTTTGGATCAATCAGATTGTAGGTCAAGTCGATTCGGGTCATGGGTCATGACAACGCGATATTTATTTGAAGAATGCCCGGGCTCGAGTTGTGCAGATATATTATTTATTTGAAGAATGCCCGGGCTCGAGTTGTGCAGATATATTGTTTGGAGATATTTATTTGACTAGCGAGATTTTTATACGTGAAAGAATGGAAATGCTAAAGCTGGTGGAGTGGTGGGTTCCAATTGGATCTTGAACGGAGAACCTAATTTTTCAATTTGTTTTATTGTCTTGAAAAAAATACAGTATATTTAAAGTGGTGGATGAGAGCATTCCACAAGTCGCTGTCACATGCGTCCCACTTTTCTTCAAGCAATGCAACTTGTGGCTGACAACCAACCAGGTGGATTTCATTGGCCTGCCTTCCTCTATGTTAATTACAGTTTATTATAAAAAGAGCTATCTTGATTTGCTTGCTAGTTATAATAAATAAATGAAAGATAGGATAGGCTAAAAAGTGAATTATCCAAACAAAATAATTTACATAAGAGCCAAATTAAGCAAAACAAAATCCAAAATAATACTCTCTCTGTCTTTAAATATTTGTCCATTATTTATCTTCAGACGTTCCCTTTTATTTATTGATTTTTACCATCTTTCCATTGATATCATACTTTTATTCCAATATTATCCCACTCAATCTCTTATATTATTCCATCATCCAATTTTCTTATCAACTTTATCATTTTTTCTCTATAAAAATACAAAACTACCACATATAATATTCCAATCTAGTTTTTCATTTTTTCACTTTTTTCTCGTAATCTTTTCACATACTTTATACTTTTTATTCTATAAAAATCGTCCCTTTAGACGATCTTTTACGGATGGAGGAGGAGTAGTACCGTATATCCCAAGACCATTTCTAACTTTAGGAAGTTATTCAGATAACAATAAACCCATAGTCCCACTAATAAATAAATGCTCAATATTTCTTTTACCCTTTTCATCTCAATTTGTTTATCTTCAAGGATATTTTTTTATAATTATCAATAAACATAAAAAATACTAAAAAATAAAAAATAGGGATAACAAATAAGATTAAATATACATAATTTAACAGAGATCAAAAGTTAAAGAGAAATTAAGTAGATGGAAATTTTAATGATATATATATATAAAAATTAAGATTTAATAGAGATAATATAATAAATTTTTTTTGACAAAGATAAGAATCAAATAAATATTTTAGGATGTCATAATTATTTAAAAATTAATAAAAAAATAGATGGAATATTATCTTATATACTCCTTTATACATGTAAAAGTTATCAAAGAGTCATCATATGTAGGATTACTTTCTAGTTTAGAAAAGAACTAGAAAAAGTTTAGATATAACACCTCTTCAATAAAAGTTTTGAATTAGATAACTATATATACAAAATTCAACCAATTGGATAAAACTTGAGAACCAAATTATATTGAATAAGATAATTTCATCAATAACTTCTATCACACTATATTATACTATTCTCAAGTATTGTTTACAAATCATTTTAAATTTATATTTGAATTTATTAAAATAAACCAAAATTGGACCATCGTTGCTTTGTTTTTTTTCACTACACTTTTTTTTAGGACACTAAAAAGAATTATAAAAAACAAAGAGGGTAACAAGAATTTCCCTTTAATTTTGGACATGCTTTGCTTTCTTCTCCAGCATGTTATAACGCCTGAATTGGACGCCCAAATTCCATGCTCAAATTCCTTACGGCGTGGTGTTGCTCCGATTTTCCATTCGAATTGAGCTCCTGTCCGTACAGATTCGGCTTTCCACAAAAGCAAAAGGAATCGGATTTCGCAGGTGCGGAGTTATCGGAAAAACTCGGGAGATTGATGGAGTTTGGGGGTGGCGGTGTGAGCTAGACGAAACACCATGCGAACTCTCTGTGACGTCTGCGAGAGCGCCGCCGCCACTTGCTTCTGCGCCGCCGATGAAGCCGCCCTCTGCCTCGCCTGCGACCAAAAGGTCTCTTTCCCTTTTTACCCTCCATCCCAACTCTCTGCATTTATCTTCTTCTGTTCAAATCGGATTTCTTGAAATCTTACACCTCAACAAGAAAATTTGTTAGAATAGTGACCGGATACGAACAGAGTTAGGAGCTCGGAGAGCTCGAAGAACTTGTTTACGGATAGCTTAGGATCAGTAGAGGTTTAGAATCACCGATCGAAGAAGCTAAACGTAGATATGGTGTGATCGATTGAATGGAAAGGAGGGATTCAAGAGTTTAGAGAAGATTTTGATTTCATTGCACCTTGAGCAGATATGTTTGTGCTATATTGACAAATAGAAATTCTAGGTTACTACAATCAGTGCTCTAAAAAACGCTAGGCAACTTGTAGGCGGAGAGGGGCCGCCTGGCCTAAACGGTTGCCTAGGCGGGCCTAGGACGCCTAGGCGGTGCCTAGGTAGGTTAAAAGGCTAGGAGGACATGGACTGCCTAACATCTAGACGCAGCCTAGGCGAAGTCTAAAAGGGATTTTTAGAACACTGATTACAATTGAGGTCAGATTGTTGACCTTAATTCACTGTGATTTGGGAAACTGCCACTACACATGAACATGATAGTCTTACACCTTTCTAGTTAGGAAAGTGGGGTTTACTGTAGTAGTAGCGGCCTCGTTCCGTCATGTGCAGACTTGCTCACTCAGTTCTGATCCGGTCCTTAGGGACCTCATCCATCTGGATGCCATAGGATAGTATCTTACTGTGTAGGAGCTAGCCTAATTCTTTCCTTTATCAAAAAAAAAATAAAAAATGTGGCTAGCATCTCCTTTGGGTCATCAATTGCTAGTCTTACCTTCAAGTACATGTATATATATATATTAGGATAAGATGAGATGACCAAACTATTGGTGATCAAGGTTGCTTCATCTTGGTTTGTATACTGCAATTTTCAAAGAATGCTAGAGGAGGATTTGGTTACTGATGATATATGTACAGTCTAGTATGTTTTGTGATTTTTGTATGTAGTTTGCAGCTGTGGCCTAATATGTATGCACTATATGAAAATGCTTAGGTCCATATGTGCAATAAGCTTGCAAGCCGTCATGTGAGAGTGCAGCTTGCTGACCCAAGTGCTCTTCCTCGCTGTGACATATGCGAAAATGCTCCAGGTGACACTACAGAACTACCTGTTACTTTCTAACACAGAACTTCAAGTGCTGTTTCTATTATGAACCTTCTCTTGAATGTGCTGTTTTTTTTGTAGCTTTCTTCTACTGTGAGGTAGACGGGAGCTCACTTTGCCTACAATGCGATATGATTGTACACGTTGGAGGTAAAAAGACTCACGGAAGATATCTTCTCTTGAGGCAAAGAGTTGAGGTTTGTCTTTTCCCCCCTTTGACATCACCTCACAAAGTGGCGAATATCTGGTGTTCCTGTAAATCTTTCTTGCGCGTTTACGCTTCATGGTTCCATGTAGTTTCCGGAAAATAAACCAGTCCGTTTTGAAGACCCTGCATCCGAAGCTGTTGGTTTATCTGAGAACATCAGAGAACCCCACCAATCACCACCTGATAAAAATGGACCAGAGAACCAGCAAAATCACCTACCTTCTCTTGTCCCAGGGGTTGGTTCGACTGCTAATGAGCATAAAATAGAGGATCATAATACAATGCCTGATTTAAACATGAAGCCACATCGACTACGTGGCTCAGCTTCTAATAATCAGGTAATGACCCCCCACAACTGATTCTAAGAAGCTGAATGATTAATTTTCTGTATTTGTTAGTCAGCACCATGCAGGAAAGTGGTTGAATTCAGAAGCATGTAATAATTCTGAAATGGATTGAACTTGATTAATTTTCTATAATAGAATTGATCCAGTGTTTGCTTCTTTATAACTCCAATTGATATGTATGCTTCATTGATTGAAACAAAACACTTTGTGGGTTTGATGATAGTCAATCAACTTTCCTTTCTAAAATTTGGGCAATTTTGTAAGTCTATAAAGACCAGAGTTGCTTTTGTCTCCAGCAATAATGATGATCAGTTCTGAGGTTGGACACACCGTTATTTCCACAACGGCTTGCAAGGCCTGAGGGGGAGACCGTTTTTTTCAGCCGAGATAACATATTGCTTCAACCATCTAGTACTACTGAATTGTGCAGGATTTCCCCAAGTGTTGTATAATTCAACACCAACATTGACGCCTTCTTCTGTTGCATAGGTACATGCCTTTGTGTAGATTTCTAGATTCTACCTGGATTCTGAACCTCTAGACTTTCTTGATGTTTTATCGATAAATCATGATAAATTGGGCTGGTACGACTGATCTAACCCTTTTATGGAAACAAACTGGGTTTGGGATATGTTTAAAGTTGGTGTGCAGTTGTTCTGGTGATTTGCTTTGCAAGTCTCAAAGGGCTGTACCTGTATTGTATGTGTTTGATACAAGTTATCAACTGTAATTATATATATTGGCAAACATGTTGCATGTTTCCCCCCTTGCATTTGTGCCTTTTCATGTTAAATGGGGCCTTTTCTTCTTCAAACATTATGGGAAATGAATTAACCTCTTGAACTGCGTTACAAATCCGTTAGTGTTCAGGTGGAGTACTGGAATCAAACTCTAATCCTGCTGGATATTTTCTTCATTTCTGAACATTAACGTATCTGCATATGTAGTTGTATACCATGATACCCGGACATGGACAGGGAAACGAGAAACGGGACATGAAACGAAACGAGAAACGTCGATTCGATTCCAAATTTCATAGGAAACGAGAAACGTCGATTCGATTCCAAATTTCATAGGAAATGAGGAAACGTGTATATATAACAATAGGTTTTGTGGTACAACATGCAGATTATGAGGGGAGGGGGGGAGGGGGGGGGGGTTGAAGGATTAGAGGTAATGAAGGGTGGGCATTGGATTAGAGGTAATCAAGGGTGATTAATTAGACAACGTCGTAAGAAAAATAGGAAGGAAGGCTTATAACAAAACAAAGTGATAGGAGTACCAACTGATAGAACCCCAAGGAGAATCTGAAGCCAAAATAAAGACTGATTTTTATTTCAATAACTGGATACTCTCTGAATTACAGCTCTGAGTCTTATATAATAGACCCTAAAACAGAAATGGAAATAGCTAGATAATTATCCCTAACAATCAGGGATTTATTTCCTAAAGCACAAAATAGCAAATTATATAGTAGTAAGATATAAAGGGCCAATTTTTACTGATTGCTGAAATCTAGAAATAATTGATGCTAATTGATTTATTTCTATGGTTTATTCTCTGCTGGGATTGTACCAATGCATCCGCCCTCAAAATTCGACTTGTCCCCAAGTCGAAAAATGCTCTTATCCTGGATCTTCGCATAATGTCTTAATGCCCTAAAGCTTACAATCTCGCCCATTGAGCTTGAAAATCAGCGACATATCATTCCAATTAGCCAAAACAGTGTTCAAAGAGGCTAGCCACTTAATTCCCAAAACCACTTCTGCTGCACCCAATGGGAATGGGTAAAAATCCTCAGTAATTATGAAGCCTGGCAATTGAAGAGATATGGTAGGACATAGCTGGTTGCAAGGGATCATTTCTCCATTCCCTATCGTCACTCCAAATGCAGGAACTTCTCGAGTTGGTAGATGCAACTCCTTCACTAATCGGTCTGAGATGAAGTTATGAGTTGCGCCGCTATCTATCAAGACCAACACCGAACTGTTTTTCACCTTGGCTGACAACTTCATCATGGTGGAAGTTTGACCAACAATCTGATGGAAAGATATTGCAGTTGTAATTTCTTCTTTCTCTGCGTCTGCAGTCGGTGAAATCTCCTCATCACCCATAGGAGCCGTATCAAACTCACCCGTGTACTCCATGTTAGAGAAAGTGGTTTTACACCTATGTTCGGGTGAGAATCTGTCCCCACAACGGTAACAGAGACCTTTTTCACGCCTCTGTTGCTTCTCCATATCCCAGGGCTTGTGTGGTGCAGGAGTAGTTATAGAGCTTCTATTATGTTGGTGAGGTGAATGGGCGGAGAAAAGGGAGTTTTTGTTTTCTGAGTTTACAAGGGGCTAATTTGAGGAGCTTTGAATCACTTTAACTTCAAACTCTAAGGCGAGACTTACCGCTTTAAAAACAGATATTGGCTTATAGATTCGGACCTCTACTTTCAACTCGTCTTTAAGCCCGGAGAGAAAGACGCCTAACAAACAGTGCTCAGGCCAATCCTTAACTCTCGCAGCACGTCGGGCAAATTCTTGACGGTATTCTTGTACAATACTAATGGGATCCAGCCCCAGGCTGAACCCGGTTCAGGAGACCCCAAGTCGTCCGAGACCTTGGCGTCCCCCTTGGACCGAGACCCGGCCTAGCCGAGCCTTAATCGGTGTCTATCTAGCTATTTCTATATTTGGCAGCTTCTATATAGTAGTTTCTATTTCTATTTTTGGGTTGGGCACATTTGTGCCTATTTGGGCCGGCCCATATATTCTTTGCATTTTCTATTTAAGTTGAGTTGTTATTGTACTTCTGGTCACGTTTGGCATATTGAAGTTTGAGTTGAGAGTTTCCTCCTTGTATGCCCTGCGTCATTGTCATTTTCAATTCAGTCATTCAATTTAGTCATTCAATTAAGTTTTCAATTGTCTAGCCCTCGTCTCCTTCACCGTCGGATCCCCGACACCCTAGGCTCGAACCATCTCGAGTCATATCCCGGTTCCTGCGACGCTCAAAGACCGGATCCTTGGAGAAACGTGACCTGACCCCCATCGGTTCACCTCAACTGGTATCAGAGCCTACGGTCTTGTAAGTCGCTCGAACCATTGTTTCACGCATATTTTTTTTCCCGACCCATTTAGTTTGTTCTTGCAACAATTGAAAAAAAAAAGAAAACTGCCCACGGCCCGTGACCTTAATCAGCTTCAGCAAGCCAGCCAAACCTCGATCGATTCAAACCAAAAAAATTGTCTGGCATGATTATTTTGGCATAGCAGTTCCTGTATGAATGGATAGCAAATTTGGGTGCCATTTGTTCAAATATTTAATTGAATCCTTGTTATTGGTTGCGCAATGTACGTAATTGGCTAGAACTTATCTTGTTGCTAATTATAGTCAAAACAAATTGCTATTTTCAAGGAAGTGTATCATGATGATTGATTTATATTGATCGCATCTTGTTAGCCAAATTTTCCTAGTCCGTAATATTTGTTAACATATCTTGTAGCTTGCCATATATTACGTACTGGCAAATCATCCTAGCTTGCTATAAGATATTGTTAATTGCATTTATTAGCCAAGAGTCAAAAAAAAATCAGTTTTGTTCAAAAAAAAAAGAGAAAAAGATAGAGAAAAAGAAAAATTCAGTTTGGTTCAAAAAAAAAAGAGAGGAAAAAAAAAAATATTTATCCGTGTTCTCGTAATGGGGTTTTCTTGTATGTTATTTGGGTTTAGGACTTGATTTCACACCACATTGTGCTTAACCTTAGCCACCCTCTCGGCATATCCAAACAAGCCCGACCCAATTGCGTGAACAATGTTTCTAGTGCTTTGATCGTATCCCTATATTATTGGTTCGTTGTTACTTTGGTCTTGTCATGTCTCGTACAGGAATTCGACGAAAGCGCTTTGCCGGGCATGACAACCCTGATGAGTTCTTTCAATGGACTAGTCATATGGCGCATTACTTCAGTCAGCGGGACTACGACAAGTATGAGCAGTGTGAAGTTGCTATTTGGTGTTTCACAGGCTACGCAGTCGACTGGTGGTCTCGCGTTCACATTGATAGATTGGTTTGCCGTCGGCCTCCCGTTCAGACATGGGGACATCTCGTGTTCGTCATGGCTAGACATTTTGCTCCCAAGGCTGATCCTCAGGTTGTAGCTGATCGCACTTTACAGATCACGACCGAGCAGAGAGAGGCTCGCAAGCTGAGAGGCACTGTGCCACAGCCGCCTACCTTCTTGCCCACGACGACACCACCGTTCACACCGCCGCCGTCACCTATTACAGCACCATTGCCCGGTTATCCTCTACAACCGGCTTCTGATTTTGGTGCACTTCCAGCAGGTACTCCAAAATACATGTAGTATTATCATCATCAGTTTGTTGGAGCCTATGTGCCCGTATCGGCGCCTTCATATGCGCCAGTGCAACCGCCTACAGGCGTGCCGCTTCCCGTGGTTCAATTGCCACCTTTTAGCGTGCCCCTACCGGTTGTGCACGGAGGACATTTGGGCACACCTCAGCCCGAGCCCTTCGTAGATACGGCTACAGTTACAGACATCGACGATACTCCTTTGGTTGAGCTAGAGCCGACATCTATAGAGCCACCGGTTCTCATCTTCGACGAGCCAGTGCCCACATCGACAGAGCCACCGATTTCGATTATCGACGAGGTTCCTCTAGTTGTTGTCAAGCCGCCTTTGCCCACTCTCGAGCCCAAGACTTCACTGATTATCCTGGAGGTTCCGAGAGTCGCATCTGAGCCTGGAGTCTTTCTGCTGCCGACTCCTGCGCGCCATATTTTCCTTTCCCTTCCGAGCTCGAAGCGAGGACGCTTCGAATCTAACGGGGGGAGAATGATGGGATCCAATCCCAGGCTGAACCCGGTTCAGGAGACCCCAAGTCGTCCGAGACCTTGGCGTCCCCCTTGGACCGAGACCCGGCCTAGCCGAGCCTTAATCGGTGTCTATCTAGCTATTTCTATATTTGGCAGCTTCTATATAGTAGTTTCTATTTCTATTTTTGGGTTGGGCCCATTTGTGCCTATTTGGGCCGGCCCATATATGCTTTGCATTTTCTATTTAAGTTGAGTTGTTATTGTACTTCTGGTCACGTTTGGCATATTGAAGTTTGAGTTGAGAGTTTCCTCCTTGTATGCCCTGCGTCATTGTCGTTTTCAAGTCAGTCATTCAATTTAGTCATTCAATTCAGTTTTCAATTGTCTAGCCCTCGTCTCATTCACAGTCGGATCCCCGACACCCTAGGCTCGAACCATCTCGAGTCATATCCCGGTTCCTGCGACGCTCAAAGACCGGATCCTTGGAGAAACGTGACCCGACCCCCATCGGTTCACCTCAAATACCCATCTGCTTGACTGCACATAAGAACTCATCCGGATTCTGGAACTCCGGGGGTCCGTAGTGCTCTTGAAATGCCTTTTCAAGGTCCTCCCAAAACAAGATCTCGCCTTCACCGGAAATCCATGCAAAGAGATCAAGTGCATCCCCTTCAAGATGCATAGAGGCAATTTCAACCTTCATCTCGTCTGGGGTGTGGAAGTATCGGAAGTACTTTTTGGCCTTCAGGACCCATCCACGTGGATCACCACCTTCAAACTTCGGAAAGTCAATTTTAGCTTTAGGGCGGTGATTGTTGTAGTAACCTCGGTTGTTGGCGTCGTCGGTGTAGTAGTCATCCATATATCTTGGTCGCTGGCGGTCGAACGGTTTCCCTCTCTTCATTCGGGGTCTGCCCTGGAGAGTGTTTGCTGGGCTACCGTTGGCTGAACCTCTGGCGCTGTGCAGATCGTTGGCTGACAGTTGGGCTGAAAGGGATTTGATGAGAGCAGCGAGGTCGTTCATCATTTCTGGTGTTGGGTTTTGACTAGTAGAGGGTGGAGGGTCATTGTTTTCTGTATCAGTGTTTTGGGAACTGATATTCTGGTGGTTGGAAGCGGAATTGGAGCGGGTATTCACCATCGGATCGATGGCTCTGATACCAAAATGATAGAACCTCAAAGAGAATCTCTCTTGAAGCCAAAACAAAGACTGATTTTTATTTCAATAACTGGATACTCTCTGAATTACAGCTCTGAGTCTTATATAATAGACCCTAAAACAGAATTGGAAATAGCTAGATAAGTATCCCTAACAATCAGGGATTTATTTCCTAAAGCACAAAATAACAAATTATATAGTAGTAGGATATAAAGGGCTAATTTCTACTGATTGCTGAAATCTAGGAATAATTGATGCTAATTGATTTATTTCTATGGTTTATTCTCTGCTGGGATTGTATCACCACATTCACTTTCAAACTTCCCAAAAAAATAAACATTCACTTTCAAATCTTGTAATGAATAACCACACCAAATCAGTTTTGTTGCGGTGGAAGCAATGCTTCTGTACTCAACTTCAATTGAAGACCTTGAAATCGTCATTTTCTTTTTTGTTTTCAAGAAATCAAAGCATGATCCAAAAAAACACAATAACTCGACAAGGAACGTTTTGTGGTGAGATAAGAACCCCAATTAACATCCTTAAAACCACTCAATTTAAAGTTCTCCTGAACTGGATAATGCGGACCTAATGTTTCAATGCCCCTAATACCTCAAGACATGAGTAGCAGCTTGACAATGTGGTTCTCTTGGCTAAGAAACAACTAACTCAAGTACTGCACACTATAAGTTATATCTGGTTGAGTGAGGGGCAAATAAATTAGCGACTAACCACCTTTTTTGTAATCCTCTAGATCTTCAAGAAGACGACCCTCTTCTTGCATCAATTTCAGGCATGTAGGCACAGACGTATTTACAGCCTTGCATTCACTCATACGAGAATCTTTCGATATATCTTTGATATATTTTTGCTGCCTTAAAATAACACCCGCATCATCTCTGTATAATTCGATACCAAGAAAATACCGCGTAAACCCAAACCCTTAATGGTGAACTTGGAGTGCAACGCTTCTTGAACAACAACAATTTCTTCCATGTCATTGCCTATGATGAGTATGTTGTCCACATAAATAACATTGCAGTAAAAGGCTTTTCTTTGTTGTTAACAAACAAAGAATAATACAAATGAGATTGTCTATAACCAAGAGACATAAGAAACATGCTCAACTCCCGATTCCATTGGCGAGATTCCTGCTTCAAACCATACAAAGACCTTTCAAGTTTGCATACTTTATCCTCTTTTCCCTTGCCATAGCCCTCTAGAATCTCCATGAAAATTTCTTCACTCAAGTGATCATGAAGAAAACCGTTATTAATGTTTAGTTGGTGCAAATTCCACCCTTTTCTGTAGCTAAAGCAATCATGTTTCGCACTATCGAAACCTTGTCCACCGGTGAAAACATGTGCTTATAATCTTTACCTAACTTCTGGCTAAACCCGTTAACAACCAACCTGGATTTCTACCTCTCAATCTCACCAGTTGGCTTTTATATTTTATCTTATGAACCCATTTGGATTTAATAGCCTCTATTCCTTTAGGTAACATAGTCGAATTCCAAGTTCCATTCTTCTCTAAAGCAACCAACACCTTATCCATTTCCTTGATCCAAGCTAGATTTTCTTGTGCTTCTCTAAAATCACGTGGCTCATTTAGGCTCATCACATTTGCAAGTGAGGTAAAATATTCTTCTTTGATTGCATTCATAATGTAATCATTTGCCATACGGGTGTTATTCGAATCCTCTCTGATCTGCGCAAAACCTGACCTTCTCTAAGTGGTTCTAGATGAACACTTCTCTCATGATTGTTTGCAGCAGCTGTGGAAAAAGTATCTGTATGCAATTTAGACTCAAACATCATCATATCATTATTCTCATTTATTGGTTGCACATCTGTAATAATATAATAGCCAACTGATTTGTTGAACTATAAAGCTCATCCTCCTCATCTTATATGAATGGAGATGGAATCACTACATTCTGTTCCTTTTCTACACCTGATGTTTGCTTAAGAGGAAAGATATTTGTATATAATGTGACATTAGTACTCAAAAACACTGAATTACTAGTAAGATCATACAACTTATACCCTTTGTAGCCATCTATCTAACCTAGGAAAATACATTTCCTACCTCTTACCTCCATTTTATCTCCTGGATATGGTGTGTTGTGTGCATAACATAAGCACCCAAAAACTCTCAAGTTTTCATAATTTGTTTACTGCCCAAATAAAACTTCAAAATGTGTTTTCCATTCTAACAACTTCATCGACATTTTATTAATCACATAAGTAGCTGTCAAAATAGACTCCCCCCAAAATCGAGCAAGCAAACATGACTGAAATCTTAAGGCTAGCTCTGACAACCTCAAGTAAATGTTAATGCGTCCTCTCGACAAATCCATTTTGCTCTGGTTTGTAAGTCATCGTTTTTTTTGGTGAACCACCCCAAAATCAGCAAACATCTGTTGACAATCAGAAGCGGTGGGGGTGGCCCATGACTCGGTTAATCGAAAGTTGTTTGGTAACCCTATACAAAAACCTGATGGCCGACATTCGACACAGTGACACCCCGAGTCCCGACGGTCTGATTTGATTCTTTGAAGGACAAACCGCCGAACCCATGAAGAGGTGTGACTTGTGAGGCGAGGTTGGGTTGCTTTGTGCACTTGTGGCTTGATTTGTGTTATTTTTATGTTAAACTACTTTGGATTTATATTTTTGTGCACTTTATATTAAATATATTTAGTATATGCATCAAAATGTTAAAATAAAACGGTTTGTCTGACACCAATTGTCGAAGTTCGCCCCCCCCCCCTAAACATTTCTAGCTACGCCACTGGTTGTGGACAAATGTAGAGTGTTGGATGTAAGAAGAATGAATGGACCAAATTTAATCTTAGAATTATAGGAGAAAAGAAAATTCACAAAATTATAGAAACTAAGAGTGCATTATTTATATGCATGGTTATATATAGCACATTATGTGCATGATTTTAATTCCAACAAAAAAAGCATAATTTTAATACGCTATATGCATGATTATGAAGATTATATTACTACAGTATATAGGAAGGAGGTAAGAAAGTGATCATGAGGTTTCCTTAATTAAATCATCAATAGCATTGCATGATATATATAGAGGAGTGAGACTAACGAGAAGATGCCACTTGTCTAGCCTAGAGAAAGTCCCAGAATTCTATGGCTATGTGTATAGAGGTTTACAAGATGTTTTCGATCTTATGTGCTATTATCCCCCCTCAAGCCAAGGGGCAGAGCCAAAGCTTGAATCGAATCCATTTAAAACGAATGCTGGGTAGAGGGTTGGTAAGAGCATCGGCAAGTTGATCTTCGGTGGAGACTAGGGCTGGGCACCGGACCGGGACCGGACCGGACCGGGACCGGGAACTTGCAAAGTTGTGGACCGGGGACTGGACCGGGAAAATCCGGTCCGGTCCGGTCCCGGTCCCGGTCCCGGTCCGGTCCTGGACCGGATAGGACCGGATTGGACCGGGAACTCCGATTTAAAAAAAAAATATTTTTCTAAAAATAAAATATACTTTTTATATAAAAAAAATTATAATATAATTAAAGAAATCACATATAATTAATGAAAAACAAAATATTATTAAGTTTATAATATAAATATAAAGCTTAAATATTAAAAATAAACTATATAGTATTAAAATTAACACAATTCATATTCTTTTTTTTTTTAAATTCCCGGTCCGGACCGGGACCGGACCGGACCGGGACCGGACCGGACCGGGACCGGACCGGACCGGGACCGGGAACTCCCATTTTCGTGGACCGGGGACCGGACCGGGAACCTCCCGGTCCGGTCCCGGTCCGGACCGGATTATGCCCACCCCTAGTGGAGACAAAAGCAACCTTGAGATCTTTGTTTTGTACCCATTCTCACAGAAAATTAATAATCAAGTTCAATGTGTTTGATACGATTATGGAAAGCCCGAACACACTGTTTCGCAATGCTATTATAGATTTAACCAAGCAATCAGTCCTCACCACCGACTAATCTTCACTATTGCATTTTCATTCATTTTGTGGAGATAAAGAGACCTTTATTGGGATGCTATTCCTCAGGGCTCTAATACCATACTACACTGTAGAGGAAGGAGGTAAGAAAGTGATGTTTTAATTCATTAACAACAATACATGATATATAGACCAATGAGAAGATGCCACTGTTGATGAATTATGAATGTACATACGTGATTTTAAGTTTCTATAATTACGAGATGTTTTATTTTTTCCCTCTTTATAATTTAAAGATTAAATCTAATTCGTTTAATATGTATAGATGTAATAGTACATAATTATCAAATATGTATCAATATAAACTAGTGTATCAATAAAATCTAATTAAATCTGTATACGTTCTCGTTCAATCGACTGTGTTTTCCACATTTCAGATGCGATTTTTGAAGTCAAAAGTGCTTCACTGCTTCCTAGCAGCTCAAGTAAAGCGGAGCTGTGATTTTTTTTATGGTTGACTTCATGCGCTTACTTTTGTTAAACAATTTTGCAAAAAAAAAAAAAACTGTGTAATGTTCGAGTAGTAAAATAGCAATTGACCTGATCTGCCTTAAAAAGAATCTAGTGATCTGTTGCTAGATCTAATGTATGTATATATAATGTATACAGCTCTGAAGATGTGCTCCAAGTCAAATTTGTATGTGACATTTGTATATTTTTAGGTCAATTTTATTGCTATTTCCATGTGGATAGTGAAAATAACATATTAATATAATAAGTTGAAACGTTAACGGTATAAACTTAAACAAGTTTTTTGAGCAAAAACAAAAGCAGAAAACAAGTTTACCACGCGATTGTCACATGGCATCCATCGACATCGAATCGCTTTCCTCGGGGTAAGCTAGTCAAATCCAAACAATCCTTGGCCTCTTTGGTTTAATGATCATGTATATATGTCGTATATATATATTTTAACATTTTAGCGATTTAACAGAAAACACAGTTACCCTTTGTTTTCGACACCAAACATAGGTGTCAAATGGGGTGGGTTTGTCGGGTTGGTTTCGGGTCAAGTTATTTTGGGTTCGGTTTAACTTGGATTCCTGTTAAATTTAAATATTTTAATAATCGGGTCAGACCGGGTTAGACCATTTCGGGTCCTATATGCAATTAGTCGAGTAAAATTTGATTTTCGGGTCACTTTCAGTTGGGTTATTCAGCTTTCGGTTCAACTAAATTTCAGGTTGAGTCAGGTTTCGGAATAGTTGTGTTTCGATTTTACCATATATTGAAGGATGATTTTGTCCTAATATCATTACCTTTAGCACTAAATACTTAATGTAACACTTAAATACAAAAAAAAATATTATAAAAATCATTATTTCTAGTTTTTTAAATAAATTATTTACTTGAGTGTAAATATATATGTAATTGGTCATAGGTTAATTTCGAGTTCGGGTCAACTCAGTTCGGGTCAAAATATCTTAAATTTACACATTTTTTCTCTTTTTCGGGTGTTGGTTGGGTCCGATACTCCAATATCTGTCAGGTCGGGTCAAATTTTAATAATCCTAGTTACACTTATCAACCGGGTTAAAGGTTTGTCAAATTTTACTTAAATTATATGCGGGTTCTTAATCATATTTCAATTAAGTTAGTGAATGTTAGGCTCACAATTATAATGTTATGGTATGAAATAATATCACTTATACCTTTGTGATTAAAATTTTTATGCAATTAGAGTACGGTTTTTTTATTAGAAACTTGTAAAGTAATATTTTGATAAAAATTCACATTTACTAGTTGGGGCTGAAATACGTTATGTATTCTTCGGTCTGAAATGGGTTTTGTGTTATTCAGATCGGTTTTATACACGTGTCCGTTGATTGTTGGGTTTCATATTCGATAATTTTTCAACGCCCTATGACACTTGGGTTTTACTTGTATACTAGCAAATGACCCGCACCTTATACGAGTTGTTATTTTCATATGTCTACTTTATTTTAAAACAACGTTTGTCTTTTAGATTATAAAATAGCATAATACTCGTATATCATCAAACATTTACATAAAAATATTTTTTATTGGGTCCGGATCCGGTAGGAATGATTATTATGGTAGGAAATAGGAATGAATCTCGGCCGTCCATCACGAGGAGGGAAAACAGTCCAGTTTACACACGGGCGTATAATACGCGAATTATTCGCGTATTTTTCGCGTTTTATACGCGTTTTTAATACGCGAATTATACGCGTTTTTTTCCCCTTTTTTCCGTTTTCTTCCTTTTTCGGTTTTTTTCAGATTTTTTTTGATTTTTTTTTCGTTTGTGCAACTCAATGGTCACATTTGTGCAACTCAATGGTCACGTTTGTGCAACTCAGTGGTCAATTTGTTCTTCAACTCTATTGCTAATGTGTTGAATTCTATTTGTGCATCTCAATGGTCACGTTTGTGCAACTCAATGGTCACGTTTGTGCAACTCAGTGGTCAATTTGTTCTTCAAACTCTATTGCCAATGTGTTGAATTCTATTTGTGCAACTCAATGGTCACGTTTGTGCAACTCAATGGTCACGTTTGTGCAACTCAATGGTCAATTTGTTCTTCAACTCTATTGCCAATGTGTTGAATTCCATTTGTGCAACTCAATGGTCACGTTTGTGCAACTCAATGGTCACGTTTGTGCAACTCAATGGTCAATTTGTTCTTCAACTCTATTGCCAATGTGTTGAATTCTATTTGTGCAACTCAATGGTCACGTTTGTGCAACTCAATGGTCAATTTTTTCTTCAACTCTATTGCCATTGTGTTGAATTCTATTTGTGCAACTCAATGGTCACGTTTGTGCAACTCAATGGTCACGTTTGTGCAACTCTATGCTCAATTTGTTCATTCATATTTGTTCAACTCTATTGTCAATGTGTTGAATTCTATGGTCAATTTGTTCATCAATATTTGTGCAACTCAATGGTCAAATTTGTGCAACTCTATGGTCAATTTGTTTAATTCTTTGGTCTATTTGTTCACCTCTTAGGTCTATTAATTTCACTTTCCAATCACAACAACCCCACAAATTAATAGCCATTCTTAACAAATTTCAAACCAATTGCTCACAAATACCTATCCATACGAGGACTTAATATTGATTCTTCAAGTGCTTGTTTTACAATCAAACATAGTCATTTCAATGGCCAAACATTTCTATCGGTTGTATAGTCATTTCAGTGGCCAAACATTTCTATCATTTTTCTCATAATTCATCGACATTAATCTTCAAACACAGTTACATAGACAACACAATTCTATCATTTTTCTTCCAAAGTAGCTCCAGTTTTCTGCATATGAGACTAAACTATTGAAGCTATAACTTGAAGCATTGCAATCTAAACACCAATTTTGAGCTTGCAATTCCTAACTTCTTCAAACTATATACCAAATCCTAACTCCACATACAAACTCACAAATAGTTATTGCATTTCACTTCTAATTTGGCAGTAACACACAAGAACATAGCTAAATCGGAACCGCTTTACACTACCAGAGCGAACACGATCGAGGATTGTGCAATCACGATCGTCGATTGTGCAATCATGATCGTTGATTGTGCAATCACGATCGTCGATTGTGCAATCACGATCGTAGGACACCATGTCCTACAAACTGGCTAAAAATTCAATAAAGCAGCTGCTACTGGCTTCTATATCTCTACTTCCAGTCACATTACAATTCTTCAAATGTTGTATCCGTGTTACTTGTTGCAGATAGTTGAGAAGCTTGTGGATATTGTTGCCTTTATGCATCAGCAGATTTCAGAAGTATGTGGAAGTGAACGAATATCTCCATCCTTGTTCCCTCGCTCTCATCAGCTTGTGGATATTGGTTAAGAGCAAAAACATAACCAGCACAAATGGAATTTCTCCTTCGCTTAGTTGACCTAAGCCAGACAGTAAATTTTCAAATTGAGACTTGGCACAGCAAAAAGCCTAAGCATTCCTCTATCTTCCTCAATCGACTCTACATGAACAAAGACGAGTTAGGTTTTCCAGATCATTTATAGCCATTACAGTGCAATCGAGATTTCCAAGACTTCATTCAAATCAACCGATTCGCGAATTTTATCAGCCAAACGCCACAGATTCAGACAACAGAGCGTACAAACAGCGATCTCACGAAACAATGTTGAGCAAGCTAAAACGGAGAAACTAGAAACGAACCTCTTGGTGTACGACGGCGGATGAGATCTTCGATGGCGGAGAAGAAACGGCGGCGCCGGCTAAGTCAAGGGAGAAAAGGCCGGAGAAGGAAAGGAGGAGGATGAGGAGGAGGATGAGGATGAGCTGGATTAAGATCAGCCATGACGAACGAGAACACCTGCATCGACGGATTTTCAGACCTCGAATCGTCCAGATCCGGCGCCAGGGAGCGGATCCAGATCGAGCTCGCTCCGATCTCGCGGATGATCAGCAACTCGCTCGCCGTAATCAAGTACATCGAGACCTCCATCGCTTACTCCAAGATCCGGAAAGTGCGGAAACGGAACCTAGGGTTTCCGCCATGGATGCGAGGTCGGAAGCTCATGAACGAGTTCTACTACCGAAATCAGAACCAGATCCGGCTGGATCTAGTCGTTTCCAAAGACGGATCCGGACATTGCGCATCGATCTCACAAGCGATCCAGATCGAACCGAGTTTCTTCTCCTCCAAGACAAAGTAGATCGAGAAGCTCCTCTGATTCTGCCACCGGAATTCGCGCCGCAAATCGAGGCCCCGACGCCGGAGAGCGGAGAGGAGGGGGTCGGCGGCTTGTGGCCGAGGAAGGGGTTTCCGGAGGCGGTGGAGGAAGAGGGAGAGGAGATAGAGAGAGAAATTGAGATTTGGGGTGACAGGGCTTTTTTTTAGTTTTTTAATGTAGTAAGCGTTATATTTTGTTGGGAAGGGATGGGCGCATATCAGCCGTGGGATACGGGTTAATCAAACGCACCACATTCATTCCTATTTCCTACCTCATTTTTACATGACTCTTTCTCTTTTTTATTTGTATATTAACCTATATACATACATAAACATATATTTTGATGATGGAGAAAGAATGATATATATATATATAAGATAAGATGCATTACTAAGTTTTATTAAAAAATCGATGCAAATCTTTTGGAATTTAAGTTAAGTTGCGTAAACTAACTTATAATAATAAATAAATAAAATTTAAATAAAACGTAATAAATATATAATGTTGAGGATTTATTTGTGGTTAATATATCAGCTAATGCTTTTACTTATTTTTATAGGGATTTCAATATATATGATAGTGAAAATATACTTACTACATTATCTTAATAAAAGGAAAATGTAGCACAAATATAGTGATAGAGTCTACTACCATTAATGATTTAAGAAAACTTATAAAATTATGAAAAATAACTTATAATTAATATACAATTTAATTAAATTGCTAAAAAGATAAGATTATGATCTCATTATGGTTTAAACAAATAGTTTTTCTGTAAATGAGTATAATGATAAGATTGAGATTTATATATTAAGATTGAATTATTAACTAAACAACTCAAAATATGAGATAGACCTAATATTTTAATTAAATATGTAAGAGGTTAAGATTATACATTATGGTAAAACTAAGATTTACTAGGATAACTTTTTTAATAAGAGGGTGATGTGACAAAATATGGTAGCATAATTTTCTTCTACTTCAGTATATACTAATATCGTAATAAAAATACAATTATTGGTAGATATAAATATACCATATATCATATATAATATAATATATATCTTAGCTGAATTTGTTAACATGTTATAATATATCTTTATAGTATATCATATATTTGATGGGTAAGTAGCTAGTAGAATCATGCTTTATTATATTGTAACAATATATCTTTATATAAGTAGTGGAATAAATTTTCATAGTATTAAAAAATAATTTTTCCAATTCAATAGAGAATATTTATATATATATAATATAATATAATATAATATTTTAATAAAATAGGTGATGTAGTACAATATGGTGGCGGAATTTGTTTTTGCTTTAATATATAGTGATAGCTATTTTTTCATAATAATATTTGAAATTTTTTTGAGCAATTCAAATCGATTTTGTACACGGGTATGTCCATGGTTGGGAAGGTTGTTTCAAATTCCATGATTTTTTTTAAACCTCTATGCTCCTGCTGGTTTAGTTGAACACTAACATTAGTCTTCGTACCTTCAAAGTATGGTTTTGATTTAATTAAAAAAATATATTAAAATTTTATATAAAATTATTCCAAAAATAGATAGATATAAAATCTTGTTATTTTTTTAATTTAACTCTTACATGATTTATTTTGATGATATATTCTTTTTGTTATAATATAACTTTTAGCCGAACTAAAGAGTTTATTTATTTTAAAATAAATTTTCTATTTTGTATAGTTTTTATGGAAAATAAAATTCATATATGAATTATAGAATGAAGTAGATAATTTTCGTATGTGTGAATCTAAATTAAACTTTTAGCCAATAACATTAAATTGCAAACAATCAGATTGGTTTAATAATATGGTTATGAGGTTTAATTATATCTTTTAATACAATACTTTTGATGTAATAAAAAATATATATTTGGAGTGTGTTGTTTTATATTATTATTTTAACCTTTGATTTGATATACAATAGCATTAATAAATTATACTTTTAAGAAGCCTTGTACATAAAATTTTAATGACATATTCTTTTATATTTTACATACATGTGAGGTCTACCGTTAAATTTTAACCAATCAAATTATTTTAATAAAAATGGATGATGTGGTTTAACGGGAAATGGACACGTATTGACTTATTTATTAGTTTAACCTCTGCTTAATTATGTAGCTATGATGATACAATATTTGTTCATAATTATATTGAAACAATATTTGAGCAATTTATTGTTGCAACTTTAAAGGAAGAGATGGAACAAAATAGGTCTCCTTAATATATAGTTAGGATAATTGATCAACAATAAGATTTTCATTTTCTTAATTATCCTCATCATTTCCATTGACTTATTAATTTTTGATAAGTCTTGACTTTTTTGGTCGAAAGCCCGAGACATATATAAAATATATTAGACTTAACCATTTTGATTAATGTCCGAACCTTTCAACCAAAAAGAAAAATCAATGTCCGAACCTTGATAATCCATTGACGTGGCCGGTTTTATTTCCATTAGTTACGCATCTAGCATGTGGGGGCAGATCAAAGTTTCATTTTTGTGATTACATTAACGTTCGATGCATAATACGTACGCGGTAAGATCCCACAAAAAAAAAAAAAAAACCCAAAAGAAGTACGCGGTTAGCGAAGACCATATGATCGCCAGAAAGGCATGAATGATATATGCTTCTTCATGTTGTACGCAAAAAATATTGGAATTACTATGTTACGATCGAGTAGATTCAATTAATTTGGACTTGTGACATTTGTGGATTGAGTTGTACATGTTTTTATGACAAATCTTTATGATCTATCAGTCAATCAAATGACGACGGTAGAAACCATCGTCAATACTTCGTCCCAATATACTTACTAAGAATTAAGATCACGAGAAACAACTAGTTATAAAAAAAAAAGCAAGAAACATATTTCATATTTATTCTATAAATATGTATATTCAATTTGAATGGTGTGACTCTTCAAGAACATGCAAAACACAACCTTATCGACGACAAAAGAAAAATAAGATCTGGTAAAAATCAGGGATTCTACAAGATTAGATGTATCGAGATATTTTCAGATGGTACAATAATAATTGGATCTATAATAAGGGGAACACAAGATGAGGTTATTGATATAGCAATAATCAAATATCAAAAGACATCATCTTTAAAAGTTCAAGCTAGCGCTACGAGACGGAATTAGGAGAGCCATGCAACTCAGAATGAAGAAAATTGAGATTGAAGGTGACAACCTAACAGTGATCCAAGCGGTCCAAAATAAAGGATGATGCCCTTGGGAAATAGAAATGTTGATATCAGATATCATGGTCTCTTTGCTAAACTTTAAACCTGTAAAGATTTCTCATGTGGGTAGATGTTGTAATACTGTGGCCGACCTTATTGCAAAAATGGGTCATAGTCTCCCAGACACTATCATTTCAACAGTACCAGAACTTTTTGTTCTCATCCAAAAGGATGCTCTAGGGGGCATTCATTTGCACTTTGCATTCATTTTGAAATTGTACATGTTGTTGGTATATATATTTCAAGCTTTGGTTACTTATGTTTAAACTAATTATAGTTATTTTCGAAATACTTTCCATGGTATAATGTTTCATATATTCAAAAGCCTATCTATTCGTATATATTCAGTCTTTAATATCAAATACTCAAATCGTTAATTATTGTTGTTCAAACTATAATAGGTATATATTATTCATTCATACTCGATCACTATTCGAACTAAACATACTTAAATACATAATGAATATTATTGTATGTGGAAGTTGAGGTTGAACTGAGTGATCGATGCATGATTCGTGATTTTGAGTCATGTCTTAGGTCTTTTCTGACGGTGAATGGCAAGATATATAATATCGATCACAATCAGTCTGTTAGAGGATTTATTATTGCTTTGATTTGTTTGTTAGAGTGATGATCGATTAGACTAACTCATAGAAACTAAAATAGAAGTCAAGCAGAAGCAGCAACCCCCATATAATATAGATTGCTAATGATCGAAGTTTTAGAATGTATTATTTAATAATATAGAGTTTACTAACTATATTATTATTAACCCAAGTGGACGAAACGGACAAACTCGATGGAGGGTTTGGCTACTTGATCAATTCATGGCTATTTATAAGTTTATAACAACTTAACAAGCTCGTAATAAACTACGACCAAGTCATGTATGCCGTACAATTCGGCTATGGAGCCTTTCCTATATATAATGCGCGCCGAGGATTAGCAAGCTTAGTACAAAGCAGCCAAACCATTAAACCGCTCTTGTGAGAGTTAAACAGTTTAGTTTGCATTGTAATTAAACTAGCTCTCGATCATTCAACAAATTAATCACCCACAAAATGGCACCCAAAGTGATGGTACTAAAAGTATGCATCACTTGCGATAAGTGCAAGGTCAAGCTCCTCAAAGCCGTTGCTGGTTTAGAAGGTACGTACCAATTAACCTTATCCGACTACTTAATTTGCTTTCATACTCCGTAATAGATTCTTAATTAACGCCCCATACAAAGAATTACCGATCAAAGTGATCGAGAAATCCACCAATCGACAATCAATATCTTGGTTTCCTACTCCCATATCCCACTTGAATTGTTCCAATCAATCCACTTCATTGTTGGTAGTACATCGGTCCATTATTGCATATAATTAAAATACGATATATTCGTAACAATACTTATATAGTTAAAAACGGATTATGTAAACCCGTATGTATATTTTGTTTGGTTAGGTGTGAGCAAAATAGAAGCGGACGCAGACAAGGGGACCTTAACAGTGTCAGGCGTGGCGGACCCACATGCAATCGTCTCATGCGCCAGGAAAGTGGGGCCCGCCGAGATCGTAAGCATCGCCGACCCGAAGAATCCCGAGGAGATCAAGAAGGCAGAAGAGGAGAAGAAGAAGAAGGCCGAGGAGGAGAAGAAGAAGAAGGCGGCCGAAGAGGAGGCGGCCAAGCACAAGTGCCCGCAGCAGCCCTGCTACTGCAAGGGCTGCTCCCCAAACTACGTCGTGCTCCCCTTCGACGCCCCCGCCGGCCCCTACCCGTACCCCGACCAACCCACTTGCACCCTTATGTGACTCCTTTCAGTGGAGCAAGTATTGCATCTATTTATATTATAATGCTCTTTTATACGTTACATCACATACTTAATTCGTGTACGTTTGCTTAAATTTTTTTTGAATAAAAGGGTAAATTTTATTTACAGAAACGTATCACGGACAAAAATGTTAGCGCTAGGCTAGCTGATTACATCATCTCCTAATCCTAGCTTAGGTAGAATACGTCTTTCGACTCTCGACTTAGCCTTCCACCGAGCCCTAAGGCAATTCCTTACAAAATTGGTGTACGTTTGCTTAATTAGTTCATCAATGCAATGCCTTTCAAATCAAGTTGTTAGCATGTGTCAATAATACATAATGTACGTACGTATCTTAGTTAATTGCTTTCACATATGCGTCAACGTTTACCAATTATAATATTTGTGGTCTTTTGATCCTGTGCATGCATGCATGCCTTCTTACATATTTAATATAGGTTGTTGCGACTTACGAATCAATAAAATTAAATTGAGCTGTTTGTTTGTCCGGGGTAAGCTATTATAATTTACAAGTTTGGGCTCTGAATTTTCCACATATTCGATTCCTCCACTTGCTTTGTTTAAATTTGATCTAACTAACATGCCGGAAAAAGGAATCAAATAAAATTCATTGGAAAAACGACATATCACTTGAAAGCTTATCATCCAGCACCACTCCATAGCCCCACGAGGGTGGCCTAGCCCAGTGGTAACATGCATGAGGAATGTCCAGAGGTTCCGAGTTTGATTTTTGTCTTCATTTCTTCGCTCTCGTTAAAAATCTCCATTTTTTCACTGGAGTTGAAAATCCACCTTTGATGTCGAAGTCAGAAAGGCACAAATTTGAGCATACATCGAGGTAGAGTGAATATCCAATTGAGAGTCAGACGTTTTAATTAGTGTGTTTCTGGATGAATGAACTCATGCTCTTCGTATGGCGATTCCATATATATTCATAAAAGAGTGAAACGATATGATGAGATAAAACGAGCATAGGACTGGCAATCGAGTACCAAAAACGGCCTAGCTAGTAAGGTGATAACTTGCGCTCCAAGCTAGTCAAAGTTCTATCCTTAATTCAAGATAAAATCGTTGCATATCTTCCCCATTCTTCCATACTTAATGTGTGTTAAATTATAAAAAGGTATATATAAATAAATAACTTACCCTGTATGAGCAAATATCGTACTTTGGTGAATAGTAAATAACATAAAAACCAGATTTTTACCCCACAATAGACCATTTGAATTGGATTGCATATCTATAGCGTCACCAAATATGTTCATATGCTCAATCGTACCGTGTTACTGGCCAATGGTCATGTGGAGTTAAGGGTGTTCAATTATTTGTATATTGACATATCCTACATCCATGTAGCAAATATGAGATTCGTACTCCACCATACGGGCCTGTAACTAGTCGGATGAATCACGAGGTGAATTTTGGGTGTCAATTGCATTAATCTTGGATACTGATGCCAAACATTAACCGTGTAAAGCATGAGTGCGATTGTCGGGCATTGATCGGGCTAATCCCGAGTGTAGACACCGAGTGTTGGGTGTCGGACAATGATAAAGTGAGAAACCCGAACACGGATGTCAAATGATGGGCACTAAGCAAAGATAAGACAAACCCCGAGTGTGGGTGCACGCCGAGTGTTGGGCAGCCATCGCGCAAACACGAGTACGGGTGCTAAACGTTGAATGTTGAGCAGCAATCGGACAAACCTCGAGTGTAGAAGGTAAACCCCGAGTGAGGGTACTGGCGATGATCGAGAGAACACCCAATGCGGGTTTCAAGCATCAGGTGTTGAGCAACGATCAGGTAAACTCCGAATGTTGGTGCCTAGCACCAACTGGGTGAACCCCGAGTGCGGGTTGCCGGGTGCTGAGCACTGATTGGGGGAATCGTGAGTGCGGTGCCGAACAGGTGATGAGGGACCATCTAGGCTGCCACCCCCAGGTGCGCCTACACTCTTCGATGGACCACTCACCCGAGCTCGAGCCAAGAAGCTACAACGCGAGATGCATGGCTTCATCGGGTACGCCATGGCTAAAGAGGCTGTGCACATCAAGGAACCATCGCCAAAGGCAATATGCCTTATTGGTGTCGCAAACGCCCCAACCGTCTCCATGTGCGCAGATTGCTAAGCGGCCTCTCCCAAGCAACCTTTTGAAAGCATGGCTGTGCATTGCACGATTTGGGTTGTTGCTTATGTGGCCCGCAGCCCATCTTTTGTTATTATTAATTGTGCTACTTTCTGGGATTGTAAGGGCATATAAATAGCCCCTTGTTAGTTGTGTTTGGTAGACAAGACATTCCCCCATTTTACAAGTGTGTAAAAACTGATTTCCTCCTTAGAGAGAGTTTGAGAGCTTTGAGCTCTTTGAACCTTTGGTGTTCTAAATCGCAGCTTGGTTTGCCTTGGATTGTGTCGACTTCATCGAAGGTTGGTGCTTTCCAGCTTCCACAAGCCTCCTTCTCGTGCTTCAAGGATCCATCCTTGATTGTGTGAGATTGTACGAAGAAGGGTCTCTAGGTGTCGTGTCCACCGGTGCTCGAGGCGAAATAATCCTCTTGTGTCGACCACAGCTTAGTGGTTCTACTTCCCTATCCATTCAAGAAGGTCGGGTCTCTTGATCTCTATTTGGTTCTTGGTTGAAATAATACCAAGGGTCTTCTAGTTGTTTTCAAGTGGTTCTTCTTTTCTTCCTTTATCCTTGTTCTTGAATCTGTTCTTGTTCTTTGTTGTTGCTCTTCTTTGTGTCTTGTTTCCCATTTCTGACCATCTCTCCTTCTCTTCATGTTTTGAGTTGTTGTTTGTCAAAGTTCGGGCATCCAGCGGCTAACCCCGCATCAAAGTGGTATCAGAGCTGCGTTCCGACATTCAACTCATCTTCCACCATAAACCAAAAACGCCAAAAAGAAATCCCAGATCAGGTTTGATTAATCCAATCTCCTTAATTAAACTTGATAGTACTAACTGGGTTGTTTACTTGCGCATGTGGTTTGTTTGCCCAGCCAAAAACCTCTTTCGCCTAAGTAAACCGCCACCGTCCGATCAGCCACCACCTCCCAGCCCTTAAACCAGCCATTGAAGGTTGAAGAAACCATGAACTAAAAGAGACAAATTCAAATCTCTACCTTCAGCCCATTCCCATCATTACTTCTACCTACTCCCAACAACTCCCAATCATTTGTTTTCAGCCCACACCCTTCTACCAACCCCATCCCATCTCAGCCCCCTAAAATGTGGGAGACTTAGTCAAATTTCAGCCACCCATCAAGTCAAACCCATTCCCCCCATTTTACCTCTTTCCCTCCAAATCAAGCAAGTCTTAAGAGATGTTTTGTTTTATTGTTGCAACTTGTTTTATATTTATTTGCATCTGAATGTAATTTTCGGATTTAAAAAAAAAAATCCAGCAGCAAAAAAAAAAAAAGAGAAAATGAAAAAGAAAAGAAAGAGAATGTCAAATTCCGAATTGCACAGGCTGCTTCTTAAGTGTGCAAAGTGCTGTGTTCTTACTTAAGTGCCTAACTTGTGTAATATTGCCATTAAGTGCAAAGTGTTGTGTTCTCTTCTCTAGTCTTGTTCTTGATTGATATTGGAGATAACCTTCCTCCACAAAAGGCCAGCGCATCTCACCTTACAAACCACTTCAAGTATTCATCTTGGTTTAGGAATTCGAGGCGAGAAAGGCTTAATCAAGGTTTGATCTCTTCTTATCCTTCAAGTCTTGTTTTGTTCTTCTTCATCCCTACTCAGTTTTTGTCCATATATTTTTCATTTCTTTCTTTCTTTTACTCGATCCTAAGTTTGTGTCTTGTTCTCACTTTCACTAACCTTGGATTTGAATGTTGATCCCTTGCAAGGCAGATTGAAACAACAAGCTCGATTGCACCAAAAGAGAGAGAGTGCGAGTGTAAACACATTGTGAGGCTGTTTTGGATTATCACTAATCTTAACCGGTTTCTTGTAGAGTGTTACTTGTGATCATGTCTCAGGAAGAAGAAAGTTCCAAGACTTTTGAGCCCGTCCATCCAGAGGTGTTTAGCATGTTAAGACAGCTCGGCAACAACATGGCCACCATCACGCGTCGATTGGAGGCCTTGGAGACTAGGCGGTCAGCTGAGCATAGCCACGGTCACACCAACGCCACACAAAGGAGTAACCAGCCCTTGGACCCTAACTTGGCATCCACCTCCCATCAACAACACACGAGGGAAGTAAATCTTGACCCTCCTGGAAATTTTACTCGAAGAGTGCCTATTAACCAATCCCCTTCTCCTCAAAGAGATAGGCACCGTCGCACTAATGGTTATCAAGCTTTTCAGGAACAAAGAAGAGCTCATGATCGAGAGGAGCAATATGATGACCTTGATGAAGAGTTCCAAGAAGATGATACTTGGGAGCGCTACTCTAGGCGCGACGATAGAGAAAGGCACCCAAGGAGGCCGAGAGAGCCCGAACAAGATGGCGTAGGAAAGATCAAAGTGAAGATCCCAGCCTTTGAGGGCAAATGTGATCCGGACGTATACATGGAGTGGGAAACCAAAATTGAGCAAATTTGGAATTGCCACAACTTTCCTGAGGCCAAGAAAGTCCAACTCGCAACCCTTGAATTTACCGGTTATGCCCTAATCTGGTGGGATAATTTGGTGAAAGAAAGGCGACGAGTACTAGACCCGCCCATAGCCACTTGGGAGCAAATGAAGGCGCTCATGAGAGGACGTTTCATTCCTCAACATTACACTCGTGAGCTGAGGCAAAGATTGGAGAACCTCAAACAAGGACCAATGAGTGCCGAGGAGACATTTAATGCCATGCAAGTGGCAATGGTAAGAGCCAATGTGGTTGAGGACAATGAGACCACAATGGCCAAATTTCTTAGAATATTGCATCCTTCCCTAGCTCATGAAGTTGATTTATATCCCTATTCTACTATGACTGATTTGCTTCATTTAGCTATGAAAGTAGAAAGGAAGAACCGAGCAAGGAGCCAAGGAGGCAAGAATGTGAGCAACCAGCCCCATACATGGAGAAGCTCAAGTCGTGGCCAATCATCACCCTACCATAGAGACGCCACACACTCAAAGGAGAAAGGAAGCAATCCAGGTGCCTACGGTGACCAATCGGGCCGAACCAAAACTCCCATGGGCAAGTCACCATCCAGCTTCAAAGGGCCGTCTAATGGAGTTTCCACAACTCCTAAGGGAAGTAATTCTAATCCTACTACTAGGGCTAGAGACATTGTTTGCTTTAAATGCCAAGGTAGAGGACACATGATGAAAGATTGCCCAAACACAAAGACTCTCTTGATTAATTCTTTAGGCCAATATGAATCTTAAAATGAAGAGGATAATCAAGATGATGATCATGGTGATTGTGTGAATGATGTGAATCTGATTGCTTATGATGAAAATGATGAATATGAAATAGAATGTGAGCATGGAGAGGCGTTGATAGTTAGGAGAACTTTGCATGCTAAGCCAGCCCCATGTGATGATAACCAAAGAGAAAATCTGTTTCATACTCGTTGTTTAGTTAAAGGCAAAGTGTGTAATGTGATTATTGATAGTGGAAGTTGCTGTAACATAGCTAGCATGGAAATGATTCAAAAATTACAACTTCCCACATTTCATCACCCTAGACCTTATAAACTGCATTGGATGAATGATTGCGGTGCGTTAAGGGTGACTAAGCAAGTTAAGGTATCCATTAAGCTAGGACATTATGAAGATGATGTGCTATGTGATGTTGTGCCTATGCAAGCTTGTCATTTACTTTTGGGACGTCCTTGGTAGTTTGATAGAAAAGTTGATCATGATGGATTCACTAACCAACATTCTTTTGTGTTTAAAGGAAAGAACATCGTCCTCAAACCTATGACTCCAACTCAGGTTTCGGATGAGTATGAGAAGAAAAGGTTGCGTGAATGCAAGGAGGAAAAAGGGAAGGGAAAGGCTGAATTGAGTGAGCCTACAAGCCCACATCCCTCTAATGTTTTTCTAGCTTCCAAGTGGGAGCTTGAGAACGAGTACTTAGATGGGGAGACCACACTCATGCTCTTATGCAAGGAGCTTAGTTTGATGAGTGATGAGCTTAAAGCTAGATTACCCCCAAGAATACAAGGGTTGATCGAGGAGTATAGTGATGTATTCCCCGATGACATACCACCTGGCCTACCCCCAATTAGAGGAATCGAGCATCAAATTGATCTCATTCCCGGGGCTGCATTGCCTAATCGGCCAGCGTATCGTATGAACCCGAAAGAGGCCCAAGAGGTCCAAACCCAAGTCCAAAAGCTTTTGGACAAGGGTTACATTAGGGAAAGTATGAGCCCTTGTGCTGTACCGGTGTTATTAGTACCCAAGAAAGATAACACATGGAGAATGTGTGTCGATTGTCGGGCCATTAATAACATAACGGTAAAGTATAGGCACCCCATTCCTCGTCTTGATGACATGTTAGACGAACTGCATGGAGCCACAATGTTTTCTAAAATTGATTTAAAGAGTGGCTACCACCAGATTCGTATGAAGGAAGGGGACGAATGGAAAACAGCTTTCAAGACCAAATTTGGTCTATATGAATGGCTTGTCATGCCATTTGGGCTTACAAATGCACCAAGTACTTTTATGAGATTGATGAATCATGTGCTTAGACATTACATAGGGAAATTTGTTGTTGTTTACTTTGATGATATCTTAGTGTATAGCAAGTCCCTAGAAGAGCATGAATGTCATTTGAAAGATGTGCTTACTACTTTGCGTCTTGAACACTTGTTTGCTAACTTGAAAAAGTGTGAGTTGTGCACTACTTCTGTCACCTTTCTTGGTTTTGTAGTGAGCTCACAAGGATTACAAGTGGACGAGGCCAAGATCAAGGCAATTCAAGATTGGCCTACACCCATGACCGTCGGGCAAGTGCGAAGCTTCCACGGACTGGCGAGCTTCTATAGGCGCTTTATCAAAGATTTTAGCACCATTGCTGCCCCTTTGACTGAGATCACCAAGAAGAGAAGTGAGTTTAAGTGGGAACATGCCCAGGAGAGAGCCTTCAACACCTTGAAGCTCAAATTGACGCAAGCCCCATTGCTATCCTTGCCGGATTTCACCAGGCCATTTGAGGTCGAATGTGATGCAAGTGGAATTGGTATTGGCGGTGTCCTCATGCAAGAAGGTCAGCCTATTGCCTTCTTTTCTGAAAAGTTGAAAGGTGAATGTCTTAATTACTCTACTTATGATAAAGAGTTATATGCCTTGTTTAGAGTTCTTAAGACATGGTCACACTACCTATGGCCTAGAGAATTTTTCTTGAAAACTGATCATGAATCTTTGAAGCATTTTAAAAGTCAGGACAAATTAGATAGGAGACATGGTAGATGGATGGAATTCATAGAAACATTTCCTTATGTTATCAAATACAAAAAGGGAAAAGATAATGTTGTAGCCGACGCACTTTCTAGGCGTCATTCCTTGTTAACTACATTAGACTCTCGTGTTCTTGGATTTGCATACATTAAGGAGTTATATGTAGATGATCCTGATTTTGGTGCCATATATAAGACTTGTGTAGATAAGGGAGCCTTAGATAAGTTCTACTTGTTTGATGGTTTTCTCTTTCGTGTTGATAAGGTTTGCATACCAAGATGTTCTTTGAGATTGCTTTTGACTGAAGAAGCCCATAAGGGTGGATTAATGGGACACTTTGGTAGAGATAAAACTTATCACATGCTGCATGCTCATTTTTATTGGCCTCACATGCTTAGAGATGTAGAAAACACGGTTAAAAGATGCATTGAGTGTTTAAAGGCTAAATCTAGATTGATGCCCCATGGTTTATATAGTCCTTTGCCTGTACCCTCAGCCCCTTGGGAGGACATTAGCATAGATTTCATAGTTGGATTACCTAGGACTAAGAAGGGGAGAGATTCGATTTTTGTTGTTGTTGATCGTTTCTCAAAGATGGCTCATTTCATAGCTTGCCATAAAACTGATGATGCTTCTAATGTTGCTAGCTTATTCTTTAGAGAAGTTGTTAGGTTGCATGGCCTGCCAAAAACCATTGTGAGTGATAGGGATACAAAGTTCCTTAGTCATTTTTGGAGGACTTTATGGGCTAAGTTAGGAACCAAACTGTTATTCTCTACTTCTAGCCACCCCCAAACCGATGGCCAAACTGAGGTGACTAATAGGACTTTAGCCACTATCCTTAGGGCTGTCATTAGGAAGAATTTGAAATTGTGGGAAGAAGCTTTACCTCATGTGGAGTTTGCTTATAATCGGACAATGCACTCAGCTACTAAGTTGACTCCATTTGAATGTGTTTATGGAACTAACCCACTAACCCCCTTAGATCTTACCCCATATCCTATGAGGGAGAAAGAAAGTTTTGATGCAAGAAAACATGTCCAGTTCATCAAGGAATTACATGATCGTACTAGAGCCAAGCTGGAGCAAAAGGCCGAGTACAATGCCAACCGAGCCAACAAGGGTAGGCGCCAAGTGATATTTCATCCCGGAGATCTAGTTTGGGTGCATCTAAGGAAAGAGCGGTTCCCGGAGCAAAGGAAGAGCAAGCTGTCCCCACGAGGAGATGGACCCTTCAAGGTTCTTCAAAGAATTGGAGACAACGCATACAAGCTGGAACTACCCGGAGAATATGGAGTAAGCGCCACCTTCAATGTGGCTGATCTCATGCCATACCTAGCCATTGATGAGGACTTGGATTCGAGGACGAATCCTTTTCAAGAAGGGGAGGTTGATGAGGGACCATTTAGGCTGCCACCCCCAGGTGCGCCTACACTCTTCGATGGACCACTCACCCGAGCTCGAGCCAAGAAGCTACAACGCGAGATGCATGGCTTCATCGGGTACGCCATGGCTAAAGAGGCTGTGCACATCAAGGAACCATCGCCAAAGGCAATATGCCTTATTGGTGTCGCAAACGCCCCAGCCGTCTCCATGTGCGCAGATTGCTAAGCGGCCTCTCCCAAGCAACCTTTTGAAAGCATGGCTGTGCATTGCACGATTTGGGTTGTTGCTTATGTGGCCCGCAGCCCATCTTTTGTTATTATTAATTGTGCTACTTTCTGGGATTGTAAGGGCATATAAATAGCCCCTTGTTAGTTGTGTTTGGTAGACAAGACATTCCTCCATTTTACAAGTGTGTAAAAACTGATTTCCTCCTTAGAGAGAGTTTGAGAGCTTTGAGCTCTTTGAACCTTTGGTGTTCTAAATCGCAGCTTGGTTTGCCTTGGATTGTGTCGACTTCATCGAAGGTTGGTGCTTTCCAGCTTCCACAAGCCTCCTTCTCGTGCTTCAAGGATCCATCCTTGATTGTGTGAGATTGTACGAAGAAGGGTCTCTAGGTGTCGTGTCCACCGGTGCTCGAGGCGAAATAATCCTCTTGTGTCGACCACAGCTTAGTGGTTCTACTTCCGTATCCATTCAAGAAGGTCGGGTCTCTTGATCTCTATTTGGTTCTTGGTTGAAATAATACCAAGGGTCTTCTAGTTGTTTTCAAGTGGTTCTTCTTTTCTTCCTTTATCCTTCTTCTTGAATCTGTTCTTGTTCTTTGTTGTTGCTCTTCTTTGTGTCTTGTTTCCCATTTCTGACCATCTCTCCTTCTCTTCATGTTTTGAGTTGTTGTTTGTCGAAGATTGGGCATCCAGCGGCTAACCCCGCATCAGCAGGGATGTTGGGCAGCACTTGGGAAAACCCAGAACAAGGGAACCAATTGGTGGTGTTCACTCGGGTCACGATTGTGATCAAGTGTTTGAGGCTTCATTTTCTTTCATTCGATACCAAAAATTTTCGTCGACGTGAGCTATCAAAGTTGTTTGTTTTATGCAAGACACAATCTAATGCAAAATTTTGACTTTGATTATATAAACGTAAATGTCATGGTATCTGGGATAATTTAATGATGGAAAATATGTGACATCTAGGGGCCTCATCAAAATTAAGTGGAACAAAAAATGTCCTTTATCTGGCATGAAATCCTAAGATCGAGCTACGTGCATGAGGAGACCCGAAGCAATGTTGTCATGATCGCAATTGGTCTTGCGCAATTCAACTCGATCTTCATCTATTCCTCATTTCATAAGTTCTTTGCCATAGGTGGATTACCTTGCATGCGTAGTGGCGCTTTAGATTGGTTGGCCTAAACTGAAACAGTTGATTGAATTATTAGACCGGTTGCATGCAATGGACCAAGCTTAAGAGATTCATATATGGAGTATGGTAAGACATTGATGGAAGCACCCAAATCTAGCATAGCCTTATCAAACTTAGCTTCATCAATGATATAAGGGATAGTATGTAAACATATCTAGATCTTCGCACTTCTTTGGCATTCGTCTTTGGAAGACCTTTGAGAATTGTTCACTAACCGTGATCTTTTGCTTCCTCTTTTGCTTTGGGTTAGGCTTGATCGTGCATAACTCCTTCAAGAAATTAGCATACTGAGGGACACTCTTGATGAGCTTAAGTAACGGGATGTTCACCTTGCATATGCTAAATGTCTCAAAGATCTCCTTGTCACTCTCGATCTTTCGGGTCTCCTTTAAGGCTTTGGGAAAGGGGGGTGGTGGTCTAAGAGGTGAGGAAGCAGAGGCATAAGACATACCATTCGGTATGGAAGGCGCGACATGGCCCGACTGAGGCGCGACCGTGCCATGGCCAGCGTTCTCGCGCTTTGCCTCCTGAGAGTGAATTGGAGTTCAGTCGTTAGCTTCTTGTTCCTCTTCGACCTTGGTCAACTTGGGCACATGTCTAACTTTGTTCTCCAACACTTTCCCACTCTAGAGTGAGATTGCACTGACGTTTTGCTTTGGATTAAGCCCCGTTTGAGAGGGAAGCTTGTTGGAGTCTTTAGCTTCAGGTTTGCTCACCGCTATTGCAATTTGACTGATTTGGTTCTCCAAGTTGAGAATGCTAGACTTGGTTTCTTGTTGGAATTGCCCCATAGTTTGGGTAAGGAATCAGACCATATCTTCAGTGAAGATAGAAGAGCCTTGATTTGGAGCTTAATGCCGAGGTTGATACGGAGGTCTAAAGCCTTAAGGTCCGCCTTAAGGAGCATATTGTGGATGATTCAAATTCTCGTACCTCAAGTTAGGATGATCCTTCTAATCCGAATTATATATGTTTGAGAACGGATCATGCCTCAGCCTTTGGGGCTTATAACCTCCAACAACATTAACTTCTTCGTTTCCATGGAGAGTGGGACAAATGTCGATTGGGTGAGAGTTGTCATGATAAACACCGTAAGCCTTCACTTGCTATTGTTGTTGTTGTTGTTGTTGTTGTTGTTGTTGTTGTTTACTACTCAGAAGTTGCTTCACTATGTACTTGAGCTCGCTCACCTTTTCTTGTAGAGCACTAGAATTCAACGAATTTGCTGCCTTGACCGATGCTCTCTTGTTGAATTGTCGAGACCCTTCAAAAAGCTCATGGTAAAGCTCAAAGGCAACAACAGGCGCGCGTTTTGCTGAGGATGTTTCCTCCGCAAGCGGAATTCACATGTCTTCGCTCTTCCTCCAACAAGCCTTCATAAAAGTACATAACAAGATCAATTTGGGCGTACCCAATTGACAGCAACTTCTTGAACCGCTTGAAGTACTCATAGAATGTCTCCGTTGAGGCTTGCTTAATGTTGCTTATTCTCTTCTTTATGCTACTCAGCTTTGTAGCGGGGAAGTACTTCTCAAGAAAAGCTTTCTTCAGTTGCTCCCATGTCTCGATACTTCCCGAAGCCAAAAAGTAGGGTCAATCACTAGCGACCTCTTTCAAAGAAAAAGAAAAAGCTCTAAACTTAACTTGATCATCAATGGTGCCCTTTGGTTTCATGTTAGAGCACATAGCATGAAACTCGGCTAGATGCTTGTTGGGATTTTCACCTGCCTTCCCATAAATTGGGGCAAGAGATGAATTAACCCTGATTTCAGCTCAAAGTTAACACCGTCAAGGAGCTCAGGGAACTTCACCGCTATTGGTTGTTAAGCGATATCGGGTGCGATCAACTCTTTCAGTGTCTGCGCCATCTCTTCAGGGATGATTTCGGACTCAAAATCTGAGGAGGAAGAAACTAGATCAAACGACAACTCACGAGAGATTTCTCGAGCTTCACGTCGTAATCTAGCAAAGGTCCTATCAATTTACAGATCAAAAGCAACAAATGGATTAGTAAGTATGAACCATTCAAGTGGTTCACACCCAAGATAGTAATACGAATTAAACATAAGTAATTGTCGAGTCCCTGGCAACGACGCCAAATTTGACGAGCACTTTTGTATTGTGGTAAAAGCATTCTCAAAGAAAAATCCTAACTTCCAAAAATCAAGTATAATGAAACTAAGAGTCGTACCACATAAACTAAGATTTCTTGTATTTATTAATAAAAAGGGGGATTTTTGAGAAAGTTATCTAAAATCTAACTATAACTAGAAACAAAGCAAGCAAAACTGTTGTAAAATCAAGCAGAGAAAAACATTCAATTAACTTGTCCGTTGTTGAATTTGTCATTGATCATTGATTATCATCATTCCCTTTTCACCTTGATTAATCTATTATGGTATTTTAAGACTCAATTGTATGAAATCTTAAACCAAACTTCGAACCTAGTCTAGTCAATAGAACTGATCAGTGTTATCAACCCTTATCACAAAACATACAAAGCAATCAGACAATTTGATTTAATTAAAAACTTACTTAAATTTTTATAATGTTATTCAAAATAATAGTTTCATATAAAATCATGTATTATCTTATATAATTTGCTTCTCTTGGGATTTATTTTAATGATACATAATTTATGTTAATACATTCTTTTAATCGAACAAAGGTGTGTAGTATTAGAACTTTGTCATATAAGGACTAAATAACTGTTTTTAACAATTAGTTTCTTTACTTTATAATTAATATTTTATTAATAGATATTTTAAGAAAAATAAAACAAAATCATCTATATATAATTTATTTATATGTAGAATCTAAAATAAAAAATTTAACCAATAAAAAATAAGTCAATTAATTGTCAACAAATCAAATTGATTTGATAAAATGGTTATTTGGTTGGATTTGTTGAAAATTTTAGATTTTTGATTAAAATAATCTAATTATGGCTAAAAAAAGGCATTGAATTGAAATTAATATTTTGATCAAGATACGATTTTATTAAACGAATTAAGATTGAATTGAAATTAAAATTAGTAGATAAGAAGAATTCTAGAAAAATTATATATAAAATTTGAAGTTTGATTATTTTAGAAAAAATTAAAATGGCAATTAGTAGATAAGAAGATTTCTAAAAAAATTATGTATAATTTTAAAGTTCATATTTTTTATTTGGAAAAAAATAAAAATAAAAATTAATAGATAAGAAAATTTTGATAATTATTATTTTCAACATTCTCTTTAGTATATGGTTATGATGATTACTATGCACCATAAATCTCGTGAATTAAAATAGAAATTATTATCATCAACTTATAACATACATACAACTCCTAAATAATATATATTAAAATTCTTAAAATGATCATGTAAAATAATATGAATAAAATATTTAATAAAGTCCGCACAAGGTGCGGGTAATTACCCTAGTATTATTCTATGCATAGATTTGGATAGATTTTTTTTAAAAAATAATTAAAATGGAAATCAATAGATAAGAAGAAATCTAATGTGGGGTCTATAATGAAATGTCAACCAATTAAACAAATTGATTTTTTTTTAATAAAGATAGGTAATGGGGTCCAATGAGGAGGTGACAAGTGTCCGGCTAAATATTATTTATAACCTCCGCTTTGGTATATAGTTATGATGTAACGTCAATGATCACGTTAAAAAAATAGGAATATATATGTATCTTCGTATTATGATTAGTATTTTTTTTACCAATAGTAAATCAACTCATAATATAAATAAGTTGGATTTGTTCAAAAATTACATTACGATAAATATCACGTTCTATTCAATAATAATACTTATCTGAATATTACAACTAATTCTTGGTAAGGGATAATTCATAATTTTCGTCAATTTTTACAGAATAAGATTATATGCGATTTTAACTACCTAATTTATATAGAGGAGGGCCCAACTGATTATTTTTATCACATCATATATATTTATCTTTCTATTGTGATTAGTGTTTTTTATATAGACGAAATTGGGCTATTTGGGGGAATTATTGAGCAAGCTAATCTACAAGGAAAAAAAAATTAACAAATTAGTCTTTTTTCCAATTTTGCCCTTTTTTCAAATTACATGATGACGGCATCATGTGCCATTGATAACGTCAGCACCCCTTACCACTATCAATTGTTGACCGGCGTTGAATAGTCGTTGACCGGTCTCCACTCATCTTGTCATCACCTAACTTGTCATCACATATTTTTTTCATCAATTAAATCATCTTCATATTCTACCTTGTCATCACATATTTTTTTCATCACTCAACATGAGGTAAATCTTATCATCAGTTAAATTATCGCCTAATTTAATCAATACCACCCTACCTAATATCACTCAAATTGTCTTCAAACTTGTCATCACATACACACTTGCGTCCATGTAGAAAAACCCTATCATTCACTACAAAACTTGTCATCACATATACACCTGCGTCCACGTACAAAAAACCTATCATTCACGTACAAAACTTGTCATCACCCTAATGTGTCATCACATATACAACTTATCATTGGCTTAATTATCACCCTAACTTGTTGTCACGTATACAACTTGTCATCAGATTTTATTAGTATGCCTATGTGGGATTTGAACCCATATTATTGTGCATTAAGAACATTGCTCTACCATTTGAGCTAATAGGCCATAATTATAAGTAATATATAGATAAATTTAACAATGCAAAATAAAACATGTCATCACCCCAACTCGTAAAACAACTTGTCAACACCCAAACTCATCACCCAAACCCATAAATACAAACTTGTCATCATCAAAACCCATAAAATCATTCCAAAAACTATAAAACAAACTTGTCATCACCCAGATCCGTAAAACAAACTTATGATGCCAAAACCCATAAAAAGCAACTTGTCATCATCATCCAAACCCATAAACACAAACTTGTCATCATCCAATCCCATAAAATCATCCCAAAAACCTTAAAAACAAACTTGTCATCACCCAGATCCGTAAAACAAACTTATAATCACCAAAACACATAAAAAAACGAACTTTACATCACCCAAACCCATAAAATCATCCCAAAAAGCTTAAAACAAACTTGTCATCACCCAGATCCGAAAAACAAACTTATAATCACCAAAACACATAAAAACAAACATGTCATCTCCAAAATCCATAAAAAACAACTTGTCATCACCCAAACCCATAAAATCATCCTAAAAACCTTAAAACAAACTTGTCATCACCCACATCCGTAAAACAAACTTATACTCACCAAAACACATAAAAAACGAACTTGTCATCGCCAAAACCCATAAAAAACAACTTGTCATCACCCGGAACCCATAAAATCATCCCAAAAACATTAAAACAAACTTGTCATCACCCAGATCCGTAAAACCATCTCAAAACCCTTACAGCGAACTTGTCATCACCCAGATCCGTAAAACAAATTTGTCTTCACCAAACCACATAAAAAACAACTTGTCATCACCCAAATCCACAAAAAAATCCCAAAACCCATAAAATCATCCCATACCCCAAAAAATCAGCTTGTCATCCAAAAAACCAACGAGCACCCAACCCTAGATCTAGCTTGAACGAGCATAGAAGTCTAGATCTGGCTCGTAGGAGCCCAGATCTGAGTAGATCTGAGTCGAAACAAAAAAAAAAAGGGAGATTGAGAATGAAACGGGACTGAAAGGAGTCGAAGAATAAGAACGAACCTGAAATTCGCCAGATCTGGCGGTTGTAGCGACGGCGGCGTGGCAGAGGTCGTCGTCGAGGGTGGTAGCGGCGGTGGAGGTGGTTGGAGCCTAGATCTGGCTCGTACGAGTCTAGATCTGGCATAGACGAGCCCAAATCTAGCTCATACGAGCCTAGATCTGAAGAAATCAAATGGTGGAAAAAGAAAATGGAGAGGAGAGGGAGGGAGATTTGGAGAGGAGAAGGAGAGAGGGAGGAGAGGAAGAGAGGGAGAAGAGAAAAAAAAAGAGGAGGAGAGAGAAAAAAGTGAGGGATTGAGGGTTTTTATATGGGGTGCATAGTCTATCTAGCTCATTATTTTTTCGGAAATTTCACGTTGTATCCTCTAGTTTAACACATTTTCGCATGGTACCCGACTAGTTTAAATTTTTCACGTGGTGCCCCTCACATTTAAACAAATTTTGCCCCATGCCCTCTTGAAAGTAAAAATATGTTTTTGTTTTTGGATAAAAACAAATTTGGTTTTAAAATAATGATAACTCTTCATTCTTTTTTATCAATTCTTTTTTAATGATAATTTTGTTTTTTTTTTATCATCATGTTAATTGAAAGTTTTTTTTGTTTATATTTTTGGATAAAAACATAAATTTTAGCTTTAAAATAATGATTACTTTTCACTCTTTCTTCTCAACTATTCTCAAAATTTTGGTTATAAAATAATGATAACTGTTCATTCTTTTTTTTTGTATAAAATAATGATATTTTTTTTTTTTTTTGGTTTTTGGATAAAAACATAATGATAAATGTTTGTTTTCACTCTTTCTTATCAACTCTTCTCTTCAAAATTTTGGTTTTAAAATAACGATAAAAGCATAATGACAACTTTTTACTCTTTTTTGTTATAAAATAACGATAATTTTGTTTTTGTTTTTGTTTTTGGATAAAAACATAAATTTTGGTGTTAAATTAATGATAAAAACATAATGATAACTTTTAACTCTTTTTTGTTTAAAAATAATGATAGTCTTATTTATTGTTTTGTTTTTGGATAAAAACATAATAAATATCCAAAAACAAAAACAAAAAAAAAGAAAATTTAACTTCAATTAACAATGTGGGCATGGGGCAATATCTGTTTAAATGTGAGGGGAACCACACAAAAATTTAACACTGGTTGGGTACTATGCGAAATTGTCTTAAACTGGAGGGTACCACGTGAAATTTCCGTTATTTTTGTGGTTAGGTTAGTCTATTTAATATTCTCCCAAAATGACCCTCCCCACCTCAATCCCTCTTTTATATAGGCAAGGGCCCGATTGATTATTTTATTAAAGACATGACACGTGGCGAAATTTTCTATAAAGACTTTATCTGCACTTTATACTATAGACAGTATAGATTAGCGAACTTGTTGTGTTACATGAGCGAAAATTAAACGTATCACGTCAAAGTTTATGGCTCTGTTCGATGGCTGCCAGATTATGTAATATAATGCCTTATTTTGAAAAAGCTCTTTTCTAAACCAAGACACAAGAATCAATGTAATGAGAGTACAAATATGTGCCACCCTTTGTGATTTGATTGGCTTGTTTAAATGGATTGTTTGGTCTGGAACATTCTTTGCCAAAATAATAGCTTTTTTTTCATAATCATAATTACACCGAACACAGCCTTATAAATAAGTTTTTTGATGGGCACCTCTAAGAAGGAAAAAATGTTCTTATAGACTTGTGGCAAAAACAGTCAAAGGCCCAAAAGGACCGTACCAATTCACTTGGGCTGTTACACAGTGCAATATTAAAGCCCATTATTGGACCGATTATTTTTGTAAATCCAAATTCCTTACAACAATGAAGCATGGACTCTCCTAAGTCCTAACCTTAAAATCAGCAAAAGAGTTGTTCTTTGCTCAAAAAAAAAAAAAAAAAAAGCAAAAGAGTTCTTCCAATTTAATTAGATATGTAACATCAATGATCACGTTAAAAATATAGGATCATTTATATGTATCTTCATATTATGATTAGTGTTTTTTTTACCAATAGTAAATCAACTCATAATATAAATAAGTTGGATTTGCTCAAAAATTACTTTACGATAAGGGATAATTCATAATTTTCGGGATAATTTATAATTTTCGGCAATTTTTACGGGATAAGATTATATGAGTAACTAACTACCTAATTTATATAGAGGAGGGCCTAGCTGAATATTTTTATCAAATCATATACATTTATCTTTCTAATGTGGTTAGTGTTTTTTTTATATACGAAAGGGTCCGGCTGATTATTTTATTAAAGATATGACACGTGGCCCAATTTTCTGTGAAGACTTTGTCTCCGCTTTATACTATGGACAATATAGATTTATGATCTATACCTACAATTATATATTAAAATCGTGTATTTTTTAAATGAATGTATTAATTCTAATCAAATTTTATATTAAATCTATTATATTTTCATCATAAAAGTATTTAAATAAAAATTAATATATCTCTATCTTATCCATATATATATATATATATATATGATAACAATAACTATAATATCTAATATCAATTCCATATATAGATATTAAAAAGTTAATTTAAACTATTATTATTTCTACTTAAGTTATTATATCAAAATAGTATCTTTAAGTCATTATTTTAAGTCATCAGTATATCAAATAATATCTATGTGGATGATATTTCGTGGTTACTACGGAGTATCTATTACTATTTCCACTATACAGTATAAGGAGAGCCAGGTTGGGATCAATTCATACAACAAAAAAAACAAAAAAAAAAAAAAAGAGCAAGAGTTTGGGGAAAAAAGTTTCGAAAGAGAAAAACAACCAAAACCCAGTTTGCTCTTCTTATTTTCTGGCCGGAGAAAATTAGTAAGAAAGAAATCTAATCAGTTCTCGATCAATGGCTGACATAAAATCCAATGAGAAATACCCATGGAGATGGACTTTTTACGTCGTCGTTTGCTGGCTTCTGGCTGCCTGTGGTGGTCTTATATTTGGCTATGATATTGGAATTTCGGGTACGTTATTTCGATTTTCCCCTTGTTTTAAGGAAAAACACTTTTATTTTTTTTGTTTTAATCAGGCATTTAATTTAATTGCATCTTTGAACTGCATACGCAAGAAGATCAATTTTATCGGGTGACTTCTTGAAGGGTATAACTAGTGGATTATATAATATATAAAGGGTTATAAACCCTATAGTAAATAAGGAAATAAAAAATAAAAACTAAAATCAAGACTATGACTCATTCAGTATATAAGGGCTAAACCAATATCAAGATTTGTTTGTACGGATGAATTACTTATGTTGGTTTACGTACACGTACATGCAGGAGGAGTAACGGGAATGGATGACTTCTTAGACAAGTTCTTCCCGGGCGTGTACCGTAGGAAGCTCGAAGCCCACGAGAACAACTATTGCAAGTTCAACGACCAATTCCTCCAACTCTTCACATCATCCTTGTACTTGTCGGCTCTCGTCGCGAGCTTCGTCGCCTCGAAAGTGTGCTCCAGGTTCGGTCGTAAGCCCACCATCTTGTCAGCGGCTGTCTTCTTCCTGGCCGGCACCCTCCTTAGCGCCCTCTCCAACCACCTCTGGATGGTCATCGTCGGCCGCGTCATCATGGGCGTGGGCGTCGGCTTTGGCAACGAGTCCGTCCCGCTGTTCCTCTCGGAGATCGCGCCAATCGAGCACCGAGGAACCGTCAACATCCTCTTCCAGCTCTTAGTGACCATCGTCGGGATCCTGACCGCCAACATGGTCAACTACGCGACCTCCCACATCCACCCAACGGCTGGCGCTGGTCCCTAGGCGGGGCTGTAGTCCCCGCCGTCCTCCTCTTCATTGGAGGCCTTGTCATCACCGAGACCCCCACGAGCCTCGTCGAGCACGATAGTGTAATAACCGCTATTTTTATAAATAAGAGAAATAAAGTTTTCTTAAAATCCTTATTCGTACAACGATCAAAATGTCGTAAATTCCTCGCCCAATTAAGTGTAAAACTCGTTCAAACTCAATTATGGTAAAACGGGCCCTTATATTAAATTATTATTTTGAAATAAATTATTTAAGAATATAAAAAGAGAAAAAAAAAGAAGAAATTTAATTGAAAAAGGAAAACAATTACAGATGAGTAACCGTTACAATAATTGGGTAGTTATTAGTATTTTTTTTTAATTAATTAAACCCAATGTATTAATAGCCCTAAAATAAAAAGAGAAATTAAGGGAAGCAATGGGAACTCGAACCCCCAGTCTTTCCGACCTTTTTCTTTCCCTCGCCAGTTCAACTGCGGAAATTCTTGGTTGAGCTGGAACGAAACCGATTTTTATGAAAGGACTGAATGTAGATTTGATCAGATATTCCCCCGTGCAATGGAAATATGCCAGCAAGACTGATTTCTGAGCCAAATGAATTAGATCAAATCTCTATCATCATTACCCCACATTTTTTACCAATTGTTATATACAGTGTCCTGATAGCTGATAGCTAGCAAATTTTTCCCCCCATTCCACGTCCCGTTTCATTCATTCCCGAGCTGCCATCCACGCCCTGCCCATCGGGAGAGACCGAGACCACCACTTCCTGTGCGCCTCTGCCGTCACCACCACGCCGGCGCCGCCCGTCTCCGTTCGCGTTCCCTCACGACGCTGTCGTCGCCTGTTCCCCGTCGTTCCGCCCCCTGTTCTGTCGCCGTTCGCCACTCGTCACCACCCCGCTCGCCATTCGTTACCGTCGTCGTCGTCCCCTGTTCCAGCCGCCGTCTGTCGCCAGGATCCACTCGTCGCCGTCGATCGCCGGCCTAGAGTTGTGTCGTCGTCGGTCGCCATCGTCATCGCCGGGTTGTTGCTGTGCCGCTGTCGTTGTTGTGCAGAGTTGTGTTGTTGCTGGCACTGCTACATAAAAGCAGAAGGAAGAGGTGAGTTTCTTGTTGTTATTGTAGTGGATCTGGGTATATGGGCCAAACGGGCTGAGTTAGAAATTAAGTATGGGCTTTTAAATTTACTTAGCTAATAAAGCCTAAGATAGCTAGCAAGTAAATTCCGAAAATTTCTAACAATTAAATGAACTACCAATGGTAGATTTTGTACTAATGAAAATAAGACTAATTCCTAAGAAGACTAGAAAATGTCCTTAATTTTTCTAGCACTTAAAAATAATGATGGATTTAAAAATATAATATCTAAATGAGATTGGTTAGCAAATTTGCATTTAAATAGAATACTAATAAATTCTTAAGATAAATACCAGTATTATGTCGGGTTAGGTCATGAACATAGATATATGCATATATACATCTAAATGTGTTACCTCGAAATAATAAATTATTGAGACCTTAATAAAGATTATTATAAGGAATATAATAATTCAAGAAAACACTCTCTTTAAATCAAGAAGTAAATTAAATATTAATTTATCTCGTGTTCACTCGTCTTGAACCGCGCGTAATTTAGGTCAAGTACTCGAGTCGTCGTAAGCTCGCGAAACGAATCCGTAGGACTCAGACCTCGAAAATCAAAGGCAAGTGGTTTGGTTCTCTTCTTCATGATTTCGTACATGCAAGTGGTTTGGTTCTCTTCTTCACGATTTCGTACATGCAAGTGGATGGTTCTCTTGCTCTTTACGATTAAACGTGAATTTTCTTCCATTCCGTTTAATATCCATATAATTGTTGGGAACACCTTGTTTGCTGAATAAAATGAACTTAGGGGTATTTGCTGTTTAGAAATAATGACCCCATTGTTACTAGACTACGTTAGTACTTGGACTTAGGACCGATTGATTGCGGCCTTTATGTGTTTAAATGTCTCGTTTGAGACTTTGCAATGGACTAGAATAGGGATTAGGGGTGAGAGCTCGTCTCTGAAAACACCTCTCAAAAACGTATTAGGATGTACCTATACCCTAATACTGGGTCATGACTCTGCCCGCTCTACCGCTCAGAGGGGTGATAGCACCCTAGCTAGGTGCTCAACTATGTGGCTCTAGGCTCGCTCAAGGGGTCGCCACATATAAAAATCATTAATTGAATTGTTGAATGGATATTCCGCGGGTGGCCCTTGACTCTTATGAGTTGCCACATCCGAAAATCGTTAAAACAAGATGTATTGGGTGTGGCCCTTGACTCTTATGAGTTGCCACATCCGAAAATCGTTAAAACAAGATGTATTGGGTGTGGCCCTTGACTCTTATGACTTGCTACATCCGGAAATCGTTAAAATAAAATGTATTGTTGTATTACTCAGAGAAGATAAGTCGGTGTAAGTTTCTACTAAACTTTGATGTGCATTAATAAGTTCCCAATAAAAATCTTAATCATCTTTTGTTCCTAGGAATCATCTTCTTGTGATTTCCTATTCTCAAAAGAAAGCTCGTTATTCATCTCCCTCCAGATTTGTTCCTTTCATTCTCATTTGAGTTGTATATGAAGGAAACCTCGTTCTCTAATTATATCACACTCTCGTCTCAAAGAACCCGATTTGTCGTGCATCGCTCAGTTCCTTTTGGACTTTGATGCCGACATACTTAGCCTTTTTAAGAACCTAGTCATATTCTACCATTTTCTTAGTCTCGTGTTAGACTAATACCACTTTCTTTTCTTCCCGACATTGGTCGGCTGGTATTTCTTGCTTTTATGGAAATATCAGGAAGTAAAGACAGGCTTGTCGAAGACCAAAGACGAAGACTCGAGGATTTAAAGGAAGGAAGATTTTCCAGAGGTTCAAGTTATTTTAGACATTTTGGAATTTCCTATTTTGTTTTGTGAAGAATCTTTTAACCGTCATTTTATTTCCGCTGTAAAATGATTTATATGTCTTTTTCACTCAAACATTATTATTTTGAATCATTTATCATTGACTTCTAATCATGTATCAAACCTTGAATCGCATTTGATGTAATATAAGTTCGATACTTCGTTTTCTATGAATCGAGTTATGTTACCTACCGCCTTGGGTGGCTTTGGATGGGAAAATCCGAGGTCACTGGCATGTAATACCCATGGTTTCAAAATAGGGGTGTTACAGATAGGCTCAAAGAAAACCGCACCGCCCTCAAAAGGATTCGGGGAGTGGACGACGTCGAGGCCGAGTTCCAGCAAGTGGTGGAGGCGTGCACCCGGGCCAAGCTCATCCGGAGCCCCTTCAAAGAGCTGATGAAGAAGCAAAGCGTGCCCCCGCTCGCCGTCGGGATGTTGATGCAAGTGTTCCAACAAATGTCCGGGATCAACGCCATCATGTTCTACGCCCCCGTCCTCTTCCAGACGGTCGGGTTCGGGAGCAGGGGCGCCCTCATCTCAACCGTTATCATTGGTGTCATCAACGTCATCAGCAACCTCATCTCGATCTACTCGGTCGATCGGGTCGGTAGGCGGCCGCTCCTCCTACGAGCCTCCGTCCGGATGTTCATCAGCCAGATGGTCGTGGGAGTACTCCTACTACTCATGTTGCACGACACCAACACCCTCGGCAAAGTCCCCTCGCTCATCGTCGTCATCTTCGCGTGCACCTTCGTGATGACGTTCGCGTGGTCCTGGGGCCCCCTGCCGTGGCTCGTCCCGAGCGAGACCTTCCCTGTAGAGACGAGAACCGCGGGGTACGCGTTAGCACCAACATGCTCTTCACCTTCATCCTAGCCCAAGCCTTCCCCACGATGTTGTGCCACATGAAGGCGTACGTCTTCATGTTCTTCTCGGCCTGGATCGTCGTCATGGGCTTGTTCGTGCTCTACGTCCTCCCCGAGACTAAAGGCGTGCCCATCGAGATGGTCGTCGAGCGGGTTTGGAGGCCGCATCGCGTTTGGAGGCGGTTTGTCGGCGCGGAAGACTCCCAAGTCTGATTCTTTCCTCATTGACGAGCTACGCCTAGGATGACTGACACTTGACTAGGAGCAGAACATAGAAACATGTTGGGAAAACTCGGTTTTTCCCTCTTCGTCGGATTAAGATCGGAAATTCGACAACTAATTACAGACACCAAACTTTTATATTTATGTGGAAAGAGATTTTACAAGGTTTAATATTTTGTGGGCACACTCACACTCTAACTCTCACTTTGATCTTCACTTGAGCTTGATCACTTGGATGCTCAATGTGGTACACACTTCATGTATTTATAGGTGAGGGGTGCCACTCACCTCCTCATTAAGCCCTAATCTAGAAAGATCTTAATCTAGAGTTTTCTTTTGTCTGTTCATTTGTTAACTTTCTCCTAAATTCTAGAATGTCCCACAAAAATATCTTATTTACCACCCTAGTTACATTCTTCTAGATTATTCCTTAATCTACCCAAAATCTCTAGACTTTTCTTTGGAGTGGGCTTATTATCATAGGCTAATTTGATTACTTTACTCCAATTAAGGAGGGAGCCCAACAATCTCCCCCTTCCCGACTTAATTCGGAGGTGTCAAGATATTAGCGCCTTGACAACAGTCTTCAAACTTCTTAGTCGGTATTACCTTGGTCATGATGTCTGACCAGTTCTCATCCGTGTGCACCTTGTCAAGTTGTAGTAGCTTTTCTTCAAGGACATCTCGAATCCAATGGTATCATATGTCGATGTGCTTCGACCGAGAGTGATGATCGGTCCGGGATCGAAGGGTCTCACAATTTAAATTTATAAAACCGAACCTCACTTGTAGTAAAGAGGTAGGGTGTCGAACACACGGGAGTTCGTGCGTCGAGAGTACCCGAAAAGACTAAAAAGAGGAGAAAAATAAAGACAAACGAAGGAAAACAAAAGAGATCTCCTCGGACCGACACAGGGTCACTTCGGTCCGAGGTAGGATCGAGGTCGAAATGGCCGGGACCGACGTTGGTGCAAGTCGGGCCCGATGACTGGGTACTTCGATTTGGCAAAAATAGTAGATCGGTCTTGGGTTTTTGGGTTCCTCCCCCAACTAGACTTGGATATTCTTCCTCAATTCAACCAATAAGTGTTTGATTCTAGTGAGATCGAGGTTGATCGCCTCAAATCCCTCCAATCTACACCTCGACCCAAGGGAGCTTTCGCGTCACCTTCGATGCTAGAGACTTGTGATGGGATCGAGACCACTTTCGCCTACTCTTACCAAACACAAGCTCTAGATCCCTTGCTTTCACAAGAGAATTGAAGCTCAATGTAAAGAGGATTCACAAATCAAGCACTCAAGGCTATGGAATTGGGGTTTTCTACCCAAATCTAGCTAGGGGATTCCCCCATAGCCCAAGACTATGGAATCTACTCCATATGGTAAGAGAAAAGCACAAACAAAAGGGACATCAAGCAAAACTCAATCATCATCATCATCAAATCAAACTCAAATTGCATTCAAATCCAAAATGTCTACAAAATCCAAGTTCAATTCCACTAGATCAAAGCAAAACAAAGTACAAAACTCACACTTCCTCCTCTCTTCTCCACCGATCTCTCCTTCTCTTCCTTCTCCCTTCTTCTCCTTGCCCTCCAAGTCTTCCTTGAGCCTTTAGAGAGTGATTTTAGTGTGGTCTATCCAAACATGCCCTTAATGCTCTCTAATCACCTCTATATATAGCCTCTCATGGATTGGGGACCAAGGAATCCCAATTTAGAAAGGGGCAAATGTGGAAAGTTGCTAAAAATATGCCTTGGGGAACAATCTTCTCACACGCCGACTTGGACCGACACGGAATGACCTCCGGCCCGACGTTGGGAACATCGGTCCGGTTCACTGGGTGCTCGATCTCGGGCCCGACTTGGTGTATCTCGGTCCAGGGCCTCGATCCTCGTCTTCTTCCTTGGTTTCCTTTGGTTCCACTTCGTTCTTGGCTTGGCTCTTGCACTCCTTGACTTGGCTCCTTCATTAGCTCCTCGAAATTGTCCTCATTCTTGCCAAATTACCTACAAAAACAAACAAACTCGCATAGTTTCCGACTATTGAAGAAAACCGGGAACTAAGCTAAAAGGGAACGAAACTAACAAAGAAGAGAATGAAAAACATATATTTACAAGGGAAATCAACTACTAAAACACCTCCAAAATGAGAGACATCAGAATACCCCATACTTAAACTTGCTTGTCCTCAAGCAATAACAATGTAAGCAAGACCGAAGCACAATCTTCAAGTAAAGCCTCATATGAAAAATCAAGTAAACACAAGTAATAGATATGCTAGCAAGATTACGTCATCACACATGATCAAGTGTTCAAGGAATAAATTCTAATGCAATCAAGCCTCACTTTAGGAATGTGAAAATGTGTATCACTCATCATGTGTTTAGGCTTAGCAATGAACACTCAAACTCAAGAATCATGCAAGTAAAGGCTTTACCATTGAAGCTAATATCACCAATTCCTCCACCTAGAGATGCCTATTACATTGCACACAAAGAATATGAACTTGGCTCAATGGAGATCCTCAAAGAGGTTCCATTCTGCCGGGTTGTAACGGGGCTTTTGGTGTTTCTCAAGGTGGAATCATTTTGGTCTTGTGGTGCTTACAATGGGGATTGAACTTTCTAGTCTCTCACCAACTTCACCAAATCATTCCACTTTCAATTTCACACTCATCCAAAAGACTTTGATTTTTCTTCTTTTCTTTTCAACTTTCAACCCATACTTTCACTAAACATTCCACTTCATCTTTGCACTACACTTTTTGTTGGATTTTTCTTTTTTTCACTGTTTCCACTAGGATCGACTTGCACTACAACTCGGGCCCGATGTGCACTTGAACTCAGTCGGTACCCATTTTCTCTACACTTAAGCACTTTGCTTTTCAATCCACTATTTTTTTTCCAACTTTTCTTTCTTTCTTTCCACTTCAAAGATGCACTACCCACTTGGTTTATAACTCCATTTCTTTGCCCTTTTCACCAAAGAGAATCTCAACTCTCCAAATATTCTTCCAAACCTCTCACTAGAGTCCAATCCCATAAGGGTCAAGTCATATAGGCTAGGAATCATATTTTTGAGGAGTTTCAAACAAAGGTCTAAGGCTAAAACGGGGCTACAAACAACGGTTTATCTTCAAGGTAGGATATGGAAGATTTTGTGACTAATTGAAATAAAGTTCAAATCAATGTGACAAAGCATAGAACAAATCTCATATTGGTCTTGGAAAATAGATAAACACCTCAATAGCAAGTTTTACTAAGCATGCATGAGCTAATCACACAAGAAAATGAGGGATATGCAATATCCAACAAACATCCCTAAAATGGCCAAAAATAATCTCACAAGGTTCATCTAGCTTAGTTGCATCAAATCTCATCCAAGAACTCATGTGCTCAATAAAAACATGCAAGATATCATATCACATCAAAAACAACATCCATTTAGAGGCTAAACTATCCAAAAATATGCAAAGGAATTTACATGCTCACATCATCATTAGCCTTGATATGGACATCTAAGATGGGAATTCCTAGTCCAAAAACAAAATCTTTTTGACATTTTTCACACCAAATTTTCAAATTTTTAGGAATTTTTGCAAAAAGTTTCTCAAACAAAAAAAAACATACTCATCCTTTCATGCCATAAAAATCGATCATCATCCTCATACAAATCATGCCACTATCCAAAAGAAACATCCCTTAAACAAAACAAACACAAACACAAACAACCTACACATGGAACTAATGAGCTACTAACCCACCCCATACTTAAAATTTTGATGTCCCCATCAAAACTCAAAGGTAAAGAGAAGAGTAGAGAAAACTCACAATTCCTTATTCTTGAATGGCTTGTTGAGGTCTAGTTGGGAGGTTGGCCACGGCGTTGTCTCCTTTGGAGCCGGGCGTGCCGCTCACGCTCATACACTTGATCATTGAAAGGATCTTGGCTTGGTGGTTGAATCGGTGGTGCGGGAGGTGTCCATTGATCTTCACGGGAAGAGAAATTCCCGGACATCCACTCATTGAAACTTGCTTGGACGGTCCACCTTTGATCCTCGGCCGCCCTCAAGTCCTCCACTTCACGTCTAGTGTAGGCGATGTTACGGTTCACCTCATCAAATTGCACTTGGAAGTCTTCTTGGTGGTGGAAAAGTTGTTGTTGTTGGAAGTTGAGATGTTGTTGTTGAAGGTTGATGTGGTGTGCCTCTTGAAGCATACTTGATTGTTAAAGTTGGAGATGCGCCATTTGGGTGGCCAAGAAGTTCATGTCCACCGATTGGTTAGGCTCGGGGAACACCATTCCGGGCCCGTACCATTGGGCATACCCCTCATATCCTCCATAGCTAGGTGGTGCTTGCCTTGCGCCACTTCCCTCGCCCCGCTCGAAGTGGCTTGGGACCGGATCGGGCAAAAATGCATCGGACCGACGTTGATGCAAGTCGGGCCCGACGTAGGATGCTCCTCGGTCCAAGAGTGTTGGGGCATGGTCGGTGAGCAAGTGTTGGTAACCACCTTCTTCTTCTTCTTCACCTCTAGGCACGTCCACCTCCATGTCGTCCCTCCTCACAAACTCATAACGGTTGGGCTCTTCCTCTTCGGTGTCCGGGGAAGCTTGAGGTGTAGTGAAACGGATGTGTTGTGCCCGTCTCCTAACCTCGAGTGTCCCCTCCGGCTCTCCATAAGGATTGACATTCCCCGCCCACACTTGGTACCAATTGTAGTAACAAGTGAGGTCGAAGAGTCGAGGCTCTAAGGGAACGTGCACATTGTTGAAGTTGGAGTGCGGAGCTAGGTAAGTAGAGGCGCCGGTCACTAGCTTCTCCTTGATAATGTTTGCCTTCTTGAAGTATTTGAGGTCCATGAACTCCACACCATTTGGGGCCGGTGTGTAGGTAGACAAGTCCACCTCAAGACGGTGAGCTAGCCGGGCAATCATGCCTCCGAAATAGATCCATGAAGAACTTTGGAAGTCCCTCACCATCTTCACCCATTCCCATGTGAGGTTCATAGGCTTCTCATTCTCAAACAACATCTCATAGAGAATCATGGCCTCCTCCTTCATCGGCTTGCTCAATTCATGCCTTGCAAAGATAGAACAACCCAAGGCTCGGATCATGACTCGGAAGAGTGGGTTGACTATCTCATTAGTCGATGCTCCTTTCCTCATCTCGCTCTTCCCGGCCAAAAACTTCCAAAGGTAATCGACCTTTTCATTGTCAACATAAGCCTCCTCTCTCGTAAATGGGAACCCGAAGTAGGTAGCCAAGTTCCGGAGAGAGAGTTCTTGCAATTCATTGCCCATTTGGAAGGAAATCATGCCTTCACTCTCGGGTCCCTCATATGTGCACTTGAATGTTGCCATGAACTCGGACGTCAAGGCGGGGTAGTGAGTATTGTTCCACCTTAGCAAGACATTGAGCCCAATGTGATTATAGCACCGAGCAAGAGCCTCATCCATGTTCACCTTTTGAATTGACTCCCAATCTAACCACCGAGTGTGGTGAGATAGACCCATGAGACGCTCATACTCCCTAGCATCATCCTCATCCTTAATACGCACATCATCCATCCTTTGGACTCTCTTGGACGACTTCTTGGTGGCTTTCTCCATCCTTGAAGAAGATGCACGGGTAGACATGGTACCTACACACAATCAAAACCAAAGAACTCCAAGATAAAATCTATACAACCACAACAAAATCACAAGCTCCTATCACAAACAACTCATCATGCAAAGAGATAACCCCATACTTGCACTTGACACACTCAATCCACAAAAATTCAATCATGCATGAACTAAGATTCACATATCAATGGTCAAGCCTCAAAATATATCATGAAGAACATGCTATAACCAACATCCAAGCTCATGAAATCCTAAATTCACATAAAAGAAACTCGAAAAACATCGGACCGACTAACAGGGGACATCGGGTCCGAGGTTGGGGACCTCGGTCCGAGACACTGGACCGACGTTGGACATCGGTCCCGAGGTACTGGGTACCTCGGACCGAGTCCATTCCGACTTCTCATCCTAGATTCATCCGTGCAACACACTATCATGCCCCTAAAATCCAAAATCAACCATTTATCATCATCAATCGAAGTTCTAAGTGGGATTTAGCAACAATTAAGCACAAATTTCACAATGCATGCAAATCACCATGGATGCTCAAGGTTCAAGCTCATTCAATCATGGCATATCTCAAATCTAGCAATGAATGCATGAAATTCACAAAGAATCAAGTAGAGATTGAGATTCACATACCAAATATGAAGAAAACAAGAACTTCTAGCAAGCAACTCTTAAAACTCAAATTTTCCTCTTCTAGATCTAGAAGAAGGATGTAGATCTATGGGATTTGGGTGGGATTTTGGCTTTTCGTTCAATGCTTGGGGATGCTAGGGGTTGGATCGAGATCTTGTGGTGAGTTGGCTTGAGGATCGAGTATGGTGGGGGAGAGGGGATCGAATTGGGTTTTGAGAGAGAATTGGGTATTTTGGGAAAGTAATTATGGGGATGATGATGTTAGGTAAGGGAAAGGGCTCTTAAATGGGGAAGAAGACAAAGGTGGGTCAAGAGGGTATAGTAGGAATTTCCACAAAGTCAAGGTCTAACATGGGTCGGCATTACTGGACCGACGTCGGGCACCTCGGGCCCGAGGTACTGGGTACCTCGGTCCTACCCGATTTTGGTTCCTAAAAATCCCACGACTTGGTTACTTCTATCCACAAGTTCTTGCATCATTTCCACAAATACCACACATGCTAATGAAGCTCACACAACACACATTTCCACAAAATACAAGCTAGAGAAGAGATTAGGACTAATCTAAGCTAAGGCAAAAAGAAACAAGCTAGAAACTATGAAAATGAATCTACTAAACCCGGGTTGCCTCCCGAGGAGCGCTTCTTTAACGTCACTAGCTTGACGTCTAACCTCTACCCTTCAAGGAGGGTGAAAAATGGTGAATTGATCCTCCTTGCCATGTGCTTCTCCACAATCCTCATAGCCAAAGTGCCACCATTTGTGTTTGATGAAAGTGTGGCATCCATATCCTCCATCATCCTTCTCCTCCAACGTGTAGCTTGGCATCTCTTGCATCACCTTATCTTGCATTTTATCACCTACACCACAAAAGTCTAAAGAATTTCTAGGAGACTCAATGACATCATAACTCAACTCATCTTGCAAATCATCCAAGCAAAGATAATCATCTCCTAAATCCTCTTTCAAATCATCTAAGCAAATGAAAGAATCTCCCACATCAAAAGGATATAGATTAGGATACTCTTCATGATTTGGCGGGTTATCTCCATCTCTTGTCTCATCATGGATTTGAACATTGACCATGTCACGGTCTCTCGATGGCGCTTCCTCTCTTGTGGATTCCAACTTCTCCTTCTTGCACTTGGCACTTTCCTCTAACTTCAAGATCGCCAACGCATCCGGTTCATTAAGGGCCTTGTTGAAATGGAACTCCACTTTCTCTTCTCCAATCTCGAAAGTGACCTTCCCATTCCTCACATCAAACTTGGCACCCGCCGTAGCTAGAAACGGCCTTCCGAGAATAATGGGCACCATTGGATCTTCTTTCATGTCTAAGATCACAAAATCATCGGGCACGAAGTATCTTCCTACTCGAACCGGGACGTCATCAAGAATTCCGGTGGCCTTTGTTGATGAACCATCGGCCATGGTAAGACTCATATCGACCGGCTCCATATCTCCAAGGTTAGCCCTTCTCCATATGCTCATGGGCATAACCGAAATGCTTGCTCCCAAATCACAAAGAGCTTTGAATTGTTGAGAACCAATCCCTACGGTGATAGCAAATCTTCCGGGGTCACCAAGCTTTTGAGGTAACTCCAATATCTTCACCTCGTCTTGCATCTCAACAATTGACCTCTTCTTGCTCAAGATTTCTTTCAAAAACTTAGCATAAGACGGCATCTCACTTAGAGCATCGGTGAAAGGAATGGTGATGTTCAAGCCTTGCAAAAGCTTTAAGAACCGCTTGAACTTGCCCTCAACAATCTCCTTGGGCTTCTTCATAGGATATGGAAGAGTAGTGGCACCTTGCTTCATGCTTGGATCCACCTCCTTGGATCGATCTTGGCTTCTCTCCACGATCTCAGCCTGGACCGACTTAGGATCGACGTCGGGACCGACGTCAAGCATCTCGGACCGAGGACAAGGGCTTTCTGGGCACGTCGAGCCACCTTCAGGGCAAGTCGGGCCGACTTCAGGGCAAGTCGGGCCCGAGTTGGGTTCAACTTCGGTCCACTCCAGGGGGCTTCCTTCATTCACCGGATCGATGTCTGGGCACGTCGGGCCCGAGGTGCTGGGAACCTCGGTCCGACTCTCTTCTCTTGTTCTTGGAACTTGTGGCTCGGGCAAACTCCGTCCACTCCTCAATCCTATGGCACGAACTTCATTTTGTTGTTGTGGTGCACGGGGATTCTCCTCGGGTCGGCCCGGGAGTCTCCCTTCTTCTCGTGGAAGTTGATTTGCCATATGAACAAATTGGTTGTCCACTTGTCTCCTCCAAACACCCAACTCTTTGAATTGATCATCAAATTTCCTCTCCATGTTGATGACGTGATTCTTCAAATCTTGAGCCCATGGTGGTGTTTGCTCATAGAATCCGGGAGGTCGGTAGGGTGGTTGTTGGGCCCTTGGCTCGTTTTGGTTGAAGTTGTTGTTGTAGCCACTTGATTGGCCTTGGTTCCACCTTCCTCCATTGTTGTTGAAGTTGGTTCTCCCTCCGAAGTTCCTTTGAACATAGTTGGCCTCTTCAATTTGCTCGGCCAATCGGACTTGGCGCTCGTTTGGGCACTCTTGGGCTCCATGCTTCAAAGAACCACACTCTTCACATGCTCTTGTGGTTTGTTGGGCATAACTCATCTTCCTCCTCATCTTGTTCAATTCATCCTCCAAGAATTGGATCTTCACATCTTTGTCCACCTCTTCACTTTTGGGATCGTAGAGCTTCTTCGGACCTTCTCCATGGACTCTTGCTTCCTTGCTCACATTGCTAGTACCATACATCGCCTCATAGTCCGAGAGTTTGTCCAACAACTCCCATGCTTGTTCCGGCGGCAAATGTATGAACCCACAATCGGTATGGAGGTTCAATTTGTCCTTCGTGGCGGTGTTGATCCCTTGGAAGAAGATGTCTTGAAGGACATAAGGTTGTTGACATGTGTCGGGCATGCTCTCAACATCTCCTTGAACCGGTCCCACGCCTCAAAAAGTGGCTCATGAGCTCCTTGTTGGAAACTAGCAATCTTCCTTCTAAGCTCCGTCGTCTTGGTGGGCGGGAAGAATTTCATCAAGAATGCTTCATTAAGGGCCCTCCATGATGTGATGGATCGGGGTGCTTGACTCTCCAACCAATGCAAAGCCTTGCCTCCCAAAGACCACTTGAAGGCTTTGAGTAGCACATACTCAAGTGTCTCATCATCCGTGGAAATGGTCTCACAAAGGTCCTTGAATTGCTTCACATGCTCGATCGGACACTCATTCGGCCTGCCTTGGAATTGCTCTCTCTTGATGAGTGAGATAAATTGAGTTTTTATCTCAAAATTCCTCGACACCTCCGGCAAGACGATGGCCGCCTCCGGGACCTTCAACTCCGGATGCATGTATTGTCTAGCATTCCGGGGTTGAGTGTTGATTTGGGCCTCCAACCTTATCCTTTGCTCCCTCTCTCTACGGGCCTCGGCATCTCGATTTGCCATCTCAATTTGCATCCGAGCCATGTCGGCTCTCATCCTCTCAAACTCCTCATCTCGGGCTTGGTCCGCCATCCTCTTCTTCTTGCGGGCTTGACTTAGGATACTCTCCGGGTCACAGACAAAGTCGAGCTCAAGGGTTCCTCGGACGGAACTAGCTCGCGTGCACCTACAACCAAAGACACAAACAAAACCGAATCAAAACAAACAAGGGGTTTGGGCTAGTCCCTCACCCAAATCACTACCAAAAAGCAAAGACTCAACAAAGAGGGTACCTCGAACAAGTTGAACTCCCCGGCAACGGCGCCAAAATTCTGATCGGTCCGGGATCGGAGGGTCTCACAATTTAAATTTATAAAACCGAACCTCACTTGTAGTAAAGAGGTAGGGTGTCGAACACACGGGAGTTCGTGCGTCAAGAGTACCCGAAAAGACTAAAAAGAGGAGAAAAATAAAGACAAACGAAGGAAAACAAAAGAGATCTCCTCGGACCGACGCAGGGTCACTTCGGTCCGAGGTAGGATCGAGGTCGAAATGGCCGGGACCGACGTTGGTGCAAGTCGGGCCCGATGACTGGGTACTTCGATTTGGCAAAAATAGTAGATCGGTCTTGGGTTTTTGGGTTCCTCCCCCAACTAGACTTGAAAATTTTTTCCTCAATTCAACCAATAAGTGTTTGATTCTAGTGAGATCGAGGTTGATCGCCTCAAATCCCTCCAATCTACACCTCGACCCAAGGGAGCTTTCGCGTCACCTTCGATGCTAGAGACTTGTGATGGGATCGAGACCACTTTCGCTTACTCTTACCAAACACAAGCTCTAGATCCCTTGCTTTCACAAGAGAATTGAAGCTCAATGTAGAGAGGATTCACAAATCAAGCACTCAAGGCTATGGAATTGGGGTTTTCTACCCAAATCTAGCTAGGGGATTCCCCCATAGCCCAAGACTATGGAATCTACTCCATATGGTAAGAGAAAAGCACAAACAAAAGGGAAATCAAGCAAAACTCAATCATCATCATCAAATCAAACTCAAATTGCATTCAAATCCAAAATGTCTACAAAATCCAAGTTCAATTCCACTAGATCAAAGCAAAACAAAGTACAAAACTCACACTTCCTCCTCTCTTCTCCACCGATCTCTCCTTCTCTTCTTTCTCCCTTCTTCTCCTTGCCCTCCAAGTCTTCCTTGAGCCTTTAGAGAGTGATTTTAGTGTGGTCTATCCAAACATGCCCTTAATGCTCTCTAATCACCTCTATTTATAGCCTCTCATGGATTGGGGACCAAGGAATCCCAATTTAGAAAGGGGCAAATGTGGAAAGTTGCTAAAAATATGCCTTGGGGAACAATCTTCTCACACGCCGACTTGGACCGACACGGAATGACCTCCGGCCCGACGTTGGGAACATCGGTCCGGTTCACTGGGTGCTCGATCTCGGGCGCGACTTGGTGTATCTCGGTCCAGGGCCTCGATCCTCGTCTTCTTCCTTGGTTTCCTTTGGTTCCACTTCGTTCTTGGCTTGGCTCTTGCACTCCTTGACTTGGCTCCTTCATTAGCTCCTCGAAATTGTCCTCATTCTTGCCAAATTACCTACAAAAACAAACAAACTCGCATAGTTTCCGACTCTTGAAGAAAACCGGGAACTAAGCTAAAAGGGAACGAAACTAACAAAGAAGAGAATGAAAAACATATATTTACAAGGGAAATCAACTACTAAAACACCTCCAAAATGAGAGACATCAAGTGATAGGTCGGATTCTTTGCCAAGTGGATAGCACTCTATTTCTCGCATAGCAAGATGTATTTCTTCTGCTCGACTCCCAGCTCGAGTAGGAAATTCTTCATCCATAGCATCTCCTTGCAGGCCTCTGTAGCTGCAATATACTCTGCTTCTGTGGTGGACAAGGCAACACTCTTTTGCAACTTAGATTGCCACGAAACAGCTCCCCCTGCAAAAGTAGTCAGGTAGCCCGACGTTGATTTCCTAGAGTCGTGGTCACCGGCCTAGTCTGCGTCTGTGTAGCCTCTTAGCTCTAGCTTACCATTTCCAAAGCATAAGCATCTCTTGGTTGTACCACGTAGGTATCTGAGGATCCATTTGACTGCTGCCCAATGCTCCTTTCCTGGATTAGCAAGGAAACGACTTACAACTCCAACTGCGTAGGCGATGTCAGGCCTAGTGCACACCATTGCATACATAAGACTGCCTACGGCTGATGCATATGGGGTGTTCTTCATCTCTTCCTTCTCCTTCTCACTTGTTGGACTCTGCTTTGAACTTAACTTAAAATGTCCAGCAAGTGGAGTGCTTACCGGCTTGGCTTTATGCATGTTGAATCTCTCCAGCACCTTCTCAATGTATTGATCTTGGGATAGCCAAAGCAGCTTCTTCGGTCTATCACGAGTGATCTTCATCCCAAGAATTTGTCTTGCTGGCCCCAAATCTTTCATGGCAAACCTTTTGCTCAAATCTTTCTTTAGAGCAGCTATCTTCTTATGATCATAACATATGATCAACATATCATTGACATAGAGCAATAGTATTAGGAAGTCACCTCTAGCGTACCTCTTCATGAAGACACAATGGTCATTCATGGTTTTCTTGAAGCCATGGCTCGCCATGAAGGTGTCGAATTTCTTGTACCACTGCCTTGGTGCTTGCTTTAGACCATAGAGACTCTTCTCTAGTCGACACACCAGATTTTCCTTGCCTGGGACCGCAAATCCTTCTGGTTGCTCCATGTAGATCTCCTCTTCAAGGTCGCCATGGAGGAAAGCTGTCTTGACATCGTGTTGCTCAATCTCCAAGTCTAGAGTAGCTGCTAGACCAAGCACAACTCGGATTGATGACATCTTCACCACTGGAGAGAATATCTCTTCAAAGTCGATGCCTTTCTTTTGGTTGAATCCTTTCACAACTAGTCGGGCCTTGTATCGGGGCTTTGAGTTGCTCACCTCGGATTTGATTCGATACACCCACTTGTTCTTCAGGGCACGTCTCCCTTTAGGCAACTCCACTAGCTTGTAAGTATGATTCTCGTGCAAGGATTGCATCTCCTCTTGCATCGCTCGTTTCCACTCCTCCTTGCGGATGTCGTTGATGGCCTCATTGTAGCTCTGAGGCTCCCCCTGATCCGTGAGTGTCACATACTCCGCTTGGTTGTATCGCGTAGACGGTCTCTTATCTCTGGTAGATCGTCTTGGCTCGGGCATTGGCGGAGTGCTACTTTCTTCTTCTGGCTCCACCATCTCCTCTTGGTCATCATCTCCTGTACTAGCATCTTCATTCTCGTCTGCTTTTTCTGGATCTTGTTGTCGTACAGGAGGAGAACCATCATCTTGGCTCCTACTAGCTCTTGACCTTGGCTTCTCCGATCTTTGGATGTCTTCGATCGTCTGGTCCTCAAAGAACACGACGTCTCGGCTTCTGACAACCTTCTTGTTGACTGGATCCCAAAGTCGGTAGCCAAACTCATCTCGTGGTGATCCAAGGTAGATGCATTCCTTTGTCTTAGCATCTAGCTTCGCCCGTTCGTCCTTGGGAATGTGAACAAACGCTCTGCACCCGGACACCTTCAGGTGATTGTAGGAGACCTTCTTGCCTGACCATACATGCTTTAGGACATCTCCTTCCAGAGGAACTGATGGTGTGAGATTGATGACGTCAACCGCTGTCATCACAGCTTCTCCCCAGAACAACTTGGGTAGTTTGGCATGAGAGAGCATGCATCGAACTCTGTCTTCAATCGTTCGATTCCTCCTCTCAGAAAGCCCATTTAGCTGTGGCGTCTTAGGCGGTGTCTTCTCCAACCTGATCCCACGAGCTTTGCAGAAAGCTTCGAAGGGACCTCGATACTCACCACCGTTGTCTGATCGCACACTCTTAAGCGTCTTACCCGTCTCACGCTCTACTCGGGCAACGAACTCCTTGAATGCTTCAAGGACTTGGTCCTTGGATTTTAGCAGGTTTACCCAAACCTTCCTTGAGTGGTCATCTATGAAGGTGACAAAATACGATGCACCACCAAGGGATTTTTCGGACATAGAGCATACATCGGTGTGCACTAGATCAAGGATATGCTTTCTTCTCCTAGGTTGTGATGATCTTTGAAAGGAAACTCTATGTTGTTTGCCAGCCAAACAGTCAGCACATGGTTCGAGAATGTTACCTTGCAAGTTCGGGAGGAGTTGCTTACGAGCGAGGATTTGAAGACCCTTCTCGCTCATATGCCCAAGCATTCTGTGCCATAGCTCCATGTCAGCTACTGATGTGTTCACTTCCCCGGTGTGGACCTTTGCTTGTGTAACATACAACGACCCCTCCTTTGTTCCTCGAGCTAGGACCAAGCTTCCTTTGGTGAGTTTCCATTTGCCATCTCCAAAGTGATTCGCGAGACCGGCATCATCCAACTTTCCAGTTGATGTGAGATTAAGGCACATATCAGGGACATGCCTTACCTCCTTAAGGATGAGCTTACATCCGGTGTTCGATGTCAAGGTAACGTCTCCCTTACCGACAATCTTACTCCTACCTTGATTTCCCATCTGGACGTTACCAAATTCGCCACTTTGGTAGGATGAGAAGAAACTCTCATGAGGGGTGATGTGGAAGGAAGCACCGGAGTCGACGATCCAAGAGCTATCATTAGAGGCGATGTTAAGGAAATTTTCTTCCCCTATGAGGTAGACGTCCTCACCTTCGTCTGCCAAGGCAGTAGCACTCTTCTCGCCTTGCTTCTTCGCCGGGTTGAACTGGTCAGGTTTGACGTTGCCAGCCCTTTGATACCTCTTAAGGTTTCGGCAATCTGCTTTGATGTGGCCCGACTTGCCGCAATAGTAGCAAGTAACCCTTGAGCGTGACTTGGATCGTCCTCGAGATTGATCTCGGCCTCGGGTTCTGCTACGCCCACGTGTCTCGTCTCTACCTCGATTGTGCACGACGTTCGCCTCCGATTGAGCATTCTGGCCTCGTTCCTTCCTCCTGGCTTCTTCGTTTAGAAGGCTATCACTGACGGTGTTCATGGTAAGCTTCCCAACTGGTGCGGAGTTACTTAGAGTAACCACCAGAGTGTCCCAACTCTCTGGAAGGGAACTTAGGAGTAAAAGGGCTTGCATTTCGTCTTCGACCTTCATCTCAGCCTTATTTAGCTGATTGACGAGCCCCTTGAAATTATTCAAGTGCTCAATCATGCTTTGCTCATCCTTATACTCCATCTTTACCAACCGTCGCATTAAGAGGGCTTTGTTACGAGGCGTTTTCTTTTGAATTAGGGAATCAAGTTTTTCCCATAATTCAAAAGCATTTGTATAATCAACAACATGCTCAAATAAGGATTTGTCGATATACTTACGGATCATTGCGACCGTCTTCCTATTTAGGAGATCCCACTCCTTGGTACTCTTTCCTTGAGGCTTGGTCTTGGTGATGATGGGCTCTTGCAAATCCTTGCAATACAAGTGGTCTTCCATCATCGTCCTCCAATGCGATTAGTTGTCCGTCGTGAGCTTGAACATCTCACCGTCGTGTGTAACGTTGGCATCCATCTTGAACCGGACGAGCTATCGTTGACGTCGAACGAACCTGGCTTTGATATCACTGTTGGGAAAGCTCGGTTTTTCCCTCTTCGTCGGATTAAGATGGGAAATTGGACAACTAATTACAGACACCAAACTTTTATATTTATGTGGAAAGAGATTTTACAAGGTTTAATATTTTGTGGGCACACTCACACTCTAACTCTGACTTTGATCTTCACTTGAGCTTGATCACTTGGATGCTCAATGTGGTACACACTTCATGTATTTATAGGTGAGGGGTGCCACTCACCTCCTCATTAAGCCCTAATCTAGAAAGATCTTAATCTAGAGTTTTCTTTTGTCTTTTCATTTGTTAACTTTCTCCTAAATTCTAGAATGTCCCACAAAAATATCTTATTTACCACCCTAGTTACATTCTTCTAGATTATTCCTTAATCTACCCAAAATCTCTAGACTTTTCTTTGGAGTGGGCTTATTATCATGGGCTAATTTGATTACTTTACTCCAATTAAGGAGGGAGCCCAACAATCTCCCCCTTCCCGACTTAATTCGGAGGTGTCAAGATATTAGAGCCTTGACAACAGTCTTCAAACTTCTTAATCGGTATTACCTTGGTCATGATGTCTGACCAGTTCTCATCCGTGTGCACCTTGTCAAGTTGTAGTAGCTTTTCTTCAAGGACATCTCGAATCTAATGGTATCGTATGTCGATGTGCTTCGACCGAGAGTGATAGGTCGGATTCTTTGCCAAGTGGATAGCACTCTATTTGTCGCATAGCAAGATGTATTTCTTCTGCTCGACTCCCAGCTCGAGTAGGAAATTCTTCATCCATAGCATCTCCTTGTAGGCCTCTGTAGCTGCAATATACTCTGCTTCTGTGGTGGACAAGGCAACACTCTTTTGCAGCTTAGATTGCCACGAAACAGCTCCCCCTGCAAAAGTAGTCAGGTAGCCCGACGTTGATTTCCTAGAGTCGTGGTCACCGGCCCAGTCTACGTCTGTGTAGCCTCTTAGCTCTAGCTTACCATTTCCAAAGCATAAGCATCTCTTGGTTGTACCACGTAGGTATCTGAGGATCCATTTGACTGCTGCCCAGTGCTCCTAGTTTCATATCTAGTGTCATTTTAAGGTCGATATCGATAGACGTGGTGTTAAAAATATTGGGTAAATTTTGTCAAAAAAATAAAGATGTAGGGACTACTATTCCCGATCATCACAAAGTCTTCTAGGGCAAGGAGCCCAATCTATCAGTTAAGACCTCAGGAAATCCAAAGGTTTCCGCTTCGACGCTCACTGATGACGAATCCATCAATATTTAGATACTCTAAATTAGCCTCAAATAGTACTTGGGTTATCCTAGATCCACAAAGTCTTTTCTGATTTTATCCTCAATTGTTTAATCGATAAATACACTCTTGTGACAGTTCTAAGTTCTAACCTCTAAGTCAACCCATCAATTGAAGTTTGCAAAGTTACGGAGACTTCGTCAATTGGTTTGAAATATGTTCCCATCTGCTATTTTTGCATTACCTACTATCAAAAATTTATTGTGAATTTTAATTAATATCGGTGGGTTAATTTAAGGGAAATTTCTTTTGGTGCCCTTGTGGTTTTGAGAATTTCTTTTGGTGTCCTAGGAAAAAAGTTATTCCTTTTGGTACCCCTATGGTTTATACATTCTCCTTTTCATAGCCAAAACTCTATTTGAACTCATTTTTCATCCAAAAAAAAATATTTTTCATTTAAAATTTAAAATAAAAAGTAATTTACTTTTTCTTGCAAAATATACAATTTGTAGACTATATAATATACAATTGGATGAAATTTTTAAATGAAAATTTTCAACAACCTTAATTTTTGGGGATTAATTTAGAATATTCTCAATTTACTAAATCATAAAAAATTACTACTAAGCAAATTCATAAATCCCAAAACTCAATATATTTTTGGACCATTCTCAAAATATTGTTGATAATGTTTATATGTGATATTAATAAATTACAAATCCCATAACTCATTAGTTTTAAACATTCAAAGTTCACAAGTTAACTTTTTGATGAAAAATATTTTTATTTAAATTTTAAATATTCAAATATTTTCATAGCAAATCCGTTTTTATTTAAAATTTAAATGAAAATTAATTTTTTTGGATAAAAAATGGGTTTAAATAGAGTTTTGACTATGAAAAGGAAAATGTATAACTATAGGGGTACCAAAAGGAATAACTTTTTTTCTAGAATACCAAAAAGAATTGTCAAAACCACAAGGGTACCAAAAGTGATTTCCCTTAATTTAAAACTGATGTAGACTGTAGTCACTAAGTTTATATTGTTTCGACATTACTCCATATAAGACACTAAGGTTATATAGTTTTTAGAACAAAAAACACCATTAACACAAGAAACTAAAAAATATATTAACAAACTAACACATATAAATCATGCATCCAATCCAATCCATTATTTGTATAAATTCATTGCGCTATCAAAATTAAATTACTTAAAACCCCTAGTATGTAATCATTTAACTGTAATTCTTAACCTCTTTTCTCTTTGTCTTAATTATACAATTCTTTTTAAAAATAATTATATAAAATATTTCAAACTATTAAGATAAACATAAACATTTCATACATCAGTTAACAACTGTTAAATATAAATTATATAAGTTGCATCGGGTTAGATTTCAAGTTGCATCGGGTTAGAAGAAATCTAGTACAGCGAATAATTGAATAATGAATGGTAACCAATGTGAAAGCATGGTGTGAATGGGAATCTCATTCTATGAGATTATAAAGCATACCAACTGTATATGTTGGATCCTTTTAAGAAAGGAATTTCATGGCGACTTTCTCTAGAGTTGTTAAGTAGGGGACAAGTTTAGATATGTATTGATTATTTAGGTTCCCGTCCTTGATTAATTTGTTATGGGTTTAGTTCATGTGAGAATGTTCTTATAACCAGTAAATAAGAATGATCAGCCACTGGTCACATTTGTAGGTGCATGACTATACAGTCTCATATATTATTACTATGCAATTTCGTGTATAATAGTTGTGTATGACAATATTAAAAGTTATACATATATTTTCATGATGGTACGTTATATTGTATTTGATAAAAGTCATACACAAGATATATATGGACATGCATAGACATTTTAAGTGCAAAGGCAATTATGTTATACCAAATTACGTAATATTTTTTCACGTATTGCACACTTAATAATTACACAAGAATATACACAATCATATTATGCGAAAAGACATACTTAAGTTGTTTTACAAACCTAGAGTTATGTTATTTAAAAATGCATAGATATTTGTCACTTGTACACTCATACGAAAAAATAGTACTCCCTCCGTCCCGATAACTTATCCGCCTTTCCTTTTCGGTTGTCCCCAAAACTTTGTCCACCTCCATTTCTTTCCATTTATATCACTTCTTTTTTACACTCATTATTCAACTTTCTCCTCAAGTTTATCACTTTTTTCAATAAAATTACAAAACTATCCCCACTCTTTTCACATTACCTATCAACTTTATTACCATTTTCATCAACTTTATCCCCTTTTTCACATCACCTATCAAACTTTATCACTTTTTTCACATCACCTATCAAACTTTACCACTTTCATTAATCCACGTGCAAATCTACTTTACGGACAAGTTATCGGGGATGGAGGGAGTATGTAGAATGAGATTAAAAGAACCTGCACAATATATTATGTTATTTGAAAAGACACAATGATTTAGTTACAAAAGACACAATCTCTGACGTCATATTTTTCACCCTCATTACACACTCACATGAAAAAATCACACAATATAATACTGACCATACACAATCATGTTATTTGAACACAATCAAGTTATATGAAAACACACCGTCATTTACGTTATATTTTTCATCTTCAAAAGTAAAAAAGAAAAAAAGGAAATGGAAAGAAAGTTTACATGTGCAACCTCAGCATATGATATGACATGATTAATCAAATAAGATCCATTCTCATTTATCTCATTGGATTGATTTCATTCTCGTATGATTCATTCTAGTTCGTTATACATAATATAATGATTATTTGATTGAGGTAAGAAACTGCATCTACTTTGTTTCGTTATTTTTCATTATTAATGCTCGAGCTTTATCACCCTTTTCTTATAGTTTTAGTGGTATTTAATAAACAAAGTAATCAATAACAACCAATTATTAAGCACCGCAAAGTATAGTAGGAGGTGTAAAGAAGTTTCAAACTCGTAATTGAGCACTTACATACTCAATTTGGACGGGCTTTGCAAAATAGCACATACGCCCATTTGATTACTAGAAAAAGCAGATAATTTGACAATTCACCCGCCCCCTCCTACTATACTTTGTTGTGCCAATTTCGATACCTTTAATGTCATTGTCCACTATGGCACTTGTATGACAAAATTGACATTAGGTTTGTAACCGATTATGAAATATTGACTTTGCCAGTATGTATGTAACAACCTCAACTATATATATTGAAATGTCATTGGTAGGTTGAAAGTATTAAATGCATCCCTTAAATTAATCTGAAAGATAACTTGATTGTTTAACTAAAATCTATTTAGCTTGAAGGGCTCCCTAGCTCCATTTTTATTTTGATGATAACAGTTTTCCTTGAGGTGTTTCTCCAAAAGAGTAAAGTGGCTTGGACACCATATCCAAACGTGTGTGGGGGTTCCAGCAATAGACCACTTCAAAGGTTGTGAGCTTGGTTGCGGAATGGTGTGGCAAGCATCCTATAAGAAAATTCTACAATAGAGAGTACATGCCTGTAATATCCGCAATATTAATAGATGATTAGAAATTTAATCGTCAGGTTATGCAGTAAATAGTGGTTTAAAGACAACATTAATTTCAAAATTGTTAAACTCATCTTAATACACGTATAAAATATGATTAAGGATCATCAAAAATGATTGTGGCTAACATCTGCACCCACGATTGTGGCTGCTTAACCCGCAATCACGAGTATTCAACTTGCAACTTGCGCTAATAGGAATGGTGTGAAACATGGCGGTTGTTATGGTTTCCTTAGTGGTTTTGCTTTGTTCCACTTGCTCCTCTCCTGCCTTACTTCCCCTCTCACGCCTCTATGGCTGTTTTGTCAAGCCTTCCATCCACAGTGATAGGGCTTGTTCTTAGTGAGCTCTTCCTCCAATACATAGGGGCATACGTTGAAGGAATAAAATTGTACCTTTCTCCCTCTCTTCTCTCTCTTGTTCTTGAACAATTAAATAATACATTTTCTGCTCTTTAATTAGTGGGAAATAGATCTTCAAGTGGTGGTGTCTTAACTTGTTTAGATGAATGCTTGCAATCTAGTGCCTAAAAACCTGACCTACAACCGTAGATAGAGACCCATGCCCGCGGATCTTCGCATGAAGCCATCTTGATGCGCTCCCACACACCACGACAACCCCAGAGGAGGAGGATTCCCTGCATCTCAGATCCAATGGCCCCGTCACTCGGAGTCAAGCCAAGCAAGTGGCCCGAGCCACTCAAAGCATAGTCACATATGCATGGCTAGCGATGTAACACCCCGGTAATCCATAAGGGATTGAGGTGCTCCCCATGCTAACATGAGTTCTTCCTTTTCATGGTTCGAGAGGTCAAAAGAACTATGAAGTTAAGTGTGCCATGGTGAGAGCAGTCCCAGAATGGGTAACCTCCTGGGAAGTCTCTCGGGTTGGCATGGGATAGCGCTTCTAGGGCCTTACAAATGGTATCAGAGCCGACTTTGGGTTATGAGTTGGCTTGGTCTGGAGGGCGGTCACTCGACCTAGGGGGCAGTCCTTGGGCCTTGACGAGGTCGTCAAGTGCGTAAGTGGGGGAGATTGTAACACCCCAGTAATTCATAAGGGATTGAGGTGCTTCTCATGCCAACAAGAGCTCTTCCTTTTCATGGTTCAAGAGGTCAAAAGAACTAGGGCTGGTCATTGAGCGGTTTATGGGTGGGTGGAGCAGACCCACCAATAAAAATGATCCACCCGCCTCACCCATCACCCACACAGTCTTTCACCCATACCCGCCTCACCCATCACCCGCGGGTGGGGCGGGTGACCCGCCACCCACAAACTATTATGAACTATAATTATAATCAGAAATAAATCACTAATCATTTAAAACTCGATTCAATCCGAGTGTTAAAATATACTAATTAGTCTTACTTATAATTCAAATACATTAATGTTAAAGGAAATATTTCCAAATAAGCTTTTGCATTGCTTTTTTTAGTATCAAATTCTCATATGCGATATTAATATTATACTTACATAATTTAATTTCTAGTATATTATAATACATTAATATATTTATATGAATTTTTGCCCCGTGTGTAGTACGGGCATCATCACTACTATATTATGTACTAGGTTAAAAATTGGTACATATTAAATTGAATAATAAAACAATTGGAAGAATAAAATATGGGTATATATTAATATATATTATGTACTAGATTAGTAATTGGAAGTTGAAACAATTAGGGCTATAAAACAATTGCCCCTCTCACGCCCCTATGCCCCGTGTGTAGTACGGGCATCATCCCTCTTGTCCTTTTTAGAGTTTTCATCTTTGCAACCATGGCTCCCATCGTACCCATTTATTAAGCTCTCTATGCTTTTCTCAGACAATTTTCAGCTTTTTGAACACATAGCCAAATTCATCCAATTCCAATCCTTTAAAGCCTCCACACATCTTTCTATCCAACTCGTTACTCCATTCTCGTACCATATATTTCCACCTTCTCTCCAAGAGTTTTGGATCATATCTCAGCAACGATCATTTATTGTCCACATTGCCTTAAATCTAAAAGGTTTAGTATGCACCCTAGGGAACATCTCTAACTATTTTGGGTTCACAAAACTCCTATCAAGTTGAGCCTGAATGAATAGGTCATCTTCTTGTGATCCAATAAAATCAACTCCCTTAATGAATCTGAGGCTGTATGAAAATCAAATCTTCACACAAGGTTGGATTCTAGTCACCAAAGTAGACGTATTCACTATGTATATCCTCTCCAAGATGCTTACTGCGAGAAAAAGATAAGCTTTTCTTCCTCTCTTGGTCTGCCATAAAGCCCATCTCCCTCCATTTAACTCTACTATCATGGTATTAGACGATCGTGTCAAAATGGTGGTTTTGGACTGAATTTCCACCGTCACACTTTCCTCCCCCATGCAGGCACAAACATCCTGATTTCCCCGCACAATCCACCGTGAAGCATCCCATAAAACTCATATTGTCTCTAATCACTTCCAATTTTTTTCTATCACACTTTGTCTCTATAAAGAAGACTCAGTTTTTGGCCCCCTGTAAACTAAGATAATAAGATGGTTACTTGCATGTCCCTTCCACAATCTCCGACCATTGTAGCTTAACATACTCATTGGGATTAGCAAGAGGGGTTCCCCTTCCTATTAGTTGGGCAAATACAATGAGTTTCGTATGACTTACTTCCCCTGTCTCCATATCGACATCTGCACTTCCCCATGCACTTTTACCTCCCGTGTTTGGTTTTAGGTTGCTCCCTCTTCCTTTTCAAGCCCTTCCCTTCAACCTATTATTTTGATTACTCTGCCTTTCTCACTCTTCTTGTTTGTTTCGTTTACACTCACCCCTTCGTGCCTAATGACTTATGCGCCACATTACCACTTTATGATTCCTCAACCACCTCTAAAACCTCTAAGCACTTATCTAGCACAACATTCTTGCCCTTCTCCACTTCTTGCACCAATCTTTCCTCACTCTTTTCTCTTGAAACCTCTTCTTCCTTCTCGTCATCAATTCCCACTTGTTCCAGTTGAGTTGTCATAACTTTAAAATCTTTACCTTTATCTTCCTTGTTCTGACTCCCCTCCGAAGTAAGCTTCTTTTCGATCACCAATTTCTTCCTTTCTCTATTTCATTCAACAAAGCCATCAAAGTCTTACGCCCTCCGATTCATTACTCACTATTATCCCCATCCTTCTGAATTTGGCCTGGACCCCTTTAAGATTTTCCTCTACCGATACCTTTCCTCTTTTGACATGGCTTGTAATTTTTTAAGTAGAGATGCCCTCAACCAATCTCCATACTCTTGTTGCACTCCTCGGTGTTCATCATTAGGACTATATATCCATCACCACATGCCCTACTAAACTATAAGAGTAGAAATTCGATAACATATTGCTATTTGAGCTCCACCAAAATCCTCTTTCCATTCACCCTCATTACCATGCCCCTCCTTAGAATTTCATGAGATTAAACAAAACCCTAATTCTAAAAAACGAGCATAGAGCAGAAATTCCTTATCTTCAACTTATTGAAGCCCTCAAAATTTTCACCTATTGCTCTTGTAGTGCTTATGTTAATAGTGTTGATGGGGGAGATTGTAAGCCTAAATCTAGAAAGGAAGTGACTCCACCACTATCTTTGACGGTTGCTTTGATCCAAGTTCCTTCAATGCCAAGACTGCCTGAACAAATGCCCCTAGGCCTCCTCCTAGAATAGATGACTTTTCTTCAATATCAACAAATCGAGAAATGAATAAATTATGTCTTAACTCTTGAAACACGAAGCTACGTTTCAACTTCCATGCACTTCTCATTGAAGCATTCAAAGCATTATTATTGATAGGCCTAGAAGCTAGTCATCAAACTACCAATGGGCATCAAACCACTACCGACTCCCCAACCCAAGCCCGGTCCTGAATAGGTGTAAGTTGTGCACCTGCACAGGGCCTCAAATTTGTATAGAGCCTTGGGTTCATTGAAATATAAAAATAAAAATTTGTGCTTATCGGTTTGAGTAGTAGAAATTGCTGAGTGGACGAAGGATAATGTGGTGAGATTCAAATCCCAGGTCTCCCTTTTCTTACTCCTTTTTTTAGATTGTTTGTTTGTTAGAGGACAATGTTACATACGGATTTTTTTTATTGCGATTGTTTACAATAATTCTTCAAGTCTAATAATTTTTTTTAAGTGAAGAAAATCTGATGACCTTTCTATATTCTTTTAAAGGCATATCCATTTAAGTATATTTTATTTCAAGAATTTATTTTAAGTAGAAAAAATAACTATTAAAACTATTTTATTGTCTCAAATTAATAATTTTGTAAGGACTGTATTGGGAACAAAACAATTAAAGGCCAAAGTTAGTTGTGTTTCTCTCACTTTAGAGAGAGAAACTCTTGAAACCCCAAACCCGTTCTTACCCCCCCTTTCTTACCCCTTCATATACCCCCCTTTCTCACTGTGAAATCCTTAACCCCAAAGCCCCGGTTGGATAAGAAATTGTGTGAAGTTGGAAGAAGATTCTACCTTATCATCATTTATTCATGGCTAATTTCTCCTTGTGCTGGTTTTTTTCGAGGCCTTATTTGGGAGATGGGGACACCGAAAGGGGCTTTTCTTGGTGGGCTCTAAAGCGGCAGTTGGGGGTGCTACGAGAACCTTCCTTCTAGCGAGACCCTGCCGGCGGCGAGAGACCTCACATGTGTGTTCCTCTTCATGGAACTTTGATCAGGAAGGTATAAATATTTCATAAAGGATCTTTGCCTCTTAAGAAAACCATCCTTTGAACCCGATCAATTCTGAACAAACAGAACCACTGAAAAATCTGCCCACTATGGTTGAGAAACAAAAAATAGCGATGCATCTCATTTGAACCTTGTGATGATATTTGTGAATGTACTATGGGCTATTATGAACCGTACAGTTGAACAATCCTTTGAGCCTAAACCTTTTGACAACTTGAACTGAACTCCACCATGGTCGAGGAGACCGATAATGGTGGTGTTCATTTGAACAAGACCAGGACTAATTCCATTGTTGTTCGAGATGATGAGCTTCAAGTGGATTTACTAAGACTAACTCTGCTTCCAATGAAACTGTTATAAATGCTGAAGCCCATCTCTTTTTGATTCAAGTGTTGATGAATATTGCTCAGGTACCAATACTCACATGAAAGGTTAATCTCTTTTTGATTTAAGTGTTGATGATTATTGCTCAGGTAGCAGCACTCATGTGAAAGGTTACATTATAGTGACCATAGGCTTCTAGTTATGTATTCTCACTTAGCTAACAACAAAAAATTTAATCGTTTTAGATATTGTCTTGTGATTATGTTCGGAAGAAGCTGGTCTTCTCTGTTGCGTCCTTTGAGACAATAAAGATAATCTCCTCTTGAACAATATTGTATGGAACAATTTACACTTGAAAAAAGCTTACGAACAACTTGATCCCAAGCAATAAATTAATGAAAAATACTTAAAATGCAACTTGATCCAAGTTTGTCTCTTTTTTGAACAATACTTGCAATGCAAGCATTCTTTTGTTTGCGGTGCATGTTTTTCTTGACTTTGCTTGCAGGATGGCTCAAATCTTCGTGCATATATGATAGGCTCACGTTAGTATGTGTTAACTCTTGTATTTTAGGGCTTTAGTTAGTGTGTTTAGGTTAGATTTTGAGCATTATTGTAATATGAAGACCGAAGACACAAGATTTGAAGATACGAGAGTTTTCCGGGCTAAGTTTCAAGAGAAGGCCGTAGGTGCGCCGCCTTGGCCGCAGCCGCGGTAGAAGCCGACTTGAAGAACCCAATTGCCGATCCGGCGCGCTGCCTATGCCTCGGGCGCGGTGGTGTCTGGATCCGAGCCGAGCGAGATTTTTCTATCTTGTTCCCTTTTATATCTTTTGCCTCTTTCCTTGTATATCTCGGGGAGCCTGTTCCTTGGAACTATATAAGGAGGAGTCTGCCTTAGGATTTAGGTATCTTGACATTCATCAACATTAGTATTCTTGTTGTCTTTGTTATGGAGAACTAATCTCCTTTTGAGTTTATTCAATCAAGGAAGCTTTATTATGAAGTCGTGAAATTCTGGAAACTTGTTTATCCTTAGGTCTTTATTGATACTCTTGTGCTTCATCCCATGATCTTTGTTTGATTATATGAGCCTGATCAACTTGTCTAATTGGCTTAGATATCGTTTGAATTAGGATTGGTTGTTCTTTATGCATCTTTCCTATTCTCGAAACAACTCTATTCTAGGACCGTGGACTAGATTAGGGAAGAGTATTCAATGGTTGTTTTATGCATGAGACTCGTAGCTTGATTGCATGATTCAATTTCCTATTATCCTTGTGTTCATTGCATGATTTGAATTAAGCGTCCTTGTTCATATCATAGATTTGCTAGGACCGTGGACTAGTGAATAATTAAGATAAGGATTGAAATTGACCTAGGAATATAAAGAAGTGGATGAATTGATGATCGATGAATTAATAAAGTAAAATTGATTGGATAAACTTTGCCTGCTAATATTGATTGAAAACCTCCTTCAAAACCTCCCTTGTTTGTGTTTGCATTATCGAACTAAAATCAACATAAGAAATTGATTCTCTCGGGTTCGACCCCTTACTTACTTGCTATACTTTGCTTGTCTTGTTTGGGTTTTTATCTTTGATTTGGGGACAACGATTTTGTCCGAGTCAGTATAAATTTCCGATGAGTTGGAGTTGTGTTTGGCATTGAACCGAGTTGTCTTGGCCAGGTCTTTTGTGCTCGGAGACTTCTGAAGATCCTTCATCTAGGTGGAGGGAACGTCAGCTATCCATTTCGCATACCCACGATGGGTCGACCTGTTGTCCGTGGCGCTATGCTTATAGTGCTTTACTCACCCCGATGCCATACGCGCCTAGCTCTAGCTTTTCACAGATTTGTATTTTCTTCTTAGCTATTCTTGCTCGCCTTTTGATTCTTCTAGCTGTCTTCGGCTGCCGTCTTGTTACGGCCTCTCGGATTACCAAACCTATTTGGTATTCCGAATCCTTACCTTTAAAAAAAAAACAAGTAAAGGCTATATACATCAAAAATTATATAATGGTCCAGTTTACTATGAATTTAAACTCAAGCCCAACCTCTAATAGACCATGAATATATTATGATTTAAAAATTTCACTTATTTGTTCAAGGATCCATTTTCACTTAATGTTTAAATTTTGCTTATTTGTTCCTGGTTCAATTTTCACTTATTTTTCATTTGTATTGATGAAATTTTTGTATGTTACTTTATATTACTAGTTATTTTTATTTTACTTTGTATATATTATTATATATGTTACTAGCTTTGGTAAAGTCATTTGCAAGGAAAAAAAGGTGAACGTACTAACTAAAACTATTGTCTTCTTGCACCTTCGTCAACAAAAAGCTCTATTTTTCTCAAAATCGGTCTCTGCCAAATATTTTATACAGTATCTTTTACTATAATTTGAATTTTGTACGTGTTACTAATCATACTTATATTCATGTTTATCTTTGTCCAGCTTTGTCAACAGAGCAGGTGATTATTCCTTTAGACCTTTTCTACAAAGAACCTAGAGCATATAAGAAGCACAGATTGTTTGCATATTCACGCGTTGACTCGTTCCAAAAAGTAATTTCCCACAAAAAATCCCAAAGTAGTTGATATGTTTATTGACTAGACCCTCGTCATTTACGGAGTACTCCCTCCGTTTCACAATAAGTGTCGTTTTAGCTCTTAACACAGTTTTTAAGAAAAGCAATCATTCACTTTAAAACTTATATTTTTTTCTTAATCTTACCACTCATTACATTTTTTTGACCAATGAATGAACAACTTTAGTCAACAAATACACATTCCAATAAAAATTATCATCATTCACCCCTAATAAATCACTTTGAAAACCTAAAACGACACATATTATGAAACAAATTTTAAGTGCTAAAACGACACTTATTATGAAACGGAGGGAGTATTAGTTAGTCAAACCCTTAAATCTATTTTTTATGTATATAATAATTATAAGGTTTAGATATACCACATTGTACCACTTAAGATTTGTTCACCTATTGTTTTCATATTACACTATCTAAAACTTTTAGGCGCGACATTATAGTCTTTTATTTATTTTATTGGTAATACCAAGGGATGCTAACTTAAGGTCATATATAATGGGGAGTTCTTAGAGGGTACTTATGAGTACTTGCATATTTTCTTGGCAAAAAAAAAAAAAAGAAGAATGTAACACTCAATAGACTTATGCTTATACAAGCACTTACTAAGAACTCTTCCTATTAACTTCTAACTAATATTTTTCTATAACATGTTATTGAATGAATTCATTTTATTTGTATGTTTGGATGTAATTATTAAATTTTTGATCATAATTTTGTTATGTTTTTAAAATTATAATATATCGTAACTTTATCAAATAATATTATCTATCTAATAAGACTAATATTGTTTGCACTTTATACATTTTTAAAAAATATTAAATTTTGGATAGTATTTACATATGATTAATTTCATTTTATTATATAAATTTATAAGTTATTATATTATATATTTATTTATTAATAAAAATATGATTTTATCCATGTAAATAATAGGATAATTAATTTAAAACACAATATATTAAAAAGTCAATATTACATGCATTCAACCTCAAACATTACATAATATAAAATAACCAACATTGAAATAAAAAAATATCACAGATTACAAGTACTTTTTATGTAATGTGAAATATTTAGTGTTTTGTAAAATAATCATTATTAAGTTTAATATGATTGTACTTTTCATGCATGTTGTATGGATAATATCTACAACTCCTACAAGTGTAATTTTCTTTTATTAACAACATTTTCTTCTCATATATATTTCAAGATAAATACAATATTATTTACTAAATAATATACATTATTTATGCATTGTTTAAGCATAATAACTTAAATTAAGTAATGAAATAATTACTTTTTAGATAACGATAAGATATATAATTACTATATAAAGATATATATATTTTGGTATGAAAAAATAAAGCTAGGGTTGAGTATGGAGTCTGATTCGATTAGGTAGGGAGAAGACGGAATGAGCCAAGTACCGAAGACAGTACGAGAACTAGGGTAGAGGTGGCCAAAGTGTGGGCATGCTATGGTGTTGCAAGGCTGCAGTTCGACTGCAATGGGCAAAGCGCAGACAGAAGGCCCGAAGCGTGGATGCTTTTTGTCGGTGCTACGCCACGCCTTGGCGACAGAGAGGTCGTGCCCAAGACACAGGTTGGGCGCCCGAGACACTGTTGCGTCTTGGGCCATTTGGTCGCGTTGCGGACCAAATACGCAAGATCCGCCCGGAATATTTTATCATTTTTCGGGATAATGTTTCATAGGGAAAAAATATATCTTTTAGCTCTAGTTTCTCTATTTATTTGTGTATTACTAAAAGCATTGAAAAAAATCATGAAAAGCGAGATTGAGGGGTTAGACTTAGGTAGATCTTTATTAGGCTAGATCAGAAGATCAGTGTCCTTGTAACCCTTGAGTCCTCAAATCTAGTGGAGAATCCCTTGATTGGTAGTGCCCCCAGATGTAGTCATTGTGACGAACTGGGTGAATAAATCTGGTGTCTTTGTCTTGGATATTTTCTTTCCATCTATTGTAAGAACGACCCTTCAAATTTTCCCCAACAACTAGTATTAGAGTTGGTTCCTATTGTTGACGATGAATGTTGGAAAGTTCCTCATTTAGAAGTTTGATGGCTCAGACTTCGGATTCTGGAGGATGCAGATTAAGGACTATCTTTATAGGGCCGGATTGCATGCTCCCCTGGGCGAGAGACTAGAAGACATGAAGGATGACGGGTGGAAGTTGTTGTATAGGAAGGCGATGAGCATGATTAGCTTGTCATTGTCCAGGAATGTCGCGTGCCACAGGATCAAGTCGGAAATGACGAAGGGGATGCTCAAGACCTTGTTATATCTGTACGAGAAGCCGTCAGTAGTGAATAAGGTGCAAGTGAAAGGTTTTCAATTTGCGGATGAGAGAAGACACACCGGTGGCCAATCACTTGAACGAACTCAATATGATGATGGCAAAGTTTAGTTCGGTGAAGATCGAATTTGAAGATGAGGTAAAAGCTCTGCTTTTTCTTTCTTCTTTATCGGAGAGTTTGAGATGTACAGTTACTACTCTCAGCGCGTCGGTTAGTAAGGAGAAGTTGAAGTTCGACGATGTGAGGGACTTGGTTATTGGCCTCGAGTTTACAAGAGAAAGTCAAGTTCTACATCAGGTTCGGCTCTGAATGTTGGAAGCAAACGACCCATTAGCTTGACCCTACTAAACCCAAAACGACAAATTCGTAAATTTTAACAACTGAATAACCAACCTAATTTCTAACCCAACTCGATTGATCCATTTGACATGTTTTATCATATAATACAATTGACATATTATATAATTCATAGTCTAGTTAGTAACAATGATGATATCATTATATATATATATATAATGGAATTTAATCGATTGCATTTAATGGAAAAAATTTACAAACTTACATATAAGTTAGATAGGATAGATAATATATAATCACATAATATATAAAAATGAATTAAAATGAGGGTAATTAATGACAAAAAACTCCAACTTTACATATAGGTTAGAATATTTAATTTAATCCATAAAATAAAAATAAATCGACAAAACTATAAGTCATGCATTTTTTTTGGTCGAATTTTTTTTTTGTCGAATTTTTTTTTGGTTGAATATAAGTCATACATTTATTTTTTTGGTCGAAAGTCATACATTTATTAGCATATAGAGAAACAACTTTTTTTTTGGTCGGAATAGAGAAACAACTTTACATGACGCTGTAAGGATTGGACTAGCCAGGCTGTCAGGAACCGTACCATAAATGTTGTTGCGATAAGTCTCACTTTGCTCAAGTAGTAATGGGTGGTAATTTTTGGTCGAAAGTACTGGGTCGTAATTTCGTCACGCTACGCACATAAATGAGTAGCCCTTGAAGCAAAAGCAAAACTTTAGGTTATAAATTATACACATGTACATACTTTCCGTAGTAGGAACTTATGCGTTTAATGAATAATTCCTACGAGTATACACTAATTAACTTGTGATTGCATAATTATAAGCAAAGCAGTTAACTACATTAATTCGAATACGCCTCACGTGCCTATCAATATAAAATGTTGACTATATAATACTCCCTCCGTCCCTAAATATTGTCCAGTATTTCTTTTTGGGCGTCCCTTTTTGTTCATCCACCTTTACCATCTTTTCATTTATATCACACTTATCTTTTAATATTACCCTCATTCAATCTCTTATATTACTCTATTATCCAACTTTCTCATCAACTTTATCGCTTTTTATCTACAAAAATACCCCTATCTAGCTAATATCATATATTACCCTCATACCCAATATTCCCATCAAATTTTAACATACTTTACACATTTTCTTAATAACCGTAAAAACGGTCCTTTTGGACGATCTTTTAGGACGGAGGGATTAGGATGTAAATGTGTATATGTACAATTACGTAGGTAATGGAATTAATCAATAATATAATTTATTCCATTTCTAACACTTTAATTGACGAAGAACATATATGATGTAAGTTTTACTTTCAATAAATAATTTTTTTAATCTATATCCTTTTTGTTTTTTTAGCTGCAAGTACCGTTAACGAGAGTCGACTGATGATCTCCAGATACAACCCTGGAAAGTTTAATCGTTTGACTAAATATCCGAAAACTTTTTAATTTGCATCCTTGTAGCATAGGCTAGTAACTAATGAAATTAAGCAAACATAGAATATGTACATGCACCTGTATATACAGTTAGATTAGATTAAATTACCCAACCCAGTTCACAGTACGTACTACATCGATCATCTAGAATTCTAGATATTCGTTTTCCCAGTACAAACCTTATGAGCACATTTGAACGTACATGTAGGTTTACAAGGTAATGAATTCTACCAACCGGCCGGTGCCAATCAATATAATTAAAACAAATCATTACTTGATTATCACTTCACTGACCTCGTAAACTTTATTCCTAATTATTAACTAATTAGAGGCGGTCAACATGTAACACCTTTGGAAGGAGATATGCACGCTAATTACAAAAGCTAGCTTACCAACTCCACCTTCATCTTCCCTTCCCAATATACACATATATCACCACAAGGCAGTACTATAAATACCCAATCAAACCACCCCCTTAGACTCAAACCGAACACGTACATTCATTATCTCTTTAACTAATCCATTCCACACAAACTCGGCTATGGCTGAATCCATGTCCTCCCTTCTTTCCCTTGCCTTCCTCCTCGCCTTGCTCTCTCCAATCTCGTGCTTTCCCTATTCCCAAGGCGGGCATGGGCATGGGTACGGGTACGGGTCCCTTTACCCGCAGTTCTACGAGCGTTCATGCCCACAGGTGCACCAGATAGTCGAGTCCGTCGTTGCAAAGGCGGTTGCCAAGGAGGCGAGGATGGCCGCCTCCTTGTTGCGCCTTTCCTTCCACGACTGCTTCGTTCAGGGATGCGATGCGTCCATAATGCTCGATAATGCAGGAAGCATAGTGAGCGAGAAGGGCTCCAACCCTAACCGCAACTCGGCTAGAGGGTTCAATGTCATCGACCAGATCAAGTCGGAAGTCGAGAGGCAGTGCCCCGGGACTGTCTCTTGTGCCGATATCTTGGTACTGGCCGCCAGGGACTCCACTGTTTTGGTATGTATATGCACATTAAGTACGTAATCGATTAACAGTTTTTCTATTGTGTGCCTTAAGGGCACATGATAAGCATACCAAAAACAGAAACTAAAACCTTAAAAATGAAAAAGTGAATCAGTCACAAAAAAGATTTAAAAACAAAAAACTGATGATTTACCAAATATTTCCATTATTAGCAGCTTATTGTGTGCCCTTATGACACATAATAGAAAAACCGATTAACTAATTCATAAGACGTATACCGTACTCAATGTAATCCTCATAATTAAGTACGTATGTGTATAAATATTAAAAGGGTTTTCTATTACGTGTCCGAAGTCGCACGATAAGATACTAATATTAGAAAGATTTGATAAAATCTTAAAATTTTGATTTTTTTGATTTTTTTTGTGACGGGTTCACTATTTAGTCTTTACTGTTTCGTTTCGTTGTTTAGAATTCTTATATTGTTGGCTAATATTGATTAGGCTGGCGGGCCCTATTGGGAATTGCCATTGGGAAGAAGGGACTCCTTAACAGCGAGCTTGAGTGGATCCAACAACAACATCCCAGCCCCTAACAACACCTTTCAGACCATTCTCAACAAGTTCCAGCGCCAAGGCCTTGACCTTGTTGACCTTGTTGCACTCTCTGGTACGTGTATACATCAATCAACTGTTTTGCTTAATCAATGAATTCAAGACTATACTTATATAACTGTTCTTGATGATATATAGGGAGCCACACCATAGGAAATGCAAGGTGCACTAGCTTCAAGCAACGGCTATACAACCAGAACGGGAACGGGCAGCCCGACGCCACCCTCAACCAGGCCTACGCCAACCAGCTGCGTGGGAGGTGCCCACGCTCGGGTGGGGACCAGAACCTCTTCACACTCGATTACGTCACCCCAACGCGGTTCGACAATAGCTACTTTAAGAACATCCTGGCCTCCAATGGACTCCTCAACTCCGACCAAGTGCTCCTCACCAAGAGCCAGCAGTCGGCCAACCTCGTCCGCCTCTATGCCTCTGACAACTCTGCCTTCTTCGACCACTTTGCAAAGTCTATGCTCAAGATGCAGATGATCTCTCCACTCACCGGGTCCAAAGGCCAGATTAGGAAGAATTGTAGGAGGCTCAATTGATTTTTGTATCGGATGTTCGTACAGAACAAACTTTATTAATTGCCGATCTTATAATATGTGATTTTTTTTATATGTCGTGTCTTGGGATGATTTATCTTGTATTAGGGTGGGCCCGTTCTTCCACTCGTTAAATTTTCCTTTACTTTAGTTGTTGATGAATCTCTTGTTTTTTCTCTAGAACCAAGAGAAATTGTTTGAAAATTTGAGAATATAAGAATATTAAATATTTGGATTGAAGAGAGCTCAGTTTTGTGACTTTGGAAAAACTTGATTTCGGGAGAGTGTTTTTAAGGGCATTTTGTGACTTTGGAAAAACTTGGGGGTTGCTTTTGAATTAATGTAAGGGTGTGCGTGGTCAAGTTGGAACGCCCCACCTAGTATAAAAACTCCTTAGATCTTTTCTTCTAGGGTAGCTTGAATTTGGAGAACACTCTTGTTTTTGGTTTTCTTTCCTTTTTCCTTGTCATTTATTTCCTTGTTCTAAGACTCAAGAGTCGGCGTTTTACTAGGCTTGGTCTTGAAATCAAAGTGAGTTTTAAATCTTTGTGAAATTCGTTCTTGGTGAGTTACATCCATGAAAGAGTTTCACACTAGTTTGTATCCTTTTCGATGAGTCATATCGGGAAGAGTACATCCATATCCAACAACTCCATCCTCATCTCCATCCGTTCTCAAGGTGTCATTCGCCTCTTCTATCATTCAGTCCATATCCCCAATCAAAGGAATCCAACGCCCAAACCAAGATCAAGGACGGTTTGCCTCGCACCGCTCATGAGGAATCTTGAACGATCTTCTTATGAAGTGGCATCAAATCCATGTGGGTTATTGCCATCTAAATCTTTATTCGATCTTAGAATTTAACTTGATTGCTAGTGCCTTAAGCCTACCTTCATGTCTTAAGTGAACCGTTTGAAGAAGTGTGTCATTCATTGAGTTTTGTGTCTTATAACCCTTGCTTGATCGCTTTGTTGAGCGTAGAAAAAATTGTCTTGTTTGTGTGATCCATGTTTGATTGGTCTAAGGTTGATTGAACATGAAAAGTTGCTAAAGCTAAGGGGTTTTTGTTCGGATGATCTTGATCCCAATAATAGATCCCGTAAGGTTTTGAGATGATGATACAACACTTGAGAAAGATTTAATGTTGTTTGCTAGTGTTTCAGGATCATTCTAGGATGTATGAGCAAAGGAACACAAGTAGGAACAATCGTCATAAGGTGCCAAGGAAACAGAGTTAATGCTGAGACGCGGAGATTCCAGAGTGCGCAAGCAAGGGATCAACGCTGAAGCAGGTTACTATATTTGGCAAGAGTATCAACGCGCGAGCGCCAGCGAGGGATCTTTCTATCTTTGGAAAGACGCGTTGATGGATGACGATTAAGGAGAGAATCAGATCTTTGGCTGCTAAGATTATTCTCTTGTTAGGATAATATTGTTAGAGAGATATTCTGTTTCTCTAAATAAGATTATTCTAGGGTAAATCCCGATTTGTATTATAGGATAGAATCGGTTTCTAGCCTTTAGTATATATAGGGGTTTATATACTTGCATTTGTAACGAATGCTGAGAGAGTCAATTGCTGAGTGCGATTGAGAGAAAGAACATACGAAGTACTCTAGGCCGAGTTGTGTACGAGGGTTAGAGGTGTGGGTCAAGTCTGTTGAGTCGATTTACAAGTGTGTCCGACGCTGAGGGATCTAGATCTGGGTAGAAGGTTTTGTGTAGACCTTAAGATCAAGGATTCGCGTTTGTAAGTTCATGCTTGGTAATAACAAAAGGCTGGCTTGATTTGAATTGCTTTGTGTGAACCATAACTTGTTTTAACTGTTTTCATTTTCCGCTGCCCGGTTTGTTGATCCCTCTGGAGGATCAACATCCGTATTCTAACACACGTAGATCCTACAATTGGTATCAGAGCCTACGTGCTCTAGATTGTGTGTTTGTGTCAAACAGGTTTTAAGATGGAAAAACAGCTTCAAGAACTTGGTGTCTCTAACTCCAAACCCCCGTTGCTGCTTCCTGGTCAATACAATCAATGGCAAGATGCAATGTCCGACTGGATCAAGGGAAAGAACTTCCAATCCTGGCTAGCGATTGAACTTGGAGACCTTTAAGTGACTGATGACAAGAAAGCTAATCCCAGGCTCATGGGACCAGATGGCTTCAAAGCAATGGAAGCCAACTTCCTTGCTAAGACATTGATCTCTTGTGGGGTTACCAAGGAGGATAAGAACAAGATTGGCAATCTGAAAAATGCCAAGGCAATGTGGGAAGCACTAAGCGACATCCACAATGGTACTATTGAGATGAAGGATGATCTGATCCTTGCTACCCAGAAGGAATTCCTCACCTTCAAAATGAGGGATGGGGAAACTGTATCCTCCTATCAGTCTAGATTTACTACTCTTGATACTAAGATGCTTAGTCTAGGTCTTAATGAAGAAAAGATTTCGACTAATACTAAAGTTAGAGTGTTAATCAATGGACTTACTGGTGATAGAAACATAGTCGTCTAACCTTCCATGAAAATGATAAGAACAAATCTCTTAAACTGCATGAGTTCTTTGCTAAGCTAACAAAATATGAAATTGAAAGAAACTGTATCAGGGAAGGAAAGGAGACGCCTAAGTCCCTAGCTGTCAAACTTGAGAAGGCTATTGGGTACATAGTTGAGGATGGAGAGGAGGACACTGTTGATCCTGATGATCAGACTGCTCTTTTCACTAGAGCAATGAGAAAGCTATGGAACAAAGGGAAGTTCCCAGGCAGTCGCCCCAACAACTCTGGTGGGCGCCGTGGGAACAATGATGAAACTAGAGACATCAAGGACGTCACCTGCTATCGGTGTCGTGATAAGGGCCATTATGCTAAATCCTGCCCTAAAGGACCAGAGGGAGAAAGGTCCAACAAGATGAAGAACAAGGAAAGAGCTTTTGCTGCATGCTGGGGATCAGATGCAGAGGAAGAAGAGGAAGAAGAAGAGCACCACACGTGCAAAATGGCTATTGCTACCCCAGAATCTTCTTCATCTGAGGTACCTGAATCTGAGTTCCTTGATTCTTTGAAAGATCTCTCTAAGGAAAGTTTGATTAGGATGATCACTGAATTGCATAATGACACCATTGATGCTCACATAGAATTCACTAAAGCTAATGACATGTGCAATGAACTAAAAGAATCTCTTGAAAGTGCTTCTGAAAAGTCTGTTGATCCTTGCAAACACTGTCCTGAACTTGAAATTAAGATTCTCAACATGACTTCCATTATTGATGAACTGAATGATGAAATTATTGCTTCGAATACTGAAAAGGGTGTTTTGTTGACTAAACTTGATATTGCTAAAAGTAAACAGGAAGTTGTTGATGTAGGTCCTACCTTTGTTCCCCAGAGGTTCGGGATAGGTTACACAGGAGACAAAGAGAAGGATGGAGCTCATAAGAACTTTGATGCTGCTGAGTTGTATGAACAGAGGGGTAGGGAACTACAGAGTCTTAAGGATAGGAACTTGCACTTGACCAAAAGAATTCAGGTTTTAGAGCAAGGTGAGGAGAAAAACCCGAGTGAGGACTTTGAATGGTATGTAGGTAAACCAGCCCACAAAATGTTCATAAAACAATCTAAGGGAAGTGAGCCTAAGGACCTCAACAAGGATAGGATCAATGAGAGAAGAATCCAGAAACCTCACCCTAAGTATCACATGGGAGCTTACCTTATGACTTGTTGGTACTATGGTGATGGGGGACATAGGAAAGCTGACTGTGAGAAGAGAAAGTCCCAAGCTGAGAAGAGTGCGAATAGGACCAATGAAGCTAGTACCTCTCAGGAAGCCCCTAGGAACAGACCTGCTAGAAATAGAGCTCCTAGAAACAATGGACCTAGGAACAATCCTCGTAGAGCCCCTAGGAATTTTCAGCGTGCTAACCAAGGTCAGCCTATGATCAAAAAACTTGCTTCTCAAAATGCATGCAATGTTGTGAATCTGCTTGATTTTTATGAAGCCAGTCCTGAGGAACAAAGAAAGTATCAGTATCTTGCTCGACCTAGTCAAGCGAAGCTTGTCTGGGTCGTTAAGGACTAATCTCTTAAATGCAGGGTGTTGTGAGTGAGGAGAACAGGTGGTACTTTGATAGTGGATGTTTGTGCCACATGACCGGTAATCGTAACAACCTCAACTCACTGAACACAAGTGCTAAAGGAGCTGTGTCCTTTGGCAACAAGAATGAAGGCAAAAGTGGTACTAAAGGAGCTGTGTCCTGTGATCAAGGAGATAATGAAGTGATTTTCTCATCCAAGGAGTGTCTTGTCAAAGACAGGAAGAGTGGAGAAGTGGTACTTAAAGGTAACAGGTTCAACAATGTTTACATTCTTGATTCTTCTTTCAAACCACTTCAGGGAATTTGTTTGGTAACAATTGTTGATACTAGTGCCCTCTGGCACAAGCGTGTTGGACACGCGAGCTCTCACCTTTTGTTCAAGCTTTTCAAACAGGACCTAGTAACCGGATTACCATGTGTTCAACAAGACCAGGGGTCAATCTGTAATGCTTGCGTTACAAGAAAACAATCTCGTAGTTCCTTCAAGTCAAAGAATGTTGTGAGCACAACACGCCCCCTGGAATTGCTCCATATGGACTTATGTGGACCAATGAGGGTGGCTAGTTTCTCCGGGAGTCGATATATCTTTGTTATTATTGATGACTTTTCTAGGTACACTTGGACCATCTTTCTCAAGAGCAAGAGTGAGGTGTTCCAAGAGTTTGAGGTGCTTGTCAAACAACTGGCGGTTCGTGTAGGACAAAAGCTTGGTGCTATCCGGTCGGATCATGGGACAGAGTTTGAGAATGCTTCATTCCTACGATTTTGTAGGACCAATGGAGTTTCTCATAACTTTTCTGCCCCCCACACACCTCAACAAAATGGAGTGGTAGAGCGCAAGAACAGGACCCTGGAAGACATGTCCAGGACCATGCTGATTGATAGTGGACTTCCACAAGTCTATTGGGCCGAAGCCGTCAACACGGCTTGCTATATCCTTAATAGGGCTATGATTCGTCCAATTCTTTTGAAAACTTCTTATGAATTGCTCAGGGGAAGAAAACCCAATATTGCACACTTGCGAGTCTTTGGTTGCAGATGCTTTGTACATAATAATGGCAAGGATGCTCTCGGGAAGTTTGATCCCAGGAGTGATGAGGCTATTTTTATGGGATATGCACTAGATAGCAAGGCGTACAGGGTGTTCAACAAGAGAACAAGGAAGATGGAGGAAAGCATACACGTGGTCTTTGATGAAAAGACTATGGCTGGAAACCATCACACCTCATCTCTTGATCCCGTGGTGCATCTTCAGCAGGATGATTCAGAAGAAGAAGATGAAGGACCAAGGCGGATAGGTGGAAGTGGAGGAAGCTCAAATGTCAATAATTCCACAGATTCCAAAGATGATCCACCAAATGATGATGATGGTGCATCCGATGCATTTATGCCATCACTTGAGGGAGATCCTGTATACGACAAAGGTCCTGAAGAAGATGGCACCTCTGATCCCACTCCCGATCCCTCTTCAACCAACGTTGAAAGTGATCCACAAGCTGAGGGGGAACAAGGAGGAGGTACATCTACAGAAGGATCAATTCAAGTCCGGAATTATCAACAGCGAGCTGCTCACCCACTTGATAATCTTTTAACTCCATTAGAGAAGGAAGCTGTAAGTACTCGTTCCCAACTTCGTAGTTTCTTTGCATTCCATGCGTTTATCTCTTTTGTAGAACACAAGACGATCGATGAAGCTCTTCGTGATCCGGATTGGGTTGTGGCAATGCAAGACGGGTTGAACCAGTTTGTGAGGAACAAGGTGTGGGAACTAGTACCGAGACCAAAGCACAAGAAGGAAATTGGAACCAGATGGGTTTTCCGGAACAAACTTGATGATGGTGGAGTTGTAGTAAGGAACAAGGCGCGACTGGTTGCCAAAGGTTATAACCAACAGGAAGGGATCGACTACGACGAGACCTATGCTCTTGTTGCTAGGATCGAGGCAATCCATTTGTTAATTTCTTTTGCAGCTCACAAAGGCTTCAAACTGTTCCAAATGGATGTGAAGACGGCGTTCTTAAATGGGATCCTTCAAGAAGAAGTGTATGTGGAACAACCTCCTGGATTCGAGGATGTCGATTGTCCTGACCATGTGTACAGGTTAGACAAGGCGCTGTATGGGCTCAAGCAAGCTCCCAGGGCTTGGTATGATAGGCTCACTCAGTTTCTTTTGGCTAATGGGTATAGACGTGGTGCAATCGACAAAACTTTGTTTCTCTTGGAACAACGCGGTGAGATTCTGGTAGTACAGGTGTATGTTGATGATATTGTGTTTGGTTCAACTAACCCTGCTCTTGTAGATAAATTCAAAACTCTTATGAGTAGCGAGTTCTACATGAGTATGATAGGGGAACTATCATTTTTTCTTGGTCTTCAATTTTCGCAGGAAAAGGAGGGAATAAGAATCCATCAATAGAAATATATCAAGGAGATGCTTAAGAAATATGGCATGGATAACACGAAACCCATTGATACACCTATTTCTACTAACACTCGTTTGGATGCAGATGAAGGTGGGATCAGTGTTGATCAGAAGACGTATCGAGGAATGATTGGTTCCTTGTTATATCTAACGGCCAGTCGGCCAGATATTGTGTTTAGTGTTTGTCTTTGTGCCAGGTTTCAAGCAAACCCTAAGGAGTCTCATCTCAAGGAGGTGAAAAGGATCTTTCGATATCTGAAGGAATCTACCAATCTCTGCCTTTGGTACCCCAAGATATTCGAGTTTGATCTTCTTGCATACACTGATGCTGACTATGCTGGGCATATTGTGGATAGAAAGAGTACATCGGGGATGGCGCAATTCATAGGACCTTGTCTCGTTTCTTGGGGATATAAGAAACAAAACACGGTTGCTTTGTCCACGGACGAGGTTGAGTATGTAGCGGCCGCAGCGTGTTGTTCCCAGGTACTCTGGCTAAAACAGCAATTGGAGGATTATGGTATGTCTCTTGGAACCACTAGCATTCGTTGTGATAACACTAGTGCAATCGATATCTCCAAAAACCCGGTTCATCATTCTCGTACTAAACATATTGAAATTCGCCATCATTTTTTACGAGATAATGTTGATAAAGGTTTGGTTAAGTTGGATCATTGCAGGACCGAAAAAATGGCAGACATTTTCACCAAGGCATTGGACAGAAAACCTTTTGAGCATCTGAGGATACTCTTAGGCATGATCACCATGAACTAGACAAGTCCCGGTCCTCTATTCCCCTAATGCTTGGCTAGAATAATTCTTTGATCCAGGGGGAACAACACATATAAGTGATAAGTTTTCTTGATTCTGAGTGTTCATGATGATTTGCTTCTTTGGTTATTGATCCTTGGTGCTTTCGCTTTCACTTTTGAGGCATAATAATTTGAAGCATGAAAACCTCTTTCTTTGATCCCAAAATGACTAACTTGATCTTGTTATCCCATGTTATAAGCCGAAATGATAGTTAGTCATGAGACCGTCCTAAGCCTTGATCCAGGTAAACGTTTCCTATGAGCTTAATTTTCTTGATACCTCTTATTTACGGGATTTACTTATCTGGATCAATTTACTGACCTTGCCTGTGTGTTGCATAGTTGTTTTGGATATGCGTGTGAGTTTATTGTTTCTACCCTGTTATTATCCAAAACTCACCTTTTATCACTCAAGACAAGGATTGGGATCAGTTAGGAAGGATCAGTAAGGTGGCAGATATGAGGATCAATGAGAAATTATGAGGATCAGTGGGAAATTATGAGGATCAGTGGCAACGGTCAAAAATTGGAGAAATTGCGTGTTACCGTTGGAGTTGGGCAGAATCGGCTAGAAAAGAGCCGTTTGGGAGCAATTAATGCTTCTCGGATTTTGAATCCGGGATGCGACAGGGAGCCGTTGTTTTTTTTTGTGGCCGTTGGGATCAATCAGCGCTAGGCCGGGAATGTTGGAGCCGTTGAGGTAAAAAAATCTATCCATATCTTTCCATATCCCAACCTCCTTCCATAAATACCTAGCCATATCCTTCCAAAAATCCCTTCACCGAAATCTTGATAAAATCTTTCCATAACCGACTCCCCTGCTTTCTATAAAAAATCCCAAGCCTCCGAAACTGCCAACGCTTTCATCCAAACCCTCATTCTGCAATCCTCAATCTCCCAAGACCTAAAATCTCACCATGTCTTCCTCAACCCAATCTGCACCCGAACTCGCTGCCAAGATAGCCGAGCTTCAAGCTCAAGTAGCCACCCTCTCCGCTCAAAAGGAGAAAGCTTTAGCCATGGCTCCATCTCCCATGCCCATGACTTCTCTAGATTCCGTCGCCGACATAGCTAAGGCAGTGGGGAAGGATCAAGAGGCCAACATCCCGGAAAAATCAAAGGACCAGGCCAAGGTCCCGGCTGTTGAGGAGAAAGCACAAGAAGAAGAGGAGGAGGAAGAGGAGATTCCTCTGAAGAGAAAGACTCCCAAACGGGGTCGCAAGGAGGTCGATCCTGATGTGGAGATAGTATCTCCGCCAGAGTCTCAAACAGGGGAATCCACCCCTAAAAGGATCAAGACCTCAAAACCTCTTCCCTCCCCTCCGGCCTCCAGTGGTCGCCACACAAGGAGCAAGGCCAAGCTGACAGCCGAGGAAAAAGGCAAAACCTTGGCGGTGATTGATGAAACCCCTGCTCCAACTCCGGCTCCCACCGAGCCTGCCGATCCCATCTCTGAAGATCCTAAAGACACAGGGGCTGAGGATCGCAAGATTGTAGCTCCCCTCATTGTCAATGAGGAGCTACTCAGGACCAACAAGCTTGAGGAGCTGTGGGAGCTCATCAAGTTCCAAGGCTGGGAGGAGCTAAGCACAGAAAAGGTAAATGTCGATCCCGAACATGTCCGTTCCTTCTTCTCCACCTTCAACGCTGCTCCGGCCCAATACTGTGTCATGGCCTCTGCCAAAATTGGGACCAAGCCCCTCAGCCTCACCAGTGACGAGTTGGCGGAATGGCTTCACCTGGAATCCGGAGGGATTGGGGTGTTGCCTACTTCTGGGTCCTGGCCCGACGGCAAGGAGGAGATCTTGGAGAGAGTCTTTGGGAACTCTGAAGCCAAGCTTGCTACTGCAGAGATGACTCTCATGGTCCGCATCGCTCACCAGTACCTGACCAAGGTGTTGGTCCCTCGCCAGGAGAAAAGGAACAACCCCACCATAGCTGATGTCGTTCTGTTGGATCAGTTTCTGCGCAAGGAAAAGATCGACCTTCCCAAGCTCATTCTGCTTCACATGCACAAGTGCTCTGGCAAGGCTCACTCACTTCCATACCCAGGGATCGTCAAGCTGATCCTTACACAGAGAGGGCTGTACCAGCTTAACGAGGAGGTGAGCTTCGGATTTCCCCTAGCCAAGCACAACATTGTGCGAATGGCTCATGTTGACAACCCCGACCCCAAAAATCTGAAATCTGCTGTGAAAGTGTCGGGATCTATCAAGGGAAAGGAGCTAAGCTTGATTCTTGCTGAGCTTACCAGGGTCAGGGAACTTCTGGAGTTCCAAGTTGATTTCCTCATTCGGAGGGACCAGCAGAGAGACGGGGCTCCTGAACAAGTTGAGGATCAAGCTGATTCCCCGTCCAAGTCTTGAGTGATCCCCTCCACCCACCCTAGCCTATGATGACCCTATTTTGAGTGTTTTCTTTTGATGTTTTTTATGCTTTTTATTATGACTGTCTCTAATCCCTCTTTTTGTTTGCTCCCTGGCTATGTAATCCAAAATTATAAGTAATGAATGAAATTTCTTGGTTTCTGTTTGCTTATGTGCTTAAGTGTTAAAATGTTCTATAAGGATCAAATTGAGTTATTTGATGATGCCAAAAGGGGGAAGTTAGGAAAATTGCAGAGATGCGTCTAGTTCTTGGTACAGAAGGATCATCCATATGCTAAGGGGGAACTATGCTGCTGGTAAGTAGGTTCATCGAAGGTCCTACTCAGGGGGAACTCTTGTACTTGTTGTTTGTCCATTCGATTTATGTTAAATTTTCCCAAGTGTTTGTCATCATCAAAAAGGGGGAAATTGTTGGGATAGTCTTGATCCCAATAATAGATCCCGTAAGGTTTTGATGATGATACAACACTTGAGAAAGATTTAATGTTGTTTGCTAGTGTTTCTGGATCATTCTAGGATGTATGAGCAAAGGAACACAAGCAGGAACAATCGTCATAAGGTGCCAAGGAAACAGAGTTAATGCTGAGACGTGGAGATTCCAGAGTGCGCAAGCAAGGGATCAACGCTGAAGTAGGTTACTATATTTGGCAAGAGTATCAACGCGCGAGCGCCAGCGAGGGATCTTTCTATCTTTGGAAAGACGCGTTGATGGATGACGATTAAGGAGAGAATCAGATCTTTGGCTGCTAAGATTATTCTCTTGTTAGGATAATATTGTTAGAGAGATATTATGTTTCTCTAATTAAGATTATTCTAGGGTAAAATCCCGATTTGTATTATAGGATAGAATCGGTTTCTAGCCTTTAGTATATATAGGGGTTTATGTACTTGCATTTGTAACGAATGCTGAGAGAGGCAATTGCTGAGTGCGATTGAGAGAAAGAACACACGAAGTACTCTAGGCCGAGTTGTGTACGAGGGTTAGAGGTGTGGGTCAAGTCTGTTGAGTCGATTTACAAGTGTATCCGACGCTGAGGGATCTAGATCTAGGTAGAAGGTTTTGTGTAGACCTTAAGATCAAGGATTCGCGTTTGTAAGTTCATGCTTGGTAATAACAAAAGGCTGGCTTGATTTGAAGTGCTTTGTGTGAACCATAACTTGTTTGAACTGTTTTCATTTTCCGCTGCCCGGTTTGTTGATCCCTCTGGAGGATCAACATCTGTATTCTAACACACGTAGATCCTACAGTTTTTCATGTGAATGGTCACCCATTTCATTTAAGTATCTACAACCTTTCGTCGGCTTCATTTAGTCTCCATTTAGTGGCTGGATTATATTTTTCATTAAATATAAACCGAAGATAATCACTTATTTTCAGTCTAGCCAAGACGTCTCTTTCTTCGTGCATTCACTTCTTTCATACTTGTCTAGGGTATATTGTGCATTCAAGATACGGGAACGATACCAAGTCGAACTTGAAGTCGTGGATTACATTGTATACTTTATGGTTGCTTTTGGCTTGTGTGTTAAAAAAACATTCGTGCCTTATAAAAATATATTTGGACTCGGTGAGAAAGATTAGTGAGGCTTAGAAAAACTCACAATCGATGAAAAGAAAAAGAGGTCAAAGTTAGAAAAAAATCGGACCCCATGAGAAAAAAGAATCCGAGCTAGGCACAAGTTACTATTTTATGTGTTCTTGCTTAGAACTCAGTAGATTCCTATTTTCATAAAGTCCTAAGGCAAGTGTGTTGTCATGTTTGCACCCTTCTTGTCAATCCATATTTGTTTACCCCCTAACCGTGACTGTGTGGTTGAGTTCTATCTCGATCACTTACTAGCGGTTGCGCGTAAGTCGGCAGAGGGCATGCTTTGTTCAATCCAACAAACACTCCAACAATCCATACAACAATCCTAACAATTTTTGCAACAAACTCAACAATCCATGCAAGCATTAGAGTCCTAGTTTGAGGCCTTGGAAAATCAAGTCCAAGGCTTGGATGAGAGGACTTAGCTAAATCAAGTGAGTGCACTCTAGAGTCCAGCCAGGGGACACCCATGTCCAAAAAGGGGTGGATAACTTTGTTACCCAAGGCATGCTCGTATCCACACCTCTCGAAGATACCTCAACTTCCAATGTGCCTTATCATGATGTTATGGCGTCCAATGGTCTAGGTGTAACTCATATTGGCATACCACCTTATGTGCCACCCGTGAGCTTCAACAACATTCCTCCTTACAAATCAAATTTTGGGGTAAGATCTCAATATTCTACATTTCCAAATAATATTCCTATTGGTATCGTTAACCCCCTAGGGATTGGAAGCTACTTTGTTCAAGAAATGGGTTGTGCAACACCTACCACTTTGGCCATGACTACTCACTTATTCTCTTATTAAATGGCTATCCAATGGCACCTTCCAAGAGTCTACATATGTGCAGCACTATGCCCCAGGTTCACCATGAAGACATGCCCCAAGGGAGGGAGCAATTTCATGGAATCAAGCTCCAAGTGTCGTCCTTTGCTAGAACCTCCGAGGCTCTAACGTTGCCGAGTGCCTTGATTTAACAGCCAAGGTGGAGTCCATCATCAACTTCTACAACTATTATGATAGAACAAGGATGAGGTGGAGTGTGATGTAGTCCCTATGACTGTACTTGTCATCTACTCTTGAAAGGACCTTGGCAATGTGACAAGGGGGCTATCCATGATGGTTCTCCAATGAGTACCATTTCCAAATGGAGGGGAAGAAGGTGACCTTACACCCGACGTCACCCCATGAAATCATGTTGGACCATATTGCCAAGAAGCAAAGGAGAAAGCATGTCAGTCAAGAGCAAAAAAAGGGCAAGATGCTAGCCATAGGCAACAATGTGGGCACCTCCTCTCCCATGCTTTTGGCCAAACCGAAAGAGGTTTCCAACACACTCAAGGGAAGTGGTGTTTTCCTTTTAATTGTCTTTCATGAATCTTTATTGTGTTCCTAAGAATTAAGTAATCTTCCTCCTCCTATCTGTTACATTTTATAGGATTTTGAGGAGCTTTTTCTTGAAGAAATGCCAAAGGGAGTACTCCCAGCGCTAAGGGAAAACGAGCATCAAATCAACTTTATCCCAAACGCCACCTTGCCAAACCGCCCAACCTATCGGGCCAACCCCAAGGAGACCAAGAAGCTTCAAAGACAAGTGCAATAGCTCCTCGATAAGGGATATGAACGAGAAAGCCTCAGCTCATATGTCATCCCCTTCATCTTATAAGAACGATGGGACTTGGCGAATGTGTGTCGATTTTGGGGCGATTAACAACATCACCATCAAGTATCGCCACCTAATTCTGAGGCTTGATGATATGCTCGACGAACTTCATGGAGCTAGCATCTTCTCCAAAAATGACTTGAAGAATGGCTATCATCACATACGAATGAAGGAGAAAGACGAATAAAGGATGACGTTCAAGACTAAGCACGACCTCTACGAGTGGTTGGTCATGCCCTTCAGATTGACCATGTCCTCTGTCTAGAGCTGTCAAAACCTGACCCGACCCGAAAAATCGACCCGAACCGACCGAAAATTTTTGGGTTGAAACCCGACCCGAATAGTAGCGAGCAAAGAAAAAAACCGAACCCGATTAACCTGAACCCGATTGGGTTGAAACCCGAGACCGACCCGACCGACCCGATATATTATATATATGTAGAATAAATATATTATATTGTAAATATTATAATATATTTTATCATAAAACCTATTTTAAATAAAATGTTATTATAAAAATCTATTAAAAGTAATATTTTATTATTAAATATTATTATTTAATCATAATATTATTTTAATAATCATTAAAAATTCAAATTCTTGACCTGTTAGGTCGACCCGAACCCGCATGATAACCTGTCAAGACCCGACCCGGCTTGACCTGTAACCCGATTGACCCGAACCCGAAAAGACCGAACCGACCTGTTTGACACCTCTACCTCTGTCCATTCATTGGTATTTTCATGGCTGTGTACTTCAATGATATTCTAGTCTATAGCCATGATTTACCAACTCATGTCAAGCACCATAGGCGCTCCTTTTAAAAGGAGCGCCTATTTGATAACTTCAAGAAATGCCACTTTTGTTCGGATCACATGGTGTTTCTTGGTTTTGTTATGAGCAGGAATGGGTTGAAGGTGGATGATGAGAAGGTGAAGACGATTCAATAGTGGCCAACACCAACGACCACGACCCAAATCCAAAGCTTCTGAGGCTTAGCTGGCTTCTACCACCGGTTTGTGAGGGATTTTAGCACATTGGTTGCACCCCTGACCTTCCTCACGAAGAAGAAAGGTCCATTCAAGTGGGAGGAGGCACAAGAAGAGGCATTTACCACCCTCAAAGCAAAGCTCACGCAAGCACCATTGCTGGCCCTTCTCGAATTTAGTAAGATGTTCGAGATTGAGTGTGATGCGTCTGGAATAGATCTTGTCGGGGTGCTCATGCAAGGGGAAAGCCCATAGCCCACTAGCTTATGTAAAAACATTTGATACAAATGATTGTAATGAAAGCATAATTTTTAAAAAAAAATTGAACTTGTGAAAGTTCTCTTAAAACAATGAATGTTAAACATGGCCATCAGATTAATAATACCATGCATATCTCAATCTATTAGGTAAACTTTGTTTTAATGTATTAAAATTGGTGCAACACACGTTTCTCCTAGAATATTATGGTAGAGATCTAACAAGAATATGTATAGATTCACAAATTCCTTTAATAACATAGATATACTACTATTATTTAGGTAAATAGTGTACGTATAGTAACTAACTAGTAAATGACGCGTACCTTGTATAAGGTGTTATTTATTTATTTATTAATTTGCATATGAATTTTGATTATGTATACTTTCTTGTAAATAACGTTTCTCTTTTGGAATATAATATTAAATAATTCTCATATAATATAAAATACTTATATAAAATACTTTTTATTAACATATTAAATTTTTACACATACATCAACATATGTTTAAATAATTGAGGAAGAATTTCATGCCCATAAGATAAGAGTTTCATGATCTGAGTATTATATTTCATGCCCATAAGATTAAAAAAAATGGCATTTAAGTTAAATTGTTTATATTAATTTATATAAATTTATCAATAACTTAAATAAAAACACAAATTAGTATAGCATTATATTAAAAATATAGATAATATTAAATAAAATAAAAAAACCAATTATATTTTATATATGTTATTATGTTGTGTACAATTAATTAAATAAGAAATATATAAGTATCATATAAAAATATTAACGAATCATTATCTTAATTAACAAATCTGTCTTACATCTAAACTATAATCAATATGTAATATTATCGATATATTTAGGTTACATATGTGATCAAATATTTTTATTAACATTTTCATTGGGATTTTGTTATATTAGAATAATTAAAATAAATATATCTAATATATGTATCCCACAATTTATTCATTTTTGGTCAAGATATCTATCCCACTATAGTATAAAGTGGAGTCAATGTCTTCACAAAATATTTTGTCATGTGGCATGTAGATAATAAAGTAATCTAGTGGATCTGCCTTTATATAATAAATTGTGATCTTCTAATAAATACTATTATTTAATAAACACATGATCTTTTTAGTCAAAAAAATAAAGATAAAATCAGAAATTAATTTCTTAATATTATTTTGAAATTATTTCTTAACAAATATAATGAACTTTTGAAATATAATTCGTATTTTTCAAAACAAAAAATCTAGACAATATATAAATGCATATGATTTTCTATATAATTTTAAAAACCATGATCTTTTTATTTAAACACAAGATAAAATCGAAAATTAATTTCTGAAATATAATCCTAAAATTATTTTTTAATAATTTTGATCTATTTTTGAAATACAAATTGGATTTTTAAAAAAATAATCTAGATTATACCTATATGCATTTGAGTTTCTATCTAATTTATTAAAACATAATCTTTTCATTTAAATAAAAAATGAAGATAAAATCGGAAAGTAGTTTTTGAAATATAACCCTGAAACTATTTTTTAACAAATATAATATATTTTTGAAATATAATTCTGATTTTTTTGAACAAATAATCTACACTATATCTATATGTATAGGATTTTCTATCTAAAAATATATATTTATATTTATATCAATTAAATGTGTTCATTTAAATTGAAGTATACGAATTTCAAACGGTTTAAAGATTTTACCTCATCTAATAAAATTTATTGTTTGAAATTCTTATGTATTTATTTTGAGAGTTTAGAGTTTGGATCATAATATCTTTATAAATTATGTTAATTATATATTTGTCAAAAAATAATTTTAGGATTATATATCAAAAGTCACTTTCTTATCTTGATTTTTTTACTACAAGGAAGGATCATGTTTTATTAAACTAGATAGAAAATCCTATACATATAGATTTAATCTAGATTTTTATTTAACATATCCCCAAATTATATTTAAAATTTATAATAAAATGCAAATTATACTTCACACATATATTATATATGTTAAAAAAAAATTTTGGAATTATATTTAAGAAATTACTTTTGGATTTTATGTTAATTTTTATTTGAGTTAAAAAGTCATATTTCATTAAATAATAACATATTTATTAGAAGATTGTTCCTTATTATATAAAGGATATCACAATGGATTGTTTTATTATAAACATAACTTGTGACAAATAATTTCTTAAAGACATTGACTTTACTTTATATATACTATTGTACATTTGTACTATATACATAATATCTAAAATTTTAGGAGGAACCGAACCAGATATTATAAGCACCAAATCATCAATAAACCTATAAAGAAAGGTTTTGGGCGTAATGAATGCTAAGCATAAAATACAAATTCATATAGTTTTCTATCCTATTTTATTCCTTGGTTTATGCATTGAATGAGAAGAATATATATAAATGCCCTCTCTTTTAACCAGTGTTATTAAGATGTCGAAACTGCCGTTCATATGGTGTTACACCCATTTAAATGCTGATTAAAACTTTCTACCCAAAATAAAATGCTGATTAAAACTGTGTTTATTTCAACCGATTGAGTTTCTGTACCCCTTCCCCAAAATTAAAACGCCTTTTTCCTTTCTGTCTTTTATTTTCCGCTTCTTTCTTTCTGATTTTCTTACTTCTTCCCTCTTCCAAATTCCCTTCCCGTGCTCCAAACCGCCGACCCCCCATCGGAGTTGCGGATGCCGGCCCGAGCAGCAGCCACGCTGGGCATCCCTGACGACACGCTCGCCCCCTCCCTCTCACTGCTTGCTCACCCTCGCATCTGCCGCTCGACGACGACGAAGAGCGCCGCCGTGTCGGGGACGACAGTAGATCCCAACCGCCGCTCCTAATCAGGTACGGTTTTCGCTCCGATTTCCGATTTCCGCTGGGTTACGAACGAGATCTGATTTCCGATTTAAAAATTGTGCAGGATTGGGGATGAACGAGAGGGAATCGGCGGCCAGACCTACCGGAACCGCGTCGAAAATCGGCGGCCAGGATCATCAGTAACAACAACCAGAATAGGTACCACACGCCTTTTGAAACAAAGAATATTAATAATTAGATCATGAAATATCTTACTTTCGTGCCTACATTGATGGAGTGGATTTTGTGTTCATTGAAAATCACATGTTCCACTCAGTCCAAAACAATATATATGGAGGAAGTAGGCTGGTAAGCTTAATTTGTGTTTCTCTCTCCTCAGTATTATGTCATGTATTGAGACTCTACTTATGTGGGGTCTTCGATCTCCTTAACCTGTTAGGTAATCAGCCTGTTTTGAGCAGTATACATCTTCGTTTGTGCAGGAAGTGTTGAAACGGATGATCCTGTTTTACAAAGCTACCGTTGAGGTATGGATTTCTCCCATCGCATGTGAATCTTTGAGTTTGTATCTTATCGTACATTCTGCTGCATGACTTTAGTAAAGCTTGATCTGAAATCTGCAGCTTTGCTAAAGCAAAATGAAAAGGAGATTGTTTTTATCCTATTCAGGTTCCTTCGATCTTTGACGAAAACCACTAGCTACTTATATATTTTGGCCGGAATAGCGGGGCCAGGATATCAGGAACCGCGTCAAAAACCAGCAGCTACTTATTCTTTACAGGATTGGGCAAGTCACTGAGGATCCCGCCGCCGCCACCACCTCCAGACCAGCCGACGGATCAATCGAAATTTATCCCGAAGCTCCTTCGATCTTCACCACCGACGACAACCCCTCCGCTCTCGAAGTCTATACTAGCGTACTCCTCACCGGCGCCATCAACATCTTCCTCTTCCGCTCTATTCGCTGCCGCATTAAACGAGCCAAAGAATTGGTACTCTTTCTCTCTATCCACAATTTTGGATTGAATTTGGGGAAATAGGCATACATTGCCGTTGATTTTGGTACCATCTGCCATTGCTGCTTTGAAATGGAAGCCTTGGATAGCCTGAGAGCCATTGGAACCATCGGTGGAGAGGTGGTGGTGGTGGGGCGGGGGGAGGAGGCTGGTGGTGGCGTGGTGGATGTGGTGGATAAGGTGTCATCGGAAGGGGAGGATTTGAGGATGTGGATTTCTCTAATCAGGAGGTCGTTTAAGGAATTCTCAGATATTATGGGTATTTGATTTGTTTTGATTTTTTTTTCCAAGAGGGCAAGCGAGTCATGGACCTCTTGGTCGGATCCATCTCGGCGGACAAGCTCCATGCAACAACTTCCACATCTTCGCAGACGATCCATTCGGAGTAATTTCGTGTCTATTGTAGTAATTTTCAATCAATGAACCATTTATAAATCCTGTTTGATTTGGGATTCATGCTGATTCTGATTTCACAAATTGTGTTGAGCGATTTGTGTGGCTACTTTGCAAAAATTTAACAAAGAGAAACTAGAGTATACCTAATGGTGAATGAAGAAGGATATACAAGTTGCTCATTGGTTGATTTCAGGTTCCTGATCTTTCTTCAACAATATGATACATTCTTATTTAATTTTGCCCCTCTCATTCAATTCTCATCTTGGATGGGTGGTATGTGGTGCTCGACTAGCATCTCTCAGTAGAATCACTTTTATTGAATGGTTTTTATGCCCCTAAAAGCAGTCTAATGGATTAGTTCGACTCAGCATAGAGTCATGTTATTAACCATCTTCTAATCAAGTATATTCTGATTGTTAAACTCTTTACTGTTGCAGGCTGATCATTGTGGGTCTTTAAAGTTCTGAATGTATTACTTGGGTTCAAGCTGGTTTGTGTTAAACTCTTTACTCTGTTAGCATCTACCTTAATGATTTGATAAGATTATAGGATTGTCGATGTAAAGGTTGTCTAGGTTGATCTTTAGGCATGTACAAAGTGCAAGCTTAAATGCAGGAAGATAAGGTTTGGTCAAATCATTCAGCCTCCCATAAAATCGCAAGGTATGCTTTTTATTCTTGATTGATGTCCAATATCAGGCTCTCCTAAAAATGCACATACAGTGTGTTTTGGCATTGAATTTGGCAATTGGTTCTGAAAATGCAGGTTAAGAGAGTTACACACATTGAAGGGTCATGCGGAGTCAGTTGTGAAGCTCAAGGGTCTTGACATTGAGACAATCGAGCAAGCATACACGGTCTAACGTCTCGCGTCGTTCAGATCTGTCACATCGGAACCAGATCGAGTGTAAGTTACACGGAATTCCGATTCCATTATCTTTTGTTTTCAATTTTTTGTTTCGGTGGATTTTGATTTGGACGGTACAGGAGATCGGAATATTATTTCAACCTATTTGGGATTGGAAGCAAGAAAGTTGACCGTATGCTTGAATCCGAGACGGGAAACATTTCCGTAGCCTCTGCATTTGCTGAGCATCACGAAGGTCAGGTTCACACATAACAAACATTCCTGCAATACAGCAGAATAGTTGTCATTACAGTTGTCAACTAATTGATTTCAAGCTTATTCTAATATGAGGTAACCCATAATATGAGGTAACCCATTTGAGCAATTTTGCAAGATAGAGATCACAAGTTCTTGACAAAGACGGTTGAGGAAGCCTACAAAGTACTGAAAGGAGTTGATCACGGACATGGTGGCCCATTCGGCGCGGTTCTGGTTTATAATGGCTCAGCATAATGACAAAGTGTTTCAGGTTGATCACTTTGTGCCTTCATAAGTAAAGAGTTCAGCAACTATAAGTAGCTATTATCAACCCTAGCTGTAGCCTTATTCATTGGCAAATACTGATGTTGAAGATCTTATAAATTAGTGGTAACTTTCAGATTATCATAAAGATTTGATTGTTAGGTGAGATTATGGATGGTAGTTCAAGAACTCTTTACTTATATTAGAGGTCTAAATCAGCAAGTCCTGACTACTGTACTCATGTTTTCAATGAACTGCCTGCCTTTTAGTGTTGGTTGAAATACTTAATTGCACGTCTCTGATTCACAGTAGCTCACTACATTTACATGTCAGGCTTTCAGAATTAGTTATGCTATAGTTCGATGTTCATAAACAAATACATTGATCTTATTATAAGAGTAAGTTTCGATCCTAGGTCTTCTTTCGGTACAGCTGGTTTAGCAAGGCTCACATTATACGGAGTAGTTTTTTTTTGTTCAAAAAATGGCTCAGATTATACTCGGCTACTAGGCTACTAAATCTATGGCTGAAAGGCCCAATTAGCTCTCTGATGACTCTCATTTTTTGATCAATCATCATGCTCTCATCTTCATCTAATGCATGTTTGTTTCTTTAAACTGCACAAAATTTTGTACACGGAGTTACAATCTAATTTAATTTAAAATATAGTACAAAATTTCATTATTTATGTTTATTTGCAATTACTCAATGGATAAATAATTACATATATATGGTAGCTATAAAAAAAAGGTTTAATATAGATATGAGTATATAACACGTCTCTTTCTAGGACATACTTTAAGCATTTACACTTTTTTTTTCCTAGAAAACTAGGCGTAATGAATGCTAAGTATACCACATTCATTTTAATTAAGATTAAGATGATTCTATTATAACAAAATTTTAAGAGATCAATCATAACAAATTTTTAAGGTATTTTTTATCTTATCTAAAGTCATAGCAAATTTTCTCTAACATATTTACAAAGGAAAGATTATTACTACTAATTAACTGTTCTTTTTTCTAAATGTTCATGCATAAGGGTTTTATGTTTTATTTTTCTTACTACATATTCTCTAAAGATTACATTTTCTCTATATGTTCTTAAGATAATAACGATAATTCTTAGTATATCGCTAATTAATTATCTTTTGTTGAGTATTTGTTTTTATAAACTAATATGTAGGGGTGACAAACTAAATAAAATCCAATACCACAAAGTCCAAAGATGAAAGATAAAAAAATAAAAGAAATTCAAACTACACTTTCTTCCTACAAAAACTAATCAAAATTATTTAATACAATTAGCATTCAAAATGTTCACATCTGTTTCGATATATCACCTAAAAAACAAATATATATATCACAAAAATAAGAATAAAATGCGATATTCTGAAATTAATCTTTTATTGATATTCACACATCCATAGTACGTATAAAAAAATCATCTAACACATAAATCTTAAGCTTCATGCTAATTAAATAATTGTCCACACCTCAAATAATTGATGATAAGCTTGATGATAAGCTTCAATGCACTTTCTTCCTATAGACGTTACAAAACTCTTCAAAATTATTTGATACGATAATTATTCAAAATGTTCAAATTTGTTTTGATATTTCACAAAAATGATTATTAGTCTTCTATTATATATTGATATTCACACATCCATAGTATGTATAAAAAAACTAGATTATTGTCCGTACCATGTATGGGACACGATCAGTAATATTTTTTCAATGTATTATTCAATTGATAAAGAAATGTATAATAATATTATTAGGAATTAGACATTGATATCGTCTTTTTTATTCAGAATCATTATAATATTTTGTTAATCCAAAAGCGTGATTTGATGTTAAAAATAAATTTGAATTTGAATTTTATATAATATGAATTAAATAAAAAAATATCGATCAAATACTCTCATTTTGTTTCAAAATATATTTGATCAATTAAAAAATCATATGTGATACTATATCAAATCTCAAGTGAAATATTTTATCATCATCGAAAATTACTTACGGTGCTACATACTTTCTTACTTATATATCCAAACAAATTCTCAGTAAAATAATGAGTACATGCAAGGCACCCATTGACCCGTTAGTTATTATTTCTGAATGGCTTCCATAGATACATATAATGTACCGTAATAAGAAAGGCTTAAGAGTTAAGATGCACTATAACTCTATCAAATGTGTTTCTACCTTTAAATCAAATTATATAAAGGTCGTATAAAAAAAGCGTTACCCCGTGCCTACGCCGAAAATACTAGTTAAACATATATAGTAGTGGTCTGATGATAGGGAATCAATCCTTACCTACCAAACCAATTATTAGTGAATTAATATATCTTCGTTTTTACGGTAACTATGATCAGATATTATTATAAGCTATATATTAAGCATGCTTTACATGTCAAGTTTAATTTAGTCTGAAATTCCGAAGAGTTGTTTAAATAAATATAAATGTATACGTTTATATGCAAATTAACGACCATTTCATGCATCATGAAATGATAAAATGGGTACAGATGATTGGATCCAAAATAAAACAAATTTAAGATGAGTTATCTGAACATGCACATTAAGCTTACGGTATTACTTAGTACTATATAGAGTGCCATTCGATCGGCACCTACCAACAAATTTTACAGCAACTACGTACATCATCTAGATAACTTCCAGTATGAAACCTATGCAAGAAACTCTCAAAAGCAGATAGACCCACTTTAATAATTGAAGCAAATCGTTGCTGGATTATCACTTAATTCATTGACTCTAGCTGCCTATATACATACTACTTTGTTGTAAAAGAAGAAACAGTCAAGTTGTAACACCTTTAGAAAGATATATAATGAAACTAACAAAGGCTATAGCTTACCAACTCCACCTTCATCTTCAAGACGGACTACTATAAATACTAGCCCAATCAAAACAACCCCAAGGTACACTCAAAATACAACACGCATGTCATCAACCCTTTCACACAAACTCATTAATATGGCTAAGTCCTTATGCTCTCTTCTTGCTCTTGCCCTTCTCCTTGCCCTATTCTCTCCACTCTCATGCTTTCCCTACGTTCAAGGCGTGCATGGACACGGGTCCCTATACCCGGGGTTCTACGAGCATTCGTGCCCGCAACTGCACCAAATTGTCAAATCTGTGGTCGCAAAAGCGGTCGCCAAGGAGGCAAGGATGGCCGCCTCCTTGTTGCGTCTTTCCTTCCACGACTGCTTCGTTCAGGGATGCGATGCGTCTATGCTGCTCGATAGCGCAGGAGGCATAGTGAGCGAGAAGGGATCCAACCCTAACCGCAACTCGGCCAGAGGGTTTGATGTCATCGACCAGATCAAGGCGGAAGTCGAGAGAGAATGCCCCGGGATTGTGTCATGTGCTGATATCTTGGCTCTAGCATCCAGGGACTCTACTCTTTTGGTATGCACAATCTACACATAAATAAGACAATTTAATTTTCCTATTAATAGAGTTTATTATAGTATAAATCTATATGAGGTATGTTCTAATAAAATAACTATTATAGTGATACATAGTGGACAAATATGGAGCATTTGATCTAAATGTAATAAAGGGATGGGATTTAACCTTGAAATTATAGGAAAGAAAAAAATCAGCATAATCCCGTAATTGTAGGGATCTGAAATTACGCGACCTATATGAATGATATAACACGTTATATGCATGATTATAAAGGTTATATACATGATGTTTTATTTGTTGTATGCATGAATACACAATCAGTAAAATATCATGAATATGAATGTTATAATAATACATATGACATGCTATAATAATGCGTATGACATAATATAATTATGCATATACGTACGTGATTTTCAGTTTCCTATAATAACGAGATTTTATAAATCTTCTCTCTTTGTAATTTTAAAGTTAAATCCGGTCCATTTATTATGTTTAGATCTAATGATCCATAATTATCCACAGTGTAGTACTATAAACTAGTGTATCAATAGAACCTAAATCTAAATATCCGTTTGTTCGCATTAGCTCACTGGTTGAGCACTCATGCTAGTACCATAAGGTCTCGGGTTCGAGACTCTAGGGCGGCGGTTTGCCCTATTTCCTTTAGAGTTTGTTAGTAACCAGTTCTCATCCCTTATGGATGCTCCAGGCGAACCCAAATAGTACTTGCGGTGATCCTAATCCTTTCCTTATAAAAAAAAACAGAACCTAAATCTACATAGATATATGTAAATTCAAGATTACGTACATATATATATATATATATATATTATATGTGTATAACTAAAACGTGTTGTATTAAACTTGGTTAGGCTGGTGGGCCATACTGGGACTTGCCGTTGGGGAGAAGGGACTCCTTAACAGCGAGCTTGAGTGGTTCAAACAATGACATCCCGGCCCCTAACAACACCTTCCAGACCATTCTGACCAAGTTCAAGCGCCAAGGCCTTCACCTCGTTGACCTTGTTACGCTCTCTGGTACGTCATTGGGCTTATGTGCTAGGCTTACCTGTACTCAACGGGGACGCGAGTCCCGTTTATGTACTAACGTAGACTTTAACGTTGATGCTATATATGTTCTTCATTATATGCAGGAAGTCACACCATAGGAAACGCACGGTGCACCAGCTTCAAGCAACGCCTATACAACCAAAACGGCAACGGGGAGCCTGACTCCACCCTCAACCAGGCGTACGCTAGCCACTTGCGTGGGAAGTGTCCACGTTCTGGTGGAGACCAAAACCTCTTTGCCCTCGATTACGTCACCCCATCCCGGTTCGACAATAGCTACTTTAAGAACATTTTGGCCTCTAAGGGTCTTCTCAACTCCGACCAAGTGCTCCTCACTAAGAGCCAACAAGCTGCCAACTTGGTCCGCCTTTATGCCACCGACAACGCGGTCTTCTTCGACCACTTTGCGAAGTCAATGCTCAAGATGCAAATGATCTCTCCACTCACTGGCTCCCATGGTCAGATCAGGAAGAACTGCAGGAGGCTCAACTGATATGATTTTATCATATATGTGCACAGTGTGCTGACTATTGATTATGCTCAATCTTATATTGTATGTTCCATGTGTGAGTGTGAGTACGTTTTGGATTACATTGTTGGATAAATTTTTACGATTCAGTGTGTATTGGTGCATGTTGCCTTTCAATCAATATTAAGAAATGTCTGTTTTACTCCAGTTTATAATTCTAAGCTTAAATGTCTAGGTTGCCTTTCAATCAACAATGTAATGTGTATGCGGCACTATGCCTTTCCTTTTGCTCCTTTTATTCCCTCATTCCTCCTTACTTTAAGAAAATGTACAAACGCTGGTATTAGGCTAGTGGTCTACTCAGGCTTAGGCACAATGCTAAGGGTATGTATAACATGCTCGTGGTGCATGACTTTTAGAGCATAAAGACGGGTAGATCATCATAATATTTTATTATTTTTTAAAATTGAAATATGTTTTAATGATAAATGATACATGTGGTGTGCTCTCGTTTAAAGATCAAAATGAAGTTTGGTCACTACCAATACCGGTCATCACCATATAAATACTCTTTATTATTAGTTTGATTGTCTCTTTCTTAGGTTGGCCAAAAATTGTCCTACGGATGTGTTTGCTCTTAGGGTGTCCAAAATTTTTAAACTATAATATTATTAAAACAGTAAAAATAAATTTTTTACGAATACAAGTTAGCCTAATGATTAGTGCTCTTATCGTAACTATATACTACAGCGGAGGTTAAAAACAATATTTAGCCCGACACGTGTCAACTTCTAATTGGATCGCATCACCCATCTTTAATAAAACAATTTAATTGCTTAAAATTTCAATGGTGACCCCACATTAGAAATTTTCTTATCTATTGATTTCCATTTTAGTTTTTTTCCACAAAAAAAAATTAACTTTAAATGTATACATAATTTTTCTAGAAATCTTCTTATCTACTAATTTCTATTTTATTTTCTTTTCTAAAATAATTAAACTTCACATTTTATACATAACTTTTCTAGAATCCTTCTTATCTACAAATTTTAAATTAATTTCAATCTTAGTTTTTAATAAAACCGTACCTTGATCAAAATTTTAATTCCAATTCAATGCCTTTTATTAGCGCCCACAATTAGATTATTTTAATGAAAAATCTTAATTTTCAACAAATCCAACCACATATCCTTTTACCAAATCAATTTGATTTGTTGACAGTTAATTGACTTATTTTTTATTGGTTAAAAATTTTATTGTAGATTCTCCGTATAAATAAATTATATATACTTACATATGATTTTAATTTGATTTTTTTTCCAAAATAACTTTAAAATAAGCATATTAATTATAAAATAAAGAAACTTATTAATAAAAACAAGTATTTGGTCCTTATATGACAAAACTATAATATTGCAAATCTTTGTTTGATTAAAAGAATGTATTATAACATAAATAATGTGTCACTAAAATAAATCCCAAAATAAGCAAATTATATAATATAATAGGAGATTTTATGTCAAACTATTCTTTTGAATAACTTTATATATAATAGAAGTAAGTTTTTCGTCAAATCAAATCGTGTCTTCAAGTCACGGGGATCCAACTAAGACCATGAATATTGGTAAACCCCTAGCTAGCCTTGAACCCCATGAACACTTAGCTTACTTTTTTACCATTTTCTCTCTCATTTACATCATTATTTCATCCTTTCCCAATTTCATTTTCCATATTCACTTAAATATCAATGAAGCCCATAAACCACATGATCAAAACCCATTTTCATTTTTTTCAATTTCCAACAATCATTTATTTCTCTATATATACACAACTTAATGTAGTTAAAATTTGTATACCCAAACATATACAAATTTAGTCTCTATAGATAGATAATAAAAAATTATAAATCATGGTATCATTTATAATTAATTTACTAAGTTCAAATGGACCAAAGAAAGCTAATTTATACGTATGGAGTGGTGGAGCCTAAAAGCCATGAAATGGGTTTTGAAAATATGAAACTCAAGTAAGAGTTTCAAGCGTTTCTCTTTTTCTTTTGTGAATGAAACTCAACTTGAACTCCTCTTGAACCCTCAAGTAAGAGGTTTTGGGTTCAAATTTCATATCTGTCAACTATTTTAATCAAAACATATGGGTCGTCCTATTTTAATTTTGATAAGTTTTTATTTATCTTTATTGGTTATTTTTTAATTAGTAATATTATATTTTATTTCCTATGAGTCTCGTTTAACAACTTACTAGCTATAACCCCGGGCCTTGCCCGGGAATTTTTCAAATAAAATTCAAAAACATATTAATTTACAAATGATATAACTATTATAAATTAAATAAATAATTTATTTGAATCTGATAAGCATTGTAAAAGTTGTAACAAAAAAAATTGGTTAATTTTAGTGACATGAAACTATGTAAAATAAACTCGAACTTGATAGTACGAACCTAGTTAATGACTTAGTGTTTGTCCGGGAACTTTTTTTAAGTAAAAAATATAAATTTACATATGATCTATGAATACTATAACTTGAATTGATGTCATATTTCTAACTATAAAGTTGCATATATAAGATTATTTAAATATAATTATATATTTTATCATTAAAATAACTTTTATACCGCGTCAAACTGGTCTAAAATGTTGGTGTCAAACAGAAGTATAAAATAGTTCGAACTGGCTGACCCAAGCCCAACTGAACCAAACTTGCAATGACCTTATTCAATTGACATATAAATTTCAAAACACAAAGTGTACTTTTAAGTTCAAAAAACACCCTATCAAACTGACCCTATTGTCTCCATATATAATATCCCAAAACTAAAAGATCCCAAATCTTAACTTTTTAACAAAACCCTATCGTTAAAATATTTAGACCTTTTGGATAAAAAAAAAATATAGACCTTTATCCTTTGTTTTTAAATTTTACCATTTGGCTTTTTTCTTAACTTAGTACAAACCCTAGATTAATGAATCAATCACTACCGCCAACAACATCGAACATTAATTTTGACCAAACAAAAACATTGAACCTTAATTAATTAATTTGTAGGCTTCATCATAAATTAATCTTTGAATATAATTACTCCAAAAAAAATCTTTGCAAAATAAGAAATTGAGATACAATATTGGACGAATTATTCATAAAAAAAAAAACTAATTTCCTATGATAACTAATTTTCTAAGCATTCTAAATAAGTGGTTCAATCCTCTTTAATCATCAATTAGGGTTAATTTGCAGAATTCAGTTCATAAATATAGTTGAGACTCAAACCCATGTTGGAGAAGAAGGGTAATTGTGATTCAAACCCTCAAAACAACACAAAACACCACGTACGGCATAATTAGTACGGAGTAAATCATTATAAGATGACAGAATTGGGTTTCTAACCCATGGGGGACAAATATTGAAGCAAATAGGCTACAAGGAAAAAAAATGAGCCCCCATAGGCTTTTTTCCAATTTTGCCCCTACCTTTTTTTTAAATTTACAAGATGACGTCACCAATGGCATATGATGACGTCAGCACCCCTTACCACTATCGCGTTGACCGGCGTTGACCAGTCGTTGACCGGCGTTGACCGCCTTGTCATTAGTGATGGCAAGTAACTTGTCATCAGATGACAAGTTACTTGTCATCAGTCCACGCACAGAAAACTTGTCATTTCGTTCACGTACTCAACTTGTCATCTGATGATAAGTCGAGGTAAAACCCATCATTCATACAAAAAACTTGTCATCAGTGATGACCAGTTACGAAATTGACCTATGTAGGAATTGAACCCACATTATTGTGCATCAAGCACATTGCTCTACCATTTGAGCTAATAGGCCATAATTATAAGTAATATATATACAAATCTAACATACCCAAACCCATAAAATCATCCAAAAAACATTAAAACAGACCTGTCATCACCCCCAGATCCATAAAACAACTTGTCATCACCAAAACACATTAAAAAAGGACTTGTCATCGCCAAAACCCATAAAAACGAACTTGTCATCACCCAAAACCATAAAAACAACTTGTCATCACCCAGAACCTTAAAACACACTTGTCATCAGTCAGATCCGTAGAACAAACTTAAATTGCTCAAAACTCATAAAAAATCACTTGTCATCACCCTAAATCGTAAAATCGTCCCAAAAACACTAAAATGAACTTGTCATCCAAAAAACCCACAAACTCAAAACCCCTATACCCACAACAAAACTTGTCATCACTTAAATCCGAAACACAAAGTTGCCATCCAAAAAATCCAAAAACATATCCAAACCCATAAAATCATCCAAAAAACCTTAAAACAAACCTGTCATCACCCCCAAAACCGTAAAACAACTTGTCATCACCAAAACACATTAAAAACGGACTTGTCATCGCCAAAACCCATAAAAACGAACATGTCATCACCCAGAACCATATAAAACAACTTGTCATCACCCAGAACCTTAAAACGCACTTGTCATCAGTCAGATCCGTAGAACAAATTTAAATTGCTCAAAACTCATAAAAAATCACTTGTCATCACCCCAAAACATAAAATCGTTTCAAAAACCCTAAACTCAACTTGTCATCCAAAAAAACCACAAACTCAAAAACCCTAAACCCACAAAAAAAACTTGTCATCACTTAAATCCGACAAACAAACTTGTCATCCAAAAAATCCAAAACCCTCAAAAATCCAAAATCCCAAAAATCCAACCGGTTGGATCCGGCTCGTACGAGCCCGGATCCGGCTAGATCCGGCTCGTACGAGCCCGGATCCGGCTAGATCCGGCTCGTACGAGCCCGGATCTGGCTCGTAGGAGCCCGGATCTGGCTCCAACGAGCCCGGATCTAGGAGAGAGGGAGAGAATGGAGAGAGAGAGAGAGAGAGAGAGAGAGAGAGATGGCGGACGAACCTGAGGGCGGGCGACGGCGGCGACGGAGAGGAAGGGCGGGCGACGGAGAGGGAGGGCGGGCGGGCGACGACGGCGACATAGAGGGAGGGTGGGCGAGCCCAGGCGGCGACGGAGGGCGGGCGGCATGAGGGTGGGCGGCGGGGATGAATGAAAATGGAGACGAGAGGGAGAGAGTGTAGGAGAGAGAAAGAGTGAGGGAAAGGAGAGAGGAAGGAGAGAAAAAAAAATGAGGAGGAGAGAGAAAAAGAGAGAGGTGAGGGGTTTTATAATGGAAGAAAAGTCTACCCACTTTATTTATTTTTAAGCTAGTCTATCCTCTCCAAATTCACCCCCAATTCACCCTCCCCACCTCAATCCCTCTTATAAGATTAGTTATTAAAAATACTCCACAAATACAAATGGATAGAGAATAAGTTATTAAAAATAGGGTAGATGTTTAAAAAATTGTAATGATAAAATTGCCCTTAACTGCTTCAGGTTTAGAAGTATACTAGCAGATGACCCGTACCTTGTACAGGGTGTTATTTATTTATTTATTGCTTTGTGTATGAATTTACTATAACAGTTACAAATATTATCATATGTATACTTTGTTTTAAAACGACGCTTATTTTTTGGATTATAAAATGACATAATTCTTGCATATCATCATATATATAAACAAATGTTATTTATGTATTTACTTTTCATACATACATAAACATATATTTAAATAATTGAGGGAGAATGAAATAAGATAAGATGCATTATCACATTTTATTAACAATTGATACAAATCTTTTGGCATTTAAATTAAATTACGTAAACTAACTTATATAATAACATCAATAAGTTTAAATAAAATTCGGATTAATATATTATAATATTAAATATATAGATAATATTTAATAAGTTAAATGGAAAACCAAATTATCTCGTATATTTGTTATTGTTTTCTGAAAAAATAATTAAATAATAAATATATAAAAAAGTAATGAAAATGTGAACTAATTATTATCTTAATGAAGAAATCTATCTTTTTTTTCTAAAGTGTAATTAATATGCAATATTAGTGATATATATATACTGTATTTGTATATGTTAAATATAGCATATACTTTTTTCATTGATATTTTAATGTGATATGATAGTAAAAATGTATTTAATATATTATTTTAATAGAATGAATATTTGTCTTAAATATAGTGGTAGAATTTGCTACCATTGATGATTTTAAAAAATACCATAATAAAATTACGAAAATTAATTTAAATTTAATATGATATTTAATTAAATGGGTAAAATATTATGATTATGATTTATAGATTGTGACGAAAAATAATACTATTTAAATAAAAGGTTTATGATAGATCTATATATTAATTAAATGTTTATGATGATAAGATAGAGATTTATATACTTGACTAGAATTATTAATTAAACAGCACAAATTCTAATATGGAACTAATGTTTTAAGTAAGTATCTTTAAGATTATGATAAAATTAAGATTTAATAAGATAGATTTTTAACAAAAGGGGTGATGTGGTGCAATATGGTGGCAGAATTTGCTTCAGCTTTAGAATATAGTAATAGATAGATAGATATATTGATTAACTGATATGAATAAATTGTATAGCATATAACTTTCAAAACCCGACTTTTTTTTATTCAAGCAGGTAATTAAGTTAGTTTTAGATAACTTATTATCATATTTTATGAATTTTTCTTAGCTGAATATTATAATAAGTAAAAAAGATGTATTAAGTTGTACAAAAGATTATGAAAGTATTAGGATTGGCATCGGGTACCAAAAAAAAAATTAAAGTTGTACGAAATGGGCCATATTATTGTTCACCCATGGCCTCTAAAATATTAGGACCAACACAGGGTCTACTAAAAATTATACATATATCATCCATGTAGATAATTTTACAAACAATCCTCCAAAGGTGGTCTCGTTCAATCTCCATCCTAGATGTGCTACAATACTTGATAGTTGATTCGTTAGTATTTGGACGATATGTGTTGCAACTTGCGAGATAGTGAGCAGCTTGATTACACCCACTATTATATGCAACTTCGATGGTCACTGGCATATCCTCCCTTGTTTATAAAATTGAGCAACTTTTGCATCATATGCACCTTGTTTATTGTTGAAGGCTTCTCATATAGATCAAACTGTATTGACAACAATCCCTTCTCCGTCTCGACAATGACTGTGTGTTGAGTAACAGTCCTAAACAACGACAAACGGATCACACTCATCACTTCCCTATATAACAACTTCGACTCATCACCCTTCATGTCTTTTGGTTTCTTGCCCATAGGTAATGCAAAATTTGCTCAATACGTGTAATCCTCAGTATGCATCTTCAGAACCATTGAACTTCTCTGTTGGAAACTTTCTTCCATCCATCTACAACTACAAGAAACCCCTCTAATACCAATTGTTAGGAAATTCATTCAAGCAATATGTCAAGAGTTAAGTTCGGTACTAAGACGGAGGGATTATCCATAGGACTCAAGGATTATAATGACTTGATCTCTGAATCTACACTAATCAGATCAACCTATCCTGACCTCTCAATCTTTCTCTCAAGGTCTTTCTTTCAATGACATCGCACTTGATTACAATCGTAAATGTGAGTATATATATAAAAAAAAAAAGGGACAAAAGATAGAAACTTCTTTGCTTGCAAGTGAAGTCCGGATCTAAACTATCCTTTACACCTATCTAGGCCAACACGTGGGCTCCTCCTTGAAAGACGCGGGTGCATCTTGCTCGAACCAAGTCTCATCTCAACCCGAATTAGCTTTTTGTCTAGAAGATGCAAGCTCCAACCCGAGAGATGCGGGCGCATCATCCAAGTCGTGACTGACCACCTCTTTCCATGACGTGGTCGTGTCCTCGAAGCATATTGTGGCTTATTTCGCTGCTTCGTGGTCTTCAACCTCGTTTTGCCTTGGTTCTCCTTAATTCCGAATCAGGCTCCATACAGTCAAAAATATCTTGGATGATTGTCAAACTCAGAGAAACACGATGAACTGGAGAATACTGCTCTGTGTATTCCATTGAGAGATTTACAATATATAGGGTTACATGGCTTAGGGCCCAAGCTAGATACAATAAATTATAATTTACATAAATATATCCTTATACTCCCCCTCAAGTTGGAGCATGTAAGTCAACAATGCCCAACTTGCCAATAAGATATAAGAACTGTTGTTTGCCTAAGGCCTTTGTAAACAAATCAGCTGGTTGCTCGGAAGTGCGACAATATGCAGTAGTAACCTGACCATCCTGAACAAGATCCCGAACGAAGTGACAGTCGATCTCAATGTGCTTAGCCCTTTCATGGAAGACAGGATTAGCAGCAATATGAATGGCGGCCTGATTGTCACACAAAAGATGCATAGGAGAGGAATGTATGATCCCAAGAGAGCGAAGTAAAGACTTGAGCCATACCAGCTCGCAACAGGCAACAGCCATAGAGCGATACTCAGCTTCAGCAGACGAAAGAGATATAGTATCTTGTTTCTTAGTTTTCCAAGAGATAGGAGATGCACCAAGAGAGACAGAATATCCTGTAACCGAACGTCGAGTAATAGGACACGCAGCCCAATCATAGTCACAATACGCCTTGAGTTGCAGGGAACTTTGAGATGACAGTAGTAAACCCTGTTCGGGATCCCCCTTGAGATAGTGTAGTACACGCAAAGCAACCTGCCAATGATCGATAGTGGGTGACTGAAGGAACTGAGCCAAGGTGTGAACCGAATAGCAAATGTCAGGTCGGGTAATCGTCAGGTAGATAAGGCGACCGACGAGCCGACGATACCAATCAGGTGAATCAAACAAAACAACGGATGACTTGGACAACTGGTGTTGCTGTTCCATCGGAAAGGCGGCAGGTTTGGCGGTGAGCAAACGGACTCAGCTAGTATATCAAGGGTGTATTTTCGTTGGGAAAGAAAGATGCCGGAAGAGCTGCGAGCAACTTCAATCCCAAGAAAATATTTAAGAGACCCCAGATCTTTCATGTGAAAACAAGAACTCAAGTACTCTTTGAAGCGAGAAATAGCAGAGGAGTCATTGCCGGCAATGATGAGATCGTCGACGTGGACCAAAACCTAAAGCGTAATATCTCGATGTATCAAAGAAAATAGGGAGTAGTCAGCACGGCTTTGACGAAAGCCAAACTGTCTCAGAGCAGTAGATAATTTAGCAAACCAATTTCGCGGTGCTTGCTTGAGGCCATATATTGACTTCTGTAACTTACAGACCTGACCCGGAAGAACAGAAGTGTAACCTGGTGGCAATCTCATATAAACCTCCTCATCTAAGTCGCCATGAAGAAAAGCATTATGAACATCCATCTGGTGAAGTTCCCAACCACGAATAGCAGCAACAGATAGAAAGACCCGAACTGAAACCATCTTGGCTACAGGAGCAAAAGTTTCAGAGAAATCAATACCTTCAACTTGACGGTTGCCAAGAACAACCAAGCGAGCCTTGTATCGTTCAATGGAACCGTCAGAACGATATTTGATGCGGAATACCCATTTACAACCTATGGTTTTCTTGTCAGATGGCAGATTTGTGACAGTCCAGGTGTTATTACGCTCCAAAGCCTGAAGTTCATCATTCATGGCAGCACACCATGCCGGAGATTTCACAGCTTCAGCATAGGACGAAGGCTCGACTTCCGCATGAATAGCTGCCAAAAAACCGACATGATCATGTGAGAATCGATCGCAGGAAACATAATCGGCGATCGGAAAGTGAGGACGAACAGTGCTACATATGAAATCCTTCAGCTTGACGGAAGGCTTAGGTATTCGAGCACTGCGACGAACATCAGGTGGAGAAGCAGGTGGAGAAGGCTCGTCGTCGGACGAAACCGGATCAGCAACTGGGGAATCCGGTGGTGTCACGGACAAGGTATCCGAGGCTGCAGGAGAGAGCTGATCATGTGTGGCCGGTCGAGAGGAGGGCTCATCCGAACTCCCCCTATCCAGGATGGGCGAGTCAGCTGATTCATCAAACACCGACGGTAGAGGTGTGGAGAACGAGGTAGAAGAGGGTGTCGTAGGCTCAGAGAATGGAAACTGATCTTCATAAAAAACAACATCTCGGCTCACAAATATAGATTGAGTCTCTAAATCAAAGAGACGCCAACCACGCTTGCCGATGGGATAACCAACAAAGATGCACTTCCGACTCCGAGTTCCAAATTTATCTTTGTGACGAGGAGTTTGAGAAGCATAGCAGAGACATCCGAACACCCGAAAATAATTGTAAGTAGGTTGACGTCCATACAAGAGAGCATATGGAGTCTTCCCATTAAGCAGTGAAGTGGGCGTTCGATTTATAAGATAAGCTGCTGTAAGAACACAATCACCCCAAAACTGTAGAGGAAGGCGTGATGTGAATCTCAAAGAGCGAGCAACATTCAACAAATGACGATGTTTTCCCTCAACCCGACCATTCTGTTGTGGAGTATAAGTGCAAGATGTTTCAAACAATATCCCTGAGTCAGCAAAATAGGAACGAAGTGGTAGAAATTCAGTACCATTGTCAGCCCTGACACGCCTGACCTGAGTGCGAAATTGTGTAGAAACCATAGCACAAAATTGGCGTAACAGGGTTGGTACTTCAGACTTAGAGGACAGCAAATGCACCCAAACATGGCGCGAAAAATCATCCACAATGGTAAGAAAATAGGACGCACCACTAGTAGAGGCAGTACTGTAAGGACCCCAAATATCACAATGTAACAAATCGAAAATCTTGTCTGCTTTATTCATACTTGGAGTAAAAGAAGATCGTGTCTGTTTTGATTTATGACAAACATCACAAGGTTTGATAGAATGCAAACTACTACTAGTAACATCAATAGTGGAAATAGATGATAAAACGGAATCCGAAGGATGTCCAAAGCGATTATGCCAAGTCTGAGCAGATATTGTAGCAGCCACGCGGGTGGGAAAGTCGACAGCCCGCAACCAGTACATGCCTCCTCTTTGTTCACCCATACCAATCACTGTCCCTGAGGCAGTGACCTGTAATAGACACCACTTGTCAGACATAAGAACCAGACAGCCAAGATCACGAGTCAGGCAAGCTAATGACAGCAGATTGCAGCTCAGATTAGGAACAAAAAGAACAGGTTTATATGATCTGGTGGAATTGACGGTGAACCAGTCTTCATGATCAAGGGTTCCAGGTGCAGGCAACTTGACAAAGCCATCAAGAAAACCTATCTTTCGTTTAGCACGGAAAGCATGGCGAAGGGCCGTAGTCCATTCACGGTAGTTATCACCCTTCAGAACAATCGGAGAGATTGTGAGACCCCGATGATCCGAAGGATGAAGATAGTAGACAGTTTCGGGATCCAGTATAGGACGCTTAGATCCTGAACTAGACGTTTGAGTGTTCTTGTCGGTAGACATAGCGTCTCAGGCAAGTAGAAGAAGTAGAGAGCAAGCGGTGGACTTGAAATCAACGACGACTAGAAGAGCGACGATGAGGAAATCCGGCGGCCAAGAGAGAGAAAAAAAGCAAAAATTTTAGGGTTTGGCTCCGATACCATGTCAAACTCAGAGAAACACGATGAACTGGAGAATACTGCTCTGTGTATTCCATTGAGAGATTTACAGTATATAGGGTTACATGGCTTAGGGCCCAAGCTAGATACAATAAATTATAATTTACACCTAATAATGATCAACTATACATATTGCTCACTCCTTTTGTTTTCATTACTTTATATATAGTACCTCTCAATAGTTTAAGGGTTTGATAAAGCGAGTTGGAATCAAGATAAAACCAAAATTGAAGCTTATTGATAGCCGAAATTGAAATCTCATATTAAAATTTGTAACTTATTAAGAAGGAAAAATGACTCAAAATAATCTCAAGTATCAATTTTCAACCAAAAATAATCACAAGTTTGAAAATCATCACCAACAATACGAACTATTACAATATTAACCAAAAATATCTGAAATTATTTTTCGACAAGTTTTTCGATGGAATAGATCATAGGACGATCAAAAATATTTCAACCAAGTGTAAAATCTTAAGTTGCTATGTCAAATTTTCGATCCACGAATCATCGATTCCACCGAAAAACTCGTCGGAAAAGGCTTCTAAATCGTTTTTGGTTAATTTCATGATACAGTTAAACCTCTATAAATTAATAGAGTTGGGACCGGAGTATTTTATTATTTTATCGAGATATTAATTCATCGATAAATTAATATTTATTAATTTATAGAGATTTGAGCGATAAATGCTGATGGTTAGAGCTGATGAAGCTGAAGACGATACAATTCCTTTGGAACCAGTCTCGCGAAAGGAAGCACTTATCGCGTCCAGGACTCTTCACAACTTTTTGGTGCAGTTCGAGAATACAACTCCAGAAATGTTAGATACAATAAGACAAGTTAGAGATATGCTTCAAATAGACTTAAGTTTTAAGAAAAAAAATCAACAATAGAATCATATTTTACTAAGTTTTGATAGTATTATTAGATATATTTATGTAATTTTTAGATAATTATTAATTTATGATTTTATTGGGACCTTTATACTTCTATAGTGCTTTTTTTTTATTTATTATCTTATTATCTTATCGAATATCGCCAAATTTTACACTGGCCCAAGTTGGGACCGGAGAAAAATATTAATTTACCGAGTTTATTAATTTATCGAGTATTAATTTATGGAGGTTCTACTGTAGTTCGTATTGTTAGTAATGATTTTCAAACTTGAGATTATTTTTGGTTGAAAGGTGATACTTCGGATTATGTTAAGTTATTTTTCCTATTAGGAAAAGATGATCTTTTAGAATAAGCTAATACATTTTCGATAAGACATGATTATTTCTTATAAAAGGTAAAATGACGAAAAAGGGTATGCGGAAAACTTTTCTGATATATTGTTTAAGAGCATTTCATACTTAGATGATTGTTCTTCACAAACCACGTAAAAATAAGTTACAAATAACTTCCTAATATCTGACCTTGTAGACTAAAAGTTGACCAAAAAACCAAGAATAAGCAAACAAAAGCTATTTTTAACTTGTTACTAAATACCAATTTACATGCTCTTATTTCACCCTTAAGTAGTTCAAACTCTTACCAAACACACCCTAAATCTCGGTTTAAATCATGTTTGGATCCCCAATAAACACAACGAAGCAACTCGTTTAAAAGGTCCGAATGAGCCCAACCCAATTGCCAGCGAATTTAGAGCCCAATCGGAGAAAAACCATCTTCCTCCTAGTAGGGTTTAACCTTAACAACGAAATCGAAAACAGAACCAGGAAGATCTCTTTCTCAGCGTTTCAATCTCCCCTCGTCAGCGCTCACACAATCCGGCCATGTTAATCGCCTCCCTCCTCTGCGCACACCACTAGAGAAGAATCGCCCGAAACCTTCGACAACTCCGCTTTCATTAATCCGAAAATTAAAAAAATGAGGAAAAATGTGCAGACCATCGCTTCCAGAGCCTCGCAAAACGTCAAATTCCTCGGGCTAATCCATCGAAGCTTCAACTCGGCAGCTCACGAGACGGCCGGGAAGGCATCGTCGGAGAAGGTGTCGACGATCGTCAACGAGATCTCCGGCCTGACGCTTTTGGAAGTAGCGGATCTGACGGAGATTTTACGGAAGAGATTGGGGGTGAGTCAGATGCCGATCGTGTCGGTGATGATGCCGGGGATGGGGTTCAGCCTCCGCGGAATGGGCGGTGGCGGAGGCCAGGCGGTGGCGGAGGAGAAGGTGGTGGAGAAGACGGTGTTTGATTTGAAGCTGGAGGCCGGGTTCGAAGCCGGCTCCAAGATCAAGATTATTAAGGAGGTTAGGAGCTTTACGGAGTTGGGGCTCAAGGAGGCCAAGGATCTGGTGGAGAAGGCGCCCGCTGTTCTTAAGAATGGGGTTCCCAAGGACGAGGCCGAGAAGATCATTGAGAAGATGAAGGCCATTGGCGCCAAAGTGGTCATGGAGTGAACAACAACAACATTTACCCAGTGGAATCCCGCTAGGGTGGTTAAATGGGTGCATTTCAGACCTAGATGAAAGGTGCCTTGGTCTTGGAGTGAGGTAGGGTTTTTGTTTCTTTCTTTGTTTTTCTTGATTTGTTAGAATTGATGTGGCTGCTTGGTGATGATGATGATGATGCCATGGCTCATCTGGAATGAATAATTGGGTTCTTGTGTTGGGGTGGAGAATCTGATTAGGTTGCTAGGGTTTTGAGCATCAGAGTCATGCTTGTATCTCTCAAAATATATGAATGTTTCTGATGATCTTCCAACCAAAATACTTGAGCTCCAAATATTTGACACTTGCAATCACTAGTGTTGTGGTCTCCTTTAACAAGTGCCTGCCCAATTGGGTTCTATGAGTAAAAGCTTAGTGCATGAATCATGAATGTAAACACTTGTCCATACTCTATGTAGTATATACCAAAAACCACCAGAACTGTGAAGAATTCCATAAACCAAAGGCTACTTGCTATAGGTTATTTGAACCAGTGTACGTTTTTGTTGCCCATCGCCGGATTTATTAGGCTGGGGACTGGATGTTTTGGTTTCCCCATCAAGTGGACAATGAGATTACAAAGAGAGTAGTTGAAAAAAACAGATTTGGAGCTTCATTTTCTACACCTTGTCATCATGAAACCACCACCTTGTCTCTTTCGGGGATCTCCCGTTTCTGCAGTTTCTTACATACCGGTCGTTATCCTCTGGCCTTTCCTGCATTAATTGATCCAAACCCCTCAACAGTTACAATGCATGAAGAAATGTAGCTGTGCCATCAATTATTGAATGGCAAATAATGCAAAAAAATTGTATGCACAAGTTGTCAAGGTGATATCTGAAAGACCAAAACAGAAGATGAGAAAAGATTTGAAGATTCTGCTGTCTGAAGAATACGTGGTGGGCTCATGTCTGTAGACCTACGTTTGCTTGCTGATTAATGAATAGCACATGATCAAGTTGCAAGGCAACTTACAGGAACTAAAACTAACTATGGAGTAGCGGTATTAGTGCCATCAACTTTCACCTTTAGAGGTAGTTTGCTAACGGCACAAGGCTCATTGTGGCTCAATGTCTCTCATTTGTAACTTGCTCTAAGTTAGGCCCTCTTTTGCAATCTTAAACAATTAGGCTCCTAAACCACACTACCCCCAAATTTACTGCAAAGTTGTATGATAAACTCATGAAATAGCAATGTAATAATACCTTGACAGTTGAGCTAGACAGCATTGACAGAATGCTGATGCAAACAGAACTCACTGTCATGGCTGGTGACCAGGAATCATATAGAATATCTGCACAGCAAAGTATACTTGTTATTAGCTAAATCAAATTTTACGAACTTAGTATGTACAAAGTAAACTTACAAGTCTAACAAGCTTGGACGTACAAGTAACATGACAAATCAAAGTGGACAACACTTGCACAAAACTCAATCCTTATACTATACTGAAACTTGAGAAAGACCCCAAAATTTTCCAAAGCAGAACTTCCAAGTTGCACTCAACATTCAGCCATCCAATAGTAAAACTTCTCAAGAACAATATAGATAGACTGATCTAAAACTGTACCTAAGCATATATGGCCATTGCTGTAAATATGAGGATGCAAAGGAGCTGGGTGTAAGAAGATCACCTGTCAAATTAGGCAACGATCACCATTATTATTAGCAACAAATAAAGGCTCCCAAATTGAGGAGCAGAATATGTTTACGCAGCCTGATGATGATGATGATTTCAAAGAATGAACGAACCTGAGGAGCTTCCATGGGATAATGCGCAGGAAAATCAACCTGAAGCTGATACATCTCATTCGCGTAAAGTGTTCCCGGGGCTCCGTTCACTTCAACTGTCCACCTTAACTCGATCAACATAAATTGAAAGAATTCAACACCAACAACAACAGCATTTACCCAGGTAGTCCCGCAGATGCAGGATCTGCAGGGTTAAGATTGAGGTATTCCAGACCTAGATGAAATACGCTCGAAACAACCAAGACAAACCACCAAACCACTACAAACAACTAGCTAAGAGACTCCAAACTAAAACTGAAAATGAACTCAAATTAAAAGAAAGCTTAACGAAATTTAAACGAGCTATCTCATCAGTTACCAAAATACTAAACAAAATTGACAAAACAAGAAATACATACAAGTTCAAGCCCTAGAAGAAGATCAACAGGAATTGGGGAAGTAAGAAGGGGAAACCTTTGGAGATTATCGGAAACCTTGTAATTGAATCCAACAGGAGGATTGAGCTGCCACTCAACCAGCTCCTTGTGGAGCCTATTGGCTGCAATCTTGCTCAGAGCCTACACTCGCCGGAAAAGCCAAATCGATCAAATTCCCAAGTTACAAACCGTTTTTTCCAGAGGAGAGAAAGGAGACAAAAAAGAGAGAGCATATGATTAGTGAAACTGTGAAGACAAGTAATGAAATTTGAGCGAGGGTGGAGGAGGAGAAACGAACGTTGCGAGAGGCGGCCATGGCGGTGGTTTGCCGTCAGAGAGGTTTGCAGAAATGGCGTTGACGATTCACGACAATCAAGCCAGACGATGAGTGTATATAACGCTTTTTTAGGACTTCTTTTTTGGATGAAAAAAATCTTGCAACGGACGTATGTAAGGTAAATTATGGTATTTGAGAGCCCTCACATTAGACCTCCGAAATGAGTATTCGGATTGGATTCATTCCCTGTTGCGTTCGAATTGGATCAAATCAGATTCGTTTCGATGTTGTTCGGGTTCGGGTTCGAGGCTAGACTCTAGTTCGGTTTCGGGTTTGGGTCTAGTACAGTTCAGATACTTATCAGATTATAATCGTTAACACTTTGAGCCCTTACTTTTTATCATTTCTCTATCGTCCACTTCATTCTACGATTCTCTAATTTCATTCTCCAATTTCGTTTTTATGCATATTATAAGTTATATAAAGAAAAGGGAAAATTGTATTTAACCACCCCTTATTTTACATTTGTTGCATTTAACCACCCTTTCTATTTTTTTTTGCATTTAACCACCCCTTATTTACAAATTATTGTATTTAACCACCTTTTATATTTTTTCCTGCACTTAACCACCCCTTATTTACAAATAGTTGCACTTAACCACCCATAGTTTATATAAAAATATTGTTCCCTCTATTACATGTTCCGGTTGATTCATTTCGGGTTAGTTCACTTCAAGCTCGTATGAATTTGGATTGTCGTAGCTATTAATATAATTAATTTTATTTAATTATTATAATACAGTAAAAAAAATTTATTTATGTATCCATCTTAATAATAAAGTATTTAGATTATTCAATTAAGAAGGGTATACTATTTTTACAAAACAGTGTTTCGGGTAGACCCATCAACTCTTGGGTTTCAAGTTTTATCCAATAAATGACCGAGTCGGGTCTTTCCTTGACCCATTGATTTCAGCTCGGGTCTCAACAAAAAAATTGTACAACGTTAGAGGAGTGTTAGGATTCAAAAATATTTTTTTAGTAGGGAGATACAATTCGAGAACCAACTATACAACTTTAGAAGAGTTTTAGGATCCGATACTTATTTTTCAGTTGGGAGATCTATATGAGCTTAATAATTCTTTTATTTTTATAAAACAAAAATTAAAAATAAGAGCAAATATGTCATTTATTTTTGAGAGAATACCATTTTTGTCAAATGGGTGGTTAAATGCAACTATTTACAAATGAGGGGTGGTTAAGTGTACAAAAAAATATAAAGGGTGGTTAAATGCATTAAGTGTAAAATAAGGGGTGGTTAAATGCAAATTCCCTAAAAAAAATACTAATTTTGTGTTATCTTTTGAAGTTAAGAGAATGAGTTAATTTAGAGTATGGTTAATGATGGACAAAGTTTTTGGTCACAGAGTAAAAAAAAAATAAAAAGACAAAAAGAAGTTGAAAGGGAGGAAAGATGGGGTGAGTTTGGCCATCACCATGATCAAAGTGGTGTTTTGGTCTTTGAATGCTATGACATGTGTCATTGTAGAGAGTAATGGTAGACCAAGTTTTTGGTTATAGAGTAAAAAAAATTACAAAGAACAAAAAGATCTTGAAAGGAAGGAGAGATGGGGTGAGTTTGGCATCACCGTGATCAAAGTGGTTTTTTTTTGTCGGAGATCAAAGTGGTGTTTTGACCTTTGAATGCTATAATGACATGTGTCATTGTAGAGAGTAATAGTAGACCAAGTTTTTGGTCATAGAATATAAAAATTTAAAAAGAACAAAAAGAAGTTGAAAGGGAGGAGAGATGGGGTGAGTTTGGCCATCACCATGACTAGACCTGTCAATCGGGTTGGGTCGGGCGGGTTCGGATCGGGTCGTTCCGGGTTCGGGTTCGGGTCAATCAGGTTACGGGTCAAACTGGGTCGGGTCGTTTCAGGTTTTCGGGTCGGGTCGGATCAACCCAAAGGGTCAAGAGTATCGATTTTTTAACCAAAATTTAAATAAAATATTATTTAAATAATGAAATATAATAACAAAATATTATTTTTAAATCTTTTAATAATAAATATATCATAATTTCCTAAAATAAATTTTATATATTGTAATATAATTAAAACCTTTGGGTGCACAATTACCCGTCAATTTGTCATTTCATTATATTAGAGTGTATTCTAAAATAAGTTTTTCGCCTAATAGATTTCTTGACCCAGCGGGTTTGACCCGTCCCTAACCCAGAATTTTCAGGTTTACCGGGTTCGGGTTCAAACTGGGTTTCGGGTTCAAATTTTCGGGTTGAAACCCAAAAATTATGGGTCGGGTCGGGTCATCTTTTGACAAGTCTAACCATGACCAAAGTGGTGTTTTAGTCTTTGAATGCTATAATGACATGTGTCATAGTAGAGAGTAAAAATGAGACTAAAAAAAAGCAAAAATAAAATAAAGAAAAAAACTATCATTATTTTAATTTAGTGACCGAATCCAATGGCCAACCATTAAAAATGCTCTTATAAAACAATTAAATGTGTTTTTGTTTACTCTAATCTAACCCCAAATATTTTGCTCAAAAATAAATCTAACCCAAACTAGTAATATAACTTTAAAACAATCCAAACATATACAAATTTAACATCTATAGATATGCAAAAAAAAAAAAGTATAGTATAATTTATATTTAAGTTTATTAAGCTAAACTTGACCAAAATAACTAATGAAATGTGGGAATGGAAAGACATGTATTATGGTGGGGCCCAAATGAACCTCATGATAGGGATTGAAAAGTGAAACCCAAAAAAGAGTATCATGCCATCACTCTTATTTTCTTTTTTCTTTTAGCATGAAACTTGATAGACCAAATCCTACACCGCAAGTGTACGATTTCAGTTGTAATACCAAGGTGTCGAACTCAAGGGTGCTTAATAGTATAAATTATAGCTCAATTCAGTATACTAAGCCAAAAGTAAAAGAAAAAGAGTTTTAATATATCTAAGTATAACTAATATCTCAAATCAAAGAGTAACTATCAATGGAGAGAAGCATTCCAAGCTTAGAATCCCCACAGTGACTTTCCGGTAAATGATCATTGATATCTATTTGGAATTCAACTCAAATGTTGTTTGAAAGACAAACTATCTAATGTAAGCATAACTTCTTTCAAACAATTAATGCATGTACCTTAACTCAACCAACAATCATTCTCGAACAGAGCAAGCCTTATATAGGTCCTTTAAGTTCTGTAGAGATTAATAGTAAATTAGAATCAGCATCCGCTCTTGTGCTTCGCTAAGACTAATTAATCAATGACATCTACGATAGTTTAAGATCTTCTTGAGAATTAAGTCACTTTTCCACAAATAATTCCGCAAGGTCTACCCTACGGATCTAACATGAATCAATACCAAATTCAACTATCAATATCCGATTAAAATTTTAGTCCTCTTAGACTCAAATTATAACAAGATTCCCAATTAAGAGCAAATTAGGTCATTAAGTAACCTAGGGAGAGTCAAACAACAATCCAAGTTTCAAATCAATCAAATATCACCTCTACCTCAACCTAGTTCATCATTGGGTTCCCCCTTTCTTGGAATTAAAGATTTAGCTAGACATAGATTGGAAAGAAAGCGAACAAATTCAAAGAGAAACATACCGAATTTTCTTATTAATTGATTCAAATCCAAATCCGAAACAATAGTTAAGGAAATCCATCAATTTCCAACTAGGGTTCTTCAAAATAAAAACCTAATCATCCATCAAACTTGTCTTCTAAGTACTTAAACCGAAGTATTAAAACTTACAAAAACGGGCCCAAACAAACAAACAAACAGACACAGAAATTGGGCTTAAGCGCACGCTGACTCGGTTGATAACAAGTTCTCAACAGAGTACTTCTTTGGACCCAAAACTCGGACTACAGCACGACCAAGTTGTGGTTCGAGTTCTTCTCTAGCACCATGACTCAGTCTAGAACTCGCTTAAGTTCAGGGGCGAGTTTTCTATTGTTTTGTGCTTTTGATTTTGCGCTTTCTCGTGCTTTTCTCGGTTGACTCCTTGCTTGATTTCTTCCTTCGATCCACTCGATTCCGTCCTTAGTCAAGCCTTCAAGATCCATCCTGTTGGTCATCCTCCCAACATTGTCTAGATCCTTCAAAATGGCTCCGAATGATCCTAAAATCACACAACACAAAGAGTAGACATCGAAACTACAAAGTCTATTAAAAACAAACGAAACTAACTAGAAAGAAGTGAAATCAAACTAGCTAGAGAAAATAAACATTCTCTAAACTAGTCCAAAATGCATGATATCGAAATCCCCTAAGTTTGACCATTTGCTTGTCTTCAAGCAATAAATCAATTTGGCACACTACAAAACAAGCAAGACATACATCCATCTCAACAATAGCCTAGACGAAAAATCTTAGAAATAATAATTGATAGCCGGAATCATAGCATGCACTTTTAGGATTCAAAGAATTGAAATCAAGCCAATACATCCATTCTAGACCTCGCTCAAGAAATCATTTTATATTTGTTTTAGGATTTTGTTAAAATCGACAATAGTAGCAAATTCTCCCAGATATATTTCCTAATTAAGATAGTGATTCGATAATATTTTTATTTGATATTTATATACTTCTTATATAATTATTTTTTCACAACATAATAACATAAAAACAAGATAATGTAGCTTTCTTTTTTACCTTATTAAATATATTTTGAATTAAGAATGTAATATTATATTGTTCGAAATTTTAATTTAAATTATTGATTTATTTGTATACGTTAGTTTATGTAATTTAATCAAAATGTCAACATATTTTTATCAATTTATAATAAAATTTGATAATACATCTTATCTTACGACATACTTTCTCAATCATTTTAATATATGTTTATGTATGTATATATAGACAAAGTTATTATATAAATAAAATTATTTTTTTATGTAAATATGTTATATAAGTGTTATGTTATTTTATAATTCAAAAGATAAGCACGGCCTTAAACAAATTAGACATAAGATAATAGTTGTAATTATTATAATAGATAAATAAATAACACCCCATACAAGGTACGTATCATAAGATAATAGTTGTAATTATACCACGTCATCTTGGTTGAATATCAAAATGATGATTTTATTATTTTTTATATCCACTTGATATCTTACCCAATTTTTTATATCTTTTGAAAATATAACTTTTATTTAAATAAGTGTAAAGTATTTTATTTTAGGCAACAAAGCTATTTTTTTGTATGTTTTTATACATGTTTTAGATAATTAATTGAAATAATGGCCCACAATTTAAGTTATTGTATTTTATATTTTTATAGATAAAATAATGGCCCACAATTTAAGTTATTGTATTTTATATTTTTATAGATAAAATAATGGCCCACAATTTAAGTTAAGTTATTGTATTTTATATTTTTATAGATAAAATACATATAGTTATTGTATTTTATATTTTATATTTTCAGAGACGGAGTCCGGACGCTACAGTTAGGAGGTGTGAGGATCTGAATTTAGGGGTCTTTAGAAGAGACAGAGGTTGGCCGAAGAAACGATGGATGGACAGTATACAACAGGATATCGGCTTGCTAGGGATTTCTGTGGATCTAGCGCAGTGCAGAGAGAGTTGGAGAGAGAGGATCAGGGTTCTAGATAGTTGACCAGCCGTTGGTGGAGCCAGTATTCGGGTGTTTGTCTTCGTTTTTTTCTCATTGAGGCGGCTAGTTTCTGTTAGATCTAGCTTTCTTGCATCTTCTTGGTTTTCCTTTTCGTATAGTTCTAGTAGTAGTTGTAGGTTGCCCTATTGTTTTTGGGTTTTTTCGGTTTAGTTTTTTGAGTGTTTTGGTTTCGTTTTCGCTTGGGTTGTATTGGGCGCATTTCATCTAGGTCTGGATTGCCCTCATCTTGACCCCCCAGATCCTGCGAAAGCGGGATTTCCCTGGGTAATTGTTGTTGTTGTTGTTGTTGTTGTTGTATTATATTCAAATGGAAACCTTAATAATTTAATATTGAAATTAATTTTAATAAATATTATTTGGGAAATTAATATTACATAATCATCTTTATCAAATTGATTGAATTTATTTATTTATAGACAAAATATAAACAAATATATCATCAGATACGAACAAAAATCTTCATAAATTAACTTTATTTATAATTTTCATAAAAATGATAGTTATTAAAAATATTAAATCTACTAAGATATTAGATCATTTAATTGGGTTGTTATAGTCAATTTGGGTGAAATCATTTGAAGCTCGACAACATATGAATTTATTCGTGGCTCAAAACATATTAAGACCCCTAAACTTGTAACTTTTGGTCACTTAGACACCTCACCTTTAAAACGGACCTATTGAGTACCTAAACTTGTCAATTCGTACTAACTAAACGCTTAAATGTTGACAAATATTGATGTTTAATGGCGTGTGTTACACGCGCATGCTGATAAGGACAACACCACTGCCACATAAGAGACACGTAGGAAAAGGTAGGGTCAAGTTAATCTAATTGGCAAATTAGATATTTAATTAATTAAAATTGATACATTGCTTTGTAATTAATTAAAATTGATTCTAATGAGAGATTTGCACATTTATACCGTCTTCTTCCTCGAGCTGCATCTTTTCCCCTTTCATTCTATAAGATGTTCCCTTTTTAAGGTGTCTACTAATTGACATAAAAAGGCACGATAACAACGGCGGCCGTAGAGCCACAAATCGTCGACGATAACGCTTCTTTAGATAAAAACGACGATGCAGGCGGTGTCGGTTTGGGTTCCATCTGTGAGTCTGGCGAGAGGAGCTCGTGGCAGGCCTAGAATGGCGTATACCAGGCCTCGGATATCTTTTTCATGATGGCAACGAGTCATGATGGTGGTTTGGGGCGCCAATGTGGCAACAACGTTTGTAGACGAGTTCGGTTAAGCAAACTCGATCTTTAATGGTGAAACACGATTAAGAAAAAACTGAGAAGGGAAATTAAGGGGTTTTGATTGATTTGGGGACGAGGATCTCAGATCTATCATCAATTTGAAAAATGTATTAATGATTTAATGGAAATTTGGGAATTAGGGCTTGAAATCGGAAAAGAAATTGCGAGGTTGAGAAAAACTTGTTTATGGGAGAAGCTAAAAGAGGTGGTTCAATGGTGGATCAACGGAAGCGTACATTATGAACATCCATGGTGGTTCAACGGTGGACTGACATCAAGAAGGCTCTTCCCCTTCCTGATCTTTCTTCTTCTATCATTAATGGTGATCTGTATTCTTTGTTTTTGTATTTTTTTTCCGTTAAATGCTCCATCCAATTTGTTTTTCAAACAAAATTTAAAGGAAAAAGAAAAAAAAATTGAAGAATTTGTATTTTTTTAGATTAAAAAAATATTGAGCAATAAATACTGAAGTTTTATACTCTCCACAAAAGAGCGTGAATGACAAACACATTGCCACATCGTATATAAGTATTCAATAGATAGAGATTTACAAGTTCAAGTGTTCAATTGACCCGTTTTAAAAGTGAGGTGTCTAAGTGACTAAAAGTCACAAGTTCAGGGGTTTGAATATGTTTTAAGCCATTTATTCGTACATAAGAATTTATACGTATATTATTATGAGTATGAATTTATACGTATATAGTTACAGGTTAAATTGGGTCAAATTATGAAAAGTTCTTATGCAAGGTTCAAATGTGTCAATAATGTCATCTTTTTTTCGTTTACAATAATTATTAAATTACTATAAATTTATTAAATAATAATATAAATATGAAAATTAGACCAAAATATTTTAAAAATAAAATAGAAACATAAACATATTAATATAATTACTTTTACAAGGTACATGATTTTGTCATCCATCGACTTATTGTTCCAGCTTCTATAGTAAGCGAAGCATCCTTTTACATAGTTTCTTAGCCTTTCAATCTTTAATGTAGAAGAGGACATTTAATTTTACAACTACACCATTGTTAGTTTGTTACTATAGCAAAAGAATGCACTCTTATCAGACGATCGCCTGAAAAACTCCTTTCCTCTGCATCTTCTTGTACACTGTTTCTGTACAGAACCATTTTTCTGGCTTACAATCCCATAGTAGGAACCTTTTACTCGATTTTATGAATTAAATCATTCATTGCAGCTGAGGGCATGAGGAAGGACTTTATATGGGTTAAGTATCCCATTGGGGTCCAATAACTTCTTCACAGAGAGCATAAGTTGCACCTGCATACCAAAGCAAGAAGCAAGTAAATAAATTTATTCCAATATACGAGTTAACAAATACCTTTGTTTCTTGGGTTTGAGATGACAATTTGATATAGGGATTTTTAGCTATGATGTTTCAAATCAAAAAGAACTTACAGTTTCAGGCGATTTACTGTAGTGAATCTTGTCTGCTTTCATCAGTCCCAGTCCATGCTCAGCACTAATACTTCCGCGGTGTTTAGATGTCCATTCATAGACAAAGGGCTCAATTGCAGCTAAGATCTGAAGGAAATTTTTTTAAAGTCATAAAGAGAGAATTGTCCAGAGCACCAGTGAAGTTTTCAGGCATGAAGAAAAGGAATTTACAGAATCGTCGTAGTGAGAAGCCGATATGTTGAGATGCAAGTTTCCATCTCCCATGTGGCCGTATCCTAGTACCTTGGCAGAGTCACCTGGCAAAGAAAATATGGTAGATACTGAGAGTCAAAAGTTCTTCTACAAGAACACACAATATGGCAGATACTGAAATGCAAGAGAACACACAATCAGCATAACAAAATGGTTACCATGTTTATCAAGCCTTTTTCGCATTTCTTCTACAAGATCATACATCTTTTCCACAGGTAATGATACATCGTACTTGTAAACAGCTCCTGCTTTCATTATTGCCTCTGGTATACCCTAGAGCACGATGAAAAAAGAATTCAACACAGAAGATGATGCAACAAAAGTTCTTCTAGATTACTGCACATTGCAAAAGCATGAAGAGAGCATGGGAGGATCATTATTACTGCTTTTCTTTCTTTTTTCCAATCATCTTGCCACATTTTACTGTCATGCATATGTTGAACTCTTTAAATATAATACTAAGGGACAGAAACCATATGTGAAGTACCGAATGATAATGATGGGGGAATATCGGATGGAAGAGAGGTAAACACTAAACAATACCTCCCGGATACGCCAAAAGGATGATGTTTGGTTCATGTCTTGTGCAATCGCTCCATCTGATAATAATCCACTTTCCATTGTGTGAAATAAGAAGGCTTCAAGTTTCTCTCTGGAAATCAAGAATTGGGCATATAAGCTCTCAGTCATCACATCATAACATATAAAGAGGGGAAACAAGAACTATGTCAAGTCATCAAGTATTATGCTATAGGTTTAACAGGGCAAATTGCAGCATCCAATGCGTTGCTATCTTTAAGCTCAAACGGCTGATGAAATATCAAACAAACTATACAGATGCATCAACAACAAATAGCCAGGTCATTACTTGTCATTTGATTCATTGCTCCCTGTTGTCTCTATCAAAACATAGAACTTGTGTGCTGTGGAAGGCAAGGGATTCCGCACTCCTTCTAAATGACTTGTAACCTGTTTCAAAATATCACATTTACAGTCTGCATGAACATCATTACATGATAATAAGGAACTTCAAAAAAAAAGGTTGCAGTGTGAAACATATTTCTACCATTGCCACATTTTGACATACTGGTAGAACATGTCATATTCACAAAGAGACCCCACATGCACACCAAAACAACTGACCATGCAAGATAAACTCAGATAGAGATATTTACAAATTGCAGCTAAGTCAGAGAAACAAGTCTCACCACATCCATGGACTGTCCATCCAAAAACTCGAATGCAGATAAAATCTCCCCAAGATTCCTTTTAGCTTCCAATAGAAGTTTCTGAGAGTGACATCAAGATATGTCAGAATAAAAAGGAGCTTCGAATCTTAGTAGCTTTTGTATTCAAATTAGGTGTCTTAGATTGTCAGAATAAGCCTAAATAGAATAGGAAGAAGTTTCATAATCAAATGTTGAGACATCACCTCAGCCAACCATCAATGAAGAAAAGGAGAACACAGATTATTAACTTTAACTATTTGGTACTCGTACATATTACACCAATCACAGAAGGAGAACTAAAGTTGAATATTTTAACACAGAAACCCACCTTGAAAGCGAGCTAGGTAACTTTAACTATATATCAACGAGATCACAGGTCCCAAGTCTTATCATGCCAGCAAAAGCGTTTTCTTATGAGCCAATGCATTATAATTGCTTTTGAAGTTTAAGATAAGCCAATAAGTATTTCAAAGTAAAGGTATTGAGTAGAAATCAATCAGCTTATAGTTGCGTATCTGGGCTGATGAATAATACCTTTGCAGCTTTTAAAAGTTTAAGTTTGGCCTTAATAAAAACACATAATTCTATGAACTCTCAGCACTTCAACAAGCTGACATCAGCCAATAAAATAAAGAATGGGAAGGTTACCTGGCAACTTAAATAATCATTACATGCCAGAAAAGCAACGTTGATAGCAGAGAGCTTTGGCGGTGTGAATATAGAAACTTTAGTAACAATGCCTAGAGATCCCTCACTCCCTGCACCAAAGAATCAGAATGTACATAAAAACTAAGGGAAAAAACACTGATATGTTTTGTAATGCGATGGGAATTCTAGAACAAACCTATGAATAAATGCTTCAAATCATACCCAGTATTATCTTTTCGTAAAGTCCCTAGCATGTCCAGTACTGTACCATTGGCTAGAACAGCTTCGATGCCTGGCAAACATTCCAGAATGAAAAAGGCAATCATTTTAGAAGATGCTGTAATTTAAAAAAGGCATCACTCATGAGCAGGCAAAGGAAACATCATGCTCAAATACATGAATTTGGATGTATCTTATTAAAGTGCCTCTAATACTAATTTAGTTTCCTTACTAGGTTGAAGAATTAAAATTACACAACCACAATTCTGACCCCATTCTGAAGGATTCTGATGGTCATACCACTTCTTCACTTGATTAGAAATTTTATTTATTGACATGACAGCATATATGGCTCATCAGCATAGTTACCAAGAAACTTCCAGCAAAACAGCTTCATGATGTCTTTCCAAAACCAAAAACACAAAGAATAACAGATTACAAGTTAACTCGGTATAGCAAATTTAAGTGTGACAAGTTTTACTACTTGCAATAAAACTCAGTCAATTCCTCTAGAATTCGGTTTCCTTTTACCAGGCGCTTGCCCCAAGAATTTGTAAAATAAGGAAGAGTGAAAATGAAGATTCAGAAGCTACTCTAAAATCAATTCAAAATTAGGTTGGTAAATAGACAACAAATATCAAGTAATAAACCCTCACCAAGCACATTTCCATGAAGTGATCCATAGCGAACTAAGCGCAAACCACCAGCATTTGTTGAAACATTTCCACCAATGTGGCAGCTACCTTTTGCACCCAAGTCAAGGGGCATGACAAACCTAGATGAAAGAATATGATAGTAGAAGCATAATTTAAGAAAATAGAATGAACCATCACAAACATGAATAGATCAGACATGATCAAGAACTTATAAAATAGTTATGAGATAACAAAAACATATCAGCACCATAAATGTTAGATGTCAAGCACAGGGCTCAACTATATTAGAGAACTTCCTTCAACTGCAGAAATCTGAAATTCTAGAACAGAATTGATAAACATTCTACCATTGCAATCATCTATGTGTCATTTTCTGTAAGTAAATTGCATCAGTAAGAAAATAATGAGCCTATATGTAGATACATCTACTCCATTGTTTTTACTATTCAACCACAAAAAAAAACATTGCCTACATTGAAGATTCAGCAGTATATTTGTCATTTGTTAATGCAGTAAGAAAAGAGACTCAATTAACCATAAAGGTTACCCTTTACTCTCCAAGAAGGTTTCGAGATTTTCCAATATGCATCCAGCTTCACAGACTAATATACCACTGACCTATACAAGAAAATATATAAGAAGATGTACACAAATCACATGCAAAGTCTGCAGCAACGTCCCTGGAGAAAACTAATATAAACAGAATAAACAAATGCAGCATACCTCATCGAAAGATATGATCTTGTTCATTAATCCCATGTTGATAATGACCTGAATAATTATTAAAGCCAATACAAGAAAGAGAAAAGTGAGTAGGAGGATTGAATGCCATAATTTAGAAACTCGTTAAATAAGATTACATCAGTTTAATTACTGCTCAACTACATTTAGTTCTCTTTTGGAAACTCATTATATTGATTTATTTTTTAAAATATCTCTAGGACCTCTCTCAGTACTCAGCAAAGAGGAATGTTCTCCAATTGACGAACTAGTATGCCATTGCATCATAATTTCCAGAAGTCAGGGCCTCATGAGTCAGGGCCTCATGCAGGACTAGTCACTTTCCAGGCTATTGTGGCCCATTCAGAAAGAATTCTTTTCTAAATGAACCCTTTCTATTGGCTTAGGAGTCAAATTTTGGCTGTGAAAATCATTAAAGGCTCCATTGCTACAAGCACATTCTCCAAGAGATTAGTAGCTTAACTTGGTTGCAATGACAATCTAATTCTAAGACTATATCACCTCATCAAAAACTGGGACACTTCCTCCAACTAGACCAGTATTGCCTCCCTGGGGAACAACGGCTAAACTTCTTGAGCAACAATATTGGAGAATTTGAGAGACCTGCAGACCAAGATATAGGTGGATCTCCTATTGAAATTCTTTTTATGAAATCAAGAAGGCAAAATATCAATACTCTCTAAGAAGCAGAAATTGTACTCTGAGATAAGATCACACCTCCTCTGTGCTTCTTGGTAGAAGCAAAAGCTTGCTTGAGCCTCTGTATTTATGCATCCAATCAGTATTGGCAACCTGAAGCCTGTCTTCATCTTGCACAACATTGCTATCCCCCAATATACTCCTAAAATAGGTTATATCGTCAGATTTCAACTCCGAAAACGAAGGCTTCCTTTGAATCAATGTTGATGCTGAGCCATAATGTCTCTGCTGGAGGCTAAAGCATCTTCCAAAACAAGCATCCTTTGAAGCTCGGTCAACAAGCTTGCAAACATTCCACCGATCGTGGCTCAGATGCGTTTCAAACTGCTTGGATCCCCCGCCCAATCTTAATGCAGAGCCTGAATGACTCGATTGTTCAGTAAAATTTGAAACAAATCTATGGATTTTAGCATCGCAATATCCAACGAAACCTAATTGTTTCACAGACAGTGATTTGAGTAGTGATCTTGATTACAATTTTCCGAAAGAGACAGGTTCTAATTACGATTTACAAGTAAGAAAAAGAGCAGTTGGTAGAGGTGACCTGAGCTAAAATGAGCGCCGGAAGTATTTGAACCATGGCGGAAAACAAGCTTGGAGGAAGGACGAAGGAGATGAATGGCAGCTCTTCTTCCCCTCTCCATTTTTGCGATTCTCGTCCGGATTCAAGGGGAGCTTCTGAAGGGGATTACAAATTTACAATTCTAATTTTCATTGTAATTAAAGTAACATATACACGAGCTAATCGCCTACGATACGACTCTCTCCGACCTTCAAATAATTGTCAAAAAGACAACAACACTTCGTGCCCAAGCACTGAGGTCACGTTTGGGAAATGAAATACCAACGTTTGGGAAATGAAATACCAACGTTGGCGTAGTGGTTGCGGAGCTACGCTTGGTAGGACGACCCTTACATAAGGTGCAAGGTTCGAGTCCCCCCAACGTCGTTGGGACCTAGGAGGAAGATAAGCCTTAACTCCGCTCTAACCCCCGGTCCAGACGTAGGCGCATGGGCTAGTAGCCCAATGGTGCCGAACTGGGTGGTGGCTCCTCCATGAGGACCAAAAAAAAAAACGTTTGGGAAATGAAATAAAATAAAATAAAAATGGAAATAAAATTATTTGGCATGATACTCATGTTTGTGTTTCAGGTTATAGTGGTGCCTCTCACTTTTTTGTTTTCTACCCTATCAAGATTTTTTTTCTTTTTTATAAAGAAAGGATTAGGATCGCAAGTACTACTTGGGCTCGCCTAGAGCACCCACAAGGAATGAGAACACCTCATGATACTACCATGAGTGCTCAACCAATAAGCTGATGCTACAAGCGCTCTACCCTATCTTAATGAATTTACGCATTCCTAAAATAAAAAAAAAAGATGAATTTAGGCATGTATTCTAAAATTATGAATTAGACCCAATTGTTCAGTGGGCTTACAGGATACTGAGAGCCCAACAGATGATTGGGCTTCATAACTCGAAAAGGCCCAACACCACTAAAGCTTAAACGGCCCCGTTTCGGGACTGTAAAACAAGAAGACCAACCTTAAAATAGGCTTTTCATTCCGAGTATTTTGATTATGATGCATAATCAATGCCATTTTGGCAATCATTTCAAACAGGGTTTTATGGTAATATGAAGACTTGCAATGTCTAAAGCTTGGCCTTGATGCAGAGACCAAATTAGCACGCCCAAAATAAGGGTATATGGAGCAGTTACCGCTAACTCAAGACATGCCACATAAAATAAGGTTTAGATCAGCATAAACCTCAGTTGTAACTAACCCAGGAACCTCATGAAAATAAATCAGCAAACACTTCAGATATAACAAAACATTTGACTGCACAGTGGGTAAAATCGCCTACAATCGAGAAGTACTGTATTCTAGTATGTTCATCTCAACGAATTCATACATGTCAAAAGCTCCAAGGGCAACAACGGTTTGATCCCGGAAACAACATAAGGAAGTTACAATTCAAAGAGTTCTTGGTGCTTCCAAGAGAAAGAGGGTATATGCTAAACATCAATCTTTAAAACACCTGTAATCCTACTTCCCTTGATTGTAACGGAGGAAGGCAAGACCAACCGCCAAGACGGACAAAAGTGTACCAACACAGTACTTAATCATGTCGAATTTTGTTGACTCTATATGAGCCCTTACGGAATGGATCTCCTGCAAACGTAACAGAAACTGATATTTAAAAAGCCCCTTGTACAAATCGGTAATTTCACAGTAAGGGGAAACTTTTAAATCCCATCTCACCCGATCAAGCTTGTTATTCAAATTGCTTGTTTCTGCATTTTGATCTGCAAGCTCATCCCTTATCCTCCTGCATTTTGTATGGGAAAATGTGAAGCTGATGTATACAATGCGTTTTAAATAAACAGCAATTTTGAACTTTTCAAGGAAGAACATGATCTTATGCATGATGTAAATCAGCCTCACCCTTTTTCAAGATTTAGATCCAATCGTTGCCCAGCAGTGACTTTGTCAATTTCGTACCTTACATAAAGAAGAAATGGTTATACTTCTGAAGGGTTAATAAAAGAGCAAAGATGAGATCTGAAAGTGAATGATAACAAGGATTTGTTTTGTATATTAAAAAATTGGCAAGGAATCAGCCATGAAATTAACACAAGAAGCTCTATTTTTGCCATTCCGCACGTTGATGATGTTTCAAAATTTAAACCAGGCTCTTTACATATTTTTGCTTCAAAAGTGGGAATTTGGGGCTAAGAGGATTCATAAGGTAATCCGCAGAACAGATATGCAATCGTAGAAGCACCATAGATCCCTCAGCCAAACAAGAAAACATCATAAATGTTCTGTATAAGCTATGATAGATGTAATCAGGAAGAAAAATGGCATGCCAGCATATCATGCTAACCTCAGTTCACTGCGCATTTTCTCTATATCACCTTTAAGTCTCTCTGTTTCCCGTTGCAACATTGCAAAATGGTGCTCCTAAATTAACAAACGTTATGAAAACAAAGATGAAAGAATGAAGTGGGACTTAACTTAGAGTAACAAGCATTACCGAAATAAAGATAAAACAAATGAACCGGATACCTCACAGAGAAACGGGCTAGTATAAATTAAAGACTATTTTTCCTGATTACTAAGCCACTTCAGATTACTTACGATCAAGATTTATCTCACAACAAGGTTACCTTCAGTCGTTCACTATGACTAAGTGCAGCAGATTCAAGTGAAAAAGGAGTATAATCACAAGCATTATGAAACAGAGATCAGAAATTTTGGCTTCAATGCCAGATCAACATACAGAAACAGAAATTGTATGATTGTATCCATGATTTGACAATTTCACATATCAGAAACCCCGAAGCACGACCGATCTACTTCAGCTGACAAGTTCACATATGCATTGCAAATCGACAGGAGTAGACACAACACAAATATTATGTGAAAGTTAAGTGAGTTGCTTACCTTCTGCATTTCTGCCTTAGAAATAAAGGAATGAGACACATTTTCCAAGCCATCATTCAAAACCTCGGTTATAGCTGCAGTGATCGCCTCCGCTTGCTTTGTAGGCACACCCTGGGATTCTAATCTCCTCACCTAGTCGAATCCGTTCACTGAATGTTACATAAAGTCATCAAACGAAGAAGGAGAAAAACAAATGAAAAGCATAGAGAACTTACGAGAGCTAATGTGTCGACGAGAAACAGTCGTTTGCCGTTAACTTGCTGAGAAATCTGCCTAGTATCGATGTATCTACTGAATGAGATCAGATTCTTGGAATTCGAAGAAGCCTGCCTAAGGTCAATGCACCGACTCAATCTCATGGAATTGGAAGAGAGGGACGACGAGTGTCCGCTGATAGCAGAGGCCGTGCTAAAATCAGCCACCGCATTTGCATTCAGAGAATCGAGTCCCTTGAACGAGTTGCCATAGAACTGCAAAACGCGCTTAGAGATCGTACGAACTGCCATTCGAACGGAACCCTAACCCTAAGTACAGGTAATCACAGAGAAGGAGGAAGATTGAGTTTGCGCACGTAGAGCAACACAATCACTTGGCGAGCGAACGAACCCTAGCTGTTGGCGAATCGTAAGAGAGAAGAAAAAGTGAACGGTGTATATGAAGAAGAATGGGGGCGGAAATTCAGAGAGGAAGAACTGCGAAGGGATTCGCCGTGGCTTCTGGGGGAAGAAGACCGAGAATCAGCCCTGAGACCGTTTGACCGTAAACAAAGCTACAGTATTTCGACTGATTCGCCGATTCACGCCAGCGAGGAATGACGCTTAAGGGCACCCGATTTTGGCACGTTCGCAATTCTGCTGAATTTTGCAATATGGCATTTTAATAGTATAAGAAATTTGACCAAAATGTTAGCAAATAATAAAAACATTATTGTTCGGTTTTTCGATTAACCGGTATTAATAAACCGAAACCGAACCAAGAAATAGTCAATATTCTCGGTTTGGTTAACCAAACACAAAAAATTAAATAATATCGGTTCAATTAACCAAACAAAAAATTTAAACAATGTCGGTTCAGTTAACCAAATAACTGTCGGTTTTTCGGTTTTGATTTTTTATGGAAACCCCTAGTAGCTGAGGCAGGAGTAGGCGGCTTAATTTCCCGGATTATTTTTTTTTTTTTTTTTTGATAAGGTAAGGATTAGGGTCGCCGCAAGTACTACTTGGGCTCGCCTAAAGCATCCACAAGGGATGAGAACTGGTTACTAACCAGCTCTAAAGGAAAAAGAGCAAACCGCCGCCCTGGAGTCTCGAACCCGAGACCTCATGGTACTACCATGAGTGCTCAACCAGTGAGCTGATGCGACAAGCGCCTCAACTTTTCCTCTCTTAAAAGCTTGAATGAAATTTATCTTTTATTTAAAAGCTAGAATATATACAAATGCCTCAACTTGTTCATTTTAGTCATTTTGATAACCTAACCTTTGAAATGGATCTGATGAGCACCCCAACATGTCAAAGTCTATCTATTAAACACCCCGTCCCTAACATGACATTGCGTGTGTGATGTACACTTGATTTGGGAGTGTTTTCATTAAAAGACAGATATTTTTAAGCTTAAGTGTATAAAGTAATTTGCCCGTCAATGTAGTATAGTGACGGGTTTAAGTGACAATAAATTGGAGGATGAGGCCTTATCTGACATTACGTGGCCTTTTTTTGTTTAATCATGTTTACATAATAGTGCGTGCACATAACGACACTTCGTAATCAGGGACGAAGTGTTTAATAGGTTTTGACAAGTTAAGGTGCTCAATAGGTTCATTTCGATGTTCAAATTACCAAAATGGACAACTTTCATGTGTCTATATATGTTATTAAAACTTAACCCCTTCTCAAAAAAAAAACTTAATTCATCTCGTCAAGCTCATATATACCCGTCGTTCTCATTTCTCTCGCCCTTCGTCTTTCTTCACTTAGTAACCTTGTAGATCACCGACGACGCCCAAATCGAGTCTCATTGAAGTTGCCAAAGAGTGGCGGATCAAGGATTGAATGGATGGCTGGACGGACTTTAAACTAAATCTGCAGATGCTCTACACTTTGCAAATCAATTGAAAGTTTGAAACACTAGGTTTTTTGAAAAATATCTCTCCATTTAGTTCAATATCAAACCTATTAATTTCAAAAATAAGGTCTTCTTATCTATTACTATATACTAAAGCGGAAGCAAATTCTGCCCACATCACCCCCCTTATTAAAAAAATCATCTTATCACATCTTAGCTTTATCATAATATGTAATCTTAATCTGTTCTATCTTAAATTTTGAGTTGCTTAATTAATATTCTATCTTAATGTATAAATCTCAATCTTATCATTACATGATTACCTTTTTAGTTCATAAATAGATTTATCTTAATCTTTTTATTTACAAAATATTTTTTACCCAATTATTTAAATAGTATATTATTATTAAGTATATTTTCGTAATTATTTTCTAATATTCTCTAAAAATTATCAATAGTAGAAAATTCTACCAATATATTTACGCCATATCTTTTTTTATTATTAAACTAGCGTATTTTTTTTCTATCATATCTTATTGAAATCCAATAAAAGTATTAATAAAAAGATTAGATAATATATTTACCTTGAATATATATACAAGATAATTCGTTTTCTTTTTTATCATATTAATATTCTCTATATTTTTAATATAATCTGTAACATTTTATACTGATTACGTTTTAGATAAAAGATAGATTTCTTATTAAACTAATGACTCATTAATATTTTAAATTTATATTTATGCACTTATTATTTATTTAATTTGTTACAAAATAATAAAATATATACAAGATAATTTGTTTTATTTTTTTTATCATATTAAATATTCTTTATATTTTTAATATAATACTGTATTAATCTAAATTTTTGTTTTTAAATTATTGTTTAATTTGTATAAGTTAGTTTATGCGATTTAATTTAAATTCCTCAATTTTTATTTATGTATAAAAAGAGCTAATATATAAATATACAAAAATTATATTATTTTCTAATCTAAAAATTACACGTTGTTTTAAGAAAAATAGACATATGATGATATTTGTAATTATTATAGTGAATTCATACACAAGGTAAAAAAAACAAAAAATAAAATACCCCCGTACAAGGTGCGGGTCATTAGCTAGTTAAGTAAAATTTTCAAAAGTCTAGTTAACAATCTTACTCCGAATACATACACAAAATCATCAACTAACAATACTTTTTTTTGGTCGAAACAACTAACAATACTTTAATTCAAGAGCTTAGTACCTTAATAGATAAATCAAACCACTAAACCTAGTAATTAAGTAACAATATTTTATTCACCATTACAGTTAAGTTATACATATAATTTCAAAATTTCCGCTCATCAATCATCACATATACTCTGCATTCACCTTCTCAAAACAAATATTGACCAAAAAAACCTTCTCAAAACAAATTAATCCGATCATTCATCGATTTAAGCCTATTAAGTTGCATCCACATCAAAAAAAAAGTTGTATTATATCTCACGTCTACAGTCGGCTGTGGTCTATAGATTGAACTGGAATCTGGCGGTCATCGACGGCAACCATCGTTGCTCAAGTGCAAAGCTGGAAATTTTTTACTGGTAAGTTTACGTTAATCCCTTTACTTTGCTCAATCAGCCCTTTCTACTCACATTTCTACTGCTACGCACCATTGATCTCCACAAAAGCCCTAATTTTGTTATGGAAATCATTCAACTGTCAGGGAATTCACAATATCATAATAATGTCGGACTACATCCCGGAAGATAACTTAGTCCTGATCCTGAAGCAGTTGCCTGTGAAAGCCCTAGTGCGATTTCGAACCGTGTCGAAATGGTGGAAGCAAATCATTGAATCCCCATGTTTCGTGCAAGACCATCTCTCCCTCCAAAAGCCTCGATTCATTGTCGAATGCCGTGGCGAGTATACTGTCATTGATCCTCGCCCCCGCCCCTTAGTCCATACCATAAGCAAGCCGATTGAAAAGAAGAACTTTATACTCGTTGGCACCCTTAACGGTGTGGTTTGTCTCTATGAAACTGACAGCGACTTTGTGATTTGGAACCCCTCGCTCCATAAGTTTTCGAGCCTTCGTTCGGGTTTCAAATGGGGCTATTGGGGTGGAGTTCAGCATTCATTTGGTTTCTGGATAGACTCCTCAACCAAAGAATTCAAGATCATTGTATTACAACGGCAGAGAAAACATGATCTGAGAAACTTTCAGTCCAGGAGTGTTGTGGATTGTGTTCTTTACTCGTCGGTTCGGCGAGACTGGAGTGTGGTTCCTTGTGAAAAGTTGGGGAATTGGAAGTCTTGTATAGTAGGTCCACCTGTAATTGTAGGCGGTGTGGTTCACTGGGGAGGCTGTTTGGAGGACTCGATGTATGAGTGTGACTATGAACATATTCACGACGATAAGGTTGTACTCTCCTTTGATTTTGTGCAGGAGAGTTTTGAGCTCATTAAGATGCCGGATGTGGAATTTTACATGACAGCACCTTGTTGTTGGCAAGGCGCGCTTTCGCTTGTGTGTTGCGACAGTCAGTTTCGTCGCAACTGTGAGATATACTTGAGGCGAGACGATTCATGGGTTAAAATGTTCAGTTTCGAGGTTGATATTTGGGTTACACATATTTTCTGTGCGATGGAAGACATGGAAGCAAGGACAAGAAAAGGGAAGCGAAAACGTGAAATGGAAGAAAGGATCGACGGCGTGGTAGGAAAAAGAGAGAATGTTCGGGTTTTAGCTACAAGTATAAATGATACTAGAACGTTGACTTGTGATCTGCTCTTCGAAGGCACCAAAAGTGGTACTAGAATTGTGAAGAGGGGACTTGCCTATCAGTCTAAAGTCAACACGGCTTACGACTTTGTGGAAAGTCTTCTTTTTCCCGAAGCAGTGGACTAATTTGATTAGTGTAAAAGAAGCTGCGGCTGAAATTTCACAGGTATTTTGAGCTAGCTAGTTGTTTTGCTGTTGTTGATAAACAATTTCGACCTAGATGAACTGCTACTTTCTGAGGTAGAATCATTTCATTTGTGTGCATTTAGTAGTTTATATGCAACTAATTTCAGTTTCTTCCCAATTCTGATCCTCCATAGTATTAGTCGATCTGGACTTCCTATATCATTGTTTAACAATTGGCAGTTTTCTAGTGATTGTCTCACATTCTCTTGTCACCTTGATTTTCATCTAGTCGAAACTAGTATGTCATATATGCTTGAGCTGTGATTCTTTGGTCTTTTTTGTATGAGTTGTGTTATTTTTTGTGGGCTGGGGGGTTTGGGCCACTGGCTATACTGAGTATCAGTCAAATCAGAGGCTTCTTCTATATGCCGTCTCTACCCTTCCATTTCTCTCGTAGACATGCGCCATTACAGTAAGCAATACAACATCCGTTTTGATACCCAACCTAGATTGTGAGGAGAAAGGCGGATAGTTTTAATGAACCTAAACGAGTAAAAATGGTTTCCGATGGATTAATCAGTAGTTGCTTGCGTGGTACGTTGTTACCGGTAACAATCTCATGTAGTATAGGGCATGCAATTTCCTTCTTTTCTTGCAATCGGTCTCCGGTTGAAACTTGTTTTGTTGGTAGCCTGCATAATGTTCTGATATAGTGTTCATGCCTTTTGTCCATGAATTCCTGCTTTGTTTGGTTTCTTTGCCTGAATCAAGTGACTTGGTTTGGCATTAATATCTTCTGTAGATAGGTTTCATAATGCTTCATTTGTTCAGTTCAGGATACTACGATTAATATGGATTGAGACCAGAAATGGGTTTCTTATTGCTTCTGTCCATGTATGATTAATATACATGTATGTCTATCAAAACCAAGTGTTGATGTATGACTTAAAATTCGTCAATTTGAACCTCAATGTTTCATATTCATTTAATTGATAATTTTACATAGTCACGAGTTATCCATTAAATAAACTGTTCAATGTGTCTAGGACCCAATATGCAACAGGACCAGCAGATTTCTCGTTTAGAATATATTTGGGAAAAAGAATTTGGTGGAAAAAAATATTTGACAACCTTAAGCATTGTATTCTGACCATTCTGATTTTGTGGTTGTTTTGAAATGTAAGTTTGATGAGAAATAACGTTGGGCTAATTATAGCTCAATGTGTTTATAAAAAAAGTGCCTTTTTTATATTTTAATTTGCACATCTTTACTTGTTCAGCTTACTAGTTGATTTTATAATTCCCAGCTTGTTACAGCTGCATAAAAGCATTTCTGATTTCAGGGTGTCAATTTAGACAGGCTCAAGCCAAGTTCTTACTTTGTGTCAATGCTTATGAGACTTGAAAGTTGGCAAAAGGAAATCTACTTGAGCATACAACAGAAATTCTGATTTTATGTTGGACTGAGAATAATGTGAGATCAGATTGGCTGAACTAATTTGTGCATTGCTCAAATATGATATCAGATTTTCTTTTTGCACTTTCTGACTTGAATAGGCCCTTTCAGGATAGTTTGTTGCTAATACTAGTGTGTTTGCAGATCAACCTTCTTGCTAGATGGAAATCTATAACTTTTTGTGGTTCTATGAAATGGGTAATAAAGTAAGAACTACAGAGCAATATAACTTTTTCAGGTCTGATTTTATTCTATAAAGCGGTGATTCCACTACTAGTTAATTATTCTGATTTTCATACTTCCATCACATTCACATATATGGATGCTTAAAAATAACATCACACTCCGTAGATCAGACTAGAGAGTTGTCAAAAAAGAGGTGAAGAAAGAGTAGGGAGTAGGGAGTGGTAGTATGAAACATCTCTTTCCTTCATGGTTAATTTATACTCCCTCCGTTTCAAAATACATGACCATTTGGACACTTTTTCTTGTTTCATAATACTTGACCATTTCACATTTTTTCCCACCTCTTTCCATTTATACCCCTAATAATTATCTTTATCATAATCATTACACTTTTTCATATTTCTCTAAACAAATGATTAACTCTATATTTGATAGGGTTAATATAGGAATAACACTTTTTTCTTAATATATGTGCAAAGTCCAAATGGTCATGTATTTTGAAACGGAGGGAGTAAGTTACTTTCTCATCTCTTGATTTTAGTGACATGAGGCTAGTAATTAAAAAAGCATCTGACAGATCTCATCTCTTGCTTGCAGTCCTTGCAGAGTGTTGTTCTTAAGCAGGTAATGATCTTCTTCATCAGCCGATTTTATGTACTTATACTTGTACACTTCTATTATCATGGCTTGATTGGTTGGTTTATATGGTGTCAGTATGTTTTGTACCTGAACACATACAAACGCATTATTTGTTCCTTTTTTAGGCTAGTTCACTTGATCCTGTCACGTTGGTTCTCAAAATATCCTTGCAGTATGATATTTTTCTTTTGATGCAACTCAATCCCAACACTAGATTTCTTCATGTGCAGCTAGTTTTTGGTCTGAAGCTTGTTTAAATTTCTCTTTTCTTTTATTTTCTTTTATTTTCTTTCAGTGGGGTAGTGTAGGTATTATTCAATATTAATGAAGCCCCATGAGGACTCAATAATAGGTACGATATCCTAGGTTTGTATGTTAAACTGAAGATCATTATTCTAATACTCAAATAATTATGAAATTTATAATAACAACAAAAAAAGCAATGCATTGTTTCTTTTTAGTACTAGATGTCCCACCCCTTAGACAATGTCCCCATTTCCGTAAGATGACCATAATAGTTTTACTTGTTCAGGTTATTTTTGAAGGGTTTTGACACTACTGAGCTTGCAAAGGTTAGTTCATTATACTTGAAATAAGTTTTATATAAACCTTAATTGAGATACTCATAAGACATCATGACACTTAATATTCGCTAATGTATGAATATCTTAGTGTAGATCAGGAACACACTAAGAAATACTCCATTTTATGTTTTATAGTACTCTGAGGTTTTGAGTGTCATAGCCCAGTTTGTTTCTATTGATGTATTTTTCTCATGTGTGCTCTTATAAATTGATGAATTCTAGAAGAATATTCCAAGATTATATTGGAGCAAAGTGTCACTACCTACTAATCTACTAGTTCGCTGTAGTGTGTTATTTCACATTCATATTTTAGTTGCAGGCTCTTCATTGAGTTTGTACAGCTGCATTCAGTGTGCTCTAAATAGATACTTTATGCCCTTGTTCTATTAGTGGGCCCTATCTATATTAGTGAGCTGCTTGATGTTTTAGTTATACTTCACATTGCATTAATTAATGGTAATCTAGAATTGATTGTTTGTGATTGATTTGCTTGTAATCTATATGATTGTGGGATAATTGTAGGATGGGCATGAGAATGTGGATGAAGATGAGGAAGAGGAAGCCAACTAAGAAGAATTGGTGCATTTGAATGACTGTTTTGGGATGTACGTATATGACTACATGTAATTGTGTAGTATGAAACACACTAGCTAGCTAGCAAACCTTGACTACTTAATTAGCTAGCAAACCTTAACTACTTAATTAGCTAGCAAACCTTAAATACTTTTGTATTTTGTACCTTTTAAACACTAATATAGAAACATGTTTTTATTACATCATTGTGAGTACGTCTTGTTCTCATTTGTATATTAATTATTTAGGTGCATTTGAATGTAAAAATATATATAATCAATTCGTGCATGATGCATATTATATGAGTTGGTAAATGCATATTATATGAGTTGGTAACAAATGTATTCTCTAATGCTATGGTTGTCACACTTCATGAACAAGTAATGGATTTATTTGAACCGGTAACGGTGTGCAAAACTGCAAAGTGTGATCAAAATAAAAATGACAAGGGGTTGGAATTTGGACTATTATTGACATAAGAAAAATTAAAAATTCCAACTCAAATGTTATAAACCAAAAAAATCGTTCATCGCGTTTCAAGAATGGATCCTACTTTTCCTTCATCTTTATTTATCAGCTTATAATCTTATTCTTAGTTATATAAAAACTCAATGATAAAAACTCATAGCTCATCATTATTCAACACACAGGACTAATTGGTGACTGCATATCTTACATTCTGTAATTGCTTATGATCGAACTTTATGACAAAATTCTTAGGGCCTTGCCAACACGAATCAGTTGAACTAACATCAAGGGCTTCAAAATCAATTGAAAAAGAGGGAATGCGAGCTCGAAAATCAGCATGTAAGTAAGAGCGAACCAGAACTCCAAATACAAGTTACAGCTTCAGTCCCATGGATATTTCTGGAATTTCTCTTTACTTCCCAGGTACTTGGGCAATAGAACATCATTTTGGTCTTCTTCTGTATGGGTAAAGCATGTCATCTACACTATCTTTGATGTGGTTTCCCACTTTACGTACATTTTTCGCAACGCCTGCTGCAACTAAGCTGGCATTTCGAGTAAACCTATACAGTGTTGAAGGTCATTCATTAACTCTGAAGTTAGCTGCAGATTCCTATGCAATATAGCTCTCGGAGAGAGAATGATAACCACAAGCAGAGATAAGATCGTCAAGGAGGAGCTTACTTGTGAAGGAACTCTTCTCCGAATCCAGTAGGTTGAGTAGGTTTGTAAGGCTGAGGTTGGGGGATCTCTTGGTTCTTCCGTTCGCCATCATCTACATCAGATAGAACAAAAATCTTCTAGCATGGAGATTGGAAAAGTAGAGCTCCAAATATAACAAAAGCTCTATGTTCTAGCAGATGAATCACCACTGTTGAAAATGAGCAATGATTTCCTGACTAGAATACTATTATACTCCCTCCGGTAAGAAATACTTGTCGTTTTAGGTTGATTGAGTTGTTAAGAAAAACTTGTCATTTTAGATATTTTAACACTATTTTTCCAATATTATCCCCACTAATTAAAAAAAACTACTTAAATCAATATTAGAAAATAAAAGATCTTCCTAAGATTGAGGGTGTTAAAGTCAAATCATTTGAATTCTTAATTTTTACGACAAACTCTAAAACGACAAGTATTTTTTAACGGAGGGAGTATTGTTTTTCCCTGAGAGTCCGCCATTACTAGAATTATTTGGAATCTGTTCTTTTAGGTTTTATGTATCCGTGAGGGAGGGAGATTATAGTCAAGCTCAACGTTTATGGAAAGACATTAATACAGTATTTACATATTTGCAGGAACATTTGCTCCTGCAAAAATCAGATAAACTATGCATGTCATGTTTAGATTTACGCAAATATCCGATTAATGAAAACACAGGTGCAATTACGGCGTGAAAGGTAGTAGCTGTGATGATGATGGCATACTAGAGCTAACAGAAGCCACCAATTGAAGAGGATACTTGCAAAAAAAGCCGTCAATACCATGATAAAGTGCTTGAAAGCATGCAACAAGCCAACAAGCCAACAAGCCAACAAGCCAACAAGCCAACAAGGTATGTATATAACAGGCATCAACATTTTTAAAAATTTGATGTGTTTGGAATCACAATAAGACAGCATTCCACAACCCAAAAACGTCTCATCATGCAACTGAAAGTTATACTATAAAGTAAATTTGTAAATTGACTAATTTGGGAGCTTCTTCTGATTATATGTCAGAATTACAATAAAATCTGTATAACATTTGACACGGGTTTGCATGGTTTCTTAAAATGCGACTTCCTAAGACGCCCTATTTTAATTTGCATGACAAAGTAGTGTCGAAAAAGAGAATGCCCAAGATTTTTGGCATAAAGCAGTGATTACCCACTTCACACAGAAATTGGACCATTTAGCAATGAGAAAGAAGAATTACAAAACCATATTACCTCCTCTGTTATGATGAGCATGGGCAGAGGCAGGGGCAGGGACAGGGGCATGATCATCATCAGGAATATCCACTAAAAGCTGCATCGAAAGGACTAGCATCAGCAATATAAACATCCAATAAAATAGCAACCATTAGAAAGGGATAAATGGATAAGTATTCCAAAGAGGTGCATTGAAGAATTAGAATCAAGGAAGAGATTGAGACCTCGATGCCATTACACATAGGCAACTCGGGTCTTGGAATTTTGTCATCAGTTGAAACATCCTTGCTTTCCGGATAAACAGAAAACCCAACACAGGCATATCTAAACTGTGTAAGACTTCGGCCCTCCTTAGAGGCTAAAACCTCAGATTTACCAACTACGAACCTGGGAACTGGTTAGCCAATAAAAAGACAAAAAACAGCATTAGAAAGAGGCTTTATAATTCCAAACTTCTAGATCAAGATCCAAGAGTGGCGTCAGAATTAATTCTAAAATTAAGGATGACTTTGCACCATCAAAATGCAGCTCCACTCATCCCACTTATAAAGGAGCTTGCACTAGTTAAGTGTATGTAGCCAGATATAGAAGCACATATGGAGATGGCATGCCTCAAATTCAAGGGAGGAAAAAAGACAATCAATTGTAAAACAACAACCCACTTCAGGGTTGGCTAATGGAAACCAACTTCGGTAATCTTGCTGTAATTCAGCACTCAAAGGTCATAAAAAATACAGAACAACCATTGAAAATTGGTTATACTCAGTGTTCTCAAAATCCCTTCTAGACCCCACCTCGTCTTGGCGCTAGGCGGTCCCCGTCTGCCTAGCCTTTTAACCCGCCTAGGCGGTGCCTAGGTGTCTGTCTAGGCCGCCTAGGTAATCATTTAGGCTTCCTAGGCGCTAGGCGGTCCCTCTCCGCCTAGAACCCACCTAGCATTTTTTAGAGCACTGGCTATACTAGTTATTTTGTTCACAATTTGTAGTTCTATTTGAAATCAAGGTTACTTTTTGTATAGAGGGTGCCAATTCAACCTGAATCAAAACGGAGTTGCTTAAATCCCTAGAATCCCAAGCAACAATCTTGTCGAAAGTATGAATACTACTACCAGATTGGAGCTGCCCTCTAAGCCAGAGATTACAAATTGAACGAAACAGGGGCGCAAATTAAAAGGAAAGATAAGCCCTAGAACAAATATTGTGGGCGGGGAGAAAGGTGGAACCTTGTGGAATGGTACCGCCGAGGCCAAAACAGCGAGGGTTGCGACCTTTGGATTTGAGGATGGAGGAATAGTAGAGAGCCCCCTTGCATGATTTGCCCAATCGAATGGTGGTATCGGCTGCCCCGTCTTTGTCCGCCTCCTCCATGCCTCCTCCCTCTTTTTTTTCCTTCACAAGCTTTCGTATTTCTTGGGTTCCTCGGTTTTCCTCTTTGAAATCGTTGATAGCCTGATTCAATTCATTTTCAATGTTTCGTCTTTTTGTTAATAAGCAAATCGTTGGAATTTTAGCCTCGATTTTGTTTTTGTTTTTGCAGCCGGGTATGGGGTGGTTCGTAAACCGTACAAGATAAACCCGGTTTTTTTGAAACCGTGTACGGATTTTAAAATTGGACGTGGTCGAACAATTTATCACAAAAACAGTGATGCCGATTGGGATGGTTGTTCTTTGCTATGACATTTGGTTTGCTCAACATCTCACCGCTAATCCAGTGTTTCATGAGAGGACAAAACATTTATGGATCAATTGTCAGTTTGTACGTGACATAGTGCAACAAGGCTCCCTTTCTACTTGTCATGTACAATCTAATATGCAATTAGTTGATCTTTTTTTTTTTTTTGATCTGCAAATGAGACTAATACTCAAGCAACATTACAACCCAGGGAGTTAACATGACACAGACGAGGAGTTGCCACCCCCACAGCATCCCCTCGCAACCATTCCTTCACACAATCCGGTGGTTCCTCCAGAATAGTCAGCCCCAGCGGAAGCCTGTGACCCAACTCAGCTAGCCCATCCGCCACCCGGTTGGCTTCACGACATATATGTCGGGTTTGGACGACCCAATCCCTACCTATTAAGCCATGGCAAGAGTTTACCAGGCTCGCACATAAGTGCGTACGACAGACCCCCTTCTCCAGCATATGCACCGCAAGCTTTGAGTCCATATCGAGCCGAACCCGCCGGTATCCTCTGTTCCATGCCAACTCCAGCCCATGGACAGCTCCCCATAACTCCGCCTCTATTACCGAGCAGGCTCCGAGCTTCCTAGCGAAACCCGAAACCCATCGTCCGTCCGCATCCCTAACAACTCCCCCTGCTGCCGCTGCCAGCGCATCCTCTGCCACCGACCCATCTGTATTCACCGCGACCCACCCCTCGTTCGGCTTCTCCCATTTGACACAGACCTCCTCTCGCGCCTCCCTGCGTGGTCCTTTCCCCTCCCGTATCCACGCAGCCCGGATCTCCTGCACCTTCCCTAACAAAAACCCAACACGATCCTGTGGCAGCTCCCTCCCGCCAAAGACGATGGTATTCCGCCATTTCCACACCCACCACACTGTAACAGCGAACACGATCGCCTTGTCCTCCCCCACACTTATCCCCCCTGTCCCAGCCAAATTGTCTTTCGCCCACGACATGGGGTCATTAGTTGATCTTTTAACTAAGCCTTTAGGTGCTCAACTCACCTTTTCTTTGTCGCAAGCTTGGTCTTGCGTTTTCCTCGCCAAGTCAAGCTTGGGGGGCGGTATAGAGATGTATTATACAGCCCGGTTAGTTGTCTACCTTAGCTTGGATTGGCATGTATATAAATAGAGGTAGTTAATTGTCCAGAGACACACAATTCAATACACCAGAAAATTCTCGTTCTATCTTTCCATTCCTACACTTTTTGTTGGGCCCAAGCCCATGTTCCAGCCCAAGCCCATAATTGCATCAGATTGCAATTAGGGTGGAGCTCACTTGTGCCACATATATATAGTTTTGTGTGTGTGGTAAGTGGGTAAGAAACACAAGTGTGCAACCCATCAAACTCCAAAGTGAGAGAGAGAGAGAGAGAAAGCACAAGAGAAAGAGGAGGGAGAACGAAGAAGATAGAGGAGGATTAGGGTGAAGGAGTGATCTTCCTTTGAAGCCCGGGTATATTCGTCTCGTCTTTGGGATTCGACAGCCGGTGTTTGTCGATAGGTATTTCTCCGTCTAGGAAACCTAATCTCATTTGCTACAAGTGTTTGACTTCATTGGGGAGTTCCAGAGTAGTTTCTCCTTGTATTGATAATCTCCGGTGTGAGATCCGAAAACACTTGTACTTGACTTGTTGATTAGTGGATTTGTGCTCGATTGGGCAAGTGGTTTTTTCCCTCGTTTTGAGAGGGTTTTTCCACTATAAAAATCTTGGTGTCTCTTGCTTATTATTTGCTCTGCTTGATTCCTGAATTGTCGTTGATTGGTTTCGTTGTCTTGGTTGTATCCGGAAAATCCTACAGATTGTTATTTTTGCTTCCGCTGTGATTGTCTGTGGGACTAGGAGCTAGTGTCGATCCCCAATAAGTGGTATTAGAGCCTTGGTTTGAGCTCCGTCTGTGTTTGGGTGATATATGGCGACTAAGATAGATGAGTTTGCGGGGACAATGATCAAGCTGACGTCTTCGAACTATTCTCTCTGGAAGTCGAAGATGGAAGATATTCTGTACTGTAAAGATTTGTATGATCCTGTTGAGTTGGGATCAAAGAAGCCAGACAGTGTTCAGGATAGTGACTGGAAAAAGACGCACAGAAAAGCAGTCGGAACTATAAGGCAGTGGGTAGACAACAGTGTCTATCATCATGTGAGCAATGAGACAAATGCACAGGTTCTGTGGAAGAAGCTTCAGTCTATGTACGAGAGGAAGTCAGCTCAGAGTAAAGCTTTTGTGATCAGAAAGTTAGTTAATTTGAAGTACAAAGACGGAAAGTCTATTGCCGAGCATTTGAGTGAGTTTCAGGAGCTTGTAAATCAATTGAGCACCATGAAGTTGCCTCTTGATGATGAGTTGCAAGCATTGATGCTCTTGAGTTCTTTGCCGGATACTTGGGAGACATTGGTGGTTTCCATCAACAATTCTGCTCCTAAGGGAATTGTGTCCTTCAGTACCGTGGTTGATAGTCTCTACAATGAGGAGACTAGGAGAAAAGACATGGGTACTAACTCTTCGCAGACTCTGACGACTACAGAGAATAGGTCCAGAGGGAGAAGCAAAGAGAGGAAAGGACGCGGAAAGTCAAAAGGGAAGTCACAGAACAGAGGAACTTCTCAGAGTAAAGAAAAGTTCAAATGCTTTCATTGTGGCAAAGAAGGGCATATGAAAAGAAATTGTAATGCCTTGAAGAAGAGCAAGAGTGAAGAGAAAAATCAGAATGAAGATGATAAAAACACTACAGCTGTAGTGTATGGTGAAGAAGAAGGGTTGGTTGTTCTGTCTTGTGTGGATGATCACAACGACAAACTTGACTGTCGTGTAGAATGGGTAGTTGACTCAGTTGCATCCTACCATGCTACACCGAAGAAGGAAATTTTCACTAGTTACAAAGCTGGAGACTTTGGTAAAGTGAAAATGGGGAACAACAACTATGCAGAGATAGTCGGTATTGGAGACATTTGTGTGCTGACAAATGTGGGTTGCACGTTGACTCTGAAGAATGTGCGACATGTACCGGATCTGCGAATGAATTTGATTTCTCTTCATGCTCTGGATATAGACGGCTACCACAGGTACTTTGCTAATAAGAGCTGGAAGTTGACGAAAGGTTCAATGGTGATTGCTAGAGGGAGTCTTAGCTACACTCTGTACAAGACTCAAATGAAGGTCACACGAGATGGCCTGAATGTAGTTGAGGATGAGACATCAATGAACCTATGGCATAGGCGCATGGCGCATATGAGTGAAAAAGGACTGCAAATTTTGGCGAAGAAGTCCCTCATCCCTTCGGCCAAAGGTATGACTCTAAGCCCTTATGATGATAGTGTTTTTGGAAAACAAACTAGTGTGTCATTTAGCAAATCTTCTGAAAGAAAAAAGAATTTGCTTGAGTTGGTGTATTCTGATGTATGTGGCCCCATTGATGTACCCACAAATGGTGGTCGTAGATATTTTCTGACTTTCATTGATGATGCTTCCCGAAAGGTTTGGGTGTTTGTTTTGATGACAAAAGACCAGGTTCTTGATTGCTTCAAGAAATTCCATGCCATGGTGGAGAGAGAAAAAGGTTGCTCGTTGAAGTGTCTCCGTAGTGATAATGGAGGCGAGTACACTTCTAAGGAGTTTCAGAAGTATTGTCTGGAGCACGGCATCAGACATGAAAAGACGACTCCGGGCACTCCACAACATAATGGCGTTGTGGAAAGAACAAACAGAACCATTCTAGAGAAAGTCAGATGTATGTTAAAAATGGCAAAGCTTGAAAAGCCATTTTGGGGTGAAGCGGTGATGACTGCATGTTATCTGATGAACAGATCTCCATCAGCAGCTTTGGATTTTGATATTCCTGAGAGAGTTTGGTCTGGCAGAGACATTTCATACTCTCATTTGCGAGTCTTCGGGTGCAAGGCTTTTGTGCACGTGCCTAAAGAGCAGAGACAGAAGCTAGATGACAGGGCAGTGACTTGCATTTTTCTGGGTTATGGAGATGCTGACTTTGGGTACAAGTTGTGGGATCCAGAAAAGAAGAAAGTGATAAGGTCTAGAGATGTGACCTTTCATGAAGACAAGATTTTGTCAGATTCAGATACGCCTGAGGAACTTGAAGAGTTTCCACTTTATTTGCCTTCTTAGTCAGAAGGTAGTAGCACCAGTGATGATTCTTCTTCAGAAAATGGCTTTGATGAGATTCCTGAGTCAGATGATGACTTACCAGAAGCTGAAGCTGGTGAGGGTTCTGAGCAGGGGGAGCCGGAAGAAATTGAAGAGGAGGGTGAGCTCAGAAGATCAAGAAGAGAGCGTCGTCCATCCACCAGATATCCCTCGTCTGAGTATGTTGCAGTTACTGAAGAGGGGGAGCCTGAAAGTTTTCAAGAAGTGAAGAATCACAAAGAAAAAGCTCAGTGGGTAGAAGCCATGAAAGAGGAGTTGAGTTCTTTGAAAAAGAACAACACATATGAGCTTGTGAAACTTCCTAAGGGAAGAAAGGCATTGAGAAACAAATGGGTGTTCAGGCTAAAGACGGATGGAGAGTAACTAGTCAAGTACAAAGCCCGACTAGTTGTAAAAGGCTTCAGTCAGAAGAAGGGAGTTGATTTTGATGAGATCTTCTCTCCGGTTGTCAAGATGAGTTCCATCAGGGTGATCCTTGGCTTAGCTGCAAGCATGGATTTGGAACTTGAGCAGTTGGATGTGAAAACTGCATTTCTCCACGGTGATTTAGACGAGGAGATATATATGGAGCAACCAGAAGGGTTTGAAGTAAAAGGAAAAGAGCACTTGGTTTGCAAACTGAAGAAGAGCTTATATGGGCTGAAGCAAGCTCCCAGGCAGTGGTACAAAAAGTTTGATAGCTTTATGGTGCATCATGGCTACACCAAGACAAGTGCAGATCATTGTGTTTACTTCAAGCGACAGACAAATGGAAAATTTGTCATTCTTCTTCTCTATGTTGATGACATGCTCATTGTAGGGCAAGATAAGTCTCAGATTGCAGAATTGAAGCGAGATCTGAGCACTTCATTTGATATGAAAGATTTGGGATCGACACGCCAGATTTTGGGTATGCAGATTACTCGTGATCGGAAAGCCAGGAAGATTTGGGTGTCACAGGAGAAGTATATTGAGAAGGTTCTCAGTAGGTTCCAAATGGAAGGTGCAAAGTCGGTTAGTACTCCTCTTGCTAGCCACTTCAAACTTAGCAAGAAGTTTTGCCCATCTACAAGTGAAGAGAAGAAGAAGATGGCCACCATTCCTTATTCATCAGCAGTTGGTAGTTTGATGTATGCGATGGTGTGCACCCGGCCAAATATTGCTCAGGCGGTTGGTGTTGTGAGCAGGTTTCTTTCCAATCCGGGTAGAGTTCATTGGGAAGCTGTAAAACGGATCTTCAGGTACCTGAAAGGTACTTCTAAGATGAGATTGTGCTTTGGAGGAGCTGAGCCTATTCTTGAGGGGTTCACAGATTCAGACATGGCAGGCGATCTTGATGGTAGGAAGTCGACATCGGGATACTTGTTTACTTTTGCTGGGGGAGCTGTCTCATGGCAGTCCAAGTTGCAAAAGTGTGTTGCTTTGTCCACAACTGAGGCAGAGTACATTGCCATGACAGAAGCTGGAAAAGAGATGCTTTGGGTGAAAAGATTTTTTCAAGAGTTGGGTTTGGGACAAGGAGAATATGTAGTGAACTGTGACAGTCAGAGCGCTCTAGATTTGAGCAAGAATGCTACATATCATTGTCGGACAAAGCACATTGATGTGAGGTACCATTGGATTCGAGATGCTGTGAGCGATCGTCGGATGTGTTTGAAGAAGATTCACACTGACAAGAATCCAGTTGACATGTTCACTAAGGTGGTGACTGTTGAGAAGCATCGGTTCTGCGCCAAGATGGCGGGACTGGTGCATAACTGAAGTTCCGAGCCGATGTGGACGTCTTCCTCTTGGGCTGGAGGGGGAGATTGTTGGGCCCAAGCCCATGTTCCAGCCCAAGCCCATAATTGCATCAGATTGCAATTAGGGTGGAGCTCACTTGTGCCACATATATATAGTTTTGTGTGTGTGGTAAGTGGGTAAGAAACACAAGTGTGCAACCGATCAAACTCCAAAGTGAGAGAGAGAAAGCACAAGAGAAAGAGGAGGGAGAATGAAGAAGATAGAGGAGGATTAGGGTGAAAGAGTGATCTTTCTTTGAAGCCCGGTTATATTCGTCTCGTCTCTGGGATTCGACAGCCGGTGTTTGTCGATAGGTATTTCTCCGTCTAGGAAACCTAATCTCATTTGTTAGAAGTGTTTGAGTTCATTGGGGAGTTCCAGAGTAGTTTCTCCTTGTATTGATAATCTCCGGTGTGAGATCCGAAAACACTTGTACTTGACTTGTTGATTAGTGGATTTGTGCTCGATCGGGCAAGTGGTTTTTTCCCTCGTTTTGAGAGGGTTTTTCCACTATAAAAATCTTGGTGTCCCTTGCTTATTATTTGCTCTGCTTGATTCCTGAATTGTCGTTGATTGGTTTCGTCGTCTTGGTTGTATCCGGAAAATCCTACAGATTGTTGTTTTTGCTTCCGGTGTGATTGTCTATGGAACTAGGAGCTAGTGTCGATCCCCAACACTTTTGTGGTTTTTTGTTACACAATTCTCTCCATCCACATCTTGATAGTAGCGAAGAAATCAACCATATAAGATTTGTCTACATCTAATCAAGAAAAATAATGGAATCACTACAATTGAGTCATTGGTATTATCGAATAACTAAAATGAGAAGTGTGCAGCAAAAATAATTCCAAACAATTAAATGTCCTGGAAATTCGACCATTTGTGATGAACCGTGGTAAATGCTTTAATTTATTAAACAACAATTACATATCCCCGATACAACAATTACAATCTACGGAAAAATTGTTCAATTTTCCCTTCCACTGGGTACAATTTAGGAAGGGGCGGGGAAAAATCCAAACAATCAAGGGTGCAAGTAGTTACATGATGTTCCCTTCTTACAATACCCGCTCTCGTAAAATTTACATACACGCTGTCCTCTGTGCTGGGGCAGCGGCACCATTGCCGGCCTCGACCCTCCTCCACCAACACCAGCACTGCCATTAAAAGACGACTGCCGGTGCCATGTCGGCCTGCCGCCCTTAACAAAACCCGATTCTACACTCTGAATGTGATGATGGTAATTCCTATCCTTCTGCCCAGAAGAATGCCTTCCTCCACCATTATGGTATCTTCCTCGGCTCCCCTGAGTGTTATTCCGTTGCATGCTCGGTTTTGTGGCATTTTTGGCTGCCACTCCTCTGGTAATATCTGGATTCGGGTTAGATGGTGGCGGTGTCGGTTTTGGATTGGATGCCTTTTCTAGAGTTGGCTTTATCTTTCCCTCCTCTATTAAATACGGGGGCGCTTCTACTTTAGAATAAGACAGTGGCGAGGATGGTGGTTGCACTTCTACTTTAGAAGACGACAGGGGTGGTGCCGACTGATCTTGACTTGTGGAACCCACATCACTTTTCTCTTCAGGGCTTTCAGAAGAATGCAGGTTTCTAGCAGCAGGCGGCGGTGGTGGTGGTGGCGGCGGATCAGGATTATAATCTGGATGGACAATTTCACAATTTGAAGTGTTACCATTATTTAATGAATGAGACGGTGGAGGCATGCTAATTTGAGAAACAAAATCCTGTTGAGCAGAAGCAGCAGCTGGTTCTGTTATTACTGCAGGTTGCTGAGAATGAGACTGTATCTCACAGGATGTGCTCCACGTATCATGCTTTCCCACAAGTCGACTAAAACAATCATGGCTCGGAGAGTCTATTGAGTCATCTCCAAAGTCCATATGTGGATTAGGAGCTGGAATGCCATGAAGTGATTCCAACGCCTCCACCTCTGTTAACAGATCTGAAACAGACTCGTCTCCTAAAGTACTCAGCTCGATAGGTCCATCTGCCCAACTCCAATTGGTTCCTATATCGTGACAGGTGGCACTTGAAGTCTGACAATGCTCAGTGCTCTGGTTTGATGAGCTAACTGGTACGGGGAATTCAAGTCCACTTGAAAGAACATTCCAAGTGGTACACGGATCTTGCCCAAGCAAATATGAAGTGGTACCAGAATCTTTGGATTCAGTTGCCTGAGCTTTGGTCTCTGCATTGTTCAAATCTGGTATCTGACTTGGCAGATCTTCAAACAAGCTATTAATTTGGTCCAGAACAGTTGGACTGACTTGCTTTTGCTGGCTATGCTCCTCAACTTTACTGTCCACCTTATTTACTTCAGCTTGCTCTTTGTTCTTGTGATTCATCTCTGGCTTGATTATTGAACTAGGCTGAACCGGATCAAGCCCACCAGGCGACATTCTCGGGCTAGAACATGACTTGTGACTAGAAACATTTGGAGCAGAGAGCTGCTGTTCAGATTCAACAGCCAAACACTTAAAATCATCATTTTCATCCTTTGGTGTCGGACTAGGTAGATCAAAAGAGCACTCTGGCTTATGGTTTTGATTCATTCTTGCAAATTTTGTGCCTCTAGAAGCAGGAACCTCTTGACCATGAGAACTCGCCACATGAGCATATTTCTGCTTTTCTTCAGGAGAAAACTGTTGGTTTTTATCATCAAAACACTTGGCTGCATCTGTCAAATCTGTTTCACAACGATCATTAGATCTATCATTTATACAAGCTTTATTTATATTGATGCTCGATTGTCCAAGATTTGCAGAATCAGATAGAGATCTTGCTTCATGGGACCCCATAGGATCAGACTGAAATGGATGCTCTTTGTCACATTGTTTTGACAATACATCTGCCAAAACCATGGATTTATCGTGGCTTTCATCTATCCTCCATACTCTAAGATCAACCGGAAAATACCCACTGGAATTCCACTTGCGAAGCTGCAAAATGCAAAAAGGTCCTTGGACCTTACCTGATGGGTCCCGGTAATGCCATCTCTTTTCAAGCTCAAAATTCTCAAGAGAGGGCGCCACCCAGGAGGAAGAAGAAACTGAAGTATCAATAGCATCCCGAGTATCATGTTTAGCAGTTATATGGGATTGATCAACTTGATTTCTTAATTCTTCAAGGATTCTAGCTGCATCTCTTTCAACTTCCAGGGAAGATTGACTGCTCTCAATGGGAGCAATATCTTCCACTTTGCTTAGTTGTGGTGATCTAATAGATGCACTTCTCTTGCATTCCCAATTGGAAGACGAACTTCTAAGTAACTTGATCCTGGTACTATATGGTTCTGCCCTCCTTGAAATAGTGTTGGCATGTACTGATGTTGTGTTTCCATCTGCATTCGCTATCACATATGTAAGGTTCAGAAAGAGTTCACATTATAAGATGAACAAAGTGGAAAATACACAAGCACAATTCTTGGTCCAAGGTACCTGGCTTAGTATCCGACTGCTTAGAATCTTCATCAGATTGGTAAGCTGGATCCATCCTGGGATCAGTATGCACTTCTGGTATTTTACTTAACCTACGCTCACGTTCTTCAAGTGACTTGAGGAGATCCAATTTCTCTACACATTCTCTGAGCGTAAAATTGGTCAAGGAATGAAAAAAACCAACGCGATTCACTTATATGCATGTTAACAGGAACATATAATATTAACAAATTAACAGAAAAAACTAGTACAATAAAAGGCATTTCACAGAACCAAGTATTCTATCACAAAACTAAGTCTTATGAAAGTCATTTAACCACATAAAGCACTTATCATCCCTTTAGTACTCAAGTGTTCTATCCCAAAACTCAACCAAAAAATCAGATGTGCCTTCTAAAGGATGTGGAGATTGCAGCTATCAAGATCCTCCTTTATTATTCTGAATAAAATACCAGTCCATCATTCTCCAGTTATCATAATGCACGGTTTTCTTCTATCATTATGCTCTAAAAACCATAGTCTATGGAAACTTATTTAATAGTCGTGGTAGAAAGAAAAGGAAACATTCTTGAATAAATACAAAAAATAATATAAAGCAATAATTTAATAACCAATGAAGGATATTCTTTTCGGTGTCCCATTTCACTGGCTCGATCGCGCAGATGATTGAGCTTCAAAACCTCTGTTTCAAGAACCTGTAAGAGAAAGAAGTCAACCACAGTAACACAGAACACCCAAATAACAATTGAAATAGCAAGTACTTCTACATACTAAATCTAAAAGCGCCATTAACTAGTTTATAACTCACTCACGCAATGGGTGTTTTTTTATTCATTTTAGGTTGAATGAACTGTTATCCTCCAAAATCAGGAATATAGGATGTTTTTTATTTGGTATTTTCTTCTTCCATTTTGAGATGAGAATGATATTTTATGCTATCTTTTTTACTATAGATCCAAACAGTCCCTTAAATTTTAGGATAACCCAAGACTTTTTATAGTTGAAATTGGAATTGGAAGTTATCTCCATTTATATGTTATATGTACTCCTATTGAATTATCAGGGAAATTTGAGAATTCCTTCTGTGATCATTATCTTTTTCCCTCAAAACAAACAAAAACTCCCATACTGTTACACTTACATCTTTAATTCTCACTTCTTGAAGTGCAACTGCTTTATCATGAACCTCACCCTGTAAACCAAATAAAAAGTTCTCAACAGAAGTCACTTGGTATACAACATACAGATAGAAATTAATAACTTACCACTGTCAGCCTCTCCACTAGTCCACATTTTATGCTCTGGCGTAATCGTCTGCATTCATCCTAGCAGTACGATGGAACATTAATAAACACAGCAATGGAGCATGTATAAAATACAAATAAATTAGTCAAGGGAAGGTAATGCATGTCCTTGAGAAAGTTCACCTCTGGGATTGCATAAAAGAAATAATGTATACATGAAGCATCACATACTTTAATTAGGTTTTGTAGAATCATTTCATGAAACATAGGTTAATAATCCGACAATATGATATCTAAATGTCATCACTAATTATCTATAATATAAAGAGTATGTTAAAAATAGCAATATATAATTTTACATCTACCCTTCCAGAAACAAAGTATAAACAGAAAAAGAAGATAGTCAAACACACTAGGAAAAAAATACATAATCTGTACAAACAAAAAGCATCTATTTCCAAAAATATTGATTTGAAATTGAGCCAATCACCTCAGAGAAGTCTTGGTTTGATATACTGTCAATTCTGACATCCTCTATTTTGTCAAGATTCAATACTTTAATAATAATATGCACTGTCTTATCTCCAATATTATAAGGTTCAACTGCCTTTCCAGTACCTACAAACCAACCACTGTTAGCAAAATATGTGTCATGTAATTAACAAGGACAAATAAACATTTGTCATTTGTACATACCTACAACACGAACCAGCCGGTACAATTCTTGCTTTAGATCACTACCAGATATTCGAATCCGAACAACGGAGCCGACTACTTTATCATGAAATTTTCCATCATCTTCCATAAGGTTCTCCATTAAACTCCTCTTCAAATATATCAAACTCATGTTGTGAGCATCAATTGCAGCAAAATTATCCAGATTAATCTGTCTCTCTATATCATCAACTTTTTTACGTGTCTGTCTCTTCCTCTCTCTCACACTATGCATTTCCTCACTGCATTCTTCAACCTTTATTTGATTGTCAGACGAATCAACAGCAGCAGCATGAACCACACTACTTGTACAAGAACCATCTTTGAAGTGATACTCAAGCAACTTAAGCATCTCAAAATGACCTACTCGTGCTTTACCGAATAAAATTTCCAATCTCTTATCACAAACGATTTGGCATTTCCGACGAGGATCACGTAGCTTATTTTTCCGTATATACTCCAGTAGCAAGGCTTGGACATCAAAGTGAGTTAATTTTGATGTATCTCCATTTTTAACATGTGCAACAAATTCCAATAGCTCTTCTGATCCCCACTCGGCAACACCTTCCAGTAACTCATCAGCAACTGTTTTATTCTGCAACGATGGCTGCTTCCTAGTCTTCCTTCTTTTAGAAACATTTGTATCTACGTGATTATTTTGTATCCCTAATGGACCAACTGTACTACTCAAATCTACAGTTCTATTGACACAATGACTCTGAGATTTTTGTATAGAGTTATTTACATGATTCAGCACAAAGCCTTTCCATGGGTTTGTAGCTCGAGCCAACTCGTCCAATGTCAGAGATTCCCTCTCTTTCAAATAAACCCAGTAAACTTTAAAGAGATATTCCCAGCTAGTTGTGTCATCAAAATCTACATGACCCTGCTGAAAGCATGTTAATGAGAAACTGCCCCGAATATACAACATTAGATGCATCAGAGAAAGGAAAAGTATGCCTATTGATACAACAATTTTCTAAGGATAACTATCAAAGCATGGAGTAAATACAAATTTAAAGCAAACAAGCATCTAAAATAGAAGTCTTAGGAAATGAACAGAAGTAGAGAGAATCAGATACTTATTTCAGTATCAGCCAGAACTAGTTCCTATGCATATGAAATCTAAAAACCACCACTGGATATGCCTGCAAAGATTTCCAAGAAGAAAGAAGAATGCATGCAACAAATTTCTCCTGAACTCTTTCTAATTAGAACTTGATTATATGCCTCCCTGAATCCACATTGTTATTCCTACGATAAATTTTCATCAAAAGATCCTGTTATCAAAAAGTTAGAACTCAATTTAATCAAGTCACAAATACTACATCGCTATAACTGGGCCAAAAGATAAGAGATGAAGGCTATTCAGAATCACATATAAAGCATCTAAGATGTATGAAGGCTCTTCAGAATGCTCGATTTATAAGCAGACCAAATCACTCCAACTCCTATGCAGCAATAGAGTTCCCAAGAACCAAAATTCAATGGTAAATTTGGTTTTGCTCAAAGTTTTAGCTATTGGACATGCGCTCTAATACTTCTGCTATAATTCATTTTTCTTTTTTTGGGTGAACATAACCGTTTATAAATATATTTCCATTTTAGTCCACCCCACCTCTAAAAAGAAACCTAAATTATGAAACACTAATAGAAATTTTCTATATCAGGATTTAAGGAAAAAGAAAAACCGTTTTTACATTATAATATATGAATATATATTTACCAGAAAAATATGGGAAAAACATTTGCCTGCCTAGTCCGTCCCACCTCTCTCCTTGAAGATTCTAATTCCCAAAAGATTGCTACTTAATAGCCACCCGGAGTATACAAGGCCAAACATGGAAATTACATAAATCAACCAGAAGTTGCCACTTGAGAACATGTTGTCCAAAAAAGCACTTGGGTAAGCATAAATGGAAAATTAACCAAATAATAGAAGACCATTTCAAGCTCCACCCGCGATAATATGCACAAGAAGCACAAACAACCATAAGCTTCGATATCTAACTATGAATAAAAATTGACAGAATATATAGCCATACCACTTCCTCATTTGCTTGATTAATATTCTCAATCAATGAAACTGTATTCATGCACGCTTTACAGAATCCCTTGCCATCCCTCACACATGAAATATCAGCTTGCTTAACACATGTCTTGCACAATGAGTAAGGGCATGTATAGCACATGAAAATGGCATTCCTCTGACAAATGTTACACAAATGCCAACCTGAAATACATACAGTCATGTCGACAAAAATCCATTAAACAGAATACGGGTAAGTCACAATACACAACATACATGTAGACGTTTGGAATAAGTTCAAACTCATGGATATAGTGTAGCATAACAATTCTGATGTTGAGAGCCTTTTTGGAAGAAAGAAAGTACTTGAGAAAAGGCAGTACTAAAACCATTTGTTCTTTTGACACAGATATTTGAGCAACCTCTGAAATCGTTCTTCTTTTCCATGCTAGTAATTTTCCAGGCATTAGGTGCACAGGAGTATAAATCATGTGAAAAACATGATGCTGCTTATACCAAGGCTATCACATATTATTTTGAGTGAAGAGAATCAAAAGTTTTGACAATAAAAATAACTCCATTCGAGAGGTGAAAGGAACAGAAATATTCTGAAAATGAAAATATCTTCATTTGAACTGATAAGTCTGCGTCACATATCCAGTGGCTTTGTCTTGTATACTGCTAGTAAACTTGCATGATAGATTAAAGGTTTACATCAATATCAATATTTACACTAGTTCTTTTGCCCAGGGAAAAAACATTGTTCAGTCGTTCAATATAATTACAAGGGCAAACTGTAACTTTAATAACATAAAGAAGCACGTAATACAAAAGGCATGCAAATGTCCCTCCAATCCTGCAATGTCAATCACATTGAAACCCATTCAAGCACAACGCCCATCAATGATCCACACTATAACGATGTACAAATATAAGTTGTGGAGCATTGAACCTTCAGGAACTCAAAACATGCACGATATTAACGTCTATCATATGCAATGTTCTAAAAAACGCCTAGCGCGGCCTACACGGACACCTCAACAAGGTTAAAAGGCTAGACAGTCCGCCTAGACAGGACCTAGAAAGGATTTTTTAAAACACTGATCATATGCAAATGGCGATCCCCTAACCAAATCCTAGTCTCCATTCGATCACAGTACAATGTATAAAAGGCAAAAAAAGAACAAATGATCAAAATTGAGCACAATGGACAAGCGCAACGTACCACAATTCCATCGGAGCCGTCTTTTGAAGAAGGACTCATCACGCTTAACGCAAGCTGGATGGTAAGCCTTAGGGCAATCCCTAAAACAAACAAGCCACAGCACAAATTCAAAAGATACTAGCCGAGGCGGAAGACGAAACCTACTCTTCTTGACCAGAAGTTCACTCACCGTCGGTCACATAGCACGAGATTGCCACCATCGAAGCAGATGAAGCAAACATCCTCCTCCTCCTTCCTGCTCTTCTTGACGGCCACAGCAGCCACCGCCTTGGCCTTGGGCGGCCGGCCACGCTTCTTCTTGCCAATCAGGCTCTCATCTCCGTTCATCACCTCCGCCGGAAACCTAATTCCGCCGGCGGAAACAGCAGAGGCTGTCGCCGGCGGAGGAGGTGGAGCAGAGACGAGGCCATTCGTAGCGGAGCTGAGCTCACGAGGTCCAGGTTGATTCGCCATGGATGGATTTTTCGGTTCAGATCAAGAAATCATGAAATTTGGAAGGGAGAAAAAAGTGACCGGCCACCCCCGGTGAAAAAACCCTAGATTGGGAATTGGACTAGTGTTGGTCCAAGTGGAGGCGGTCGGCACATGGTGGTGGACTGGTGGGCGTTGTTTTGGGTCGTTTTCGAGGTAGGAAGGAAGGAAGCTCCTCTCAGTGGAAAGGGAAAGCCTTAACAAAAGAGAAAAGGGAGAAACTGTGATAGGCTGAAAGGTGGGTTTACCTTTGTGGGATGCCTTACAGTTTAACACCTGTTCAATGCTTCATTAAACAAAGGGAAGACATTAGGGTAAATTACACAAGTTATCCAGACTTTTTAGGAATTCTTTTTTGTAAGCATTTGACATTGATAAAGTTGCATAAGAGAACTCAATCTTAATTTTTGTTTCTATAAACCGTCCGGAACTCTTTCTGGGTGGACGACTACCGCATCCATTAGATTGTGATTACGAAAATTCTTCTATTCCCCCTTATAACGATTTGAAGGTGGTGTTTATGGGTGTTCCTTTATTTGGGACTTCGAAGATACTGTACTTTTGTTCATATATTTCTTCTTTTCGAGAGTCCAGATGTCATTTGATTTGGCGTCGTGCATAGCTATCCTTTTTTGTTGCTCTTTGTTGGATTTTTCTCTCTTTTTAGGGTTGTCTTCTACTTTGTTTATCTTTATACTGCTTTTTCTATAATGTTTAAGTTGTGTATTTCCTGTTTGTGTGCTTCCTTTGTTTTGTTGATGTTATGATTTTGGATAGGCCTTAGTATTTCTTTTTGCCTTTTGTATTTATATGCTAAGTTGGGTCATTACGTTAGGTCTTTATATAACGTACTTTGGGCATCTTTACCACATGAATTACCACAGATTACTTTCAGTTGAGAAACTAGTTATACCCGTCGTGCCATGCACGACTTGTATTTGTAAATTTATTTTTGGATATATAATAAATTGAATATTAATGTGAAGTGTATAATAAAAGTTTTAACATAATTTGGTTTCATCGAATATTAGATTTTTTTAATTGTTAAATGATTGATTGTGAATATGTTATTATGCAAATTATATACTTATATTTCATAGTGTAAAAAATACATTATTATGCAATTTAAAATTTTATGAATTCCAAAATTAATTAAATAAATGTTAGTTATGTTATATGACTTCCAATGTTTTTATTCAATATCTCTTTGAGCGAAAACAATCAACGTGCTAGGCTAATAGTTGGGTTTTTAGCTCTTTTCCATGCAGTTCAGTGTATTTAAAATTAAAATTTACTTTTGTTATAATCAAGTTATTAACTATTATATCAAAATCCTAAGTATATAATATAAAATAAAATTGTCATACAAATTTGATGTCTGGTTAACATTGAAAATCTTTATTTTATAGTTAATATTAAATCTACTTTATGCAAATCTTTCTCTAAAACTAAAGAAAAAATTATGTAAGGAAAATAAAATTAAATATAGATAATACTATGACTTAAGAAAAAATAAAAGATATAAAGTTGTTATTATCTATTTGAGGTGGAAAAAAATAATTAAAATCAAGCGGGGCCAGAATCAACGTGGTGGCTCGAAAACGACCGTGTTTTATAATATATATTGATTGATTGATTGATATTGATTTTGTTTGAAAAAAACCATTTAACATATATACTTACATACATATATTAGTATATTATATCTATGTTTATATATTATTATATATTCATTAATCATAGATATATGTATGCTAAGTGCATAGGAATAATAAGATGTCCATTTATAAATTAAAATCCTAAAAGAAAATCCCTAAATTATTTTTTTCAAAAATCATAAATTCTTCGATCACTATAGTTATATAACTTTTTCAAGTGTAGATTTTAAAAAACACAAACTTAGTATTTAAGAAATTAAAATCAGGTCAAAATTTCACAAATAAGTCATATAGATTTATTCTAACATAATACTATACCAAATTCATCCGGTCAAACATGAATTGGACAAATTAATCAGTAACTGATTTTGTTATGGAAGGGATAAGGTGGATATTATAGATTTGGAAACAAAAGATATGATTTGTTGAAGATATGACACATTTTTGAATTTGATTTTTTTTGGTAGAATGTCACAAGTTTGAAATTTGAATACTTAAATTTAAAAAAAACTAAAGGATTATGTAAGCTTAGATAATACGTAGTACTGATTTGATTTGAGATCTTTATGGTTTTTTTTCCTTATAATTTTTTTTCCTAATAATTTAAATTTGTACATAATGTATGTAGTTATACTACTATAGTACGTATTTCATTAGATACAATCATTTTTCCCTTATAAACTATATTACACGGATTTTTTTGGTTGAAATATCCTCCACACAATTTCCTCTCTATTGTTTAGTATAATTTCATATTTGAATCATTTAAGCATTTCATCATTTTTCCTTTTATATTGTTTCTACCATTTAGTCTTCATCTTCATTGAAGAGTACAAATGGATAAATCGATCATGAGGAGGATGAAGAGTATAGATCGATCATTGAAGTGCAACCATAAATCAATAGCCGTTTCAATGAAAAATCGGTAAATTAATTTGAAGAGCAACAACATGAGAACTTGAGAAGATGAAGATGAAGAGTAAAATCAATAACAAATATTAAAAGAAGCAAAAAATTTTATTAAACATGTTTTTTAAGCAATTTAGAGTTAAATTAATCAGTACTTTGTAATTGTAGTTAAATATGACATGTAATTGATAAAGAAAGACATAATATGACGTGACATATGACATGGAAAAAATGATATGACATGGCTTAATGTTAATGTAACATGTGGCAAAATCCGATGTGGCATAATGTATGAACGCCATGTGGAAAACGCTGAGGTGACGCAATGAGAAGACTTTAATCCTTAGTGGTTTTAAATATATATAATAGATTCCCACAACTTTGGCCTTCTTTACCCATTTCCATAATGCATATTTTTAAGGCAAAATTGCAAACAATACCCTTTTGGTATTGGCGTGGAATTGCTACCACCAGGTTTTTAATTGTTAAGTTAGAATTTGAATGAAATTATGGCATTAGCTCGGTAATGTAAGCCACTATCGCTAGTTGTGCAAGCCCTTTTAATCCCCATCTATCAATGTCTCCACATTTGCAAGGATGTTTCAACTTTCGATATTTGCTTTTACCCATATGTCCTTTTCTTCTTCTTTTTTTCTTTTTTCTTTTCTTTCTTTTTACTTTCTCTTTTAGCTTTAGTGCTAATTTGCACTGTTGTGTGTAGCCTTTTCGGTCTAGCTTTTTGAGTAGTCTGATGTCTCTTGGGTTGTTTTGAGCGCATTTCATCTAAGTCTGGATTGTCCCCATCCTGACCCCTAGATTATGTGTTTACGAGTTCCCTTGGGTAAATGTTGTTGTTGTTGTTGTTGTTGTTACTGTTGCTTTTACCCATATTTCCCTGCTTCTAATTCCATCTCCCTTACTTATAATTTTACTTTAATCCATCATGAAATTGCATCTTTACCCACCCTTGTCATTTCTTTTAGACTCCGCTCGATAAAGTATGTACTTAGAGCATGGTTAGCGGTTGCCCATTTTTTTGGTCATGGACAATTATATTAATAAAATAATAGATAAGACATTTTTTTGGAATAAAAAAATTGAAGGTTGGCCTTCATGGTGACTAATTCTAAATTGGTCTTTATATTTCTCATTGACAAGTGTCCATATACTCAATTTTTTATCTTTTTTCATACAATCCATTAAAATAATAATATAATGTATCATTATTATAAGTTGAAAGCCAAATTTTTTGGCTAACCATTAAAAGTGCTCTTATATGAGTTGACATTAAAATTATTGTAGTTGATGGGTTGTTAAAATTATTGTAGTTGATGTTAAGATTGAAATTTTGGTAGTTGATGTTAAAGTTGAAATTGTTTTTAAATTGGGTGTTTGGAATAGGAAAAGAACATAAGTTTTCATACGCTCTTAAAATATTGGGCAAGGCTCGCTATTTTTTGGTGGATTTAAGCTTCTTACTTATGTTTTCCAGTATGCTTCGATAAGCTCTGATAAGCTTTCATTTTTGCCGAACACATTTACTAACTTTTTTTTCATTATGCTTCGATAAGCTCTGATAAGTTTTCATAAGTATCATTTAAGTACCGCTGAATAGAGTCTTAGCCTTTTACTTCCACTCATTTTCCATCTTTTTCATATTTTCAATCGAATAGACCTGTTTAGTGCCAAGAAAATCTATGTGGCCGGGACAATTAGCACGGTCACGAAGAGAGGCCTACACAATTCACCCTTAAACTAAAGCACCAATAATGAACACTATGCGGAGGAGAACCAAGGTGAAGGGAGACAAATAAATAAAGGGAAATTCCTTTTGGTATACCTCGGTTCTGAACAATTTCTTTTGGTATTCTAAGAAAAAAGTTTTTCCTTTCGGTACCCTTGTGGTTTATACAATTTCTTTTTTTGCAACCAGAACCTATTTAATTATATCCATTTTCCATCATATAAATATAATTTTTGTTTAAAATTTAAATAAAAAATCAAAACACTAATAAGTGGAGTTGCGTCGCTAAGCTACACGACCTCCACAACTTCGCACCTCCGCCCACCTACTCCGACTAGGTGGGCGGAGGCGCGGAGTTGTTATATTTAAGGTGAAATTAAATAATTTATAGAGTCAACTATCTAAAACCACCCGTAAAATAGGTCATATTCCACTTAACCACCCGGAATATGCCTAATAATTTTTAACCACCCGTAAAAGACCCTCCGTTAGCAAAATGCCACCTGCCGTTACTTCCCCCGTTAAAATCGTGGCAAAACCACCCGTAAGATCTCATATACCCCTCTATCTAATAATTTGTGACCGGGACACCGACTACAATGGGTGATTTGGCGCGCGAAAAACCTCACCCCATGCCCACTCCATAAAACCGAATCCAAGAACCCTAAAATACACAAATCAGCCCCAATCATCAAAACCCTAAATTACACCAAATCAGCCCCAATTCTCGAAGAACCCTAAATTAAACAAAACCGAGTATGTCCACATCTAGCATTTCGAGCTCCAATTTCCAGCCCCAATCATGTTATCGTGGGCATAAGGCTAAGCTATCGACCGCACGTACAGAGAGGAATTGGGGGCGAAGGTTCTTGGGTTGCCCTTACTATGCAACCTCAAAGAAATGCAAGTACTTCGTGTGGGTGGACGAAGAGTTCTCTGAAAGAGCAATTTCTGTCATCCACAACCTTTTAAAGGAGACAGAGCAGCTTAAGACTTCACTCCATGTGCAACAAACTGAATTGCAAAAGTTGGGGCACGAAGTTGGCCATGCTAGCAGAGTAATTGATGCGTTGAAGATGGAGAAGGAGGCATATAGGAAGGAAGCAGAAAATGTTGCTGTCAGATTTAGGGCTCATGATCAGAGAAAGCTAAATGTTGTAATATGTTTCATTATTGGTGCAATGTTGTTGAATGTGATCATTGTAAAGTTGTTGATTTGAACAATGTAATGGAAGTGTTGTTTGATTGAATTGGAAGTGTTGTTTGTTGTCAAATGCCCTCAATTGAATGCTTTAATTTTGCAACTGACAAATGCTGTCATTTTGCTGTCAAATATATCTAAGTTTGCAAATCAAATGTTGGTTACAAACTCAGCTTTGTGCAACGAAATGTTGCTCTCATTTTGCAACTGAGAAATGCTCTCAAATGTTGGTTACAAATGATGTCAGAGAGGAATCAAATGTTGCTGTCATTTTGCAACTGAAATGTTGCTCTCATTTTGCCGACATAATACACCAATACCAGTGGTCCATGCACCAAAGCTGTCAAAATCCTAACTAAACAGAGCTTCCATAAAACACCAAACACAAATGGAGAGGCACAAAATGGCTTTACTGTCATAACACCAAACACCAAATGCACCATAGCTGTCATAATACATACAAAATAGGCAACTCCAAATGGCTTTACTGTTAGTGCAAAAGAGGTACAAATGGAGATGTCTAAATTGTCTAAAGCAGCATAGAAATACCATCAAAGTTTTCCTAGTTGCATCAAAGTTACAAAAGCGGCAACATAGGTAAAAACACCATCCAAGTTTTCAGCAAAGTGATAGAAGTTTTGTTAAGACATCACCAAATACACCAAATACTGTCAAATGCTCTAATTTTTGCCATGCTTCTTAGGGGAACGCCTAACCACACTTGCAAGTGAGCTTCTGGTTGCAATCATCTTGGTTTTTTTTCTTGTAGCAGGTTTGAAGACCTGGCCTTGAGTTCCTCCTACAGGTTGTTGTGGTTGGCTTCTTCCTCCTTCATGTGGGGTGCTCTGACTCTCTCCTCCTTGTTGTGGGGTGCATTGGCTTCCTCCTCCTTCATGTGGGGTGCTTTGACAGCCTTGTCCTTGTCGACATCTCAAGCTATTTGCAACACCAATATATTTTGGAGCTGATGAAGACACAAAGGGTGGGTGCCATCCAAACTGCACATTGTGATCCTAGCACAACATGACATGCAAAAGTTAACAAAAAATTAACACATGCTCTACAAAAAATGAACACATACGAAGTTGACTTACCATTGATCCACCAGACTCCACATTGGTCTGAGACAAATACACTTGAGCACCAGTTTGAGTCCCTTCAGCACCATTTTGAGTCCTCCCTTGACCACCACTTTGAGTCCCTAGACCACTAGTTTGAGTCCCTGGACCACTTGTTTGAGTCCCTTGAGCAGTTGTTTCAGTCCCTTGAGCAGCACTTGAAGTCCCTTGAGCAGCAGATCCCTTGCAAACATACATATATGCATCTCAATGTATGAAATTTTTAAGAAAGAAAATAACAAAAATCCAAACACTACACACATATCTTTCTAATGTACTTTCTCTTGTGACTCCCAAAGGTGACAGTAGCTGGATTTGATGGCCTCCCACCCTTGTTTGGAACTCTTGGAGGCTCAGGGCCTTTGGGTGGATTATTGCACTTATTCTTGTAATGCCCACTCTGCCCACAATGAGAGCATTTTGATTGCCCCACAACTCTCATCCTCTTCTTTGCTCTTTATGAGGCAGTCTCCTCCCCTTGCTCCCTTCTTCTAACTTTGTGTGGTCTACCAGGCTGCACAACATACACAGGAGGCTCAGGTGGTGGGTAACTTGTCTTCTCCCATTGTAGTTCTCCAAGCATTGGGTTGATCATGATTCCATAAGCCCTTAGGTAAGTGTCCTTGTGGAAGTATGGATGCACAACTTCTTCAAGTGGGCGCCTTTCTTTGAGCATACATGCCATTGCATGGCAACAGTGACGGACGCAGAGCTTTACGAGAGTGGGGGCACAACTTATAATTGTCGACCTGCGTTAATTTGTCGTTGGTCGATGATAACTATATCGTATGTTTTATCTTATGAATTTTACCATTTGTTAAAATAGTCTTTAGTTTATAGCGTATCTTTTAAAATTATATTAGTAACATGATAGAGATAGAATATATAGACTTGACTTGAATACTTTTTGGTTGAATACTAGACATCCTAACATTTAAATTAAACCAAGTAGGCTATTAAATTTTATGTAACTAATTTACATTTATTTAGATATAAATTTTATTAAAAAAAATATTTAAAATAAAAATAATAAATTACAATCTGGACGGGAGTGGGGGCACGGGCCCCCACAGGCCCCCGCCCCCGTCCGTCACTGCATGGCAACATGGAATTCCAGTGAGATCCTACCTGTAGCACCCACAACTCTTGCCACTCAAGTCCACCACATATGTCCTTCCCCTATGGTCAACCTCCCACTTTGAATCCCCACCCCAATATGGTGTACAACACCTCACAACTTCCCTGGTTGCAAGCTCAGTTCTCTTAATCACATTTGGAGTGATTGATCTCTCATACTGCCTCATCCCTTGGCGCTTCTCTTGTAGCCTCTTCATCAGCTTCCTCCTAATCCACTCAAACATTGATAAAATTGGCAAATGCCTTCCAATCAATATCCACTTGTTAAAGCTCTCACAGATGTTGTTAAGCAACATGTCTGACTTTGTATAATCCTTGAATGCATGCCTTGACCATGTACATGGATTGGCATCCATCAAGTACTTGTGTGCATCTTCACTCAATTTTTTCACCTCTTCCATTGCATACTTGAAGTCATGCTCAGTGAAGGACCTAGCTGCCGCCCAGACTGCATCTTTGAATGTTTTCCCTGGCCACCTTGCTTTGAAGTTGTTATAGAGATGCCTCACACATACCCTTGTGTCACAGCCAGTAGCAACATCACTGAGTGCCTCTAGGAGCCCCTGCAAGTATGTAAATGAATTCAAGTGAGACATGAAGCTATATATGTAAGTGTACTATAACTGGAACATTGATTACATAAATTTACCTTTTGCCTATCAGACATAAAGGTGGGATTGCAGTCTCCAATATCTCTCATCAAGATCTCTAGGAACCATGCCCAAGTTTCTTTCCTCTCTACTTCAACAACAGCAATAGCAATAGGGAATATGTTGTCATTCCCATCTTTCCCAATTGCACACAAAATTTGCCCTGTGTATGCCCCTCTGTGATGGCATCCATCAAGCCCAACCAATGACCTACACCCTTGCATGAACCCTTTTTTGCAAGCCTCAAAGCACACATACAGCCTTTGAAATAGTGGCCTCTCTGGATCATCAAGACAGACATGAACAAATGCAGAACTCCTTTCATTCCATCTCTTGATGGTGGCAGCATAATCCCAAACTTTTCCATACTGGACCTTGGCATCACCTTGAGTCTTGAGAAGTGCCCTCAATTTTCCTTTCCAGGCTTGGCAATATGTGATATTCACACTATGGTCTCTTTGAACAGCATTGATAAAAGCTTTCAACTTCTATTGTGGATCATCTCTATAGTACTCCAAGTACTTATGTGCTAGCCACACAGAATTAACCTTTGAGTTCACATGTTGCCATCCACACTCATGCTTCCCACAGAAACACTTAAGCTGAAATGACCCATCTGACCCCATCTTTCTAGCAGTAGCCTTAAACCCACATAGAACCTTATTACACACACACACCTTATCCTACCATGCACCTTCTTACACTTGCACCTATGCATACAGTAAGCTGAAACCTTGCTCTTATCATTGTGCAAGTAATAGAAATCCCCTCCATTCTCTATAGAGTATTGCCTAAGAGCCCTTCTAAAAATTTCATTTGAACCAAAGACCATGCCCCTCTTGAACTGAATTTTTTTGGTGAAGTCAACTAAAGGATTAAATTCTGCATACCTTTGGTTAGTGCCACCACCATCAGAATCACTCAAGCTCCTTAATCCATCATCCGAATCTTCAATAGCTCTCTCCTCACCATGCACACCTTCACCACTAGCTGGGATCCCCACCCGAGTGCTTGCCTCACCAAAATCATCCATAGTTGGATCTACAATCTGCTCAAACAAATCATCATCTTCACCCTCTGTTTCTACAAACTCAGCTTCATTATCTGATGACGAGCTCTCTTCCCCTAAGACCACAAAGCCTCCACCACTCTCAAAACTGTACTCTAGATCTAGGTTGGTGGGGGGGTTGAGGGTTTGGGTATTGCCTGCTTGCCCCTTGTGGCTGTTTAATGGAATTGTTCCCACATTGGGTTGGGCTGAGATTTGTTGGGCCTTGCTGCCTTAAGGCATTAGGACTGAGCTCATTCCCTTGCACAATATAGAGGTGCACCATCCTATCATGACCAACAGCCCTAACCATGTCCATGGTGTCAATATCCCCATCTATATATGTAAGGCCATCCTCTATTTTCATTCCAGGTCTTGAAAACAACATCTCTTTCACATCCATCACTCCTATTTCTTCATTAATCATGGACTCTAACACAACCTTTGAGACCATGTCTGGGTCAACATCATTATACACATGCACCTTGCCTTTTCTATAGAACAAATGGCCTAGTTGAGAGATGTAGAAACTGCCCTCATACATGAATCTAATTGAGACCATGGGTTCCTATAATATTAAGAGGCAATAATAACAGTGACTAAATCAATAAGCATGACTAAGCACAATTAAACTATGAACAGTGTATACACAATAAATAATGGCCACAATGCATGTTTTTGACAAAGCAAAAAAAGAATATGTGCTTCTCATTCAATGTATTGTAACTGTCACATGGAAATGCATAAACTAAGCTGTCAACATAGTGCTAATATGGTCCCACGTGCCTCAACATTCACAAAGTGTTAAAAAGTTGACAGAGCATGCATATATTACTCAAACAGAGAGTGCACGAAAATGAGCTTCCAAACAACTGTGAGCAAGAGAGCATGATTCTTCACTACAACTACGCCTATGCACAAAAGAGCACGAAAATGAGCTTATCATCGTGTAGCAGGAGGTGGAGTCTAAGCTATCGAAGGTCTGTCCCAAACAAGTTCTTCGCAAGCCAGCCCTAGCCCTAACTCCTTGTTCGACAAATGCAGCTCCAATCCAACGCAATTTCTTCGCAAAACACAAGGGATTCAACTCGCATAAGCCTTAATCGGAGCGCAGATCCAAAAGCCCCATGCTTTCGCCAGTAAAATCGCTCGATTTTTCGCAGAGTTGGTGAGATGGAGGAGGGTGAGGGTGGTTTAGCGGGATTATGAGAGGCAACCGGTAACAATGGGGGTTTTGAAAATGGGTCAACAGGTCAAAGGGTAAAAAGAAGGGCATTTTGGTCTTTGCCACGATTTTAACGGGGGAAGTAACGGCAGGTGGCATTTTGCTAATGGAGGGTCTTTTACGGGTGGTTAAAAATTATTAGGCATATTCCGGGTGGTTAAGTGGAATATGGCCTATTTTACGGGTGGTTCTAGGTAGTTGACTCTAATTTATAATATATAGGGTAAAATTTCAGATGTTATGTATGTGAAAAAACAATTTTAAAGATTAAAATCCATTATCCAAGGTAGTTGCAATTTTTTAAAATCACCAAGCATAAGTTAGTTTGGAATAATGAACAATAGTATATATTAATTTTTTTGATCAAATATTTAATAGGGGTAATAAATATGGCCATGTACATAATTAACTTTATAGATCTTAAGATCGCTACCAAAAGTTTATTATATTTTCTCAATTTTAATTATCCAAAGTAATTAAATGCATGAGTGCATTTAAAATGACATCATAAAATCCCTTCATATTTAATATTTAATGTACTAAGAATCTAAGATATCGGATCTGTCAATTGACTTTTTTCTAACTAGGTCTAGAATGCCCCCATCCTAACTAACTAGATCTTGTTGTTGTTGTTGTTGTTGTTGTTGTTGTTCACTGATATTCTAGAAACCTATTCCTATGTAGTCCTTTGTGCATTACAAAGATATCAAGCCATATATACCACCTAGGAACACGAGCTTTTTTACGAAAAAATAAGCAAGTTACAAAAACCACTTGACTATAAATCTTATAATCAAATCAATCTAAAAGAATCATACCTGGTTTGGGAATCAGCCCTTTAATAGCATCAAAGTTTTTATAGGTGTAGCCAACAAAACATAGATATTTTGGATCTTGTAGCATCTGGTATGAATTAAAAAGTGGAGGGCAAAATGTTGGCTAACCGTCTAAACCAATAAACAAGAGAAAAATTATGAAGATATTTTGACACCAAAGAAGGTATATACATGAAAAGTAAATACAATACATTATAAGAAGTACACAAGGACATCATTTCTTGTTGGAATTGGAGGGTTCAACTAGGTAATAAAACAGAAGATGCAGCAGGATCAGGTTTTGTTTTTTCTTAAACAGCAGAAAGATCATTTTCATAAATTCAAAATAAGTCCACAATATTGCACCTCATCAAATTTCATGAAGTTCTGAGTGTCTAGTTCTCCCTCCACCTACGGTTGAAATGTTGCATCCATTTTGTAAAGTTTATCCCATGCCACACCATTAAACCATGGATGAACCTAAAACAGAAGCTCATAAGATGATTCCAAAAAAGAAGCAAGAGATGAGATTTTACAAAACAACAACAACAACTGTAACACCCCTATTTTGAAACCATGGGTATTACATGCCAGTGACTTCGGATTTTTCCATCCAAAGCCACCCAAGGCGGTAGGTAACATAACTCGATTCATATAAAACGAAATAATGAACTTATATTACATCAAAAGTGATCCAACGTTCGATACATGATTGGAAGTCAATGATCAATGATACAAAATAACAATGTTTGAGTGAAGAAGACATATAAATTGTTTTGCAGCGGAAGTAAAATTACGGTTAAGAGATTCTTCACAAAAACAAAATAGGAAATTCCAAAATGTTTAAAATAACTTGAACCTCTTAAAAATCTTCATTCCTTTAAATCCTAGAGTCTTCGTCTTTGGGTCTTCGACAAACCTGTCTTTACTTCCTGATATTTCCATAAAAGCAAGAAATACCAGCCGACCAATGTCGGGAAGAAAAGAAAGTGGTATTAGTCTAACGCGAGACTAAGCAAATGGTAGAATATGACTAGGTTCTTAAAAGGCTAAGTATATCGGCATCAAGGTTCAAAGGGAGCTGAGCGATGCCCGACAAATCAGGTTCTTTTGAGGTGAGAGTGTGATATATTTTGGAGAACGAGGCTTTATTCGAATACAACTCAGATAATAATGAAAGGAACAAATCCGAAGGAAGGTGAGTAACAAGCTTTCTTTTGAGAATATGAAATCACAAGAAGGTGATTCCTGGGAACGAAAAATGATTAAGATTTTGTTGGGAACTTATTAATACACATCAAGGTTTAGTAGAAACTTACACCGACTTATCTTCTCTGAGTAATACAACAATACATTTTATTGTAACGATTTCCGGATGTGGCAACTCATAAGAGTCAAGGGCCACACCCAATACATTCCTCGTTCATTAATTATTGTGCATAGGGCACTTATCTTGCATTAATGACAAAACAGTGCAATCAGTTATCGATTTTTAGATGCAGCAACCCAAAACGGGTCAAGGGCCACATCGGAGAAGGACGGAGTCCTTAACACCTAGCTAGGGTGTTGTCACCTCTCTACGCTGGTAGAGCAGGCAGAGTCATGACCCAGTATTAGGGTATAGGCACATCCTAATACATCTTTTTAAGAGGTGTAGCAGAGACAAGTCTCTCACCCCTAATGACTATCCTAGTCCATAGCAAAGTCTCGAAAATAGATTTGAAACAATCAGAGGCCACAATCATCGGTCCTAAGTCCATGGGCTAGCGCAATGCAATAATATAAATAATAATGGGTCATTATTTCTAAGCAGAAAATAACCCTATGTTCATTTTATGTAGCAAACAAGGTGTTCCCAACAATTATATAGATATTAAACGGAATGGAAGAAAATTCACGTTTAATCGTAAAGAGCAAGAGAACCATCCACTTGCCTTAGATTTTCAAGATCGGAGTTCTACGGGTTCGTTTCGCGAGCGTACGACGATCCGAGCACTCGACCTAAATTAGGCGTGGTTTCCAAAACGAGCGAACACGAAATTAATTAGTATTTAATTTACTTCTTGATTTGAAGATATTATTTTCGCTAATTATCGTTTTCTTCATAAGAATTCGTGAGGTGAAAATAAATTGTTTCTCGTTAACGATTTACGATTTATTTTTACCCGACGTTCAAGGAACCGTTTCTTAAACCCTTTATAAAATAATTTTAAGGCTTCCAACAATAATAACTTAATGTTTCGCAGTAAGGGTAAAATAAATAATTACTTAGTTTATTTATTTACTAGCAAAACCGGATTTTAATTGCTAACTAAGAAAAGAACCCATTAGACCTTGATTAACCTTAATGATCAATTCCAAAATCCGGTACCAACACTAACTAGAAAAGTCTTACTGTTCACCTTCTTTTTGTTTTCGTTGCTCTGCCTTTGCAAACTGCAACTCACGCACAACACACACGACACACTCGGCAACGCCAACGACAACCCGGCAACGACGACGACCACGACGGCGGCTACGCTCGGCACCGGCAGCGACCTTCGGCCGGCACCTGGCGATGGGCGGCGGCGACGAGCAGGGGCGGACTGCGGCGACGTGAAGGAGCGGCGACGACGGCGGATGAGCTGTGGCTGACTGCGGGCAGGGGATGACGGCGTCGGAACAGGGCAACGACACGGCGAAGGAGGCGACGAGCCGGGTGGCGGCGACGAGAGGAAACGGGTCTCGTACCCAGTGGTGAAACAGAGCAAATGAAACGGGGGAAAGGTTTTACTAACTTGCCTCAGTGCACTTCATTTAAATAGAAAGGGGAAATGGGTTTTACTAAATGGCATGCAGACAAAAGGTGTATCATGTATACGTATACATGAAAACAAAAGTAATGATGATGAATAGGATTTTCCCTGATTTCGTGTGATCAGAAACTCGGTTTGCTGGCATACAGCAATTGAACGGAAGAAGTACAAGTTGATCCGATCTCAGTCTCGTCAGATAAATCGGCTTCGTCCCATAACTTATCAAAGAGCTCCCGCAGCTCAACTGGTAAGGAAAAGAAAAGGGGTCGGAGAGGTTGGGGGTTCGAGTCCCACTTGATCCCCTAATCTCCCTTTTTATTTTAGGCTATTAATAGGTTGGGTTTAATTAGTTATATATATAAAAATAACTACCCCATTATTGTATCTGTTACTCGTCTGTTAATTGTTTTCCTCTTTCATTAAATTTCTTCTTTCTTAATTCTTTCTTTTTATATCCTTAAATGATCTATTTCAAAATAACAATCCAATATAAGGACCCGTTTTTCCATAATTGAATTTGAACAAGTTTTACGCTTAAATGGGCGAGGAATTTACTATTGACGACATTTTGATCGTTGTACGAATAAGGATTTTAAGAAAACTTTATTTCTCTTATTTATAAAAATAGCGGTTATTACAACAACATCTACCCAGGGACTCCCGCAACATGGAGACGAGCAGTATATAGGTTATGGGGTCTATATATATACTATGGCTCAAATCATATATAGCCCCTTGTACTTTCACAAAATTGCCACTTAGACACCCCTCATTTGAATTGGTCCTATTGGACACTCGAACTTATGATTTTGTACCCATTGAACACCTCGCACGCCAACTCATAATACACGTCATTACACATTTTTTTACTTAATCCACCTAATCACTCTTATTTAGACAGATCAGCAGTCCACATAAGCAACTTAAAAAAAATTCAATAGAAATTTCTCAAAATCGTGACGACCGTTGTAGTCGGGTTGTCTGGTGTCGGGAGGGGTTGTTGCGGCCGTCGGCGAGGAGAAGTCCGGGCTGTGTAACCCTAGATCTGAGAGAGAGAGCGGCGAGAAGAGAGAAGGAGTCGGCCGTCGGCGAGGAGAAGTCCGGGCGTTGTAACCCCAGATCTGAGAGAGAGCGGCGAGAAGAGAGAAGGGTTAGTCCGGTGGGGTCGTGGGAAAGCGAGGAAGAGGAGTCGTCGGCGTCGCCTGCAGATCCGGAGTAGAGGTGGGCGAAAGAGGGGTCGTCACCGTCGGGTTGCAACGCTGGAGCGGAGGTCGCCTGCAGATCTGAGAGGAAGGAAGGCGGAGGGGAAGCAAGATCGTCCGGAGATGGCCAACTGTCGAGTGGTGGTTGACGTCGGGGCTAGGGAGGCGAAGGTGAGGCTGGGCAGGAAGGGGGCCGGATCGAATTGCAAAAGGGTAGAAGAAGGAGGCAGGGGACTGAGAAGAAAGAGAAGATGGATTGGGTGGGGGCACATTCAGAATTTTTTTTTTTAAGTTGCTTACGTGGCTTGCTCAAGAGTGATTAGGTGGATTAAGTAAAAAAATACATAATGACGTGTATTACGAGCTGGCGCGTGAGGTGTTCAATGGGTACAAAATCATAAGTTCAAGTGTTCAATAGGACCAACTCAAAGGTGGGGTGTCTAAGTGACAATTTTGTGAAAGTACGAGGGGCTATATATGATTTGAGCCTATATACTATTATGGAGTGGCCATTCATTCAGCACTTACTTAGGAATCTGTTATGGGAGGGGAAAGGTCTTTGTGGTATGTGAAGGATTTGCAAGATGAATTCTTAACATTTAGGGAAGTTCTTTGGTCTGATGTATTAACCATCACAGTGAAGTCGTGGACTATTGGTATCCAGGCGGTGCAGTAGTGGAGATAACAGCATTGCAACATTAGAGTTACTATTGTCTTTACATCAATACTTCACCCAAAACAAAAAAAAATAAAAACAATTAGAGAGGAGTCATCAATGTGACAAGAGGGGGAGAATTTTAAGTGTTGTATAGATAGAAGATAGATAACTATGGAAATATGATGATATTTTTTATTTAATTAATGAAACAATTGATTAATACGACAAGGTTTAAGAGGCATGTAAGAGGGTGAAGATATTACCTTTGGTCCTCATTAAAACGTAGTTTTACCTTTGACTAAGTGCAAAGACTATGTTCATCAAACATAGTTTTTTGGAAAAACAATTGAGACTCTAGGAACATCTCTATAAAGGAAATATGAGTATGATCGTCTTTTTATAGTACACCTTTTCATTTTTTATATCTCTCTTCATTTTGATTAAACTTGATCTAAAGTCAAGAGTACATGCATAAATTAGCTTTTGTTTTATACACAGCGACATTCATACTTTATTATGTTAGATATTAATGCTTGATAGTGATGTTTCTTTTGAGTGTGAAGTTGCTTATAGAATACTTAAATAAGCTTATTTGTGATGAGTGATGAGAGTAAAAAGTGTGTAGAAGTCCACAATTAGGGGTGATAGATTTTTCTTAAATGCATGATAGATTTTTCTTAACCATTGTGGATGACTTCATTAGTACTACATGGACTCACCTTCTTTCCCACAAAAGTACTGCTCTCTCCATTTTTAAAGCCTTCATATTCTTTTATCACAAGCAATTTAACAACCAAGTCCTCATTATTAGATCGGACAACGGTGGAGAATTTTGCAATGACGAAGCCAAACATAACTTTATAGTCAATCGAATATCCCACCAAACCACATGTATAGACACACCTCAACAAAATGGAGTGGTTGAGAGGAAACAAATACACCTTCTTGAGACATTCCACGCCCTTCTTTACCATTTGAATATTGGGGAGAGTGCATATTGACAACCACCTACCTCATTAACCGCTTTCCATTTTCTAGTTGAAGCTTCATCGCACCTTATGAAAATTTTTACCATCATCCTCTATCCTATTCCCACCTTAGACCTTTGGGATGCTAGTGTTTTGTGTCCACTTTGAAGAGAAATAAAACCAAATTTGATCCCTAAAGTAGTCCATGTGTGTTGATAAGATATGCACATTCTACCAAATGATACAAAGTCTTTGAAATTGAAACAAAGAGAATTCTGGTTTCAAGGGATGTGTAATTCCATGAGAAAAATCTCCATTTCATCTTCCATCTACTAAACCACATGGCTTCACTTCTCCTCTACTCTCTAGCACTCTTGATTCTTTCTTCTATCAAGATAAAACACAAATTCCAACTCCCGCACCAGATCATTTACTACAACCTGAATTTTCAAAAACTCCTGATTTCACTCCATCAACTGAACCTCCTCAAGACACCACATCCAACGAACCAACCCCAACCGAATCACAAGCATAAGGCCAAATCGACCCCATCGATTACCAAGCCCCACAAGAAGAAATCACCCATCATCTTGATATGAGATCTTCTAGGCAACACAAACCCCCAAGTTACCTATGGGATTATCTATGTAACTTTGTTGATGTAGCATTACAATTCCCTCTCATAAATGGCTTCTCTAAGCCTCTATTCACCCTTGTCATTTTCTCTACCTTTCACCAAAACACCTACACAAAACCAAAAACCTATCTCTAAGTAACTAAGGATCCAAACTGGATAGTAGCTAAGAACAGGGAAATAAAGGCCGACCTAAACTACTAACAATGCTTGGAAAGTTGTCAACCTTATTGCAGGTAAAAAAAATCATATGTCGACGAGTCTACAATGCTAAGCTCAAGTCTAATGGAACATTGGAGAGACTTAAGAAGAGACTGGTAGCAAAGGGATGCACCCAACAATATTTCCTAGACTTCGAGGAGACGTTTTCTTCGGTGGTAAGAGCATCTCCAAGAGATGCTCCAAAGCTTTCTCCAAAATGGGGAAAAAATAGCTACTTTCTCCAAAAGAAAATTGCTCCAACTCCAACAATTTTTCCATTTTGGAGAATTAATATTTATTGAAGTAAAACATGATTGGATGAAAGAGTTGAAGAGGTAGGAAAAAGCAACCTTTTACATTTAATTAACCAAAAAAAATAAAAAGAAAAGAAAACATTAATTGCAAATTCACAATATGGAGCAAGTAGAGAAATCCCCAAATTTGGAGAACCCACCATGAGTTTTGGAGATCTTCTCCATTTTGGAGATCACTTTGGAAAATCTGTTGGGGCCAAAATTAGGACAAAAATCTCCAAAATCACATCTTCTAAGAATTTGGAGATGCTGTTGGAGATGCTCTAAGGATGCCTATCATAAGAAGTCTTATCTCACTAGCTCTTTGCAGAGGTTGAAAGATAATCCAACTCAATCTCGACAACGCGTTTCTACATGGGGGTATTCTTGAGGAAGTTTATATGGAGATGCCAAGGGGGATGCCTAACCCAAAAAATAAAAGTGTGTCTTTTTAAGAAAAGTCTCTACAGCCTAAAACAAGCTTCGAGGCAAATGCTTTCACAAGCTGGTCACAACCTTGACCATGTTGAATTTTGTTCAATCAAGGCATGACTCATTCTTGTTTCTCAAGCAAAGAGACGCATGGATCACTGTGGTTGCTCTCTACGTTGACGATATATTAGGTATAGGGTCTTAGATTTCAGAAGTCAACCACCTGAACCAAACCTTGCATTCCCTCTTCAACATACCAGATTTGGGAGAACTGAGTTATTTTCTTGGCATGGAAGTAAACCGCCAAGAAGGAGAGCTAATTTTGAGCCAGTAGAAATTTTCTAAGGAGATTGTTCTAGATGCCAATGTAGAAAACATGAAGAGTAAAACAACACCGTTCCCACCAATATTCTAAAAAACGCTAGGCGCCTTCTAGGCGGAAAGGGACCGCCTAGTGTCTAGGCGGTCTAAACGGTTGCCTAGGTGGCCTAGACGGACACCTAGGCACCGCCTAGGCAGGTTAAAAGGCTAGGCGGACGAGGACCGCCTAACGCCTAGACAGGGCCTAGACTGGGCCTAGAAGGGATTTTTAGAACACTGGTTCCCACTTAACTTCAAACCTGGTGAGGGAGAAGAGAGCAATGTACTGCGGGCCGTCTCCACATATAGGAGCTTAGTTGGAAAATTAGATACTTGATAAATGCGAGGCCATACATCTCTTTTGTTGTCTAAGTGTTGAGCCAATTCCTACAGAAGCCTCGAGTTATCCATATAGAGGCCCTTATGCACGCAGTTTGCTATGTGAAGGGAACTTTACACTTTGGGTTGATATTCAAGCTAGGCGATAGGATTATTCTTCAAGCTTTTTAGACTCAGACTGGGCAGCTTGCCCTACAAGTCGACAATTGGTGACAAGTTATGTGATTCTTCATGGATCCAACTCCATCAGTTGGCATTCTAAGAAACAAGCGATAGTTTCACATAGCTCATCACAGGCCGAATATAGAGCCATGTCACAAATAGTCACTGGGATAACATTGTTCGTGCATTTACTTCAAGAGCTCTGTAAGACAAATATGAAACCGGCCAGTAACTTTACATTGTGACAACAAGTTTGTGACTCACATCGCCAAAAATCTCATTTTCCATGAGCAAACGAAGCATTTGGAGATCGATTGCCACTTCACACAAGAGAAGAGCATAGATGGCCTATTGCAACTCTCTTACTTGGCAACCTCTTATCAACTTGTAGACGCCCTAACCAAGATTCTTCCCTTTGCGCATCATCAGGAATTACTCACTAAGCTGGGAATGCCGACTGACTCGCACCACCAACTTGAAGGAGGATCTAGCATTTTGTTACTGTCCAGTTTCTTTCTCTTTCTGTTTGTTACAACATAGTGTTTTGTATCTTTTCTTTAGCTTAGTTTTAGCTTTCAGTACGCAATGTTTTGTTTGTGCAACTAGCTAGTATTTACGACACTTTATGCTTTTGCTTTAGTGGATTTTTACTTTACCGAAACCTAATATCCTTTTCACTCAACATGATTTGGTAGACACCTACCTCATATTATCAAAGCCACCTCCTTTTCAGATTGTTTCATTATCTGTACTAAAAGACCCATAAATGTGAAAAATATACTACGATTATATACGGATGAATGGATAACCATACATAGCTGCTAAACATCACAACATTTTTTCTTTTTTTTTTTCACACTTTACCAATTTCTTTACCATAAAACCCCTAATCTAACTTTGGAAAAAATCATTTAGTGTATAACTATATGAACATATGGAAATCTATTTAATATTCACCTATAAATCTTCTAATTTTAACTTACCATCAATAAACCATGTATGTCTTATGTATGGCTTAATTTCGTACCTTTATTTTCTAGTTGAACTTAGTTTATTACGTAGCTTTACATATAGGCTTTAGCACATTGAAGAACTTAGTTTATTACGTAGCTTTATATATAGGGTGTACAAATGATTGTTCTTTTTTCTTTTTTTTCGAGATTATTATTTTAAGTGTCCTTTATATTTTGTTTTTTATGATTAAAGAGTTAAAAGTACATTGTTAGAATAATTAGCTAAACTATTTGGGATATTTATTTTTATAAATCAATTCAGTATTTTTTTTCCCAAATATGGTTGATATGTTAAAGTTTAGTAAATCTATTTATTAATGGCAAGAATCTTATAAGATACTTCTTGATATGCTATCTTTTCTAGTTTTTGGTATTTAAAGAAAAAAAGGGTATTGAAGTAATTTCATGGTGTGATGTTTAGTAAAATGATGCGATGTATAGCATCTCACTAACCATATAGCCGAGAAGTTCTTATGATGGGTGACCATCATCAAGGTGAGACGTTTTAAGCCGGTCCTCAATTCGACAATTATTGCAAAACACCCCCGTTTAAATCACAATTACTACTCCAAGCGAGGGGTTACTTGCACGGCACCGAAGCAAACAACAAGTCGTGGGCTTGGAGAAAAATTCCTCCTGGTTGTGTTTGCATCGCATCAAAGCAACAGCCCGAAGAGTCCATTTCCTTCCTGATTCCTCGTCTCCGGGAACCTCTGAACGGCGATCGCGACCGAACAAGATGTTGCAAAGACCCAGGCGAAGGTGCGAGGGCACCGCTATGGGATCCATCGCCCTCGATCTCCGTCCCGGCCTTGGAATTGGCCCTTTCTCCCTCGGTACTTTTTATCCTCTCCATTTCTCTTTCTTTTCAATCTGATTTGTCCGTCGATTTCGTTCTGAGTTCCGATTGATGTTTAGTTCTTTGTTTCATGGATCTTTTTGACATTTTTGAGTTCCGATTGAACCTTAATTGCTTGTTCACTTGCGTCTTTGATTATTGGGGGGTTTTGGGATCTATGAGAGTTCTGATTGGAGTTCTGATTGGAGTTGGAGTTCTTATTACCTGTGATTTGATGACGTTGCAAGTTCTTCGTTTTGGTTTGTGTTATGTTTCCATTCGTTTGAATTGAGTGGTCTGCATGGCTTGAGCTGTGAGTTCTAATGATGTTTCAGGGATGCCGATTTCGGAAGCTTTTGCTCAAATTGAGCAACAGCCTAACATTTATGATGTCGTCCATGTCAAGTATTTTGAGGAGGTTCCCCCTTCTACCTTTCTATAGAAAATTTCTATGAAGTAGCTTACAAAATTACTGGATTACATATAGTAGTTAATTATGTATGAGTCTGTACTTTTCAGGTCCACAAGAATAAACCTATTCTGTTAGGGATTAATATGCTCTTCTGTTTTAAAACAGGATCCACTGAAGTTGGACATTGTTATTAGCTTTCCAGATCACGGGTTTCACATTCGATTTGATCCCTGGTCTCAGGTTCATATAGCTCATCTTCTTCCTTGAGAAAAATTGTTGTTCCTGTGCTCTTTGGAAGTGATACCATTTGACATGCTGTAATTCATAATATCCTTTTTGGATACGAAACTTAAGCTGATGTGGTAACTGAAATGTATAATTTCCATGGTGCTTGATTGTAGCTTGCAACGGCATTATTACATCTTCTAAAATGATGTTGCCATTGATATTGCAGCAAACTAAAAACATTCTTATCCAGTTTTGCTTTCATGTAAATTTTGATTCTTCTTTCCTTGAGTTTCATGTTTTGTTTACTCATGCTGTCTTATATAAACCTTACAGAGGCTACGACTGATTGAGATTTATGATGTCAAAAGGCTTCAAATGCGTTATGCCACCTCATTGATTGGGTAGGTTTTTATCTTTACCATGATCTACTTCTTCGGGAATAAGAAGAAATGATTATAGATCTCTTTCTTCTTTCAGGGGGCCTTCAACTCTAGCTACCTTTGTTGCTGTATACCAGCTATTTGGCCCGACATTTCCCGGCATTTATGACAAGGATAGAGGTGTTTATACTCTATTTTACCCGGTATGTTCTACCATTTTTTCATTATTTTGTAATTCCTGTTGATTGCTCTTTTGTAGTCACAAGTTCACTGAGCTAAGGATCTTGGTTTTCTTTTCTATAGGGATTGTCATTTTCTTTTCCTATTCCATCACAATATGCAGATTGTTGTAAGGATGGGGAAGGTATGCCTTTTTGAATAAGTGAATACATACTCAGGTGTAATCTTATTCCATTTAATGTGAGTTCAATTTGCTAAAATTTTCTTTGGATCAGCGGAGCTGCCTCTTGAGTTTCCAGATGGAACCACACCTGTTACTTGTCGCGTTTGCATATATGATGGTTCAACTGATAAAAAAGTAGGTGTTGGATCACTTATGGACAAAGCTGTTGCTCCTGTGCTGCCAGCAGGTAGCCTGTACATGGAGGAGGTCCATGTTAAGGTGTGAAACATCTATTTGAGTGCTCTAGGAAGAATGATGATTCACTCACCAAATTTTCTGCTTATGGAATTTGTAGGAGTTTTATCTATGTTGCATAGTAGTGCTGATGATGATATTATATCCTTTGGGCTATCCTCTTTGGCAGAAAGGAAGATTACACGTTTAAACTGATTTTTGATCAAAAAGATCCTTGTATTAAGCATATCAACGTGCAAAAACTATTTTTTCCTTGATGATTCTGAATGTGGATTATTCTGGACTGGTTGCCTTGTCTGATTGCATTGGTATCTATGTCATTCAGTTGGGAGAAGAACTATGGTTTTCAGTTGGGGGTCAACAGATTCCATTTGGTGCCTCACCACAGGTAGCTTTTGTTGTTTACCTTCAGTATATGCTGTTGAAAATGTTATGAACCTAGGTGATTATTCGCACTGATTTGCACACTTGTCTGCATGTTATTTTCAGCTGTATTAGCTGAATCTATACTATAGAGTAATGGTACTGCACTTAATTGATCTTTTTTACAGGATGTGTGGTCTGAATTGGGCCGCCCCTGTGGAATACATCAGAAACAGGTAACAAATCGCTGCTTTCCAGAGATGAAGTCTATGGTCTATTAGTTATTTTATTAACAAGACCTTCACATTTTATTTTGTTCTGAGACTAAAATGTCTCTTTGTCTTACTTTTGCACTCTTCATGTGAGACTACTTACATGAGATACTTGTCTCAGTGATGATAAATGTGGCTGCATAGGCCATTTATGTGTTTTTATACAATGTTTGTTTGTGTATGAGCCTATGAGGGTTCATGAAATTTATATAGCAATGCTAGCTAGTGTATCATGCAATATATTTACTGCAAGTAAATATATTGGCCACTAGTTTCCTTTCATAAAAATGAATTTGAATTACATGAAGCATCAAGTGCTGTTTATGGTGTCCCCTGGCTTGCTGCTAGTGTTTGTATTAAATTTTTGTAACCTTGGGGAGCAAACTTGTCTTACTTCTTGAACAGTTTTTTTGACTCTACACAAGAATCTTCTTGGTTTTGTTTGTTTGTAAATTCTTAAGTTTTCAATTTCAATATATTTACATACAGTAAAAAAACAAACATTGTGTCTATAGTGAACGATGGTTAGTATATGTTCAGTTGTTCACAAACATCTTTACTTAGTTTTTGAAGAGTAAGATGTAACTACTGTCTACTCAGGTTGACCAAATGGTGATCCACTCTGGATCAGACCCACGTCCACGAAGTACTCTTTGTGGAGATTATTTCTATAATTTCTTTGCAAGGGGCTTGGATATATTATTTGATGGACAGGTGATTTCCTTTTCTGTTAGTTTCAAGTAGTTGTGTATCTACTGATTTTTTACTAGTTTTTGTTGCACTTTCCAGACCCACAAAATCAAGAAGTTTGTGTTGCATACAAATTATCCTGGTCATCCAGATTTCAACTCATATATCAAGTGCAATTTCATAATCAACATCCCAGACTGTAAGTAGGACCTATCTTGATGAGCTCCAACGAGAATTGATGTTCAAACTGCTAACTTAGAAATAACCGCACTCTTACTTGCAGTTGGTGGTTCCTTCCAAGAAGGTGGTGGAAAGCGCTGCATTACTGCAAGCACAAAATGGGAACAGGTGAAGGTTAGTATATTTTCCGGGACACGTTGGCAAAACCTTCTCCTTTCTATCTACAGTATATCATTATTTTGCTCTATATTTTCAAGTAGATTTTTACTAATTCGAGCTATCCATTTATTTCTATATATTTTTAATTTGAGCCTCGGTGGAATTTTGATTCATACAGGAGATACTTGGGGATTGTGGTCGTGCTGCTATACAGACCCAAGGCTCTACAAGCAACCCTTTCGGATCAACTTTTGTATATGGTTACCAGAATGTTGCTTTTGAGGTGAGTTCTTGTAGAACTGTCTCCTTGTAAATGCAGCTCTACCTAGCCTTCTGATTCCAAGTTTCTTGAATTGACATGAAAAATTAATCTGTGTCCAGGTCATGAAGAACGGTTATATTGCTACCATAACACTTTTCCAGTCATGATGCAGATCAACTTGCTCGTATATTGCCACAACATATAACAATGTTTCCTTGTAATTTCATGCCTTTCCTTTCCTCTCTCAAGGCCAATGATCTCTGATATTTTTGCCTTGTTCAGTTCTCTTACCCTTCTGTGCATTGGATCTCCCACTTAACGCATTAAGTGTGTGTTTATCAGGGCAGCTTAATCCTTGTTTTGGTTGGTATGTTTATCAGGGCATGAATTTCTGGCTTGAAGATGTCACACCGTCTCTGTCTGAAGCTGAAGCCGAAGCTGTATAGATAACTATGTCTACCCAGACTTGTATATTCTTTTCTGTTACGTGTACATTCGTTTCTTCAACTGCTTGGGCCCTCCCTAATAAGCAAGGGGGGAATAGAGGAATTTACCCTAATGGAATTTGCCTTCATTTGATCTAGTGAGAGTTACTTGTACTCTCCCCCAGCTTTTGTTGTTGTTGTGAGTACTACAAGTAAGGCTTATGCTAAGGCAAGGCAAAAAGTATTACAAACTTGTGTTGGATCATACATACAAAGGCCTAATAACCAATTGAATTGCAGAAAAAACTGTACTACTTTCAAAGTCATCATCAACCTACCCCAATGCATAATGGCTCTGAATTGTCGTTGCATAATGTATGCACATTACAAATATAGTCTGTTCATGTAACATAATCATGGGATGACTTTCCTTGAACATGTTTGATTGTTATACATTACAGTCGTATCAGTTCACTTCAACCTTTTCAGCCAGTCATCTCCATCGATGAAGCCAACGGACATAAATGGGGTGGCTTCATCATCTGTCAGCTCCCTCGACCAAGCCACTCTTGCCCCGTATTCAGCCCCTGGTCCTGTGCACTTGTACTGCCCATAGAATACCGTCCTTGATACCAAAAAACACGAAGGTAAACATTAGTAGGCAGGCTCATGCAAGCAGAACATATATCAGACTGGCAAAGCTTACATGTGCCTGTTCTTGTCTCCCCAGTCATACCAGCCAGTAGGCATGATGATCTTGTCCATGTAAGTGTAAGCAAAGACAACCCTGGAAAAAGTGCCCCAAGCCCTACCCAAGTAAAGGACACCGGAGCCGGTGACCTTGCATTTGACAAAGGAGAAGCCGGTTTCCTCCAGCAGGCTCTCCCTCTTCTGGGCGGTGAGGGCCCCGTAGGTGTTGTTGGTGGCGGCATGGAGGTGGCAGCCCACGTAGAGGGAGAGCCCGTCCCCGAAAATGAAGTCAATGGAGCCTTGGATATAGCACTCCTTGAAGTAGTGTCTGCCATTGTGGTCATACAGCGTGTCTTGGGCTCCTATGAAGTTGCATCCTATGAAGGCTGCTTTGTCTCCTGACACCCGCATTGCGACCGCTTGCTTCCCTAGTGCCCCTGACCGAGGCCTTGGTGCCGTGTTCTGTTGTCATGGAGAATAAAGCTCCAACCCATTCATTAGTCTGCCCATATGAATTGCTAATAGCATGTATACACGCGATGAGTGTGCTTAGAACGTAATGTACCTTGAAGGTGATGTTCTTAGCAATGAAATTAGGAGAATTAACAGCAAATGTAGCAGAGGCAAAAGTGCCTAATGGCTTCCCACTCTGCCCAAGCGTTTGAGCTGTGTCATTCCACTCTATCACTGTTTTCTCTGCTCCTTGGCCTTCCACTGTTACATACCCCATTGTAGGAGGGACCTGAACTTTCTCCCTGCAAAAACTCCACCTTCAATTGTGCAACCAAACAGACGAAAAGCAAACGGAAACGGAAAAGGGAAGTAGCTAGTTTTAGTATTAGTAGTAGTACTTGTAAGTCCCTGCACTGATGGAGATGACCACCCTACAAGTGTTTATGAGTGGGATGGAATTTATGGCTTCTTGAATTGATGCAAACTCCCCTGCCTTTGGGTCTTTCTTGTTCACTTTGATAGTTCTCTTGCAGGGATTTTTCTTCCATTTCTTGTACTTCTTTTTCTTCTTCTCTTTCTTCTCCTTCTTCTCTGATTTATGGAGCTTCTGAAGGTAATGCTTCTTGTAAGACTCTACATAACCCATGTGTTTCACCCATTTCAGGTAGTTCCTCTCTGTAGCTGACACCTCACTTGAAGTGGGTTTTGGTAAAGATAAGGAAGGGTTTGCAAATTGAAACAGGATTGATGCAAATATGAGTAGTGGTTTAAGCTGCATTTTCAGGCCTCGCAAGAAATCCAACTTGTGGATGTTGGTGAAAGCTAGAGAGAATGAGATGGGTATTTTAAAATATATAGACATAGAATGCCAGATGCTTCTTTTATATGTAAATTTGGGAGCCAAATTGTCCATATTTTATGAAAGCCATGAACAATGCCAATCTTGTCCCATGCTTGCACAATTCATTGCTTGCCAAAACCATCCAAAACAGATTTCTGTAAGCTTGTCTGTTATAGCAAACTCGTGACACCCTATTGCAAGAGGAAGCCATCAAGTGGTACCAACAGCTTTAGCATGCATGGCAAGTCCTCATCCTGTTGACCTGTACAGAGCATATATTCAGTCAATTTAAATGATGGCGACGAAGGAAGAAGACGCCTGCTTTGGTCACGGAGGAGAACAATTGCGAAGGTGGTTGGCATGCTCATCATTGGTTGGTAAGGAGTACAAAACCAAGAGGGGTCGTCACGGACTATACCAATACGTATGCAAAAACAAAATGAAGGTTCGCCTTTTGAGTATAGACATGGGGTTTGGAATTTTCAATGACATCGGTCTAAATAATATACTCTATCCGTTTTAAAATACATGATTATTTGGACATTACACATGTATTAAGAAAAAAATGTTATTCTTATATCACCCATATCATATACCAAGATAATTATTAGGGGTATAAATGGAAAGAGATGAGAAAAAATGTGAAATGGACAAGTATTATTAAACAAGAAAAAATGTGCAAATGGTCAAGTATTTTGAAACGGATGGAGTATTTATTAATAAATATTTTTGATAAAATATTACGGGCCGAAACGGCCTAGCGATCCGAATGAGCTAAACAGTCAGTCCATATCCGATCCGGATTAAATATAGACGGGCCAGACCTGGCCCGTAAGGCCTGAATCCTTGTCCAAGCCCGCCCTTATTTGCGGACGGGTCGGGCGGACCGACCCTCGTTTGGACAGGTCAACGACAATGATCTGTATCCAGCTCCCACTATCTTATATTGCAACCACGTCATGCGTTGTGGTCTTTCTCTTACGCGAGCTGCTCCCTTCACGTTCTGGGCCAATACTATTGGGTCGGGCCCAACAGACTACGCATGTTTCGTTTACTTTCACTTTTGTGGTGTTCAACGGCACCAATTACAGTGGTTTTTCCCCGTCAGTTTTTCGCTTTTGCTCCAATTACTCTCTAAAATTTGATGCCGGTTTCATCTTTTGTATATGGCACTGCTGATTGCCGTTGTAGGGTTTCTGGGTTCGTGATTTTGTTTGTTTGTGGATCAATTGCTCTCCATTGTAAGTGTTATATGTATTGTTTGGCACTTCACTAGAGTTTAGAGTGTAGCCCAAGTGTTGAATTCCTTCTAGTTATTTCCAGGACACACATTGATGACTCGTAAGATGCAGAACTCAATTCAGCTATTTAAGGGTCGTCCCTGGCACCATTTTGCTCTGGCTGCTGGTGCAGGTAGTATCTATGATTAAATGGTTTCTTTTCAACAATTCAGTATTTGACTACTATTTGCCAAATTTTTATTCAATTAGGGCATCTTACATTGTGGATATTTCGTTCCGTTTTTGTGCCTCAGTTATCCTTCTGAACATACTTGGGGCTGGCTCAATTGTTGTCCCAAGTTCAAGTTGCTATGCTCTTGACAATTCCAGTCATATCGTCGACTTTGTATCCTTGCATTTATCTGTAGCAAAACTATGGCATAAACCTCTTGCTGAGTCCCACAATGAATACTTCTGAATAATGAATGGATATGGCACTTGTTTGAATAATTATATGCCCATAAAAATATGTCAATGCTGAATTTTCAAAATAAACAGCTGAGTTGGTTCTTCCTTAGCTTATCAGACTGATTGGATAGGACATCCATTTGAGTATGAAGGAAAGGTGAGGTTTTCATTGCTGTTATTAATCTGCCAATATCATCACTGAGTTTTTGTAGATACTGAGACATGCATTTCTTTCTTGATTGTCTCTGCAGGATTCTGACTTGGTTGTTCGATTTTGCAAAGATGTAGAGAGTAGATCACAGATGGTAATTCCTCATTCGTCTGTCTGTCTTATGTTTTTGTGACTTAGGGGCCTGTTTTCCATGATTCCGGGAATTGTGATGGTCCAAAATTTATATTGATTGTTTAGTTAGTCATTTGGAATCAAAGGGTTTAAATCTTTATCTACAGCCACCAAAAGCCACCACTGCATCACCATGGCTCTCCTCACTTCCTCTCCTGTGTTTTGGTTAGACTTGGGACTCACTTTATGATTTGGAGTTTGGAATTCCTGGTCAGTGACCAGCCAACAAGAGAATCACTGCCGCATATAGGAGAGAGTGAAAGTGAAGCTAGAGGAAGAAGAAAAACTACGGTGACGTTGGGGACAGGGGATTGCTCAACCCGTGATTTTGGGTCTGGTGAGGAATCTAGCAATGGTAGGGGATGAGTGATATCCAGGAATAAATCGTTCTGAAATTTTCTTTTAGGTGAAACCAAACATAGTATGGGGTTCTTTGTTTCCTAACTCCATTCCATATACTGGTGGCATGGTACCAAACAACCCATTAGTAGTATATCATTGTAAAATGAGCTCAGCGGTATTACATTATTGCTCTACTTGTGCAGGGGTATGTAAATTTTGGCCGATTTGATTCATTGAACAATTTTGTGGCTGGCTCTGGAGGTATCAATTTTGTCCAGGTAGTTTTTTCCAAATTCCAAACATATTGATATTGTGATTGAACATGCAATGTTTTCGCTAAATTAGTAATGCTTGCTTGGTCATTTTCTGGGAAATGCATTTCAGTTCTTCTTTTGATAATATTTGCAATGCTGCATTGAAGTGTCTTGAACCAATTTAGCTGTTGTAAAGTCTTTGCTTCAATGGGCATAAAATCTGTTTCATGTTGATTAGAGCTTTTATAAATTTTAACAATGAAGAATTTATGACAACTGACTCGGATAGAACTTTACTCGTTAATGAAGCAATTCTCCGCTCAGCCGTGATGATCTTATGTACCTCCATAAACTCTAATTACAAAATACAAACAGCTAAATGAATTCTTTTGTTTGGAGGTCATGTTGAATACCACATCTTTTTTGAATTTGTTCTAAATTTTGCCAGGGATTTTACAAGGGTGACTTATTGAATTGTGAAAAAAGTTACGACAAAATGGGGCGTACTGCTCAGGTAGTTGTTTCAAACTAGTTCCATATCTCCTACGAAGAAAATTATATTCAGTTTATGTTATTCGGCCTATTCAACTTTTGTTTATAGTTTTGAATTTGTTGGTTTCGTTTTCCTTTACTATGATGTAGGTCAATATCCTATGTGGGCATTGTCCAAGTTCTCAATGTAAAGGTCAGTTATAATCATCACAAATACTTATAAACTGTTATGAATTGCTTTGCAGATCTAATATGGCATTATTCTTATCCTTTTTGTTTTTCTTATTTCTGCATATCAGGTTCATTCGGATGTATTTGCAATGTTACTTATGAGTCATCTTGTAGGTAATTTACTCCGAGAATATCACACATCCAATCATGTTCACTCCTATGTATTTGTGAGGCCTCATGGTCAAAATATTTGTTCTTATGCTTGAGCAATAGTCAAGATGCCCTGAAATTCTGGAATTTCTATGTGCCAATAGTTCAATGCTTAAGCTTAGCATGTATTAGATGGTTGACTTCTGCTGAATCTATGGAAGTAGAGTCTGAAGTTGCACTTAGATGTTACTTCTACTATTGATGCTGGTAGACATGTAATGAATTGAAGTTTCTTATTTGTAAATCACTATTCTCTTCTGGAGATGGGGATTTACATCTGAATCCGAAAAATTAAGCAGTTATAAAAGCTGAGTAACTTCATTATCAATTTCCAACATGCTCAGTTATTAAAAATAAAATGTACTTCTTTTATTCATATTCACATGTTTTTTTTTATTATTTAATTTTCTGTGTTTATCTGATTGCGCCTTTCTCATACTATATTACGGTATCCCATAATTATCTAAGTAAACGTCATTTCAGAGCCATTGTCGAACTTGCCATTCCTTGCAAGAAACTAGGTCCTAGGGTATTTGAGGGCTTCACTGTTGGCTTTCATCCACGTTCGTCAGAAGTTGTAAGCAGCCACTTTCTTTCTGTATGTGATATTGTTAAATCTGAATATAAACTACTGAATAACACAATGATTCATATACTGGTAGGTCACAAATGGAATGACTCAACTGGGCTTTGAGAAGTCTCATCATGATTTCAGGTATGGACCGTATGTTGTAATTTACAACATTGATTTACTGCATTAAACAGTTTGACAGCAGCAGAAACATGTAATGTAATATTCCATCTTTGTTCAAGAGGCCTTAATAGGTAGTAAACTGTGATCTTGAGAAGCCATGTTTGATAATATGGCATGACATTTTCATTCTAATTCTACATTTCTTGTTATTAGAATATTGTATATCTTCTCACAATTTAGCAATCTGAGAACAATTATTCATTCTAGTAGCATATGATTTCACCAAGATTCAGGTGTGTGGCTAGATGTGGGGCCTAAAATTGGGAACGTATCGGATCAGGCAAATAATGCTGACCATGACATACCAAAGATGGTCTTAGTCATACTTTTCAATATTTGGGTTATGCAGTTTTAGTACTGAGCAGACACATCTGACACTTTACATAACCTCCATTGCTTCCGTATCCCACTTGGTGCAAAAGCCGACAGTCAAGGTGTGCATTCTTTCATATACGTCCTATTACCTTGTTATATCTACTGGTATAGTAATGGTATGGTAATTGTCAACCTGCATTCTTTATATAGATACTCCCTGAAAAGGGACTGGATCTCCAGTTGTCAGGCTCAGCAATGACTGGCAGAGCACCCACAACGTTATCACCCTCTACTTTGGTCCTGGATTGGAAATGTATTGTATCGGACCTTTTGTTACTCTCAGTCATATACACTGTGCTTCCTTATTAAGTCGGATCCTTTTAATTTTCTAGGTGTTGTGGCTCGAAGCATGCCATATGAAGTTGAAATCACCATTCCCATAGAGAAGTATGAGACCGTTCAGTTTACTCTTACAAAAACGTGTGGTACGTCATGTCATGCATGTAATCTGAGGCTGTATATACCAGTAGTTCTGTCTCAATCGAACCATTATCTGTGCTGTTTTTTTTTTAATAATTTGTAGAGTACACGCAAAATAAAGAGAAGGACACTACAAAGGGATGGGCTGTTTTTGGAGTCATATCTTTTGTGTAAGACTGAATCATGCTTTCTCCTTAGGTCTAATATACTATTTTTTATGTTATTTTTTGAAAGTGGTAAATTGTTGTTGTGAGCAGATTCACTCTTTGTTTTGCCCTGTTCTGCTGTGGCGGGTTTCTCTACCGAACAAAGTATCAAAACCAGGTAAACCGGTCTACCTTTTTTGTGCTCGTCTTCCGTTCACATTACCAACTCAAAAGTTTAATCTCTTGCAGCATGGACTGGATGCATTGCCTGGCATTACAACTTTATCTGCCTGCTTACAAACTGTAATGATATTCAACTGATTTAGCTGATGTTTACGTTATCTCACTGCATGTTCGCCTTCACATTTGTGTTATGTTTCTGTGAATGCCAGGCTTCTGGGGTACAAAACAGTTACCATAGACCAGAATCTGAGAACAACAATGATCCCTTTCTGGATGAAACTTCTTGGGATAACCAGTCCACGGATTCTCCGGTACCTTCTAGACGAACTGAAGCAAAATACGGTACGATCTGAAAACCGGGAACAACAACTTTTCGTGTCAGCGGTACACGTAAAACCCCTCAATGTGCGCTGGATGAATCAGTCAGTGTAAAGGCTCAGGGATATTCTCACTTACAACACTTGAGACTGGTAAATTCAAACACAGTTGAGCTGAAGTGGCTGGAGGTCGTATACACGAGAGATATTTAAGAATTTAATAATTGTCATTTTGTACAAATAACGGGTGCATATTTAAGCTGCTATTTTACAAAGGCTTGAATAAAATGGAGATTACAGTATTTTTACATTAGAAGTAAGTGTGCTAGACAGAGGCTCTCTTCCTCTTGATGAACCCCCTTTTTTTTTTTTTTGAGTGAAAGGGTAATTCGTTCATGGCAAAAAAAAAATCTGAGGCTTGATGAACTGTGTTTTTAGCTCTGGAAAGTATGAATATGCCTCACCACAATGCGCTTGTTGCATTAGCTCATGGTTGAGCACTCATGGTAGTACCATGAGGTCTCGGGTTCGAGACTCCAGGGCGGCAGTTTGGCTTATTTTCTTTAGAGCTGGTTAGTAACCAGTTCTCATCCCTTGTGGATGCTCTCCCAAATAGTACTTGCGGCGACCCTAATCCTTAACTTATCTAAAAAAAAAAAATGCCTCACCACAATAATGCCCTTTGTGGTCATAACATATCTAAATGTCATAATTCATCATAATGGTAATAGTCCGAACTATAGTTGATTGATTGACTATGGAGTTGAGATATGCATTATCCCCCTTGCAAACTGGGGCCCTTTCCGGATTTGGTCCAACTACATACAGTATTTTTTATGCAAGGGATACTAGCTTGTTATAAACGTCTGGAACTATAGTTGATTGACTATGGTAATATGTCATTGTCAGCCCAATAACTGGATCACCCTCAGCTAGAGCTGTCAATCGGGTCGGGTCGGTTCGGGTCGGGTCGTTCCGGGTTCGGGTCAAACGGATTACGGGTTAAATTGGGTCGGGTCGTTACAGGGTTTCGGGTTGGGTCGAGTCAACCCAACGGATCAAGAGTATCAATTTTTTTACCAAAATTTAAATAAAATATTATTTAAATAATAAAATATAATAATAAAATATTATTTTTAAATATTTTAATAATAAAATATAACATAATTTTAAGAACAAATTTTATGTTGTAATTTAATTGAAACTATAAAAAATCGGGTCCAACCCAATGGGTTCGGGTTTAACCCAACGGGTTTGGGTTTCAATCGGGTTGAGTTGAAACTGGGTTACGGGTCTAAACTTTCGGATTGATACCCAAATATTTCGAGTCGGATTTGCGGGTCCGGTCAACTTTTGACAGGTCTACCCTCGGCTCAAAGAATAAAATAAAAGAAGTATGCATAGCACGCTAAAGCTTAATCTTCTGGGTTAATGCAGTGCATGATTCACGAGCATCATTATTATCATCATTATTACCACCACCTAAAATAAAGAAATGAATGCCTCATTATTGACCGCCCAATCAAAGTACACCATGTATAATACACTCCCAAAAGCCCCGAATCTAAAGAATTGATTGCCCATTTGCATTGAATTATTTGGAGGGATGGGTTTGTGGATGAACCTTGCATTGCTCCTGCTAACTCTAATTGCAGTTGAGCTCTGGCTGTACACAAGCAAGCTACGAAAGAGGGTGAAGAGCCTACCGCCAGGGCCTTTCCCTTTGCCCATCATCGGCAACCTCCACAACTTTGGCCGAGTACCACACCAATCCTTAGCCGAGCTGGCCAAGATCCATGGGCCCCTGATGTCTCTCAAGATGGGCAGTCTTACTATGGTCGTCGCCTCGTCTCCGTCCATGGCCCGGCAAGTCTTCCAGAAGCACGATGACGTCTTCTCCTACAGATGGGTGCCCGACGCCATTCGTGTGCTTGACCATGATCGGTTCGCCGTCGCTTTCATGCCCCCGGATCTCACATGGCGAACCATCCGCAAGATCTGCAACTCTCATGTATATATATACTCTCCTCTGACTTCATTGTTAATTTGCATTTGCCTGCCCACACACCTCAGTAGAGGTGTCAAACGGGTCGGGTCAGGTGGATTCGGGTTCTGGTGGATTCGGGTTCGGGTTGAGTGTGGGTTCGAGTCAATCGAGTTGCATGTTCTGTCGGGTCAAGTCTTGACATGTTATTTTGCGGGTTCGGGTCGACCTAACAGGTCAAATATTTGAATTTTTAAAGAATATTATATTAATACTATGATTAAATAATAACATTTAATAATAAAATATTTTTTAATAGTTTTTTATAATAATATATTATCTATAACAGTTTCTATAATAAATATATTATAATATTTGAAAAATGTATATATATTCTACGTATATATATATATTCCAGTGAGGGAATTGCACTGGGTCTATTGTTGTAGTTGTTGTATATTTATTCTACATATATAAAAAATCGGGTCGGTCGGGTCGGGTTCGGGTTTTAACCCAATCGGGTTTGGTTTAATCGGGTTCAGCTTTTCATTTACTCGCTACTATTCGAGTCAGGTTTCAACTCTAAAATTTTCAATTGATTCGGGTCGGTTTTTGGGTCAGGTCAGTTTTGAGAGTCATACGTGTCACTAATAACTATAGAAATGTGTATTGACAACTCTAAAAAATGTCATTATATTCTATTTAGAGAATGCTAAACATTTTCATGTGTAGGCCTTTTCGAACAAAAGTGTGGATGCTAGCCAACACCTTCGGCAGAAGAAGGTGGAGGAGCTAATCTCCTGCATCCGTGGAAGTTGTGCGGATGGCGTTGCAGTTGACATTGGCCGCTCAGTGTTCTCGTCCAACCTAAGCATAACTTCCAACACCTTCTTCTCTATGGATATAGCCGAACTCGATTCCGCCTTCCATCACGATTTCAAGCAAATCATTTGGAAGATCACTCATGAAGCAGGGAAACCCAGCCTTGGCGATTACTTTCCCTTGATACGACGCTTAGACCTGCAAGGGATTAGGCGTCGAACGAAGGAGTATCATGTTATATTGATCACTTTATTTAAGAACATAATTGATCAACGATTGGCAAACAGAGGAGTTGATCATTCTGCTGAGATCAGGGATGTTTTGGATGCCTTTCTCAAAGCGAGCGACGAGGATGAAGGCAAACTTGACATCTCACACATAGCGTACTCTATGGTGGTAAATACATATCTCTCTCCTTTTCTCTCAATCGCATGTATATATAGATACAACTGTGTATCTTGCTCCATAGATAGAAGTCTATGCACATATGCTAACATATTTGAACTAACATCTACATCATTGTTGACTATTTAGGATTTTTTCATTGGTGGAACAGAAACCGCCTCAAGTAATATAGAATGGGCAATGGCCGAGCTACTCCGTGACCAAACCAAGCTGAAGAAAGCACAGAAAGAGCTCAAGGAGATAATAGGAAAAGAAAATACAGTCAAGGAGGCCGACATCACAAGGCTTCCATACCTACAAGCAATAGTAAAAGAGACTCTGAGGCTACACCCGCCAGCGCCACTCTTAGTCCCGAGGGAAGCAAAATCTGACGTCGAGGTTTCTGGGTTCAAGGTACCAAAAGGCTCACAGGTTTTGATCAATTCATGGGCCATTGGACGAGACCCGAGTGTGTGGGAGAGACCGAGTTGTTTTGAGCCAGAGAGGTTCTTGGGGTCGGATGTCGATGTCAGGGGCTTGCATTTTGAGCTTACACCCTTTGGTGGAGGACATAGAATCTGCCCTGGGATAAATCTTGGGGTTAGACTTCTTCACCTAATATTAGGATCCTGGATCCATTCCTTTGATTGGAAGTTGGAAGATGGTGTTGAACCGCAAAATTTGGACATGGAAGAGAGATTTGGCCTGGCTGTAGAGAAAGCTAAGCCCTTGCTTGCCATTCCTGTCATCATCTAGATGTTGATGCCTGGTTCAAATAAGTACCACAGTAAACTTGTTAATTTTCTTGAATCTGAATCACCACAATAAACTTGACATTTATGTTTCTAGGTATGTCGCAATCTGTTTTGGGCCTGTAACCTATATTTGTAACTAGGGTTTCTTGAGTATTTATATAAATTCTTGAAATACCTAGAGCTCTGTAATCTGAATTCTGTCTTCTATAATAATATATTGTTTCTCTGCCCGTGGACATAGGTAACACACTCTTACCGAACCGTGTAAATCTGTGTGTCGATTTTGTTTATTGTTCTCATTCAATCTCTCGTTACAACAAAACTTATGGGTTGTCGTGTTTGTAATAAACTAAGCGTTATGTTTATTATTCTCGTTCAATCTCTCGTTACAACAAAATTTATGGGTTGTCATGCTTGTAATAAACTAAGCGTTATGCATACCAATCTCCCTTAGAATTAGTTTTGTTTACTGAGCCTCATCAATCATCTGTAAATATCAAATAAAAATATTAACTACTCCGTAATAATTATCATCATTAATAAATCTATCTTTTATCTACAAGAAAGTTGACCTTTAAAAAAATTATCTTGATATTGGTGTTATAGATATATTTAGAGTAAATATATCAACTAATATTTTTATTAATATTTTATTAGGATTTAATTGTGATATGATAGTAAAAATATATATATTCAATATATTATTTTAATAGAAGGAAGATGTGAGGTAAATATAATGGTATAACTTGCTACCATTGATAACTTTTATAGAATCTTATAATAATATTATGAAATATAACTTCTAATTAATATACTATTTAATTAAATGAGTAAAAATGATAAGATTATGATCTAATGGTCTATATATTCTGATTTAAATAAATATATGCATTAATAATTATTTTAGGATAAATCTATTTAATTAACTAAATGGATATAATGATAAATTTGAGATATATATATATTATGATGTAACTATTAATTAAACATCTTAAAATTTAAGATAAAACTAAGATTTAATAAGATAATTCTTGTAATAAGGGTTGATGTGACACAATATGGTGACATAATTTGCTTCCACTTTAGTATATAGTAATAGGTAGATAGATAAATATTCTTTACCAAAACAAAAACTAGTAATAATATAATTCATATGGGTCATGTTATGCATTACTTTCTACTTTTTAATATGGGTGATTTATTCATGTAATAAGCTAGTTACAAAACCGTACTAGACTGATGCAGGATTTTGGCAATCTTAGCTTATCTAATTTATTTTGCATTTTCTAGTTAAACTCGGTTTACTCAGTTTGTTTATTTCTCTTGTCAAACCCGGTTTGTTCCGATTTAGGGTTTATCTCCCTTATATTTAAAGTTGTAGCAGGAACTTTTCCAGATTTTCCATTTAATAAAACATCATTCCAAACCTCTCAATAAATCACATGGTGTCCATGGAATTCCTTAATCTCAAATCTACCAGATTGACTCTTCTTCCACATGGTGTCCATGAAACAACTTCATCTAAGTGTTTATTCCGTTTTCCATTTCTGTTTACAATTTCCGGCATCATAGACATACGTAGATTCTACACTTCTTCTACTATACCAAGCCTAGTGAACCATCCTCTTGAAATGCTATCATGCTTCTTATCTCGTCGGGTTCCCTAGCTCGTCCATATAATCGTACATCCATGTGCGATGAACATGGGATCTGTAGGTGGGTAAATTTACCGCCATAATTAAGGATAATATTTTCCAGCCAGGTAAGCATATCTAATAAATATCTTTATTAGCCTATTAAATCCTAGTAGTTATCAAGTAGTTGGAAGATTCTATCCTATTTAAGAAGATAGAATTATAATTGGGCTCCAACGAACTAACCTTAGCCCTCTCTCTCCACTATAAATACATGGCTTGGCCATGTAGAAAGGATACAGAACAAACTACTCCAGAGGGGCTGATGATCGCTTGTCTCAGCCCTACCCTGCGCCTCTCTCTACTGTTTACCCTCGCGAATACTCTACTGACTTAGGCATCGGAGGTGGATTGGGGGGTCCCCGCCCCCTTTGTCCATTGTTTTGCAGGTCTAGGTCATTGAAGGAGGCTTGGAAAAGAAGGTCATTGAAGAAGGAATTGAGACTTGTACACCGACATATTTCGTGTACTAACATTTGGCACCGTCCGTGGGGACCAGCAATCGATCCATAATTATGGTGCTGGAATCGACCCCAAACGACGAGGATACAATCTCGGTCGGGTCTGGGGCAATCGCGCCGGACGAATCGCGCGATTCGTTTTCGGCAAGCCCGGACCCGCGACCGCGGATCGCCGCCCGCGACCGCGAGGCACCCACCCGCGACCGCGGGTCGGAGGGCAATCGGCGAACTCCGAGTTCGCTCTTGGCAGGCGCGGACCCGCGACCGCGGGTTCACCACCCGCGACCGCGGCTCGTCGCCCGCGACCGCGGGTCACCCTCCCGCGACCGCTGGTCGACGCCCGAGCGGTTGGACTCCGAAAATCGCTCGGAGGAGCGAATCCCGACACGCGCAAACCCCGATATTCGCTCGGGAGATCGGACCACTTCGCGACCCGTGCAAGGTGCCTTGCCCGGATCCGACTCTACCCATGACTTAGTCCCCCTCGCCAGCGCGTCTGTTCATCGCACAGACCTATGGGGACTCGCGTCAGGCTACGGGATTGAGAGTCGTCGTCGCGTATGGTCCGATTCAACTTTGTCTAGTCGATCAAGGGATTCCATGATGCGCATCGCTGAAGTCGAGGCAGATATAGGCCAAGAGATCCGCGGTAGGCCTGAAAGCGCGACCGCGATCGTAGAGCCAAACCGTGACCGCGAGGGCGCAAGCCTGAGCCCAGTCGCGAAAACCCTAATTCGCGGTACGTGATGGGCCGAACGATTTACGCCAACCCAAGCGGCAGGGTTGAGGCATCATCCTCCACCAGGAGCGAGCAGGATGACGAGGTCGTCCATATCCTGGCCAGTACTCTAGGAGAGGACGAGGTGATGCTGTCAGAATGCGAACGGGCTAGGTCTCGCTTGGACCAAGCCCTAGAAGAAATCGCAAGGCCGAAGCATGCTTTGAGGGGGGTTCGGAGCGAGCCACCCTCATCCAAGAAATCGCGAACTACGAGCCACCCCGGACCCGAGGATTCGATCTCGGATGATGCGGCGGACCCTAGCGATCGCGGAAATTGCCGGGGCGGCAACCGCGACCGCGGTCCTGCAACCCGCGACCGCGGTCCTAGACACCGCGACCGCGGTTTGAGCGAACGGCGCGAGGGTTTTGACGAACCTAAAGACGAAGGCCATGGCTCTCCCGAAAACCCTAATTCGACTCATGATTGGGGCAGCAGGGGTGAGCATGAGGGAGAGGATCGGGCTTTCACGCGCGCTGAGAAGAGGTTACTCGAACTCTTAAAATCGCAAAGAGGAACCTTACAATCAGCGCAGGAGCAGGCCGAGCGCAAGTTGGCAATGGTGACATCGACACCATTCAGCGAAGAGATCTTGCGAGCCAAGCCCCCGGCGAAATTCTCTCCGCCAACCTTTGATCTTTACGATGGGCATTCGGACCCCATAAGCCACGTAGCCTTGTTTTCGTACAAGATGACGTTGTGGGTGTCCGAAGAAGCCGTGATGTGTAAGATGTTTCCAAGCAGTCTCACCCAGGGATCTCTCAAGTGGTTCCAAAGCTTGAAACCCGGATCAATACGATCATGGAGACAACTTGCCACTTTGGTCGTCAAGCATTACATCGCCAATCACCGAGACGCAGCGTCCCTTGACACACTCCTTGGTCTCGAGATGAATCAAGACGAGAGCTTGCGCAGCTTCTCGAATCGTTTCATGGAATGCTACGCCGAGGTTGGGGGATGCGGTGAGAAAGTCGCGCTGGCCGCTTTCAAAAGAGCTCTCCCGATCGGAAGCAGGTTAAGGGAGGATTTGATACTCTATCCTCCTTCCACCATCGATGGACTGCGGGAGTGCGTCTGTCGACATGTGCGCTTGGAAGAAGCTGATCGCGAGGCAAGAATGAAGTCGCCTTCTTTGCCTCAAGACCCACCCGAGCGTGAGAGCCCCATGATGGAAGAATGCTCATCATGGGATCAAGGGAGCAAGCGGGTCAAAGGCTTCCAAGTGCAAGCGCAAAGACAGATCAAAAGAAGGCGGCGGGTCGAGCGACCGCGCCCGCGGGATCGAAGCCGCACCCACGGTTCGACGTGCCGCGATCGCGGGTCCCCAGACCGCGACCGTGGTTTCGGTCCAGAACGCAGAATCCCCTCTCGGGGGCAGAATGGCGGCAGAGACAGATCGCGCCGGAGACGGTGAATCACGACCGCAGGAGCCCGGATCCTTATGCGCGGGATCCCGGGACTAGGATTCATGTAGGCCGGGGCACTCTTTTTCCCATGTGGTTTTTTGATGAGGCCCCTAGGTTGTTCTTATTTCATTAGCTTAATTTCTGGGATCATGTCATTCATGTTTATTTTTTATTATCGGTTTCTGCATTAGAAGAGTCTTGCATAAAAAAAAATATATATGCGCTACGTTAGTTCATCATACTAACGGACTCCTGCGTATGCTAGCTACGTAGGGGGTTCCCGCGATATTCGCTCGCGGATGTTCCCGTGATATTCGCTCACGGACCGTGGTTTCCCACAGAGATCCCCATGATATTCGCTCATGGACCGTGACATTCGGTCACCGGAGTTTCCCGTGATATTCGCTCACGGACCGTGGTTTCCCACGGAGATTCTCGTGATATTCGCTCATGGACCGTGACATTCGCTCACCGGAGTTCCCGCGATATTCGCTCGCGGACCGTGGTTTCCCACGGAGATTCCCGTGATATTCGCTCATGGACCATGACATTCGCTCACCGGAGTTCCCGCGATATTCGCTCGCGGTGGTACCCGTGATCGTTCGTCACGGTGGTTCCCGCGTCGCTCGCGCGGTGGTTCTCGTGCATTCGCTCACGGATGATCCCGTGATACTCGCTCACGGACCGCGATATTCGCTCGCGGAGCCCCCATGATATTCGCTCATTAGGGGGGGTGGGACCGTGATATTCGCTCACGGGGGTTCTCATGATACTCGCTCATGAACGTGCAAACGTGCCCGTCTCTTAATCCACATAAGTCACGCCAAGTCAATCCTAGAGTACCTACGTCTTAGTTGCGCAACTAAGACGTAGGTGGGGCATTTGTAGGTGGGTAAATTTACCGCCATAATTAAGGATAATATTTTCCAACCAGGTAAGCATATCTAATAAATATCTTTATTAGCCTATTAAATCCTGGTAGTTATCCAGTAGTTGGAAGATTCTATCCTATTTAAGAAGATAGAATGATTAATTGGGCTCCAAGGAACTAACCCTAGCCCTCTCTCTCCACTATAAATACATGGCTTGGCCATGTAGAAAGGATACAGAACAAACTACTCCAGAGGGGCTGATGATCGCTTGTCTCAGCCCTACCCTGCGCCTCTCTCTACTGTTTTACCCTCGCGAATACTCTACTGACTTAGGCATCGGAGGTGGATTGGGGGGTCCCCGCCCCCTTTGTCCATTGTTTTGCAGGTCTAGGTCATTGAAGGAGGCTTGGAAAAGAAGGTCATTGAAGAAGGAATTGAGACTTGTACACCGACATATTTCGTATACTAACAGGATCCATGCTCCACTATATATATGCGCATATATGGATTCATAGTGTTTCGTGAGTGTGAAGAATTAAACCTTGTGCAATTTTTGTGCAAGACACAAACTTATGCAAAAACTCGATTTTTTTTCAAAAATAAATATGAAGTCATGAATCTTAAGGACATTAATTAACAATGAAAAAATGCAAAACATTAAGGGACTCGCCAAAACCACATGGGAAAAAGAGTATCCATAACAAAAGAGAGAAGTTACCGTACAAATTTATACTAGATTTTCTTAAAAATGATAGTTTGAGGCATGTGAAAATTTTGATTATGTTTTTTCCATGGCTAAATACATAAGTAGGTCCCTGAACTTGCGACGAATAGTCATTTTGGACCCTCAATTTTCAACTTTGCTGTTTTGGCCCTTGAACTTAACAATTGCGACTTATTGGGTCCTTGGTCGATGATTTTTACGAGAATTATTATATATACAAGCCCCTAAACTTGGGCAATAGGTAATTAGGACCCTAAACTTTCAACTTTTTGTCAATTTGACACCTAAATTTAACATTCAAAGCCTATTGGGTTCTTGGACGCTGACCTTGAGTGCAATAGTCTCTCTTTTTTCTTTTTCTTTTATTTCATATCTTTTTGTTTTTTCGTCCTCCAACCTCCTTCATATTCCCGGATCCGAAGAATTGAGCTATTCCACACAAAATTCTAACGGGAGGATATACTCAGGCCAACGAGCGAGGTGAGGACACAAATTAGGTGGAGAGGAGGGCGACAAGACGAACTCAGAGTCAATAACATCGGTGGGTGGTAAGACCTCAATCGCAGGAGATGTCGTCGGTGAGAACTCTCTAGATTTGTCATATCTCTTGAAATAAATTAGTTAGTTAGGAGATTTGAGTTTTTTTATTTTATTTTTCTTCTCTTTTTCCTATTGTTTGTATGTTTTATTTTATTAAATGTACGACATGACAAACACGTGCATGCTACGCACCGTAAAACAATTCCCATGAAAATCATCAATGAAGGACCCAATAGGTCGCGAAAGTTAAGTTTAAGTGTCCAAATGACAAAGTTGAAAGTTTAGGGTCTCGTATGTGTATGTCGCCCGTGAAACTCATCAATCAAGGACTCAATAGGTCGTGATTGTTAAGTTTAGGGGTCAAATTGGCAAAGTTGAAAATTGAGGGTCCAAAATGACTATTCGTCGCAAGTTTAGGGACCTCCGTATGTATTTCGCCTTTTTTCCATATGTGCTAAACTTCACATCATATTTTCATTATCATCACTCTTAATCATTTTTTTTACCATAAAACCCTTAATCTAATTTTTTAAAAAATCATTTATGTATAACTATAAGAACATATGAAAATTTACTTAATCGTTACCTATAAATCTCCTAACTATATCTTATCTTAAATAAACGATCTATGTACAATTATTATATACGATTTAGTGTAATACCTTTATTATATAGAGTACAGTTCCGGTGTTAAACCTAGTTATTGTATAAAATAAGAATACATGTAGACCGTTAGATCAAAATGATGTACGGTGGAGATTAAATAAATAACGTGGATAGAAATTATGGAATAATAAAAGGATACGGAATATTTAATGGAAAATAAGTAAATATTGCAACTTTTGACATCAAAGACAAAAATATCCTTACATTAAAATAACCTAAATCCCCAAGAAGTTGTCAGGTAGAAGCACTTACAACCTTCTTGATTATCTCTCTTCGATCATGAATTTCTTTCATGCCTTCTCACTCGATTTCCTCAATCTCCATGATCTCTTGCACATCGTCGTCAAAATCCTTTGTCTTCGATCTTTGGCCTGCACAATCTCTCGTGCGATGTCACGTTGTTGGTTGCTCGATCGAATCGTTGCTCGCTCGGATCTAGGGTTTTCGTCGGAATATCTTCACTCAGTTGACCATAATCTGTATCCATGGTGAAAACTAAAGGTATGGACATCACTTTTAAGCATTCCAATTAGTAGAAATCCTAACTTCTAAGGTTTGAGTATTTTCCGAGTCTGGCTTTCCCTTTTTCGGATTTCACTCGATCAGGGAAGTTGAGGGGTAAGTAGATATTTGCTGCATCTTTAGAGTTTTCTCATGACCAATATGATTTTCTTAGGGGTTTACCCTTCAATTTTCGTCTTCCTCTACATGTCAAGAGTTACTGGTTAGAGTACTTGAAACAAGATCCACTATGGTACTTTTGATATTGAATTTTATGTTATTATTCCAAATTTGTGATATTGAATCTTTTGGTGCTTTTGTTGTGGGAATTTTTATACATTGTAATGATTGTTCTTCCAATTCTTGTTTTGCTCTATGGTTGATGCTTTTTACTTTGTTGGTTCATGGTTTTTAAGTTGTTGGTTCATGGTAGTGTTTTTATTTTGCTCCTAGTATTTCGATTTAAGCATTCCAATTAAGGAAAGAAAATAAAATTTTAAAAGCCCTAAAAATAAAACACTAAAGATCTTGGATTGTACTCCACGTTTTAACTGCATGTACCGACCCGGACTTCCATCGGTAATGACCGTTTGCAACCTTCCTTATTTAGCTCTTGAAATGGCTCGGTACCGACCCCTCCTAGGTCGGTAACAGGGTTTCTGGGACTTGCTCTTTTTTCTCATCTTCCTCTTCATCTTGTGTAAGCTCGATACGAGGCTTTCTAGGCTCGAAACTCTTCTCTTCAAGCATGATCAATCTTCTCCACACTTCATACAATAATGATTCTTCACCTTCGATCTCTTCCTTGAACTCCTTGGTTGTCTTCTTCTCAACACTTCTCAAACGCTCGTCTATTGAACGCTCTACCTTATGAACCTCCATTACACCTCTTTAGCTCCCTCCACACCAACCTTTAAAAAGCTCTAAAACCGCTCCTCAACACTATAAAATACAAACAACAATCGCATAGATTTCGACTCTCGAATGAATACTAAAATCAATGCAAAAGACACACCAAACTAATGAAAAATCGACTCAATTTACCTACCAAACACCCTATAAAACCTAACTAAAAAGGTAACATCAGTGATCAAGCCGGTGTTGTTGTGCAAAAGGAGGTGACCCTAGGTTTTTTGTCTGATGAAGGTACCAACCTTAGGCCTGCGAATCTCTTTGTCTATGGCTGGGACAAAGGTAAAAATGTTTGCTTAGACGTCATCGGTATTTTTTCCTTCACTGCTATTGGTGTTGACACGTTCATACCTGGGGCTGCTGTTGCTAAGGCTGTCGCCAGAAAGAAGAGCAAGTATGTTTCCAAATGTGCTGATAATGGATACCGTTTTATTGCTTTCGCTTTCTCATCCATTGGAGAATTAGGAAGTGATGCTCTTAATTTTTATTGCTTTCGCTTTCTCAACCTTTGTCTAGGGTGATGCGAGCTGCTCAGAATCATGCCTCTAGTGTGAATATCGGGTCCTTTATTTTCCATAGGTTATGTTTTACCTTGAATAAGGGTGTTGGAGCCAAATTGGTTGCTTGACTCTCATCCAATTTTATTTAATAAGTCCAACGTATGTATATAATTAATAAAAAAAGCTATTTAAAAAAATTAGAATAATAAAAGAAAAATTTTAAAACAAAAATATCTTTTGTAGTTCAATTTTTATAAAGCAAAAGTTTACTTTTAATATGTGAACAATTTATGTATACTATAAGTTCAAGTTTACAAGTTCACTTTTTCGTACAATAAGTTCATTTTTTTTCTATTAATAGTTCTTTTTTTGTTTATTATAAGTTTATTTTTATATTATTCAATTTATTTGATAATGAAAATAAATCAAAAATATAAAAAAATATAAATTTCGATTTATAAAAATAAATCTAGACCATATGAGATTAGTTTTCACGAGGAGGGCTCTCCCCACCGGAACCTACATATATATTTATCTATACTACCTATAGTATAAAGCGGAGACAATGTCTTCACAAAAATTTGCGCCACGTGTCATTTCAATAATAAAGTATTCAGTCGGGCCCTCCTTTATACAAATTAGGTAGTTAGAATCTCATATAATCTTATCCCGTAAAAATTGATTAAAATTACCAAAAATTATGAATTATCCTGAAAATTATAAATTATCACTTACCAAGAATTAGTTATAATCTTCCCATAAATATTACTATTTAATAAAACGTGATAATTATCATAAAGTAATTTTTAAACAAATCCAACTTATTTATATTATGAGATGATTTACTATTGATAAAAAAACTAATCATAATACGAAGATAAATATATATGATCCTGTAATTTTAACATGAACATTGACATTACATATCTATATTAAATTGGATTTATAATCACATTACCCGTACATGGTACGGGGGTTAAACTAGTTATTCATTTTTTTTTGAACCGATAAAAATTAGGAGATCCCCCTCAAGGGGGACGTCCTAGAGCGTCCGAATGGACGAGAACTTTAAGTTCTGGATGATTCATAATGGCATTAGTAGGGAGGCTATGACCCATTTTAGCAATTTTATCGGCCACAGCATTACACACTCTACTGACGTGAGTAATTCGGACAGTCTCGAACCAGTTTAACGAGACTAGGATATCGGCAATTATTATTTCAATGTCCCATGGGCTTTGTCCCTTTTTGTTAACTGCATTAATTACTACAAGGTTATCACCCTCTATCTCTAGTTTTCTTAGACCCAATTCTTTGGTCATTCTAATTCCATCTCTCAATGCCAGCATTTCAATTTTTGGTACTGATATATTTCCATACTAATTCGTTCTTATTTTGATTACCTCCGCATTTTGATTGCGAATTACTATGCCAGAAGCGGTAGATCCGTTAGTTAGTTTAGATCCATCGAAATTCAGTTTGGCAAAACCTGGGCTTGGCCTATGCCAAGTGGTTGTTTTCCCTTGCTGACGTGGTCTTATTGGTCGCCTTTGTAGTTGATCCTTTTCTTGTTCCGTCCAGTTTTTGGCTTGGGCCCAACTGAGAATCTGAGATTTTATAAACTGACCTAGGTCAGCTGTAAAATCATTATCAGATTGTTGGAATACAAGCCTATTTCGTTGATACCAGATTCCCCACCATACAAAAGCCAGTTCCGTAAATTCCTTTGTTCCGACTATTTGACCAATGTCTGTAATGATCTGTCTTGGTGATTTATTTGTTGAGTTGTAGCTTTGCAAAACATAAACAATGTTTGGATTGATCTGTTGTAGTATGTTGCGGGTGTGATCACACTTGACAAGAAGGTGTTCAATGCTCTCATGTTGGCAACTACACATAAGGCATCCTCTTGGAACAATGACATTTTTCCTTCGTAATCTGTCCTTTGTTGGGAGACCGTCGTTATCAATTTTCCATAAAAAGTTTTTGACTTTCGGAGAAATATCTAATCTCCATATCCAAGAGTTTGATGTACGATCGTGGTTCGTAATTTTAGTGATGTGATCAACTGCTGAGGAGGTTGTGAACCAGCCATGCTTACTAGGGGCCCAGTATAACCGATCTGTGATTGCATTTTCTGATATGGGAATGTTCTCTATTTGTTTGACTTTCTCGATTGGTAGATATTGCCTTAACTCGTCAACTTTCCATTTACCTTCCCTAGAAATAAAGGCATGAGCCGTACAGTTCTTATCAATTTCATGGGGTGTAAGGGCATATTTCTCCAGCGGCTCGTTATCCACCCATCGATCTGTCCAGAACTTAACTGTTTTGCCATCCCCAATTTGCCAAATGAGTCCTTGTTCAAATTCTTTTCTCAATTTCATTAGTTTCTTCCATTGCCATGATGTGTTGGATTTCAGCTTGTACGAGAAGAGATTGTCTTCTTTAAGATATTTTTCCTTGATTATTTGAACCCAAATGTTGTATGGTTCTGCAATGATTTTCCATAACAATTTTAGTTGAAGTGCTTTGTTCATGTGTTCTGTTTTTCTTATACCTAAGCCCCCATATGCTTTTGGTTTTCATATTCTATCCCATCCTATGAGAGGTTTATGGTTTTCACCTTTGTTCCAGAAGAAGTTTCTGTTTAGTTTATCTAGCTCTTCATGTATGTTAGATGGTAACATAAAGCTTTGCATTACATAATTTGGTTTGGAGGTCAGATTGGATCTAATGAGGATTGTTCGGCCTTCTTGTGATAACGCATTTGCTTTCCATTTTGACAGTTGGGCCTTTGATTTTCCGATCGTGTCGCTGAACGTTTCCTTGTTCACTTTCCCATTTATAATTGGGCAACCTAAATACTTTTCTAGGTTAACCATGGAAGGGATGCATAGGATTTGTTGGATCTGTTGTTTTTGGTGGTTTGTCACGATTTTAGAGGTTTGGAAAGCAGATTTGTGGTAGTTTACTTTTTGTCCTGAAATGGCGCAATAGTCACTAACAATATTTTTTACCACACCACAGGCGTTGTGGGTGGCCCTAGCGAAAATAATGATGTCATCTGCATACGTAAGGAAAGGGATTTTTGTTCCATTTCTTGTTAGTTCGAAACCAATTGTTTTGGACACGGTGTTAGACTCTTGCTGAAGGCGTCTTGCTAGGATTTCTGCACCTATGATGAACAAATATGGTGACAAGGGGTCTCCTTGTCTCAGACCCCATTCAGGGTGAAAAGGATCTGTGGGTCCGTTGTTAACTAGAATAGAATACGAAACTGTCTTCAAGCATTCGCGTATCCATCCAAGGAATTTGGCATTAAAACCAAACTTTTCCATTACTAATAATAAAAATTCCCAATCCATTCTATCGTATGCTTTTTCCATGTCTAGTTTTATTGCTACCCATCTATCTTTATTCTTTCTTCCCCTAAAAGAATGTAGAATTTCATGCGCTATAAGAATATTGTCTTGGATGGCTCTTTGGGCTATGAAGGCTCCTTGTAGCGGATGGATAATTTTTCCAATTACGTTTTTTAGTCTTTTAGTAATTTTTTTTGAAATTGTTTTGTAAATTGTGTTGCACAAACTAATAGGTCGGTAGTGGTTTGTTGTTTTGGGGTCCTCTTTTTTCGCAATTAGCAATATAAATGTATGGTTGGTTTGTTTCAGGAGTCTACCTGAATGAAAAAAGCTTTTTACAGCCTTAATTACTGTGGGACCTACAATAGCCCAGTAGTTTTGATAGAATTCAGCCGTCATTCCATCAGGGCCGGACGACTTATCTTTTCCCAGGGACATAACTGTTCTTTTGATTTCTTCATTAGTGACGTCTGCAGTAAGGTTATTATTATCATCAATTGTAATTTCATTGGTGACCAGGTTAAGGTACTCTTGTAGAAGCGCGTGGTTGATGGGTTGCTTCATGTATCTTTTCCGAAAGTCGGCTCTAATTTCTTCCCTGATGTTGGTTTCTCCTACAATTTGGGTTCCTTCATCAGTTCGGATTTCTTTTATTATTTTCCTATTTCTACGACCATTAGCCATCTTGTGAAAGTAGTTTGAGTTTGAATCTGTTAACTTTATGTGTTTAGTTTTTGCTCTCTGCTTCCGGTAGGTTTTGTGAAAATTTAAACTAGTTATTCATAATAAGAATGCATGGAGATGGAGTTGGCAAAATCTTTTTTTTTTTTTTGGCAAGATCTCAAATATATACGTTATTATCCTGGCAAACCGGGGACTTTTCCGGATCTGGTCCAACTACCATTTTTTATACAAGGTAATATGTATGTCGGCCCAATAAATTAATCACCCTAAAAAAGAAATAAATAAAAGAAGCCCGCAGTAGCATGCTAAAGCTTAATTTTCTTGGTTCAATATTGCAGTGTATGATTCAGGAGCATTATTTTATTATCTACTTATAAAGTGGAACCCAAGTTTTTGTTAAAATTTGTGCCATGTTATTAAGTCTGAATTAAATAATGATTTTATTTTTTTATATTATATTTTCTAAAAATAACTTATATATCTACATGATAATATGATATGTTATCCAAATTGATATCTTACCCATTTTTGGATATCTTAAGATTTTTTCCTAATATGATTTTGAATAAAATAATTCAAGCTTTTTATTTGATATCTTAATAATTTTCTCTTATTAATTAGTATAAGTTTTTGTCATTATTAAATCTTGAAGAATAGTAAAAACCTTTCACATATGTCAAGTATATTATATAATAATATAAATACGAAAAATTGAATAGAATTATTTAAAAATTAACATTGTATTAATAGAAGTATATATATAGGTCAATATATAGGTTTAGACTCCGGTCTATCGGGTTTGAATTAAGAATTTTTGAGTTAAAAGCGGATTCATATCAAAATTCGATCTCGAATAAGTTAATTCGGATTTATATATAAATTAACCGTACATGGTACGAGGTTTGTACTAGTTATTATTATCATTATCATCACCTATAATAAAGAAATGAAGGCCTCATTATTGACCGCCCAATCAAAAGACACTCTTGGCATAATACATTCTTTTTTGATCAAAAGAAGGGCGAGGCCCTAGCGGAGGGGAGGACTAAGCCCTCGTGAGACGAGAGAAAGTCCGGCCCTCAGAGTTCTCCAACAAAAACGTACAAGTTTCAGCGGGAGGCTCGGAAATAACATGAAAACCAAGCGGAAAAGAAAAAGCAAAACGAGCAAGGGAGTCAGCGACGACGTTCGCTTCCCTGAAGACACGAGTAACACGGACCGACCAAATCCGTGTCAGAAAGCCTTGGCAATCGAACGCCAGGCTGAAAAGTGGGTGAGACGAGTTGGGTGGATTCAGAGAAAGCTGGACTGCGAGAGCCGAGTCGGACTCAACCCAAACATTACGAAACCCTTTCTTCCAAGCAAACTCTAGGCCATTTCGGATGCCCCACAGCTCCGCCATTGGCACCGAGCACAAACCGATATGATGCACAAATCCTCCCATCCAGCCACCGTTGACATCCCTGGCGACCCCGGCAGCCGTGGCCTGCCCATCACTGTTAACGGCACCATCGGTATTGATCTTCATTTGCCCCTCAGCCGGCTTGCACCAGGATACCAGCACGCTCTCTCTAGTCCCGCTACTAGCATTCAAACTCCTAGCCGCCCACACCTTGCTGTAGTCCTTGGCCATGCTCACGACAAACCCGACCGGATCCGGCATCTCCTTGGGCGTCCCGAAAACAGTCTCGTTCCTCCAACGCCAAGTCCACCAAAGGGCGTTGCAAAAGATCACGTTCCACTCCGTCCCATCCGAGAGCTTGTGCTTAGACATGACATTCGCCCGAATCCAAGCTGCAAAAGGGCACCCAAAAAAGTCAGGTACATCATTAGGCAGATTGAAATTACGCCAAAAACACTTGATTTTAGTACAATCCCTAAACAAGTGGGCAAGAGAGTTTCCACTTCCCTAGCATTGCTCCTGCTAACTCTAATTGCAGTTGAGCTCTGGCTGTACACAAGCAAGCTACTAAAGAGGGTGAAGAGCCTGCCACCGGGGCCTTTCCCTTTGCCCTTCGTCGGCAACCTCCACAACTGAGGCCGAGTCCCACACCAATCCTTAGCCGAGCTGGCCAAGATCCATGGGCCTTTGATGTCTCTCAAGCTGGGCAATCTTACTACGATCGTCGTCTCGTCTCCGTCCGTGGCTCGGCAAGTCCTCCAGAAGCACGACCACGTCTTCTTCTATAGATGGGTGCCCGACGCCGTCCGCGCCCTTGACCACCACCGGTTCGCCATCGCTTTCATGCCCCCGGATCTCACATGGCGAACCATCCGCAAGATCTGCAACTCTCAGGTGAAGAATGTGAATTTTTATTGATTATTAAAATAATATTTAATAATAAAATATTATGTTTAATATATTTTTATAATAATATTTTATTTATAATAGTTTTTATAATAAAATATATTTTAATATTTTAAAAAATATATATTTATTCTACTTATATATAAAAATTGGGTTGGGTTTGGATTTCAACCCAATCGGGTTCGGATTAATCGAGTTCGGTTTCTCTCTTTGCTCGCTGCTATTTGGATCACGTTTCAACTCTAAAATTTTCTGTCGGCTCGGGTTGATTTTTCGAATCGAGTTAGGTTTTGAGCTCTACTTGTCATTGATAACTAGATAAATTTGTATCGACAATTCTAACAAATGTCATTCAATTCCATTTAGTGAATCTGAAAAATTTTGATTTATAGGCCTTTTCGAACAAAAGTTTGGATGCTAGCCAACACCTTCGGCAGAAGAAGGTGGAGGAGCTGATCTCCTCCATCCGTGGAAGCTGCGCTGATGGCGTTGCAGTCGACATTGGCCGCGCGGTGTTCTCCTCCTCGCTAAGCATAACTTCAAACACCTTCATCTCCATGGATATAGCCGAACTCGATTCGGCCTTCCATCACGATTTCAAGCAAATCATCTGGAAGATCACTCATGCAGCAGGGAAACCCAACCTTGGCGACTTCTTCCCCGTGATACGACGCTTAGACCTGCAAAGGATTCAGCGTCGAATGAAGGAGTATCATGTTATATTGATCACTTTATTTCAAAACATAATTGATCAACGATTGGCAAACAGAAGAGTTGATCCTTCTATTGAGATCAGGGATGTTTTGGATGCCTTTCTCAAGGCGAACGACGAGGATGAAGACAAACTTGACATCTCACACATAGCGCACTCTATGGTGGTAAGTACAAATCTCTCTCCTTCTCTCGCATCTATATATAGATACATGTATTGCTATGGACACATATATGCTGACATATTCGAACTAACATCTACATCATTGTTGACTACTTAGGATTTTTTCATTGGCGGAACAGAAACCGGCTCAAGCACAATAGAATGGGCAATGGCTGAGCTACTCCGTGACCAAATCAAGCTGAAGAAAGCACAGGCAGAGTTGAAAGAGATTATAGGAAAAGAAAATATGGTCAAGGAAGTTGACATCGCAAGGCTTCCATACCTACAAGCAATAGTAAAAGAGACTCTGAGGCTACACCCGCCAGTGCCACTCTTAGTCCCGAGGGAAGCAAACTCTGACGTCGAGGTTTGTGGGTTCAAGGTGCTAAAAGGCTCACAGGTTTTGATCAATTCATGGGCCATTGGACGAGACCCGAGCGTGTGGGAGAGACCGAGTTGCTTTGAGCCAGAGAGGTTCTTAGTGTCGGATGTCGATGTTAGGGGATTGCATTTTGAGCTTACACCCTTTGGTGGAGGACGTAGAATCTGCCCTGGGATAAATCTTGGGGTTAGGGTTCTTCACCTAATACTAGGATCCTTGATCCATTCCTTTGATTGGAAGTTGGAAGATGGTGTTGAACCGCAAAATTTGGACATGAAGGAGAAATTTGGCATGGCTGTGCAGAAGGCTAAGCCCTTGCTTGCCATTCCTGTCATCATCTAGATGTTGCTGCATGTTTCAAACAAGTACCACAATAAACTTGTTAATGTGCTTGAATCTGAATCACCACAGTGAACTTGCCATTTATGTTTCTAGGCATGTCGCAATCTGTTTTGGGCCTGCAGCCTATATTTGTAATTAGGGTTTCTTAAGTCTTTATATAAATTCTTGAAATACCTAGAGCTCTGTAATATGAATTCTGTCTTCCATAATAATATATTGTTTCTCTGCCCGTGGACCTAGGCAACAGACTGTTATTGAACCACGTAAATCTCTGTGTCGATTCTGTTTATTGTTCTCGTTCGATCTTTCGTTACAACAAAACTTATGGGTTGTCGTGCTTGTAATAAATAAAGCGTTATGTTTAATGTTCTGGTTCAATCCCTCGTTACAACAAAATTTATGGGTTGTCGTGCTTGTAATAAACTAAGCGTTATGCATAAGACCAATCTCGCTTCGAATTAGTGTTGTTTATCGGGCCTCATCAGTCATATGTAAATATCAAATAAAAATATTAACTAATAATTATCATAATTAAGAAGTCTATCTTTTATCTACAAGAAGGTTGACCGTGATAAATTATCTTGATATTGGTGTTATAGATATATTTAGAGTAAATATATCATCTAGTCTTTTTATTAATATTTTATCAGGATGTAGTTGTGATATGACAGTAAAAATATATATTTAATGTATTATTTTAATAGAAGGAACATGTGAGGGAAATATAATGGTATAACTTGCTACCATTGATAATTTTTATAAAATCTTATATTAAAATTATGATATATAACTTATAATCAATATCTATTACTATATACTAAAGCGGAAGCAAATTTTGTCACCATATTGCGCCACATCACCCCCTTATTTAAAAATCTATCTTATTAAATCTTGATTTTATCATAATCATATACATGCTTAATTAAGATATTAATTCTATCTTAGAATTTGAGTTCTTTAATTAATAATTCTATCCAAATATATAAATCTATATTTTATCATTATACACACATTTAATTAATACATAGATGATATATCTATCATAAACCTTTTATTTAAAATTTGTTTTTTGTCATAATCTATAAATCATAATCATAATATTTTACCCATTTAATTAAATATCATATTAACTATAAATTATTTTTCATAATTTTATTATAGTGTTTAAAAAAATAATCAATGGTAGCAAATTCTACCACTATATCTAAGACAAATATTCATTGTATTAAAATAATATATTAAATACATTTTTACTATCATATCACATTAAAATAAAAAATATAAAAGTAGATGTTATATTTATATATATATATATCACTAATATTGCATATTGGTTATGCTTTAGATAAAAATGATAGATTTCTTAATTAAGATAATAATTCGTTAACATTTTCATTACATATTTATATATTTATTATTTAGTTTTTTTTCAAAAAAAACATGTATACGAGATAATTTGGTTTTCTATTTAACTTCTTAAGTATTATCTGTATCTTTAGCATTATAATATCTTAATCTGATTTTTTATTTAAACTTATTGATTTTATTATATAAGTTAGTTTACGTAGTTTAATTTAAATGCCAAAAGATTTGTATCAATTGTTAATAAAATGTGATAATGCATTTTGTCTTAAGTCATTCTTCCACAATTATTTAGCTATATGTTTATGTATGTATAAAAAGTAAATATATAAATAAAATTTAATTATTTATATGATGATGTACAAGAATTAAGTCATTTTATAATTCAAAAAATCAGCGTCATTTTAAAACAAAGTATACATATGATAATACATGTAGCTGTTATCGTACATTCACACCAAATAAATAAATAAATAAATAAATAACACCCCCGTACAAGGTACGGGTCATCTGCTAGTATACTTCTAAACCTCAAGCAATTAAGGACAATTTCGTCAATAAGTATTTTTAAACCACACATGCTGTTTTTCATTAAGAAATTTATTATGAAGATATTCTATCCATTTATACATAATAGATTACAATTAGACATTCAACTAGATCACATAATTTCTATACTAATTTTCTAAATAAAATATATTATCCTTACCATATGTAGACGTATATGTGATGCATTGTTACTTATGAGTCATCTTGTAGGTAATTTACACCGAGAACAGCACACATTCAATCATGTTCACTCCTAAGTATATGTGATGCATTGTTTCTTGCCTCGTGGTCAAATTATTTGTTCTTATGCTTGAGCAATAGTTAAGTCATCAATAGTTCAATGCTTGAGCTTAGCATGTATTAGATGGTTGACTTCTGTTGAATCTAGGAAAATAGAGTCTGAAGTTGAATTTAGATATTACTGCTACTATTGATGCTGGTAGACATGTAAATTCTCTTCTGGAGATGGGGATTTACATCTGAATCTGAAAATTAAGCAGTTATAAAGGCTGAGTAACTTTATTATCAACTAGTATTTCCGGCCCCTACGATCTTCGTGTAATTTGATTTAAATGTAGAAACACATTTGATAGAGTTATAGTGCGTCTTAAGCCTTTCTTATTACGGTACATTATACGTATGTATGGAAGCCACTCAGAAATAATAACTAATTAACGGGTCAACGGGTACCTTGCATGTACTAAGTATTTTACTGAAAATTTGTTTGGATATATAAGTAAGAAAGTATGTAGCACCGTAAGTAATTTTCGGAAAAGAATAATTTTCACTTCGTATGTGTATGAATATTTGTGACCCCTTCTAAGTCAATTATGTTTCTAGTATGCTGGTCCGTGCGTATCGCACGGGGCAATGTGCCTTTTATACGAACTTTGTGTGGTTTAATTTAAAAATAGAGACATAGTGCATAGAGTTATATTGCGTTGTAATTTATCAAAACTTTCCTTTAAAGAATTTTCTTAAATAAATATAAAATCAATGATGTATTAAATTATAGGAAGTTTTGTGATTTTAAATAAATGATTCATTTTAGTTTCCCCTAAGTTAAAATGAGAAAGTAAAAATTCTAGATATCAACCCGAAATCACTTATAAAAGATATCTTAGTCTAATTCTTTATTAAATAAAAATTACCCCCCCCCCTTTATTTTTGCTTAATTACGCCGAAACATATAATATTAACCTAGGCTCTGTTTGACAATTTAGTGCTGATGTTGATGCTGATTTGTATCCGATATTGATATTAGTTGCTAATAGTGTTACTAAAATTAAAAACTTATATTTTTTGATAAGCAAATGAGTGTTTAGTAAAATGGTTTGCTGATTTTGTATGTATTAAATATGTTTTGACCAATTTGCCCTTAAAGAAATAAAACCAATCAATAAGGGCTCTTCTTGGACCAATTTTTATCTCACACCAGAGTTCCAGCGAGGATTTGACCGCTTCCTAATGGCCTCCGATCGCTGCCATCTCAGGCCCCAAAGGCATCTCGAACTGCCGCCTCCAGGTCCTACGTACCCTCTCTATCCTCACCCGTCTCCCGCCCTAACCCCCACCCCTACTCCGTCCAAGAACCGTCTTTCCTCCGCCGGCACAGACGCCGACAACAGTACCTCCCTCTCGTTCCTCTTCATCCTCCTTTGGTCCCTCCGATCTGTCTACTCCATCCCCCCTTCCTCCGATCTGCACCTTTCTCCTTGTCCGTCTTCCCTTTCTCCTTCCATGTCTCGCTCCTCTCGTTCCTTCTCACATTCGCCTTCTCCGTCTTTCCGTTCCCCAACCGGCAGCACAAATCATGGAGAAAGTCATGCCGGCGGTCAGAATTCGGGAGAATTGGGAGGGAGGGTTAGGGAATTTGGCGGTGGAAGGTGGAAAGGGAGTGAGGACTTGGACGGGAGAAAACAAAAGGGAGATCGCCCGGCGGAGGAGGAGGCCAGTTGGCCGGCGAAGGAGTTCCTTCTGGTTCGTTGAAAATGGAGGCATCTGATGGAGAGAAATGGGTGAGAGAGGGGTAGGAAGAAAGGGTAATGTGGAAAAGAGGAGATAAGCACTTTGCTTATTTTTTTTAGATAAATTGTGCTTATTTTGATAAGCATGGTGGTAGTTGATTATGACCATGTTCGACAACAATCAAATAATAGCTTATAATATTTTATTTTTCAAAACAGCTTTTTCTGCCAAACACTTTTTCCTGTAACTTGCAGTTGCATCTTTTTGTTTTTCATTCATTAATTTATTACCACTCTTCTATAATAATTCCTTGTCTGCTCAAGACCTTTCTTCCAAAAAAAGGCATTATTGTCAATAATCTACCTGACACCGAACAAACCCTATTTTGTTGGTTGCTTATAAGTAGTCTAGTGTTTATAAGTCGATAAATTTTTGGAAAATTCCATTTGTTGCCCTTGAGTTTTTGGCTTTTCCGGATGGTACTCTGAAAAAAAACTTATTGCGGATGGTACCCTCGAACTTTTCAAAACGTTCGCCGTATGCCCTTACTTTTGTTTTTTCTCAAAATTTCCGTTTTTTTGTTATAAAAAATATTGTTTATTAATTTATTGACTATAAATGAATAAAATAAGTGAAAGTTTTGTATCTTTTTCAATTTTTCATTGAAAACTCTTATTAATTTTGTAATGTACAAAAAATATTTATTGTGTTTTATTAACATAGTGCATTACAAAATACAACCAATTGAATATTTAATTTGATTTTAAGTGAATAGTATATGTTTATCATAAATTAAACTGGTACACATTAAATAAAAAAAGTGTGTTAGTTGTATTGATTAATTATTATTTTTAGAAAGATTCAACACTAATTTGTACTTTCATCTCAAACATTATTTTTGTTTAATTAGTACTTAATAGCTTTCCCAAAAGTGCTATTTAAGTAGGTGTTTTTAAATATTTTATGGTAAGATTTAGTGCAATATAGTTTTGTTTAATATAGTCTCTTGTTGTGTTGTTAAAAATTTTCTTTAATTTGTACCAATTTTTAATTATGATAAATTTTATACTACTTAATTAAAATCATATTAAATATTCAATTGGCTGTATTTTTTGTCATACACTAAGCTAATAAAACACAATAAAAAAATTTCTACATTACAAAATTCATAAGAGTTTTAACTACAAAATAAATTTTCTTTAGTTGTTTGACTTATTTTATTCATTTATGGTCAATGAGATTAAAAAAATATTTTTAAAAACAAAAAACCGCCCTAAAAACGAAAATTTTAAGGAAAAAGTAATGAAAGAGCATGAGGCGAACTTTTTAAAAGTTCAGGGGTACGGGGTACCACCCAATAAGTTTTTTTGTTTCTTAGCACCATCCGAAAAATCCACAAACTTAGGGTACCGAAATCGGTCTCAAAATATGGTGTGTATTCAATACCTACATCCTAGTCGAACAAAAACAATAATAGAATATGATAATGAAATAAGTACACATCCTCCACTTAATTGTTTTTTTTCAAAATTATGTAATATTATTCTACATTACTAATATTGTTTACCTATATTAACATCCTAGTCGAAGAAAATAATTTTATTATTCTACATCACTAATTTTTTAACAATAATTTATACCTTCTTTTCCAAGTTAAATAATGTTTACCTATATTAATATCCTAGTTGAACTAAAATAAAAATGGAATAGTATAATGAAATATTATATGTGCCTATATTTAGTTATTTCACATCTTCTTAATAAAGAAAACAATTCGTCGAGAAATACGTACCTCTAGCCAAATCCCCGGATCATACACATCCTCCTCTTCTCCTGATCCTAATGAATCACCCTTATCATCCAAACCATAATAAGACATCTTAAAAGAAATTTGCATGAAAGCTCTCTAAATGGACAATGACAAATATGAAGCCACAACCTCGTTCTTATACGGAAAAGTTCTGGAAAACTGTTTCCGTGGAATTTCATATTGTAGCTATTAGAATTCAAATGTAACGGTCAAATTTTTAAAGTGATAATTATGGAATACCATTCCGTGAAATTACACGGAACCCTACTTTGTGTACTGAAGTACAATCACACGGATACTCGGAAGACACAAGACCTTACTCCTCACGGAACCCTACCCCCGCACGGAATGGGATTCCATGCATTTTTGTGGAATGACATTGCGTGGAAACTTTACGGAATTTGCTTCCGTTGGATTTGAGGGAACCGGATTCCACGAGTGTGTTTAGCTACTATTCATGCGTTCAATTAGTATCGGCCCTCGTTTTGAACCGCTCGGCGTGAAATCTTATTAGGATAGAATTTTATCTTTGTAAGACTTTGTATTTCTTTATCTTATGTTATAAGATTATTTGTATCTTTATCTTATCTTGTGCTCCAAGATATAATTGTAAAGCTATATAAACCCTATTGGGTTCTGAATGAATGCAAGAATCATTCACATAAATATTGCCCTCCCTTATATGTAGGGGTGGTAAATTTTGACGATCCGAACTAACCGACCGAATTATCCGTTTCGAGAACCGACCGAGACCCGAAATATTTTTTTATCAAATAAAATCCGAACCGATTCAATCCGACCGAATTTGACCCGGAGGTATGAGCAACCCGATTAAGAATGATCTGAAGCCGATTACATCCGAAAATCTCAATCCGATTTCAAACCAAAACTTGAATAACCCGACCCGAAAATACTCGACCTAGTTATATCCGAAACCCGAAACAATACAAACCTGATTATACCCGACATCCGAAACAACCCGAACCCGATTGTACCCGATAATTATATATGATATCCAAAACAATCCGAACTTAGTATGATATTGTATATAATAGAATATAAAACATAATATATTATTAGCATAAAGTGTAATACAAAATTGCAAACGTAAGAGATTGTATAATCATGTATTTTTGAACTGCGATCTTTTTTTTTGTTCTTTTAAAACTATTGATCATAATTTGACATATATTTATAATTTAATATTATCATTCATTACTAAAGATATATTTGTTTGACAAAATATAAGATCTTATTTATTGGTATATGAATATGATCATGAGAATGGATATGATTTTGAGAATGTGTATGATCTCGTAGATAATAATATCATTATATTGGTATATGATTATGTTGTACACTTGAAATATAGAAAAAAATACATTATTTAAAATAAAATTAAATCAAAATTAGATTCTCAAAATCTAATTATACAAACACAATTCTATTGAGACCCAATTCAATCAAAAATAGATTTAACAAAAACTGATTCAGCTGAAACCGATTCAACCGAAACCGATTCAGCCGAAACCGATTCAACCGAAACCGATTCAACCGAAAACTGCTTCAACCGTGTTGGGACGATATTAAGGACGCCAGTCATTAATATCTAAACCAATAATAATCGTCCCTAGTTTTGATAATGACAAACTCAAAGATATTTGATAAGTTGTCAAGTGTTGATCTCAGGTAAGTCCAGTGGACGCACATGAGCGAAAAGGACAACAAGTGAACGTAAGTCCCTAAGCTGTAGGGACACACTTCACCAGAACTTCCAGTGCTGAACGAAAAGAATGAAGTCCCTGCGCAGATAGGACGGCGTCCTCATCAAGAAGGGACGCGCGCCTAAATATGGACGAAGTTCAAATTCAAACCAAGGCCGCCCTGACATGATTACATCACATTCGGCCGTAGTCCTCAGAAGGAAGCTTCCTATGTCTGGACACGTGTGAACAATTCCAAAGATGTCGCTTTCCCAGAGATCGTCCCCTGACCACGCGGAGGCTTCCCAAGCGTCAACAGAGTTGACTTCCTCAAGATGCAAATCGCACCGTTGAAGGAAGACGACAGATCCTGCTCAAGTCTTAGAGGACAAGATCTCATACCGCTATAAATACCCTCCAAGGGGTATGCATAGCGGTGTGGACTTTGAAGACTTTCTCTCAAGCTCTCCCGAAGCATTCAAGTTCAAGAACAAAGATTAAGTGAGCTTGAAGCAAGAGACAGAAAGTCCAACCACATCAAATCGAAAACAAACCACAAAATAGTTAGAGTAGTGTTTGTCTCTCACAACGAACCGTGAGAGACGTGGGTGATAGCTTCCTTATAAGCTAAGAGAATTAGGTTACTTTGTTAGGCTGAAAGGAGTGTTACTATTACAGCTAAGGACGTACGCTTAGCTCAGGGGATTGTAACAGCTCGCCTAAGTTGTAAGGAGTCTCTCTTAATAAGATAAGGACGGCTATTGAAAATCCTCCAACGGAGGTAGAGGTTTACCCATAAGACTAGTTGGTCTTAGTGGGGTTCCTCTATAAATACTCGTGTCCATTATCTTGTTACGTTTCCTGTCAAGTTTATTTTCCGCTGCACCTAAGGACTCCCTTAACCCAGTTAAGGACGCCCATTCTAACAGACTTACGATCCAACAATTGGTATCAGAGCAGGCACTCTAGATTAAGTTTGAGTTGCAGGAAACATGGAGATGGAACCTATAGGTATCTCAAGTGCGAAGCCTCCTCGCCTCACGGACGGAAACTTCAACCAATGGAAGACAAGGTTTGAGTGCTTCGTGCAAAGTCAAAACTACCAATGCTTGCTGGTGATAAAGAACGGTGACCTCGAAGTCCCTGCTGCTAAGAAGGACAAAGAAGTAGAGTGGGGTCCCGAAGAATTCAAACTCATAGAGGCGAACGCCAAAGCTATCTGTTTCCTACAGACGTCCCTCTGTGAAAGGGACGCTACCCGTGTGAGCAACCTTCCAACTGCTGATGTCGTGCTTTTTAGTTAGATTTCTTAGGTAGTTTTCTAGCATGTTTCGCATGTTTTCCCTTGTGTTTGTGTGTTTTGCATAAGATTTCACCTCTCTTTCGAGGGTTGGAGTTGTTTGTGTGTTGTTTCGTGTTGTGTAGGTATTTGGAGCCTTTTGGAGGAGTTTTTCATGCATTTTCGGAGCTTTCTAGGAACCGTTAGTTTTTAAGAGTCAAGTCGTCAAAGAACCAAGATCCAAAGTTGCAACCAAGAGAGCCTCAAAGAAGCACAAGAAACTCAAGGAAATCAAGGAGCAAAAAGGAAGAAGCGCCGAGCAAAAGACCGAGCAACTGGAGCAAGAACAACACAATGCGAGAAGAAAATCTCACCTCCTGCAGAAGGTCGGCGCCGACCCCCATATGGTCGGCCGCGACCTTGACCGATACCGTCCCGAGAAATCCGTGCTGCGCAAGAAAGCCCTTTTTGCGGGATTTTCGAAACTCGAAAAAGGCAGGCGGCTGTGGCAGTGCTGTGGCAGAGGAGGAAGCTTCCTTCTCTTGCTTTTGTGGGCTGCTACAAAAGACCCCTTTTGTCTCCCTTTCTAAGGAGCTTTTCTTCGGGGGGGGGGGGAAAGGCTCAAGGGGAGAGAGAGGAGGGTTGGCTGAGAAAGGAGAAGGAAGAAGAAGAGGAGCTGAGAGTTTGAAGAAGAAGAAAGTGACGGTCGAGAAGAAGAGATTGAGAGTAGAGAGAGATTGCTTGTAAGGAGAGGTAGTAGAGAAGAAAGCTTGTTTTACTTGTGTTCTAGGAAGAAGAAGACAATGGTGTGAAGAAACCTTGTGGGTTGCTAAAGTTTGTAAGTTGGATCTTGAAATTAATTGAAGTTGCTTGCTTTGGATGATGATTTTCTCTTCTCTTTTGTTGTTTGTGAGTTTAATCATGTGTGAGTAGTCCTCTTGCTAGGGTTGGGGTGAAACCCACCATGAAAGTGCATTTGAGACCTTGAGGTTGGATTCATGCTTAACTTGTAATCTCTGCCCATAATCCTTCTTGTATGCTTAAAACCCTTGACAAAGTGGGGAATGTTCTTGTTTGCAACCTAATTGAAGGGTTTTGTTGTGAATGTGGACTATCCGGGTCGAGATGAAAGTCGAAACCCTTAGAAAGACAAGTTGGATTGCTTGTTAATTTCTTTATGAAAGTTGAGATTTTAATGTGTTCTTTTGTGACGAAAGTCACCCATGAGATTATGAGTTGAGTTGGTCTTTTATCATTGTTTGAATGCATGCTCGTGGTGTGGTGAATCCCCTCTCCTAGTTGTTTTTCCTTGATTTTTCCGAAACAAATCTTCATGCCCAGATAGGTCGGCTGCGACCAGTTGCGGGTCGGCTGCGACCCCCTCTGTAATTGTTTCCCGTGTGTTGTGAAGTTCTGTTGTAGGTCGGCTGAGACCCCCCCTAGGGTCGGCTTCGACCTCATCCCGAGACGTTTGTTTTGTGTTTGTTTGCTTGTTTCAGTTTGTTTTGTTTTGTTTCGCTTTCGTAGTTTGATTGCTAGACTATAAATCTACTAACTCCCATGGACGATCCTGACTTCGCTATACTCAGCGGGGTCTTGACAAATTTATTTGTTCGAGATTCACTCACGACAAATTGGCGCCGTTGCCGGGGAGTTAGTTTAGTTTCCAAGTCTAGCTTTCTTTTGGGTGAGGGGCTAGCCCGAACCCCTATTTTGTTACTAATCCGTTTCTCTAGTGTTTTGTACGCAGGTTTATGCCCTCTAGTTAACGAAGGGTAATTGACCATTTCCCCTTTGACCCCGAAATAGAAAGAACCCTTCGTCGAAGACTAAGAGAGCGAAAAGCAATGGCCGACGCTGAGGCTCTTGCTCATCAAATGGCTGAACTTCGCGCTCAAATGGAGCGTATGCAAATGGAGCGTGATGCTCAAGCCGCAACTGCGCGGCAAGAAAGGGAGGCGGCCGCCCGCCTCCGAGAACAACTTGATGCAATCCCAAGGAACGCTAAGCAGTACATGCATCCCGAGCTTAGGGTTCCCGAGTCCGCTATTGCGCTCCCGGTGATTGAGTGCGCTTTTGAGATCAAGTCCCACTTCATCACTCTCATCAAAAGGTCTCAATATGAAGGCAAACCCACCGAATGCCCCATGGAGCACATCAAAAACTTCACCGATCTATGTGACACTATCGCCGCCGATGGTGTCTCACTTGAGTATGTTCTCCTCAAGGCGTTCAAGTGGTCCTTATGCGGGAAGGCTCTTCATTGGCTCGAAAGTTTACCCGCTAGGTCTATCACTACATGGAAGGCTTTGCACGACTTGTTCATGACGAAGTTCTTTCCACCGGCCAAGACCACCGAGCTAAGGAAGCGCATCACCTCCTACCATCAACTTCCCAACGAGACATTTGTTGAAACTTGGGAGAGATTTAAGGAGCTTCTTCGGCAATGTCCTACTCATGGACAACCTCCTTATGTCCTCCAAGAAATATTCTTTCAAGGAATCAATGCCGCAACCAAAGACCGCATCAACCTCCACACCGATTGCGGTTTTATTGAGATGAATCCCGACGAAGCATGGGGTCTCATGGACAAACTCACCAACTATGATGCCATGTACGGGACCCAACAAGCCGTCCGGATTCCACCAAAGAAGCTCTATGATCCCAATAGTGAGCCAATTGATCAAGATGTGAAGTTCCAATTCATGCAAGATGAGATCAACAAGCTCAAGAAGCAAGTGAGCTACTTCAAGTCAGCCGGCCCACCCTGTCAAGAGTGCGGTTCTCAGTCACACACCGCTGCCTCTTGTACTAATGTGGAACAAGTCCGGGCCGCCGAGGCTTATGCGGAGGCAAACTATATGCGTGGACCCTGCCGAGGGCCAAACAATGCTTATGCGGGGAGGAACAACAACTATCCTCAATGGAATAACAATGGCCATGGCCAAGGTTATCCACCTCCCCCGCAAGAATAAAGGGCTCCTCCTTATAGACCTCCCGGTTATCAAGCGGAGCCATCATGGGTCCAAGAGTTGCAAGAAGGATTGATGCAAGGGGTGAGGACCGAGCTCACCACTCAGTTGAAGGGTGTCCATACGAGATTGGGAGATCTTGACACATGGAGAAAGAACGTTGACTCCTAACTTGGTGACCTCGCGGCTCAAATCCCATGACCTCAAGGGCGCTTACCGGGCCACCCCGATGAGAACCCAAGAGGCCATATTGCCGCCGTCCACCTAAGAAGCGGGAAGAAGTTACCGGACCGAGTTGTAAGTGAAGAACCGGCGGAAAAAGAGGACGAACCATCCCTGGAAAAGGTCGGGGCCGACCCCCCCAGGTCGCAACCGACCTTCCTCAGAGAGTCCCTATATCCGTCCCATTGCCTCCGCAAGCGAAGGTACTTCCCTACCCGTCCAAAAAGGCTAATGATTTCACGGAGGGAAAGTTCAAACGCTTTGTGAAGGTTCTCCAAGGCGTCAACATCACCATTCCCTTTGCCGAAGCATTGAACGAGATGCCCGCCTACACCAAATTTCTCAAGGAGATCTTGTCAAAGAAGCGGTCGATGTCCGAATTGACCAATGAAGTGCGGTCTATTGAGGTCCCGGAAAAACATGGTGATCCGGGTAGGTTTGCTATTACCATTGTCATTGGGGCTCACCGATTCAAAGCTCTATGTGATCTTGGTGCAAGTGCTAGTCTCCTCCCTCTTTCTATATGGTCCAAGACCAACATGGGTCCTTTGGTCCCGGTAAACATGAGGCTTTATATGGCGGATGACGGGGGTCGTCCGGATCGGATGATATCAAAATTTAAATTTATAAACCGAACCCCAATTGTAGTATAAGGGTAGGTTGTCGAACACACGGGAGTTCGTGCATTGAGTGTACCAAGAAGAGTAAAAAGAGGTAAAAGAAAGGCAAAAACAAGGAAAATCAAAGGGAACAGCCCGGACCGACTTTGGTCACTTCGGTCCGAGGTTGGATCGATGCGAGTTGGCCGGGACCGACACAGGGGAAGTCGGGCCCGAGGTATTGGGGAACTCGGTCTTGCACAAATGGTAGATCGGTCTTGGGTTTTTGGGTTCCTTCCCTAACTAGACTTGGGTGATTCCACCCCAATTCAGCCAATAAGTGTTGATCCTTATGAGATCGAGGTTGTTTACCTTTGATCCCTCCACTCTACACTTCGACCTTAGGGAGTTTTCACTCTCCTTCGATGCTAGGTCAAGTGATGGGCTCGAGATCGCTTTCGCTTACTCTTACCAACCACAAGCCCTAGATCCCTTATTCTCACAAGAGAATTGAAGCTCAATGTAGAGAGGATTCATAGATCAAGCACTCAAGGCTATGGAATTGGGGGTTCACACCCAATCCTAGCTAGGGGATTCCCCCATAGCCTAAGACTATGGAATCTACTCCATCAAGTAAGAGTAAAAAGCAATCAAATAGCAAAGCACGCAAATCTCAATCATCAAACTCAATTCAAAGCCAAATTGCATTCAAATCAAAGGGGTTTCACAATATCCAAGTCTCAAATCCACTAAACAAAAGCAAAACAAGTTCAAACTCACTAATCCTCCTAGAGCTCCACCGATTTCTCTCCTCTTCTCCTCTTCCTTTCTCCTCCTTGCTCTCCAAGTCTTCCTTTGAGCCTTTTGAGAGTGATTAGATGTGGATGTGTGTTAAGCTCCTCTAAGCTCCCTCTAATTATCCTCTTCTCTTGATTGGGGACCAAGGAATTCCAAATTAGAAGAAGGGCAAAAGTGGTAGATCACAATAAATGTGCCTTGGAGCCCAATCCCCAAATTGCCGACTTGGACCGACACGGGTTGACCTCGGGCCCGACGTTGCCAACGTCGGTCCGAGCCTCTGAAACGCTAACTCGGGCCCGACTCCTTGTACATCGATCTGGGGCCTCGATCCTCTTCTTTCCTTGGTTTTCCTTGAGCTCCTCTTCGTTCTTTGCATGGCTCTTCCGCTCCTTTGCTCCTTAGCTTGGCTCCTCCTTAGAAACTCCTTCAAAACGTCCTCAAATGCGCCATTTTACCTACAAAACACAACAAACTCGCATAGTCTCTGAATCTCATAGAAAATCGGGAACTAAGCTAAAAAGGGACAAAACTAACAAAGAAAGGAACAAAAGACACATATTTACAAGGGAAATTAACCACTAAAACACCACCAAAATGAGAGACATCAGCGGATGGCTCTTGTGTGCAACCCACCAGTATTGTTGATGACTTTCCTATCCAAGTCGGCAAGTTCTTTGTGCCCAATGACTTTATTGTGATGGAGATGCCGGAAGATCCCGTCGTCCCGATCATCCTTGGACGGCCATTCCTTGCCACCGCCGGTGCCGTTATTGATGTGAAGAAAGGTCTCCTCACTTTTGAGATTGGAGAGGAGGTGGTAGAGTTCCGATTCAACCCTACCATGAAGGAGACCGGTGAAGTTATGGAGGTCAAAGCGTTGCTTGGAGAGTACACGAGTGAAGATGACGAAAAGGAGGCGGACCTCCCCTGTTATAGGTCGCAGCCGACCCTCCCTAGGTCGTCCGCGACCCCCGACAGGAATTCGCCAACATGCTTGAGTGAAGATGAAGATGGTGAAGCGAAGGAGTTTCTGAAGGCGGATGAAGACGATGACATTATTACACCACCACCGCCTACTCCGGAGCTTAAGACTCTCCCCGAGTCTTTGAGGTATGAGTTTCTTGGCCTAAATTCCACTTTTCTGGTTATTGTCAATGCAAATCTAAATGCGGAAGAAGTTGGAAAGTTGCTTGATATTCTTAGGACTCATAGGAAAGCCATTGGGTACTCGCTTGAGGACTTGAGTGGACTTTCACCTTCCTTGTGCATGCATCGGATTTTTCTTGAGGAAGGACATAGACCAACCATTGAGCATCAACGGCGACTCAATCCAAACATGAAGGATGTGGTGAAAAAGGAGATTTTGAGGATACTTGATGCGGGAATCATACTCCCGATTTCGGATAGCAAGTGGGTGAGCCCGGTTCATGTAGTTCCCAAGAAGAGTGGCCTCACCATGGTGGAGAATGAGAAGGGCGAATTGATTCCTACTAGGACTACTACTAGTTGGCGCATGTGCATTGATTATAGGAAACTCAATAGTGCCACTAGGAAGGATCATTTTCCTTTGCCCTTTATTGACCAAGTGCTAGAGAGATTAGCTCTTCATGACTACTTTTGTTATCTCGATGGCCATAGTGGTTTTTGGCAGGTTCCGATACACCCCGATGACCAAGAGAAGACAACTTTCACGTGCCCTTATGGAACGTTTGCCTATAGGAGAATGCCATTCGGACTGTGCAATGCACCCGCCACCTTCCAAAGGTGTATGATGGCTATTTTCTCCGACATGATTGAGGACATTGTGGAGGTATTCATGGATGACTTCTCGGTGTACGGTACCACTTTTGACTCTTGCCTTGCTAATCTTGCTAGAGTTCTCAAAAGATGTGAAGAAACCAACCTAGTGCTAAATTGGGAAAAATGTCACTTTATGGTTCGAGAAGGGATAGTCCTAGGGCATGTAGTGTCTAAAAGGGGAATTGAAGTGGATCAAGCTACAATTGAATTGATTGAAAAATTGCCACCCCCCACCTCCGTAAAAGGGATTAGAAGCTTTCTAGGACATGCCGGGTTTTATAGGAGGTTTATTCAAGATTTCTCGAAAATTTCCAAGCCATTGACTAACCTTCTTATGAAAGATGTGGTGTTTGAGTTTTCTTCCGAGTGTCTTGAAGCTTCTCATAGGATCCGGGATGCTCTTTTGTCGGCTCCTATCATGCAACCACCGGATTGGACGCTTCCCTTTGAGATCATGTGTGACGCAAGTGATTATGCCGTGGGTGCGGTTCTTGGGCAAAGAAAGGAGAAGAAGCTTCATGCTATCTACTATGCAAGCGAGATGCTTGATGAGGCCCAAGGCAAGTACACAACAACGGAGAAAGAGTTTCTAGCCGTGGTGTTCGCATTTGAGAAGTTTCGCTCTTACTTAGTGGGCTCGAAGGTGATAGTCTACACCGACCACACGGCTGTCCGTTACCTCATGGACAAGAAGGATGCTAAACCGCGTTTGCTCCGGTGGATGCTCCTCCTTCAAGACTTTGATCTAGAGATTCGGGACAAAAAGGGGGCAGAAAACCTAGTGGCGAATCACCTTTCAAGGCTACAAATTGAGCACATCACGGAGTCCGGAGTCGTGGTCCCCATCAACGAATCCCGCCCGGACGAAACTCTTCTAAGCTGTAAAGTGTCGCGAGAAGGAAGCTCCTGGAGTAGGTCGGCCCCGACCCCCTTATGGTCGGCTGCGACCTCCTCTGCCCCTTCTCCGGTTTTTGGTGATGGTCGAGATGGTTCGCAAGCGACCCCGGTCGAGGTCGCCCAAGGTCACATCTTTTACCTCTCTTATGTACTTCCTGATCCTCCTTCCTATTCTCCCATTTTGCACTCAACAGATGCTATTAAGGGGGTGAAAGCCCCGTGGTTTGTGGATTTTGCCAATTATGTTGTAGGTGGCATTGTTCCGGATGGATTGACCTCTCAAGCCAAGAAGAAATTCCTCCACGACGTCAAGCGCTACTATTGGGATGACCCTTACTTGTTCAAGCAAGGAAGTGATCTTATCTTTAGACGTTGTGTGCCGGATGAGGAGATAGAGGGAGTCATACGTCATTGTCACACTCTTCCGACGGGAGGCCATGCTAAGGGATTCAAAACCACCGCGAAGATTCTCCAAAGTGGATTTTATTGGCCTACTATCTTCAAGGATGTGCAAGCTTATGTGACCACTTGTGGAGAATGCCAAAGATCGGGAAACATTACATGGAGGAACGAGAACCCGCTCTCCGGAATCTTGGAAGTAGAACTCTTTGATGTGTGGGGTATTGACTTCATGGGACCCTTCCCCTCTTCGGGTCCCTACAAGTATATACTCGTGGCGGTTGATTATGTCTCCAAGTGGGTTGAAGCCGTAGCCACAAGAACAAATGATGCACGAGTGGTGGCTAAGTTCATGAAGACCAACATCTTCCCCCGCTATGGTGTCCCCCGAGTTCTCATTAGTGACGGTGGTTCACATTTTATTGAGAGGAGCTTTGAATCTCTTTTGACCAAGTATGGGGTGTCTCAAAAGGTGGCCACACCTTATCATCCGCAAACTAGTGGTCAAGTGGAGGTTTCTAACCGGCAAATCTAGAGCATTCTGGAAAAGACGGTGTCCCGCTCAAGAAAAGATTGGTCCTCCAAGCTAGATGATGCTTTGTGGGCATACTGCACCGCCTACAAGACACCACTTCGCACCACTCCTTTCAACCTAGTGTATGGCAAGTCGTGTCACTTGCCCGTCGAGCTTGAACATAAGGCTCTATGGGCTCTCAAAGAGCTCAATATGGACCTTGACGCGGCCGGAGCAAAACGATTCATGGACTTGCAAGAGCTAGAGGAGTTGAGGCTTAAGGCATATAAGAACTCAAGGATCTACAAGGAGAAGACTAAGAAGTGGCATGATAGGAAGCTTGTGCCCAAAAACATCAAGGAAGGTGACCGAGTACTTCTCTTCAACTCTAGGCTTCGCCTCTTTCCCGGGAAATTGAGAACCCGATGGAGTGGACCGTTTACGGTCCATCGTATGTACTCACACGGAGCGGCCGACCTCATAGATGACAATGGAGGAATTTTCAAGGTCAATGGCCACCGGTTGAAGAAGTACTATGAGAGGGTGGACCCTGATGAGGAAATCCGAGCCACTTGGGCTCTCACCACCGTCAGCTAATGAGGTACTCCTCGTCTAGCTCAAAGACGTTAAAGAAAGCGCTTTTCGGGAGGCAACCCGTTATTCCCTTTTCTTAGTGTAGATAGGTAGGTTGCTTTGCATTTCCATAAGTACTTTGTAGGGACCCGAGGCTTTGGCCGGGTGCAAGAAGTTGAAGGCGAACGAACAAACGTGGTGGAAATTCCTGGATATGGTCGGCGCCGACCCCCTTATAGTCGCGGCCGACCACCTCTGGCGAAAGGTAGAAATTGTGTAAAAATTTCGGGAAATTACAAGTAAGCCCCTGAACTTTTTCTTTACAATTTTTATCCCTTCCCCACCTCTTTTTAGTCTTCATTCCCGACCTAGCAGCCCCATTCGCACGACCCCCCCCCATTGTTGCCTCCTCCAAGCTCTCATTCACCCCCATTGCTCCATTCACCACTAGATCTACCTCTTTTCTTCCAAATTCCACCAAGATCCTTCCTAATCTTTCCTCCTCTACCCAAATCCATCACAAAATCCCAGAAATTTCGAACACCCATTCCCCAAAACCCACAACCCCGACCTCTCAAGACCTCGGCCCCGACCCCTATTTTGCTTGCATTCGTCTTGTTTAACACTCTTTTGGTATGTTCTTCTACTCCCTTCCTCTTAAATTCAAGTTTACTTGGGTAATTTTGAGGGTTTAGTTAAAAATCTAGATTTGGGTGTTCTTGAGCTTGAATGTTGAAATTTGGGTTATATGTGCTTAGATCTACATGTTTGGTTGAGGATTAATGAGTTTTGACATGATTTGGTGCTCGATCTATGCTTGTTTGGGTGATTTTGGGTCAATAGAATATTTCTAGGATTTTTGGTAGCCATTAAAGTGCTTGAACTGAATTTTTCGAAGTATGGCTAGCTGCTACAGGTCAGCGCCGACCACCCTGGGTCGCCGGCGACCACCGCCAGAATTTGAAAGTTGTTCGTTGCTTGATTTGGCGCGTACTTGTGTATGTGCGAGCTCCCATGGGTCGTCCCCGACCCCGGATGCCTCGTAATCTATTTGAAAACATGTTATTTGAAGTTGCTCTTGCCATGAATTGATTGATTAAAACATGAGTCTTTCCCATTTCTTGCCTATGATTCATGACTATGCATGCTTGGTTGAGAAATTTTCATATGAAATTGAAAGTGTGTGTTTCTTGCAAGTATGGGGTGACTTTTTGGCAATTGGTTATGTGTCTCTTGTGTGGTGTCTGTGTTCTTTGAGTTGGAGATTATCTTAGAACATTGTCGGTTTTGTAGGAAAATGGCATCATCCTCAAGGGCGACCAAGAAACAAAAGAAGGGCAAGAATGTTGCGGTGATGGATGACGCGGTGATCCTATGGACTACACGATGGGTCCCCAACCCAGGATGTGCCCGTACTCCTCCAATCCCTCCGGATTCGAGTGGTCCGGTGGTCCTCAATTTGCGCCTCAAGGTGGCAAGTCTAGCTCCCAAGCTCCTTCCGACATGGACATGCTCAACGCCAAGATGGATGCCCTCGGCATTCAACAAAACTTCTTGCACTCCACTATCCAACACCACCACACCCAAAACTTGACCCGTTTCCAAGATGTAACTCGAGGCTTCAACAACTTCCGGGACGAGTACAATGAAGACCGCCAAGCCCAATTTGCCTACAACGCTTGGCTTGCCCAAAAGATGTTCCCGGATGCTCCATTCCCTCAACCTCCTCAAAGGTGAAACTTCTCCAACAATGCTCCAAACCCAAGTTAGTTTCTCTTTTCCCTCTCTTTACTTTTTAATCAATGGGGACATTGATGTTTTAAGTATGAGGTGGTTTGGGAGATGCTACTTGTTTGTGTTATGTCTCTTCATGTTTGTGTGTGTTTGCATGATTGAGTCTTTTCTTTTTGATTTTTATGATGGAAAGATACCCTTGCTAAGATGTCCTAGGATAGTGATTACGAGCATCATCATGTAATTCCTTGTAACTTGCTTTGTAAGATTGGCCACCATGACTTTGATTTTCGAATTTTGAGCATATAATGAACATTGAGCATGCATGATTCCAAGTGAAAAGCAATCCAACAAAGTTGAACCTAAGTGAGAAATCTTTTGGCCACAAGGAATGTATGTTTTATTCCTTGGTTTTTCATGTGTGACTTTTACTCTTCCAAATGCATTTATCACTTGACAATGGCATGCTTATTTGAAATTTGAAACCAATGAAGATGTGTTCATGACTTGTTAGATCAAATGATATTGAACTTGTTTCATTAGCCTATTTCTTTCCCTTTTTATCCTACCTATGCATGATCCTTTGATTTGAAGCCCCTTGTTTGAGCCTAAAGCCTTATTTCTAGCTCCAAAAAAGTATCCTAGCCATTATAAGCTTGACCCCCAATCCGGGAATTAGGACTTAGAGTGGGTGTTGATGTTGATGTGGATGAGGGGTGAAGATGAAGAGATTGTAAAGGTGGAGATTAAAGGAGTCGTCTTAATGAAAGAAGAAGAACTGAGAAAGATGAATTGTTGGCTCGGATAGCACATTAGTAGTGAAAAGGACCGCTCCCTGCCGTGGGTCTCGGCCGACCACCTTGTGATTGCAGCCGACCCCCACCAGCCCCGAAAAAAAAATGGTGTTTGAATAAGTGCTAGAGCCAAGGCTTCTTCATAAGAGAAAGACAAAAGGATAGGTGAAGTGAAGAAGGATGAGCTTTGAAAAGTTTTAAGTGTTTGGTGTTTGGAGGAAGAAAGAAGAGTTGGTTGAGTGTTGTTGAGTTTCGAGGTCTAGGAGTCTAGGTTCCCGGATTCATTAGCACCACAAGACCAAAGCTTTCCACACCCTTTGAATTACCAAGCCCCATTACAACCCGGCCGAATGGAACTTCTTTGAAGTCTTCATTGAGCCACTTAAGTTCTCTTGATGGTTTAACTTGTTTTGATTTCTTCGGTGGAGAATTTTGAATATAATTTCCATTGTCTATGAGGTATTGCATTTGGAATTGAGATTGAGTGCTCATTGACATATCTTAAACACTTGAAAATGAGTGAAACACATTAACCTTGTGAGGTTGGATTGTTATTGCTTGGAATTTACACATGTGTGCTATGATATTGAAATTGTTTGCTCATTGTTCTCCTTACGCTTACCTTCTTTAAAGGCATTCTTTGAGCTCGTCACTTGGTCTTGATGCATGTGAGTGATTGCTTGAGGACAAGCAAGCTTAAGTATGGGTATTTTGATGTCGTGCTTTTTAGTTAGATTTCTTAGGTAGTTTTCTAGTTTGTTTCGCATGTTTTCCCTTGTGTTTGTGTGTTTTGCATAAGATTTCACCTCTCTTTCGAGGGTTGGAGTCGTTTGTGTGTTGTTTCGTGTTGTGTAGGTATTTGGAGCCTTTTGGAGGAGTTTTTCATGCATTTTCGGAGCTTTCTAGGAACCGTTCGTTTTCAAGAGTCAAGTCGTCAAAGAACCAAGATCCAAAGTTGCAACCAAGGGAGCCTCAAAGAAGCACAAGAAATTCAAGGAAATCAAGGAGCAAAAAGGAAGAAGCGCCGAGCAAAAGACCGAGCAACTAGAGAAAGAACAACACAACGCGAGAAGAAAATCTCACCTCCTGCAGAAGGTCGGCGCCGACCCCCATATGGTCGGCCGCGACCTTGACCGATACCGTCTCGAGAAATCCGTGCTGCGCAAGAAAGCCCTTTTTGCGGGATTTTCGAAACTCGAAAAAGGCAGGCGGCTGTGGCAGTGCTGTGGCAGAGATGTGGCAGAGGAGGAAGCTTCCTTCCCTTGCTTTTGTGGGCTGCTACAAAAGACCCCTTTTGTCTCCCTTTCTAAGGAGCTTTTCTTCGGGGGGGGGGGGAAGGCTCAAGGGGAGAGAGAGGAGGGTTGGCTGAGAATGGAGAAGGAAGAAGAAGAGGAGCTGAGAGTTTGAAGAAGAAGAAAGTGACGGTCGAGAAGAAGAGATTGAGAGAAGAGAGAGATTGCTTGTAAGGAGAGGTAGTAGAGAAGAAAGCTTGTTTTACTTGTGTTCTAGGAAGAAGAAGACAATGGTGTGAAGAAACCTTGTGGGTTGCTAAACTTTGTAAGTTGGATCTTGAAATTAATTGAAGTTGCTTGCTTTGGATGATGATTTTCTCTTCTCTTTTGTTGTTTGTGAGTTTGATCATGTGTGAGTAGTCCTCTTGCTAGGGTTGGGGTGAAACCCACCATGAAAGTGCATTTGAGACCTTGAGGTTTAGATCCATGCTTAACTTGTAATCTCTGCCCATAATCCCTCTTGTATGCTTAAAACCCTTGACAAAGTGGGGAATGTTCTTGTTTGCAACCTAATTGAAGGGTTTTGTTGTGAATGTGGACTATCCGGGTCGAGATGAAAGTCGAAACCCTTAGAAAGACAAGTTGGATTGCATGTTAATTTCTTTATGAAAGTTGAGATTTTAATGTGTTCTTTTGTGACGAAAGTCACCCATGAGATTATGAGTTGATCACTGGCGAGGACGGCTTCGACCTCATCCCGAGACGTGTGTTTTGTGTTTGTTTGCTTGTTTCACTTTGTTTTGTTTTGTTTTGCTTTCGTAGTTTGATTGCTAGACTATAGATCTACTAACTCCCGTAGACGATCCTGACTTCGCTATACTCAGCGGGGTCTTGACAAATTTATTTGTTCGAGATTCACTCACGACAACTGCTAAGCTCCAATGGGAAGCCCTTGAGAAGTACCACGTTGGGACGCTTGAGATGAAAGAGGACGTCCAGCTTGAAGCTAAAAGGGACTTCTACAAATTCAAGATGTTCACAAATGAAACCATCACTGAATACTCCTTCCGCTTTGAATTTCTGCTAACAAAGTTGAAAAACTTGGGTGTGAAAGAAACGGAGATCACCCAAAGGATGAAGGTTCAAGTCTTGATTGATGGACTCACGGGACCATGGAACTTTGATAGGATGACGTTCAAGGAAAACCAAGCCAACAAAGGACTGTCTATGGAGGAAATCTATGGAAAGCTCAAAGGGTACGAGGCTAGGAGAAATCAGGACTTGCTAGAAATGGGAAAGAGTTCTCAAAATGAACTGGCTCTAACTCTTGCTGCAAGGACGCCAGAGTATGAACAATACTACCAAAGGCAAAGGGAACTGACCTTGATGCTAGAAGGCAAAACTCAAGAGCATCAAGAGAATCTTCGTCTACAAGCCTTAGTGGAATGACAAGGAAAAACGGAAGAACAACTCGCTGAAGAGGACGAGCTAGCTCTCTTGCACAAGACCCTCCGTGCGTGGGCCAAAAGAGGCAAAGTACCAAGGATGAAAATGCCCTACAAGAAGGAAACCCCCGAGCCTACGAAAGCTGAATTGAAGGAGATAACTTGTTACAAATGTAACAAGAAGGGACACATTGCTAAGAACTGCAACACAGGACTTTCAACAAAAGATATTAAGAAGAAAGCTTTGATTGGAGCATATGAGGCCGCATGGGACAACCTCGATTCAAGTGATGAAGAACCGGCCAATCAAGTGGCTTATATGGCAATATAGGACTCTCCAGAGGACGTCTCTGAAGTTGAGCAAGAGGTAACTCACGAATCCATGATTAACTCTGTTGAAAATTGTTCTAAGCCCAAGCTCATCAAATTAATCACTCAAATCATGCAAGAAAGCTATGCTATGAAACAAAAATTTGATGAATTTGAATCTGAGAACATTGTCGTGGAATGTGAAAATTGCAACACTATGTCTTTTCAACAAGAGTCCTCTCAAGAAGAGATCAAGTCCCTGAAGAGTCAGATTGTGTGCCTAAAACTTGAGAATGCAAATCTGAGGGACGAAGTGAAGGTCCTAGGAAAGAGTCCTATGACTGAAATTGTAAATCCTATAGTCTTTGTTCCCGCTAGGAAAGGACTAGGGTATGAATCAGGCTCAAAGGACTCCCTTCCCAGTGACTTCGAAGCTAGCAAAACCACTGAGCTAGAACTTGAGAGAGAAAAGACAAAGAACCTAGAGGAACGCATAAGAGTCCTTAAGAGTGGTGAGAAAGGAAAGAAGGACTATTATACAAATTCCACTAGCCATAAAATCTACAAAAAGATTGCAAAGGGAGAAGGATCTAAGGTGGTTGACCTTGAGAAAATGAAAGAGAATAAGATTCAACGTCCTAACAAGAAGTACTACCTTGGAGACTATTATAGGACGTGCTGGCATTGTGGCAAAGGTGGTCACTACCAGTATGAGTGTCTTAAGCTGAAACAAGATCTTGAGAATGGAAGAAAGGCTAGAAGCGGTAGTAAGAACGCTAAGCCTAAATTTGCTGATAGGACGCATGTTAGTGTGCCAAATGCTAAAACTCGATCTTCTAGGACGCATATTAAAAGGATAAATGATGTGAATGTTTATGATTATTTGCCCATGAAAGAGTTATACCCATGTAACGAACCAGGTAAGGGGTCACCTTGCATGGGTCGCAAAGAACTAACTCTTCTTTTCAGGTGGAAGTGAGAGGAAGCCCGTGGATCATTGATAGTGGCGCCTCAAACCATATGACTGGAAGCCAGATCCATCTCACTTCTATCCATTCTAGTGCCACGGGAGGAACTGTCTCGTTCGGCAACAAGGGCAAGGGAAAAATCAAAGGGACGGGCACCGCAAATTTGAATCAATCCATCAAAGCGTCTAATGTGAGACTTGTTGAGGGACTTGGCTTCAATCTCCTTAGTGTCTCTCAAATCTGTGATCATGGTGAAAACCTAGTCACATTTGACTCTAAGGAATGCCTAGTCATCAACAAGAAAACAAATCAAGTTATCCTCAAAGGGACTCGTGAGAACAATGTCTACATCTTCAACCAGAAGTTCAAGCCTGCATCCAAGCTTTGCCTATCCCTCTGCCGTGGATGCCGATCTCTGGCATCGACGTCTTGGGCACGCCGGACCCAGCATAATTCTTAAGCTTCATCAACAAGAACTTGTAAGAGGACTTCCCCGAATTGATCCTGAGCAAATTGAGCAATGCGAAGCTTGCATAAAGGGGAAGCAAACAAGATCGTCCTTCAAATCCAAAAATGAAGTGAGCACGAAGAAGCCCTTGGAACTCCTTCACATGGATTTGTGTGGACCCATGCAAACTCTAAGCTATGGAGGAAAAAGGTACATGTATGTTATTGTAGATGACTTTTCAAGATTCACTTGGGTTCTTTTCTTGGTGTCAAAAGCAGAAGCGTTCCAAATGTTCAAGATCTTCATCAAACAAGTAGAAGTTGCTCTTGGGACGAGTTTGAAAGCACTAAGGTCAGATCATGGAACGGAGTTCAAAAACTCAGAGTTCCTTGACTTCTGTGACCAACAAGGAGTGTCACACAACTTCTCTTGTCCCCGAACTCCTCAGCAAAATGGCGTTGTTGAAAGAAAGAATAGGACGCTAGAAGATATGGCAAGGACGATGCTCTTAGCCAATGGCGTCCCCAAACACTTTTGGGCAGAAGCCGTAGCCACAACAACCTACATCATCAATCGAGCCATGATCCGTCCCTTGCTCAAAAAGACGTCCTATGAGCTGCTCAATGGAAGGAAGCCAAACATTTCTCATCTCAAAGTCTTTGGGTGTAAATGTTTCATTCACAACAATGGCAAAGACAACATTGACAAATTTGATGCTAGGAGTGATGAAGGAATATTCCTTGGATACTCCCTCACAAGCAAAGCCTATAGAGTATTCAACAAAAGGACTCTTAAGCTTGAGGAAAGTATCCATGTGGTGTTCAAAGAAAACGCTTCTCTCAAGAAAGATCCAAGTAAGAAAGAACGTCGTCCCTCTCCAAAGGACGACGATGAAGATGATGAAGAAGAACCCAAAAGCTCTTCCGACAAGTACTACGTTCCTAGGAACGCCCCTGAAGCTCGTGATGAGGTTTCAATGGGAATCCCTAGCGAACAGCAAGAGCCCTCTCAAACTTGGTCGCTAAACCAAGTGGATGCTGCTGAATCAAGTCAACAAGGAGAAGAAAGGCACAGTGTGGACGCTCACTCTGAGGGGGAACACACTGAGCCTATCAATGAAGAAGATGGGTTTGACTCTGATGATTCGGATTGGACGGACCCTAGGTGTACTCCTGCAAGGGACGCTACTCACAGGGGATCCAACCTTTCTAGACTTCACTCAACAGATCAGATCATCTCAGATATCTCAAAAGGAGTCCAAACAAGATCAGTTGTCAATCAGTCCCTCAATGCAAACATAGTGTTCTGTGCATTCAACACCTTTGTGTCCTTAACTGAACCTAAGAACATAAAGGAAGCACTCCAGGACGCTGATTGGATTCAAGCCATGCAAGAAGAACTCAATCAATTTGAAAGAAACAAAGTTTCGACCCTCGTCCCTCGTCCCAAGAACAAAAACATCATAGGGACGAGGTGGGTCTACAGGAACAAGCTTGATGAGAGTGGCAGAGTTTCAAGGAATAAAGCAAGGCTTGTAGCTCAAGGCTATAGGCAAGAGGAAGGGATCGACTATGACGAGACCTTCGCTCCTGTCGCTAGAATTGAAGCTATTCGCCTTCTCATTGCCTTCGCCGCTCACAAAGGGTTCAAGCTCTTTCAAATGGATGTCAAGACGGCTTTCCTAAATGGCAAGCTAAAGGAAGAGGTGTACGTCGCTCAACCTCCAGGATTTGAGGACGCTGATCACCCAAATCATGTGTACTTCTTGGACAAGGCACTCTATAGACTCAAGCAAGCCCCTCGTGCCTGATACGATAGGTTTGCGTCCTTTCTCTTGTCCAATGGGTACACCCGAGGAAACATTGACAAAACCCTATTCTTAAAGAAAGTCCTTAAAGATGTTTTGATTGTCCAAGTCTATGTCGATGACATAGTATTTGGAAGCACTAACATGAAACTTGTAGAGGAATTCAAGAACTTGATGAGTAGTGAGTTTGAGATGTCCCTCATAGGAGAGCTCAACTTCTTCTTGGGACTCCAAATCACACAACTCAAAGATGGGACGCGCATTCACCAACAAAAGTACATTCGTGAAATGCTTGAGAAGTATGGAAAGAATTCGTCCAAATCCATTGACACTCCCATCTCTCCAAACACTCGCCTTTATGTTGATGAAGAAGGCAAGAGTGTAGATCAAAAGCTCTATAGAGGAATGATAGGGTCCTTTCTATATCTAACAGTAAGCTGTCCCGACATCATGTTCGCCGTATGCTTGTGTGCTCGCTTCCAAGCAAATCCAAAAGAGTCCCACATGCAAGATGTCAAAAGAATCTTCAGATACCTCAAGGGACGGGATGATCTATGCCTATGGTATCCCAGAAGGACGTCCCTAAACCTGGTGGCGTACTCTGACGCAGACTACGCTGGCCATGTGGTGGATAGGAAGAACACATCCGGAATGGCACAATTTCTTGGTTCTTGCCTTGTAATATGGGGATCCAAAAAGCAAAACTCCGTGACCCTCTCAACCGCGGAAGCTGAGTACGTTGCTACTGCTTCGTGCTGCTCCCAAGTCCTATGGATTAAGTACCAACTTGAAGACTATGGTACGTTCCTCAACACAGTCCCTATCTTGTGTGATAACACCAGTGCTATAAGTATTGCCAAGAATCTTGTTCATCATTCTAGGACGAAGCACATTCATATAAGACATCATTTTCTTCGTGATAATGTTGAACTTGGATTAATTAGAGTGGATCATGTTAGGACTGAGGACCAAGTGGCCGATATTTTCACAAAAGCACTTGATAGTTGTCCCTACGAGCACCTCAGGTTGCTTTTGGGGATGATAACTTTTAAATGATCAAGTCCCGTTCTATTATTCCCTCTATGATTGGCTATGTTTTGTTGAGAACTTGTTTTAAAGTATGTCATGCATTTAAAGCCATCTTGAAAGGACGCTAGTCTAAGACATGTGTTTTGCTTATGTTTTGAACGCTGTTCATTTCTCTTTTTATCTCAAGAGTATCCCTGATCACCCTACCCTCATTACAAGCCGAAATGATGGGAACTCTAAGCTTACCTAAGCCGAGAATCTTGCAAACGCGTCCTATGAGCGTTCTTTGTTTTATCTTTACGGGACGTACTTGCTTGATTTTCAAAACTGGTGCTAAGTGATCAAAGTGACGCTTGTTAAAGTCTGAAGGACGTCAGGGCAGAGTTCAAACAGTCAGTGGTTGTGATCAGTGATTGGGACGCAGTGGTACAGTTCTTAAGTGATGCAGTGTTGTGTGTGGAAAGGATGCCAAGACAGAAGTTGAACGTCTTAGAGAAGTTGAACGCAAATCTCGGGATCCGTGTAATGGGTGCAAAACAGCTGGTTACTTAGCAAAGAAGAATGCCACGTGTGGGAACGCGGGTGGAGGAAGCCATAGGAAATGTCCCTGCTACCCTTGACCGTTTCCCTTCGTCTTCTTCCTATAAATACACCCCTGTGCACCCTGAAAAACCTTCTATGCCTTCTCTGTTGCTTACACAAATTCGGAAATCTCTCAAAATCTTGCCAAATCTCTCAAATCCCAGATCTCGAAATCTCCTCTCTTCAACCCTAATCCTTCTCTATAAAACCCATCTCGCTCAAACAATGGCCAACACAAGAGCTACAAAGAACACTCAGCCCTCTCCGCCATCTTCTTCGGCGGAGAGAAACCTTAATCTGGCGAGAACCACTCCTCCGGTGAAAGGCCGGTCGCTCATGGACTCCCGAGGACGAAATGTTGGGCGACCAGAGCAATCTCGTCACCAGTCATCCTCTCAATCCTCCCAGTGCCGCCCTTCAACCACCCCTCCCAAGCCACAAAGATCCCAACCTCCGCCACAAAAACCCCAATCATCCCGATCTCAATCCAAATCCTCTCAAAGGCGCTTCAGATTCCTTGAAAAACCTTTTGTCCCCGAGCCAAAGCAGGGAAGTCCCAAAAAGTCTCAATTCATGGGACTCCCCGCTCAACCCAAACGCCGTCCTCCCCTTGATCCTCTCATCGAGGACTGGCTTGAGAAGGAGCCTCGGACGCTAGCCAACATTTGCTTAAGGGCGTCCGTCAACAACCACCCTCCTAAAATTCAACGTCTCCTCCATTACTTCATGGTCACCTATGTTCGCCCCCGCCTCGAGGAAACCAACCACACCAACCCTCCCTTCATGGGACGAGGCGTCATTTCCGATTCTTTTGGTGGGACGGTGGACAAGCTCGCCAAACTCCTACCCGATATACTGGAGTTCGTGGCTGCGCCTGCCGGCTCCGTCCCATCTCAAAAGAGAAAAAGGCAACCCTCCCCCTCTCCCTCTCAAAGGCTCACAATAAAAGCCCCTTCCTCTTCCCAACCAAAACCTCTCCCATCTTCCCCTCCCCCCGCCCCCAAAAGAAGGCTCAAGTCGTCCGCTCAATTTGAGGGCGTTACTGAAGAGCAAATGGCCGTCATTCGCCTCCGGAGCTCCAACTTGAAAAAGAGGAACAGGCGAGGCAGGCCAAAGCGGAAGAGGACGCCATTGCTGAGGCGATCCAAAAGAGCTTGCAGGAGGTTCCTCAACTCCCTCCTCCTCCACCAAGGGTAGAGGATGCTCCTGCAGCTGTTGCTGACCTGCTCGAAGCGGAGATTGAGGCGGACCTGGCAAAGCCTATGCAAAAGGTCCAAAGGGACGCTCCTCCCACACAGGTCCCGGCCAAGGACGCTGTGCCCACTGTCATTCAAGTGGAGGACTCCCCCATTAAGAAGCCTCCTCCTCCTCCTCCAACGCCGATTGCCGCCACTCCCCTTTCAGTGGTCAAGCCCAACGCTTCTCTTGCTCCTCCCTCTACAAAAGCTAAACTGAGAACTCCCTTTCCCTCTCCTCCCAAAGAAAAGACTCCTCCTCCTCCTCCGGCAAAGGTGGTTGAGGAAACTGTGCAAGTCCAGGGGACGACTTCTGCTGAAGTCCCCACAGAGTACTTGGGCAGGACTCCAGTGGACGCCCCTCCTCCAACTCAGGCGTCCCATGAAGAGGATGAAGAAATGGCTGAGTCCCATGACAAGGGGACGAGGCCTCAGATAATGATGACGCTCCTCACCAAGATGAGGAAAATGAAGAGGAGAAGGGAGACGCTGAAGAAGTAGAGGATGCCGGCGACGACGTCATCGTAGGCAATGGCAACAAGAAGAAGCGTCTCAAGAAAATTCTACCGCCGCTCCTGTTTACAGCTCAGTTTCTCGAAGAGAACGGCCGCACAGAATTTCGAGAGTTGCTTGAATTTCAGGGTTGGACGCACTTGGGTGCGGAGGCCGCCATCGTGGACCCCAAACAGGTTCTCCTCTTTTACTCTAAATTCGAAGTATCCACAGTAAAAGGGAAACCTCAAGGGTCGTTTGAATTGGATGGGGATGAGTACTCTATTGCAGAGGGTACCGTCCGCAACATGCTTGGCTTGCGCCTCCCCCCGGCTGATGCTTTGCACGACTTTCCTTGCATGAATTTTGGCCGCTTCTCCCAAGAAGAAATCTTCAACAACATATTCAGTGGGAGGTAGCTAGTCGCCAGGGATCGAGTCGCCCACTGTCTCTCCAAGACGGGCGTCCTTGCGCATCACTTCATTGTGCGCATGGTCGTCCCAAGGCAAGAAAAGAAGTCCATGGTCCAAATCACCGACAACATCATAGTGGACGCCTTCTTGAACCGCCAGCCGATAAATTTGGCGTGGGTTATCTTGGAGCACATGGGCAAGTGCACAGGAGGACGCCACTCGCTCCCCTTCCATGGCCTAGTCAAAAGGATTCTTGAGCAACAAGGCCTATATGTCCCTAGATAGGAAAAGTCTTTTGGCATTCACTGGGACGTTAGGTAGATCACAGCCCCTCCGGTCGGCAAAGTGAGATTTGACGAGGAGCTTCCCTCCGTCAAGAGACAGTTGGCAAAAGAGAAGAAAGAGGCCGAGAGGAGAGCAAAAGCTGTTGCTGCTGCCGCCACTGCTGGAGAAGGCGAGGCTGAAGAAACTTTGCAAGTGGTAGGGACGCCAGTTGAGGACGCTGAGGATGTTGATGATGAAGCCGATCGTATGAGCGTTCCTGCTGAGGCTGAGAAGTGTTCTCAGAAGTACTTGCTTGGGATGATGATCGAGAGCCAATGCATGATGATAGATCTCATCCAACAGGTCCATGACACTCTCCATCAGCACACTGAGCTTCTAGAACGCAACAATGAGCTCCTGGCGCAGAACAATCATCTTCAGGAACAGACCCTCAAAGCTCTTGGCAAGCGTCCTCGCCAGTGATCACTCCTCCCCCTTCTGAACCCTGAAAAAGTTTATCTTTTCTTTGTGTTTTTGTCAAGACTTTGGGACGATGTCCCCGTTTGAATATCTTTTTGAGGAATGTCTATAATACCATTCTTGACATCTGTTGCTCTATGTCTATGAATGATGTTCCTTGTGTTTTCATTTCATTGCGTCTAAGTGTTCCTTTATTTAGTTATGACTTTGTGTGTGCATGCTTTTCAACTTATTCTCCTTTTCGATGATGCCAAAAGGGGGAAGTATAGTTTTGTAGAGATGCGATCGTTCTAAAGTTGTCATAGAAAGCATGTGTTTAAAGAGATTGCATGCCAAAAGGGGGAAGTATAGTTTTGTAGAGATGCGATCGTTCTAAAGTCCAAAGGACGCTAGTGTAGAATAAATTAGTACGCACTTAAAAGAATGAGTTGCATGCCAACCTAAACTGAAAAGAAAATCACAGTGTAGTCTCTCATGCTAAAAGCTTAACTTCTGTGCGCATTGCTTAAAAGAGTTTGTCATCATCAAAAAGGGGGAAATTGTTGGGACGATATTAAGGACGCCAGTCATTAATATCTAAACCAATAATAATCGTCCCTAGTTTTGATAATGACAAACTCAAAGGTATTTGATAAGTTGTCCAAGTGTTGATCTCAAGTAAGTCCAGTGGACGATCATGAGCGAAAAGGACAACAAGTGAACGTAAGTCCCTAAGCTGTAGGGACGCACTTCACCAGAACTTCTAGTGCTGAACGAAAAGAATGAAGTCCCTGCGCAGATAGGATGGCGTCCTCATCAAGAAGGGACGCGCGCCTAAATATGGACGAAATTCAAATTCAAACCAAGGCCGCCCCAACATGATTACATCACATTCGGCCATAGTCCTCAGAAGGAAGCGTCCTATGTCTGGACACGTGTGAACAATTCCAAAGATGTCGCTTTCCCAGAGATGGTCCCCTGACCATGCGGAGGCTTCCCAAGCGTCAACAGAGTTGACTTCCTCAAGATGCAAATCGCACCGTTGAAGGAAGACGACAGATCCTGCTCAAGTCTCAGAGGACGTTAGAGGACAAGATCTCATACCGCTATAAATACCCTCCAAAGGGTATGCATAGCGGTGTGGACTTTGAAGACTTTCTCTCAAGCTCTCCCGAAGCATTCAAGTTCAAGAACGAAGATCAAGAAGATCAAGTGAGCTTGAAGCAAGAGAAAGAAAGTCCAACCACATCAAATCCAAAACAAACCACAAAATAGTTAGAGTAGTGTTTGTCTCTCACAACGAACCGTGAAAGACGGGGTGATAGCTTCCTTATAAGCTAAGAGAGTTAGGTTACTTTGTTAGGCTGAAAGGAGTGTTACTATTAGAGCTAAGGACGTACGCTTAGCTCAGGGGATTGTAACAGCTCGCCTAAGTTGTAAGGACTCTCTCTTAATAAGATAAGGACGGCTATTGAAAATCCTCCAACGGAGGTAGAGGTTTACCCATAAGACTAGTTGGTCTTTGTGGGGTTACTCTATAAATACTCGTGTCCATTATCTTGTTACGTTTCCTGTTAAGTTTATTTTCCACTGCACTTAAGGACGCCCTTAACCCAGTTAAGGACGCCCATTCTAACAGACTTACAATCCAACAAACCGAAATCCGATTCAATCGAAAATTGAAAAAACCTACTCAACCCAAAACCGATTGAACCGTAACCCGAATTAAATTAACCGGTTTTAACCCGCTAACCCGACTTATCCGACAATTTGAATATCCGACCCGATCTGACCCGACCCGAATGCACCCGGTTATTAGTTTATATCTGATACTGTTCACATCCGAATAACCCGAAACCGAATTATCCGACCGAAGCCCGATCGATTATCCGAATTGCCACCCCTACTTATATGGTATCAGTTTTTGGCTCCATCTGATAGTGATGTGTGGTAGGCTACCACACAACTTGCAAGCACACGGGGTCGGTTGTAGTACCGGGTTGTCGAATCACGGGGACTATGTAGTAATGGTTTGCATCATTCAACTAGTAAATAGGTCAACATAAGGAGGTATGATGTGATAAAATGACTAACAACTAGCAACTATGAAAAAAAGCAAAATAATGAGGAAATATCAAATGGGAGAGATAATCCTCGAGTAAGGAAAATCACACAATGATTCCTTGGTAGATGTTGGTAGCTTGCATGATATTCGGTTAGATTTCGGTTGAATGCAATTGCCTATTGTCATTGCCTATTCCTTGTGAGACTTAAGCAATGTATCTATCAATACGACTTTGCATCCACGTTTGTGGCTTGCAAGTACATGACTAGGCCCCTTGGGTTCTATAGAGTTTGGGATTGATTTGAACTCCCATCTATTTTCGTGGCTTGAGAGATCAACCCAATCTCAAATCTCTATTGAAAATTGTGCTCCTCTTGAGAGAAATCCATTCATCTTTCATTGTATTGGACTCTAAAGTTAAATCCTAGTGATCCGGTGAGAGAAAGCATCTCTCAACCTCAATCTCCCACCTAAATCCCTACCAAGATCATCACCTTTCGGTCTCAAGCATTGATAGGATCCAAATTCATCACAAACTTGGGCATAAGCTCATAGTATTGAATCAAACCTAGGTCTAACCTCAAATCATGCAAACAGTTGGATATCTACCTCAAAATCATTGGTTTTCCCCAAACCCTAGGATTGGGGGTTTTAGCTACGAATGGAAATCAATGAAAGTATAGAAATCAAGATAGGAATCATACCCAAATTCATCAATAGAGAGAATAGAAGTAAAATCCTCAAGCAATTTCTCCAAATTCAACTTGTTCCCCAAGCAAATGTGTTTCTAAAAATGAGTGGTTCTCCTCTCAAAAATACAACTCAAGGTTAATATAGTTCACTCTAAGAGGAGAAAAACCTAGAATCCAAAACAAGCAGGTCGGCCGGACTACCCGGCCAACTACCCGGCCAACTACCCGGTCGGGAATTCTACTAAACTCACGAAAATGCTGGGAAGGGGGTTTACCCAACCAACTACCTGGCCACGTACCCGACCACGAACTCTCCTGCATCAGGCCGAGTATCTTTCACTTCATTCCGTCTCTTTTCCTCTTCACTTGTCTTTTGTGAGACCTTCTTAATTCCTCCATTAAGGCTTCTCCTAAGCTTCGTGCTCTTGAATTCCTCGACCTCCTTAGCTCCCAAATCAATCAGATTTCCTCCATTTTTAACCAGAAATGCACAAATCCACAACGTACCTTCCGAACAAGTAAAATCTAGTAAAAGCAAAGCGAAACACAGCCAAACATGACCTAAAAATGCAACCTAGGCATGCACTAAATGCAAGCCATCACCATCCTATTTAGTCTTCACCTCAATGTCGACCGAATCCTTGCCTGGTGACAAGACGCCTTTGAACGCCCCCGAGAAATCCACCACATGTCTCGGCTCGTTCATTGGTGATTCGTCCAAACATTTCGACGATCTTCTTCAGGCGGTGTCCGGTGCATCCTTCTTTGGGCTCCACTTTCCGCAACTCAACATGAAGTTGGATCATTCCAACTACCTGGTCTGGCGTCACACCATTCTAATGTCCCTCAAAGCCTTCAACTTGGATGGTTTTTTCTTTGGTACTCATGCTCAGCTGGCCACTCTACCAGCACTAACTCGGCCAAGGTCATGATGCCAATATCAAAAGTAATTAAGCCTATTTCAAAAACTAGTACAGTAAGCAAGCAAGGGAGCGAACCCAAAGAAATCAAGTGTTCTCAGGCAAATTCAGTTCAATCAAATCAAAGACAAACAAAAGGGTTTAAAGAAGGTTTTTATCAATAAGAGGAAAACAGAGGATATTTAATCAGATCAGCATAGAGAATCATTCTATCATGAGTTCATCTAGTTTCTTAGACTTCTTTGACTAATTCCAATTCAGATCATAAACAATCACCTGTCCACAGTTCAGGTAATACTTAAACCTAGGCAGGAACGCTTAACCTAGATCTAGCATGAAGAACAAGAATATGCAGGATATTAAATAAAGCAATCAAGCTACGAGTCAATTGCAAGATAAAACAATCAATTCTTTTTCTTTATCCTAGTCCACGGTCCTAAATTCAAGTTGCCTTTTAGAAAAGAAATGCTCACATAGACAATGAAACAAATCAATTCGATCAGACAATAGAACTATGACAATTCAACAAGTTGATCAAGTTCAAAGAATCATGCAAATCTCATGGAATTAAGCACAAAGATAAAAGATATTAATCAAGGTAAGAAACTATACCAGAACTTCACAAATTCATCAAACATGCGTCACTTCATAAATAAACCTCCAAGAGGGATTCTCCATAATAAAAACTAAAGCTAAAGAATTAATGTCAAAGGTAGAAGGTACTAAAGTCCTATGGAAAGTCTCTAATAATATAGTAGTCGGAAGACATGCCAACCGAACTACCAAAGATATAGAAAAGATAAGATAAAGGAAAGAAGATAGACAAACTGTTGCTTCGGATCTGTAGCAATACCGCGCACACGCCCGGGTCGCCACGCTCGTGGTCTACGTCGGGTCAAAGGCTTCTTCAGCTGCTTCTACTACGCACGTGCCCATATATCCGCGCACGCGGCCTGTCCTCCACGCTCGCGGTTCTTCAGCAGTGGCGAATTGTCACTTCGGGATCTTGTCTCGAAAACTTTCGTAACTTGAATCCTTGTGTCTTGGACCTTCATATTAAAGTTAAGCATAAAATGCTAACCTAGAACACTTAATAAATCCCTAAAATACAAGAGTTAACATATCCTAAATAGAGTATATCAAGAACCTACTAGCTCGACAGCGGCACCCTTGCCCAACCCTGATTATGGCGAATGGAAGCAAAAAGATATCTTTATTCTTCTCTAGATTCAATCTACTCTATTAGCTTCTCTTCTTGCTCAAGTTACTAGGGTTAACACCACACATGAGTGTGGTCTATTTTTGAGCGTATGTTCTTTGCTTAGACTCGTGCTCGTTATATGTATCTCAACCAAGAGATGCAATCTCTTTAGAAAGGCTCTGTCAGTATGCTAGAATGTGTCGAAAAGAAACAATCCTTCTCTGATGCTCTTACTGAATGTGGCTATCCTGTCTCGGATCCTGATTTTGTGGAGTGTGCTCTCAATGGACTCGATGCGTCCTATTCGGTGTTTCTCACAACTTAAAATATCCAGAGGGACCCCATCTCTTCTGATGAACTGCTCGGGCTCTTATTATGGGAGGAGGAACGTGTCCCGGCTTTCCTACCACCGGCCCTTGACACATCTCCTTCGACCAACGTCGCTAATCGAGGTGCACGTACCAGTCGCACTTTCTCTCGGCCTGATCAATCCACTGACTCTGGGGACTCTTCCACTCGCATGCACTACCAGTTGTGCGATTGTCCTGGCCATGAAGCTATCAAATGTAGGCAACGTCAAAATTTCACTGACTTTCCTCCCACAAACCCTAACTACAACAATAGCGGGCGCGGCTCAGGTCGTGGAGATCATGGATCAAGATGTGGTGGAGGTCGCAACTCTCAGCAACAGCAGTCCAACAACGTGTCCTATCAAGCTTCTTATCAGCCGGCACCGTCATGGCATGCATATCAAATAGCTCAATCTCCATCCACTCTTGTTGACCCAAATTGGTGCTTTGACTCCCGCGCTACCAATCATGTTACTTTTGACTTTGGTAATCTCTTTGTGCAATCTGATTACAATGGCAATGATGGTTTACAAGTAGGTAACGCTATGTCTTAACCTATTACTCATTGGGGCTCATCTTTCCTGTTGGGACGTTATTAAGGACGCCAGTCATTAATATCTAAACCAATAATGATCGTCCCTAGTTTTGATAATGACAAACTCAAAGGTATTTGATAAGTTGTCTAAGTATTGATCTCAGGAAAGTCCAGAGGATGCACATGAGCGAAAAAGACAACAAGTTAACGAGAGTCCCTAAGCTATGGGGACGCACTTCATCAAAACTTCCAAAGCTGAACAAAAAGAGTGAAGTCCCTGCGCAGATAGGACGGCGTCCTCATCAAGAAGGGACGTGTGCCAAAATACGGACGAAGTTCAAATTCAAACCAAGGCCGCCCCAACATGATTACATCACATTCGGCCGTAGTCCTCAGAAGGAAGCTTCTTATGTTTGGGCACGTGTGAACAATTCCAACAATGTCGCTTTCCAGAGATGGTCCCCTGACCACGCGGAGGCTTCCCAAGCGTCAACAGAGTTGACTTCCTCAAGATGCAAATCGCACCGTTCAAGGAAGACGACAGATCTTGCCCAAGCTTCAGAGGACGCTAGAGGACAAGAACTCATACCGCTATGAATACCCTCCAAGGGGTATGCATAGCGGTGTGGACTTTGAAGACTTTCTCTCAAGCTCTCCCGAAGCATTCAAGTTCAAGAACGAAGATCAAGAAGATCAAGTGAGCTTGAAGCAAGAGAAAGAAATTCCAACCACATCAAATCCAAACTAAACCACAAAATAGTTAGAGTAGTAGTTTGTCTCTCACAACGGACCGTGAGAGACGTGAGTGATAGATTCCTTATAAGCTAAGAGAGTTAGGTTACTTTGTTAGGCTAAAAGGAGTGTTACTAGTGAGGCTAAGGATGCACGCTTAGCTCAAGGGATTGTAACAGCTCGCCTAAGTTGTAAGGACTCTCAATTAATAAGATAAGGACGGCTATTGAAAATCCTCCAACGGAGGTAGATGTTTACCCATAAGACTAGTTGGTCTTAGTGGGGTTCCTCTATAAATACTTGTGTCCACTGTCTTATTATGTTTCCTGTTAAGTCTATTTTCCGCTGCATCTAAGGATGGCCTTAACCTAGTTAAGGACGCCCATTCTAACAGACTTACGATCCAACATTTCTTACCTTCTTACCCTAACCCTATTCAATTAAATAGCATCTTTTTTTTCCTCAAATCAAGAAAAGTTGGTCTCTCAATTGACCAAAGACAAGAATGCTTACATGGTTTTCTTTCCCACTTGTTGTTTTGCTATGGATCAACGGGGGCGAACACTCCTGAAAGGAATCATTGAAAACTATCTTTATTATCTTCGTCCGCTAGACTCTTCCTCTCGTCCTTCTCAAGCTTTCCTCTGTGCAAAGACAACTCTTCAAATATGGCATGAGCAACTTGCTCATCCCCATGAGTCTATTTTTCATCGCTTAATTTCTAGATTTAATTTGCCCAGTTTCTTTGAATAATTTAAAATGTGTCTACGAGTTGTCAACTTGGTAAAAGTCATAGATTGTTTGATCCTCATAAGCATGTTCGTAGTCATCTCCCTTTGATTTAGTTTATTCAAATGTTTGGGGGCCTTCTCCAATTAAATCATTTAATGGTAATTCTTATTTTCTAATCTTTGTGGATGACTTCACTAAATTTGTTTGGATCTATTTTCTTACCCATAAATCACAAGTCTTGAATTATTTTCAATTATTTTACAAGATGGTTTTCACCTAGTTTAATGCCACCATCAAACAATTTCAATCCGATTGGGGCCGTGAATATCAAAATGATTCTACTTACTTACAATCGCAGGGTATATCACATTGTGTCTCTTGTCCTCACACTCAATCTCAAAACAGAGTTGTTGAGCGACGATATCATACTATTGATGAAAAAGGCCTTGCTCTTCTACATCATGCTAAGTTACCTGTAACCTTTGGGAACATGGTTTTCATAAATCGATTTACTTACATAACCGTAATTTAACTCCTATCTTGAATATTAAATCTCCCTTTGAATCTCTTTATGATAATATTCCAGATTATGATTTTCTTAAAACTTTTGTATGTTTATGTTTATGCTACCCATTTTTAAGACCTTATATGTCCAACAAACTTGAATATCATTCTTTAATTACCTTGTGTATTTCTTGGTTATAGTAGCAAGTGACTCGGCTAAAGTCGTCGTGCCAAGATCAAAGATAAATAACCCAAACAAACAAACTAGTATAGCATGCAAGTAAGGGGTCGAACCCAAGAGAACTATGGCTTCTGATATCAATAAATTTATCAACTGAAGATAAGAGGGATTTCAAAGAGATATCTAAACTAAACTACCTACAAAACAAATAACAAACAAGTAAATAAATAGATAAGAGGCAGGTTCATTCAAAAGATCCACTCAAGAAATAATCACCCGATCATAGATTCATCCATTGATTTCATTCACACCTATGGTTAATTCCTATCCTGATCATTAACAATCGCAAGTCCCCGGTCCAAGCAATTCTATAACCCTAGGCAAGGACGCTTAACCTAGAATTAGCATAGTGAACAATGATATGCAGGATATAATATCAAACAATCAAGCTACGAGTCAATTGTAAGATAAAACAATCAATTCTCTCCTTAATCCTAGTCCACGGTCCTAGAATCAAGTTGTCTTCTAGAGAAGAGATGCTCACACAGACAATGAAACAAATCAATTCAGACTATAGAACAATGATAATTCAACAAGTTGGCCAAGCTCAAAGAATCATGCAAAGCTCATGGAATTAAGCACAAAGAGAAAAGATATTAACCAAAGGATAGAAATCAATTACCAAAACCTCACGAGTTCATACATCAGAGCTTCTCTCTTAAACAAACCCAAGGAGACTAGCTCTCCAAAACTAAACTAAAAGAGAAGAATTGGAAAATAATAATGGATTCCTAAAACCTAAGGAGGCTCCTCCTTTTATAGACCCAGGGAACATGCTCCCCTAATCTAATTAGGAAAGGAGAAAAGATAGAAAAGGAAAGAGGAAAGATAAGAAGACGAAAAGAAGATAGATCTTTCGGCCCGCATCGGATCTGGCATCGCCGCAGTCGCGTCGTCTCCACTGCGCCCGCGCTTTCACAACAAGATAGAATAGGTCGTCTCGGCAGCCACCGCGGTCGCGGTATTCGGACAGAAACTCTAGCGTCACTTCGGAGGCTGTTTTGACCATCATCGACTTGGAAACTGACTTCGGTGTACAATGATGAATTGAATCCCTTCGAGTTAGCTTTCCAATGGCACTGGAATCAGCTCAATCCGACCTCTGTAGCTCAAGATATAGCCTTCGTAAGCAAGTGGTGTCGCGCAGACAGCTCAAAACGCCTTAACTCTTGAATCTTGCATTCTTGTGTCTTCGGCCTAGATATTACAATTAGCACAAACTCTAACCTAAACACACTCAATATAGCTTTCAAATACAAGAGTTAATCTATACAAAATAGCCCGAATCAGCAAGCATAAAGGCTATATATGTTTTCATGTTCCAACTCATAGGATTTACATTGCTCGCCAATGTTATATTTGATGAGACTACATTCCCCTATCTCTTACATGCTCACCACCATCACCCACTATCACAACACTGTAATAACCGCTATTTTTATAAATAAGAGAAATAAAGTTTTCTTAAAATCCTTATTCGTACAACGATCAAAATGTCGTCAATAGTAAATTCCTCGCCCATTTAAGCGTAAAACTCGTTCAAATTCAATTATGGAAAAACGAGCATTTATATTAAATTATTATTTTGAAATAAATTGTTTAAGAATATAAGAAGATTGAATTAAGAAAAAGAAATTTTAATTAAAGAGAAAAATAACAAGTAACAAGTACAATATTTGGGTAGGCCCTTAAATAATTAAATCCCAGCCCAAAAATAAAAAAGAGAGAGTACAAAAATTGGCAAGTGGGACTTGAACCCCCAACCTCTCCAACCCTCCCTTTCCTTCCCTTACAAGTTGAGCTATGAGAGCTTCTCGTGTATTAAGGGAACGTATTTTTATTAAACGGATTTGTCTGACTACTCAAAAAAAAAAAAAAAAAAAAAAAAAAAAAAAAATCCTTGACTGAGATTTTTACTGTCCTTCGCCAATTACATTCGCGACAACGCAGAGATTTTTCTGCCAAATGAAATCCAGCGGATCAGCCCCCATCATTACACCCATACTTCCTCCTCTAGTGAATTAGAGAAATCTGTTATAAAATAAGGGCTCCAGCATTAAATCAAGTTCATCTTCAACCTTGAGTTCACCACTTGTCCATACAAATCCCTGAACCCATCCACAAATCCGACCCCCAAAAATCTCAACCTGTGTTTTCCAAGTTTCAAACCCGAAAGAATCCGTCCAAACCAAAAACGCCTAAAAACTGCAAGTTCCAAAAATCTGTTTTTTTTCTTTCTGCCTTTTTTTTTCCTCCGACGGGAATTCGACCGAGCCGCCGCCCTTCTCTTGTCGCCGTCCGCCTCCAGGAAGCCGCCAGAGTTGCCGCCGTTCGTCGCCGGTCTCCGCCGTTGCTGCCGTGGTTGCTGCTGCCGTGTCGTTGCTGCTGTCGTGCCTTGTGTTGCTGCGTAAAAACCCAAGGCAAGCAACAACTTCCTTCTTGTATCTTGGTGTGGGCTGATTTCTAATTCTTTTGTGGGTGGGCTTTTGTTTAATTTTGGGTAAAAGTCGATTAAAATACAAACAGGCCATAATTAGTAGCAGGAGGTGTCCATAGCATTTACGTAGAAAAGAAACGGGGGCTTTAGCTTTTATTTTCTTGTAATGCCAACTAAGCTACAACTCTCTCTTATCATGTTACGTACCACTCACTTAAAACATGCATATTAATCACCCATTTAACCACGCTAATTAAATCTACATGTAAGTGCATAATTAATTTTGATCATGTTATGTGGGTGGTGTATATGTGTAAAAATATATGAAAGTGATGAAGCGTAATTACCCACACTGATCAACTTAGGTGTACATAATAATGTTAGTAGAGTTGAAGTAATAATAATAATAAAATACTATTAGTATAGTCTTATAAAGTCTTAAATTGTGAGTTTTGACATAAAAAGAAAAGATATATATATATATATATAGGATTTATATAACCCTTGATTATAGCGAAGAAAAATAATTTGAAGGACTTTTGGAATTAGAAATAAATTATGTATTAATTTACTTCGCTCGTTATGAAAATCGCGCCTAATTTAGGTCAAGTTCTCGGATCGCCGTAAGCTCGTGAATCGATTTCCGTAGGACTCGAATTCTGCAAAGCAAAGGCAAGTGGATGGTTCTCTTGCTCTTTATGATTAAACGTGAATTTTCTTCCATTCCGTTTAATATCTATATAATTGTTAGGGACGCCTTGTTTGCTTAAAAATGAACCTAGGATTTATTATCGTTAGAAATAATGATTTCATTGTCATATTACTATTATTTCTGCACTACGCTAATACTTGGACTTAGGACCGACTGATTGCGGCCTTTATGCGTTTCACGGTCTCGTTTGAGACTTTGCAATGGACTAGAATAGGGATTAGGGGTGAGAGCTCGTCTCTGAAAACACCTCTTAAAAACGTATTAGGATGTACCTATACCCTAATACTGAGTCATGACTCTGCCCGCTCTACCGCTCAGAGGGGTGATAGCACCCTAGCTAGGTGCTCAACTATGTGGCTCTAGGCTCGCTCAAGGGGTCGCCGCATATAAAAATCATTAATTGAATTGTTGAATGGATATTCCTCGGGTGGCCCTTGACTCTTATGAGTTGCCACATCCGAAAATCGTTAAAACAAGATGTATTGGGTGTGGCCCTTGACTCTTATGAGTTGCCACATCCGAAAATCGTTAAAACAAGATGTATTGGGTGTGGCCCTTGACTCTTATGAGTTGCTACATCCGGAAATCGTTAAAATAAAAATGTATTGTTGTATTACTCAGAGAGGATAAGTTGATGAAGGTTTTTACTAAACTTTGATGTGCATTAATAAGTTCCCAATAAAAATCTTAATCATCTCTCGTTCCTAGGAATCACTTTCTTGTGATTTCCTATGTTCAAAAGAAAGCTCGTTCTTCACCTCCTTTCGGATTTATGCCTTTCATTATCATCTCAGTTGTATTCGCATAAAGCCTAATTCTCCAAAATATATCACACCCTCACCTCAAAAGAACCCGATTTGTCGTGTATCGCTCAGTTCCCTTTGGACCTTGATGCCGACATACTTAGCCTTTTAAGAACTTAGTCATATTCTACCACTTGCTTAGTCTCGCGTTAGACTAATACCACTTTCTTTCTTCCCGACATTGGTCGGCTGGTATTTCTTGCTTTTATGGAAATATCAGGAAGTGAAGACAGGTTCGCTGGAGACCAAAGACGAAGACTCGAGGATTTAAAGGAAGGAAGATTTTCAAGAGGTTTCAAGTCATTTTAGATATTTTGGAATTTCCTACGTTGTTCTTATGAAGAATCTTTGTCATTTTATTTCCGCTGCAAAATGATTTATATGTCTTCTTCACTCAAAACATTGTTATTCTGTAACATTGAATCACTTTTAATATAATATAAGTTCAATATGTTGTTTTCTATGAACCGAGTTATGTTACCAACCGCCTTGGGTGACTTTGGATGGAAAAATCCGAGGTCACTGGCATGTAATACCCTGGGGTTCAAAATAGGGGTGTTACAACACCTTCGATACTCTCGCCTTCCTTGCTCCAACAAGTGGCTTTACCGTGGCCCCATCCACCGGCTCCTTCACCACAACAGCCATGCACCACGTTCGCTCCACCCACCACACCACCCTCTGCATCCCTAACATCACCGCCTGCTACCATGCAGCCCCCACCCGACACTAACTCTCCCTCCATTCCCTCCCCGTGCAACGATGATAACACCGCTTGTCGTTCCTTGGATGGGGATTTTGCATCTGCCTCCTCATAAGACGCATGTAACCCCTCTTCTCCTCCTCCTCCTCTTCCCTCATCTACTAATACAACTTCATATTTTCGTCCAGTTGACACTTCCACTCATACTATGACCCGGTCCAAAACCAACAACCTCAAACCGAAAGCCGTCACCTCCACAAAACATCCTCTCCCTTCATATAGTGATCCTACATTGAACCCAAAACCTTTTTCCAAGCCTCAAAATCACCCGAATGGTGGCAAAATGCCATGCAAAACGAATATGATGCCCTTTTACGTAATGGGACATGGGACATTGTCCCGCACCCTTGTAATACTAACATTGTTGGTTGTAAGTGGGTATACAGGATAAAACAACGTAGATGGCATGATTGATCACTACAAAGCTCATTTTGTGGAAAAGAATTACAATATAGAAGAAGGCGTTGACTATTTTGACACTTTCAGTCCCGTTGTTAAACCAACCACTATTCGTACAGTGCTTACGATTGCTCAACACCATGCTTGGCCTATACGACAAGTGGATATTAACAACGCCTTTCTTAATGGAGATCTCTCTAAACAATTATACATAGCTCAATCACCTGGATTCATTGATTCGACTCGCCCTTCTCACGTCTGCCTCCTCAAGAAGGCTTTATACAGCCTCAAGCAAGCTTTTCGGGCTTGGTTCACCAAGCATTGAAATTTTCTTCTTCCTCACGGCTTTATCTCATGCAAGTCTAATACATCTCTTTTTGTCTGACGTGTTGGCTCGTTCGTGCTCTATCTTCTCGTATGCGTCGACTATCTCCTCATCATCGGATCGTCCGCTACAGAGATCGTCGATTTCATTAAACTTCTTGACCGCACGTTTGCCTTACGAGATCTTGGATCCTTGCGTTATTTTCTTGGCCTGGAGGTTCATCAAGACTTCGATCAAATTCTCTTGTCACAACAAAAATACATTTGAGAACTTCTTGAACGTAGTAAGATGGGCGATAAAAAGCCAATTTCCTCCCTTGTAGAACCGGGATCATGCCTTGCTCAAACGGGTGACCCTCTTCCAGATCCTTCTTTGTATCGTAGCATTGTTGCTGCTCTTCAATATGCTACTATCACTTGACCAGAATTCTCTTATGTTGTTAATCGGGTTTGTCAGTTTATGCATAATCTGACTGAAACACATTGGTCTACTATTAAACGCATTTTATGTTATTTGAAGGGTTCTATCACTGCATGACTTGTCCTTCGGCCCTCCCGTGATCATAGATTGTTGCTTTCTGTGACGCGGGTTGGGCGTCTGACATTGATGATTGTCGCTCTCAACATGGCTTTGCAATATACTATGGTGGTAATCTCATCAGTTGTGCATCGAAGAAGCAACACATTGTCACAAAATCAAGCACAGAGGCCGAATATAGGGCCATAGCCTTTATTGCAACTGATTTAATTTGGATACAACAACTTCTTCTTGAGCTTGAGGCACATCTGGTTCGGCCACCTATCATTCTATGTGACAACCTAAGTGCTACATATATGAGTGCTAATCCAGTCTTTCATCAATGGTCTAAGCATATTAAAATTGATTTTTATTTTGTTTGAGAACAAGTTGAGGATGTTTAATTAATTATTCGACATGTTCGTGGTCAGGATCAAACCATTGACATCTTCACCAAGGCAATTGGGATGGCTCGATTCATCCAACTCCGCTCCAAGCTTCATGTTCGTAATCCGCCATGAGTTTGTGGGGGTATTAGGGTAGAATTATATCTTTGAAAATCTTTGTATTTCTTTATCTTATGCTATACGATAAGTTGTTTTCTTTATTCTTATCGTGTGCTCCAAGATAGAATTGTAAAGCTATATAAACCCTATTGGGTTCACACAAATATTGCCCTCTCTTGTAAATCTACTGAACCAATTGACTATCCTGTCTTTTTTTTTTCCCCCTCCTTTGTTTCACAACGTATTTGTTAGAAAATTTGTGTGTGTGTTTTGATGGTTCCAAACAGGTTGCTGACAAGAAGTCGCCGACATCAAAAAGATAAAGTCAGAAGTCGCCGACCACCTCGACAACCTAGTTGCCCAGAAATCCGACGCCGAGCGGAACTCTATAAAAGGCAAAGCGCGTAGCAGATTTAAGGAAAGCGCGGCAGAAGGATTCTGGAGGTTCTTTTAAGGCAAAAAGAAGTTTATACATGCCGAAAATCTTCATGGATTATTCCGAGATATTTAGAAGATTTTACTATGTCTTAAGGAGCTGATTAGGAAAGATTTGTAAAGATTGTGTCTAATTCATTCCTTGGACAAAAAGGATGAATTATACCACAATCTCCGTAGTTTATAAATTCAGTTCGGTGTCCTGAGAGAGTTGGGGTTTGAACGAAGAGAGAGAAGGAAACTAGGAGAGAACGGCGCAGAACTAAGGGAGAGGTTTCTGTAATAGTTTCTGAGGTTTCCGATATCGTACTGTGAGCGAGTGTTGTTGAGAGTAGAAGACAGGTTCGTGTGACTCGAGTCTGTGGACGGGAGGGTACGAGAAAAGTTGTATTGAGTGAGGGTAGAGTACATAGGCAGAGTACTTGCAAGAGGGCGTGGGATTCGCCTAGCGTGGGATTCGCATCTTGGAGTAGGAGAACCTTTGTAAGCCCGAGAAATTAATACAACGAGTCGAAGTACTCTTCAAGTTCTACCAAGTGAGAAGCTTGGGAGGCAAGTGGTTTTTCCCGAGACAAACTAGTTGGTTTGTGGAGGGTTTCCACTCTAAATACCTGTGTTCGAAACCGGTAACTTAAAGTCTTTCTTGTGTTTGAATTTCCACTGCACAACCTACAGGTTGTTAACTCTGGTCGACGACATCGTAGGTGTCGACAACCTCTGAAGTACTAACAGATCCTACAATTGGTATCAGAGCCTTGGCTCTAGATTTTTCTAGTACTTTGCAGGAAAGATGTCTACCACCAACACCGCTATCAATGACTCCTTCTGGAAACCTCCAATACTCAAGCCCGGAGAGTACGATTGGTGGGTGAAACAAATGCAAACCCACATTTGCTCTTTGGATGGACAACTTTGGAAAGTGATTTCCATTGGTCCTGAGATGTTCCTGAAAGCTGATGGAAAAGAAAAAGATGTCACGGAGTATGACGACGTGGACTTCAAAAAGCTTGAGAAGAATGAGCATGCCAAGAAGGTTCTCCACCACGCTCTAACTAGCAGTGAGATCAAGAAGGTCATAGGTTATGACACTGCTAAGGAGATTTGGGATGCTCTCAAACGTCTCCATCAAGGTAATGATGATGTCAAAAAGGACAGAATCATAACCCTTGAGAGAGAATATGAGAATCTATTCCAAGGGAAGAATGAGTCCCTCCACGACTACCACTCCAGATTTCAGTCCGTGGTCAATCAGTTAGAGTTCCTTGGAGAAAATCTTCCACAATGGAAGCAAACCAACAAACTGATTTCGGGTCTCAACAAGAAGTGTGACGGTATGGCGACTTCTCTCTTGTCCCAAAAGGACACGAAGTCGATGACCGTGGAAGACGTGATTGGTTAACTGACCATGCTTGGAGGTATCCAACAAAGAAGGGAGCACAGGTTTGACTCTGAAAAGGTCAAGAACATTGCTCTGAAAGTCGAAAAGGCTTTCGACATCGCTCAAGGACAGGATGATGAAGAGGTCGACGACGACGACGTTGCCCTTATCTCAAAGGCGATGAAGAGACTTTGGAGTCGCAACAAAGCTCCAGCCAAAACCCCCGAAGCTGCAAGAGACATGAAGGGAGTGATATGCTATCACTGCCAAGACAAAGGGCATTTTGCTAAACAATGTCCAAAGAGGGAGGTTGGCAAGAGCATGATGGTGACTTGGGACATGTCTGATGAAGAAGAAGACAGGTCGCCGACCAAAGAACAATGTTTTATGGCCTTGAGTGATGACTCCTCAAGTGAGGTAAAAGATGCTGAACTTTCTTCTCTTTTAGCTAAGAAGACACGTGAACAACTTTGTGCTATCATTGAAAAACTTGGACTTCAAGTTTCGGAACTAAGTGAAAAAATTGAAGAAAAAGATGAAAAAATTGCTAATCTGATTGATGATAACAAAGTTTGGTCTTCTAAGGCTATTGATCTGGAACAGAATGTTGTCTCTAAACCTGTTGCTTGCATTAATTGTCCTAACCTTGAGCGTCAGGTTGTTGATTTACAGAAACAGGTTGACGACCTAGAAAAACAGGTGTCTAGTCTTGAAGGAGAAAAACTCATGCTGAAACTGGGAAACGCTAAGTTGTCTAGTGACCTTGAAAATTTGAAGATAGACGATGAGGCTAAGAAACAGAAGTGGAAAGACGAGTTTGTCGTCAACAAGGTTCAAGAAGTCAGGGGAGACTTCGGAAGGAGATTTGTGAAGGTTGTTGAGCGACCTGGTCTCGGTTATGGGAAAAGCCAGAATGAAAAGGGGAACGCTTCTAATTCTCAGACGTCCAAAGGAAAATCCCCTGTGCATGATCACAACGCAAGTTGCTCATCGCATGTGGCGGACCCCAAGGGTAAAGGGAAGCAAAAGTGGTACCCTAATCAAAAGGTTCGTACCATGTGGGAAACCAAGTCCAGAACGCTGGCCCCTCACGGATTGACTTCCAGGCCCGGGTCGACAACAAACCTGTCTACCCAGGATATAGTAAGTATGTAGGGTTGAAATCTCACATCACATGCTGGTATTGTGGCAAAGGAGGCCATTACCAACATGAGTGCTTTAAAAGGATTAGGGATTCTGAAAATGCTAGGAAGTCGAGGACTGCTAGGAAGAAACCTAATGTCACCAACTCTGTCAGGAACCCTAGGAAGAAACCTTATGTTACTAATTCTATCAAGGACCCAAAACCTGCTGATACTGATGTTTCTGATGATGTTGTGAAATCTGTTGCTCGACCCAGAGGAGTTGTGAAACAACTCTGGGTTCGTAAAAACTAATCTTGTTTGTGCAGGTTGAAGTGAGTGTCGACGAGCCCTGGTTCATCGACAGTGCGTGCTCAGCTCATATGACTGGAAAATCTGAAGATTTTGTCTCACTTCAACAACACAAAGGAGGTAGCATTACCTTCGGAAACAATAGCAAAGGTGTGGTTTCTGGTATTGGAAAGGTGAAGATCTCAAGTAAGGTTTCAGTTTCTGATGTTAGCTTGGTCGACAACCTTGGTTTTAATTTATTGAGTGTAGCTCAGTTGTGTGCTAACGGGAAAAATCAAGTTGTCTTTGATCATAAGCAGTGCCAGGTGATTGAAATTAGTACAGGTAGGACGCTTCTGAAGGGATTATGCAGAAACAATGTTTACAAGGTTGATCCCAGCTTTCAATCTGAAGAGAGTTTGTGCTTGAAGGCTGGTACAGAGGTCGCCGACCTCTGGCACAGTCGGTTCTGTCATGCTAGTCCGCAGTTGCTGATCAAATTGCATAGAGAGGAGCTAGTTCGTGGTTTGCCCAAGATTGAGGTCTCTAAATCTGGAATCTGTGATGCTTGTGTGAAGGGTAAGCAAGTTCTCGAGGAGTTCGAGACATGGGCAAAGGCTGTTGAAAGGAAGCTTGGTAGTTCTTTGGTGGCTATCCGATCTGATCATGGCACAGAGTTTGAAAACTCTGAATTTCTAGAATACTGTAAGAAGACTAGAGTTAGCCACAACTTCTCGGCGCCAAGGACCCCACAGCAGAATGGCGTAGTTGAGAGGAAGAATCGATCACTAGAGGAGATGTCGCGGACCTTGCTTATCTCTAGTGGTCTCCCAAGGAATTTTTGGGGAGAAGCAATTCATGCAGCCTGCTATGTGATGAACAAGGCTATGCTGCGTCCACTACTTGGAAAGACTCCGTATGAGCTGCTGAGAGGAGTCAAGCCTAATGTCGCCCACCTTCGCGTTTTCGGGTGTAAATGCTATATTCATAACAATGGGAAGGACAGCCTGGGCAAGTTCGATCCAAGAAGTGATGTTGGCACCTTTGTGGGCTACTCGCCAACAAGCAAAGCTTACAAGGTGTACAACAAGAGAACTAAGAAGATTGAAGAAAGTATTCATGTGGTGTTCGATGAAAGCACCATGGCAGGTTCTCTGGTTCAGGATCGTGATGATGGTGATCTAGGTTACTTCTTATGTCTTGAAGATGTCTCTGACAGGGATAGTGCTGAAAGTCCATCTGGGGTCGCCAACTTTGACAGTGTCGCCGACTCAGATCAGAATGCAGAGGCAGATCAGAATCAGAATCAGGATCAGAATGTTGATGTTGTGCAGGATCAAGGTAGTTCTGAGGCAAGAGAAGCAGATCAAGCAGTTCAAAGTGCAGAGCAAGCAGGTCAAAGTTCAGATCAGGCAGTTCAAAGCTCATTTCCAGGTAGCTCGTCTCAGGTTCCGCAGGTCGACGACTTGACTCAACTACCTATCAGGAATTATCAGCAGAAGAGTGCTCATCCGGTCACCAACATTATTACTGATTATTCGAAGGGTGTGCAGACGAGGTCCTCACTCAACCTCTTTGCATTCAATGCCTTCATTTCTATGTTGGAGCCGAAGAACATTGAGGAAGCTTTGAAAGATCCGGACTGGGTCAACGCCATGCAGAAGGAACTCCATCAGTTTGAGCGCAACAAGGTATGGCACTTGGTCCCGAGGCCGAAAGGAAGAACAGTTATTGGAACACGTTGGGTGTTCAGGAACAAGTTGGATGATGAAGGGAACGTGGTCAGGAACAAGGCCAGGCTTGTAGTGAAAGGTTACAATCAACAAGAGGGAATTGACTATGATGAAACCTTTGCCCCCGTAGCTCGTCTTGAGGCAATAAGGTTGTTGATTGCTTATTCTACCTTTCATGGTTTCAAATTGCAGCAAATGGATGTCAAGACCGCATTTCTCAATGCGTACTTGAAGGAAGTTGTGTATGTTGATCAAACTCCAGGTTTTGAAGATGTCGCTAACCCAGATCATGTTTACAAGCTTGATAAGGCTCTCTATGGGTTGAAGCAGGCTCCTCGTGCGTGGTATGATAGGCTGTCGCAGTTCTTAATCCAGAATGGATATGTTCGAGGAGAGATTGACAAGACCTTATTCTTGTTGAGGAAAGGGAATCACACTCTGGTGGTTCAGGTCTATGTCGACGACATCATCTTTGGCTCAACAGACCCTGAGTTAGTGAAGAAGTTCGCCAACCTCATGTCGAGTGAGTTTGAAATGAGCATGGTTGGTGAACTCAAGTTCTTTTTAGGACTTCAGGTCGTGCAGGATGAGGACGGTACCAAGATCCATCAACAAAAGTACCTCAGGGAGTGTGTGAAGAAGTTTGGTCTTGAGAGCTCTCGCTCTTTTGACACTCCCATGTCGACGACCACATCACTGGGAAAAGATGAGAAGGATCCAAAGGTGAATGCAACTTTGTATCGAAGTATAATTGGATCTCTCTTATATCTTACAGCTAGTAGGCCGGACATTGTCTTTGCCGCGTGCCTTTGTGCAAGATTTCAGGCCGATCCAAGAGAATCCCATCTAAAGGCTGTAAAGAGGATCATTCGTTATCTCAAGGGTAGTGACAACTTGTGTCTGTGGTATCCGAGGGTCAGCAACCTGGACCTGGTCGACTACACTGATGCAGACTTCGCAGGAAACCGTATTTACAGGAAGAGTACATCCGGGATGGCTCAGTTTCTGGGGTCTTGCTTAGTTTCTTGGGGTTCGAAGAAGCAGAATTCAGTCGCTCTATCTACAGCTGAAGCCGAGTATGTCGCAGCCGCTGCATGTTGTTCACAACTTCTCTGGATCAAACAACAACTCAGTGACTATGGAGTCAAGTGTGGGTCAGTTCCCATACTCTGTGACAACACAAGTGCCATAGATATCTCCAAGAACCCGGTGCAACATTCAAAGACAAAGCATTTTGAGATAAGGCACCATTTTCTTCGGGATTGTGTGGAGAAAGGGTTGGTCTCCATGGAGTTTTGCAGGACGGATGAACAAAGGGCGGACATTTTCACCAAAGCTTTAAATCGGGAACCCTTTGAACGACTTCGCATGGAGCTAGGTATGATCTCTCTTGATTAACTTGTTACCTTACATGCTACCCCTCAATGACTGGTTGAAATCAGATTGTTTATCATAAGAATAACATGCTTATGTGTTGTAAGTCTAATAGGGTATTCATGCGTTGATTGATGATTCACTTTGCTTGTGTGTGCATGTCGACGACCTCCTGCTTGTTGTGATTATGCTTGCAATTATATTGAACTTTTTCTTTGAGCCCAAAAGAATCAACCTGATGACCCCTGAACCCTTATTAGAAGCCCAAATGATGGTTGATTCTATAGCTGTCCCCGACCTATCATGCTTGAGAGTCTCTATGAGCCCATTTGTTTGTTTGTGTTATTTAAACTGAGACTTATCAACATGATCGACAAATTCCACAAAATATTATTTTTTATGCTTGGGTTGCTTTGACACCACCCGGTGTGACCCAACCCCCAAGCTACTCCAGGTGGTAATGGTCATAATGCATTCAGTCTGATGATTGTGTTCAGAAGTGTGAGAACAGGTACAGGTCGACGACTACTCAGATGCGTCAGTTGAGGTTGACGACTTATCAGGATATTTCAGAGTTGTGCTCAGAAAAAGTGAAGTGTTAAGAAGAAATGGAGAAAGCTGTTGTGAAGTCAACGACATCGCTGTTGTCGCCGACTTCTCAGTGCGAAAGCGCACGTGTTATTTTTGGAGGAAGTCTCTGACAGGTATCTCCGTTTAAATCTTTGGAAAGTGGAGATTTTCTGACCAATAGTGCACTTGAGTGGATTGCAGTTGCTTTTTCGAAAGAGGGTGAAGTCCAATAGTTGTTGGACTCGCTTGAAGATGTTGAAAAAAAAAAAGGAGGAGAAAAGAAAAATGAAGCTGAAAAAAAAGAAAAAAAAAAAAAGGGTAAGTAGGGAAGCTGAGAGTGAATTTGCTAAGACTGGAGGTTCTGGAGTAGAGTCGGCAACTCTACATGTTAAGTCAGGAAGTTCTGGAGCAGAGTTGGCAACTCTGAATGCTAAGTTGGATGAACTGGAGAATCAGAATCTTGAGTTAGCGAAGGGTATTGCACAGATGCTTAAGAAGATGGCAAAAGTTAGGGAAGATGTTGACGACATCAAGGAAGTGCTAAAAGCTATGAACTAGTCGTCGACTAGTGCACTCTTGACTTTATCACTATCCTGCTTTCTATCCCTACCGCATTATTCCTTCCACTAAACTTTTCTTAAGTTCGATATGGTTGTAAGATATTAATACTCTTGCGGTGTGTGTTCTGTTTGACATTGCCATGCTTGCATGGTCGTTGACTTGGTCTCTGCATGCTTTTGCCTATATTAGCTAATATGTTTGCCTTGCTTATTTCTCCCTGATATATGATCTTTTTGATGATGCCAAAAGGGGGAAATAGCTGAGGGTTGCATGCTTAATTTAAGGGGATATGCTGAATTCCAAGTGAATGTTGAACTTAAGGGGAACTTTTGAAAAGTTAAGGGGGAAATTGTTTGAGATGATTTCTTGATGCTCTGATATGATGCTCTGATGCAATAGATTGCCTTTTGAGATGTTTGGACAGATTGCAGAAGACCCCTTCCAGTGCAGAAAATAGATCGGTGTTTGTCACCATCAAAAAGGGGGAATTTGTTAGAAAATTTGTTTGTGTTTTGATGGTTGTTGGGACGATATTAAGGACGTCAGTCGTTAATATCTAAACCAATAATAATTGTCCCTTGTTTTGATAATGACAAACTCAAATGTATTTGATAAGTTGTCCAAGTTTTGATCTCAGGTAAGTCCAGTGGACGCACATGAGCGAAAAGGACAACAAGTGAACAGCAGTCCCTATGCTGTAGGGACGCATGTTACCAGAACTTCCAAAGCTAAACGTAATTGGCGGAGTCCCTGCGCAAGATAGGACAGAGTCCTCATCAAGAAGGGACGCGCGCCAAAATACGGACGAAGTTCAAATTCAAATCAAGGCCGCCCCAACATGATTACATCATCGTCCGGCCTTAGTCCTCAGAAGGAAGCTTCCTTTGTCTGGGCACGTGTAGACAATGCCAAAGACGTCGCTTTCCCAGCAATGGTCCCCTACCCACGCGGAGGCTTCCCAAGCGTCAACAGAGCTGACTTCCTCAAGACGCTCATCGCACCGTTGATCAAAGATCGAGGATCCTGCCAAGTCTCAGAGGACGCTAGAGGACAAGAATCACTTCCGCTATAAATACTCTCCAAGGAGTATGCATAGCGGTATGTGGGTGAAAGAGTGGACTTTGAAGACTTTCTCTCAAGCTCTCCCGAAGCATTCAAGAACACGAACGAAGATCAAGAAGATCAAGTGAGCTTGAAGCAAGAGAAAGAAAGTCCAACCACATCAAATCCAAAACAAACCACAAATCAATTAGAGTTGTAGTTTGTCTCTCACAACGAACCGTGAGAGACGTGAGTGATAGCTTCCTTATAGCTAAGAGTGTTAGGTTACTTGTTAGGTTGAAAGGAGTGTTACTAGTGAGGCTAAGGACGGACGCTTAGCTCAGAGAAGTGTAACGACTCGCCTAAGTTGTAAGGACTCGCTCTTAATAAGATAAGGGACGGCTATTGAAAATCCTCCAACGGAGGTAGAGGTTTACCCATAAGACTAGTTGGTGTTAGTGGGGTTCCTCTATAAATACTCGTGTCCACTTATCTTGTATTCTGTTAAGTCTATTTTCCGCTGCACTAAAGGACGCCCTTAACCCAGTTAAGGACGCCCTCATTAACTGACTTACGATCCAACAATTGGTATCAGAGCAGGCGCTCTAGATTTTTGTTGAGTTGCAGGTACAAGATGGACATGGAACCTATTGGAATCTCTTTTGTAAAGCCTCCTCGTTTGACGGACGGCAACTTCAACCGCTGGAAGATCCGCTTCGAGAACTTTTGCAGAAGTCAGAATTATCAATGTTGGAGAGTGATCATGAAGGGTGACCTTACCATCCCTGATGACAAGAAAGACAAAGAGGACGAGTGGGGTCCTGACGAATTCAAGCTTTTGGAAACAAACGCTAAGGCTATATGCTTCCTTCAAGCGTCCCTCTGCGAAAGGGACGCCACCCGAGTTAGCAATTTGGCAACAGCCAAACTACAATGGGAAGCTCTTGAGAAGTACCATGTGGGTACGGCAGAGATGAAGGAAGACGTCAAGCTTGAAATCAAACGAGAGTTCTATGCCTTCAGAATGCTTCCTAACGAATCTGTCAAGGACTACTCATACCGCTTTGAAGCTCTTGTGACCAAGATGCGAAATTTAGGCATCCCAGAAGCTGAAGTCTCAATGAGAAACAGAGTCGGAGTAGTCATTGATGGGCTTACAGGAAAATGGAATTTTGATAGGACTACGTTCAAGGAGAACACAGCCAACAAAACCCTGGATATGGAAGAGATCTATGGGAAGCTGAGAGGCTATGAAGCGAGAAGGGAAGCTGATATGGCTGAATTGGCTAGAAACCCCCAGACAGATCTTGCTTTGATGACGTCAACTCCAGAGTACGCTGAGTATCTGCGCCACCAAAGAGATATTGCCCTAATGGTGGAAGCAAATAAAAATGAGAATCGTGAAAGGATGCGTGCTCAAGCTTTGAAAGAAAAGGAAAGCAAGACTAAGGAACAGCTGGAAGAAGAGGAAGAGATTGCCCTTCTACACAAAGTTGCTCGCTTATGGGGTAAAAAGGCCAGAGATTCCAAGAAACACAAGATGCCTTACAAAAAGGAGAGTCCCAAGTATACAGAGGCAGAGATGAAGGAACTTACTTGCTACAAATGTAACAAGAAAGGACACTTTGCTAAAAGGTGTACTACGGGACTAAACTCAAAAGAAATGAAGATGAAAGCTCTCTTGGGAGCGTGCGAAGCCGCATGGGATAATGTGAGTTCTGATGATGAAGAACCAGAAGGACCAGTGGCGTACATAGCCGTAGAGGACGCCTCAGATGATGAGCAAGTGGCGTACATGGCTGTGGAGGACGCCCCAGTCCTTGAAGAGGACGCTTCTGAAAAGGAACAAGAGGTAACTCGTGAATCCATGATGAACTCCTTAGAGAATTGTTCCAAAACCAAACTTATTAAGCTCATTAAAAGAATCATGGAAGAAAGCGTTGTTATGCAACATAGAATGGATGAACTTGAACTTGAAAGTGAAAATAGGCTAGTTGAATGTGAGAACTGTGCTACAGTTTCGTTACAACTAGAGTCCTCGTATGTCGAAGTTAAATCCCTGAAAACTGAAGTGATGTGCCTTAAGCTAGAGAACGCTAAGCTTAGGGAAGAGGTGAAAGTGTTAGGGAAGAGCCCGGTAACTGAGGTAGTTCAACCAATGGTGTTTGTCCCAGCCAAAAGAGGACTAGGATACGAGTCTGACACTAGGAACTCTCTCCCTAGTGACTTTGAGGCTAGCAAAACCTCAGAACTTGAATTAGAAAGGGAAAAGACCAAGAACCTTCTTGAAAGAATTCGAGTCCTAGAGAGTGGAGAGAAAGGTCAAAGGGACTATTACACTAACTCCACTAGTCATAGGATCTATAAGAAGATTGCTAAGGGGGAAGGTTCAAAAGTTTGTGACCCTCAAAAGATGAAAAAGAACAAAATCCAACGTCCCAACAAGAAGTACTACCTTGGTACTTACTATAGGACGTGTTGGTACTGTGGAAAAGGAGATCACTTCAAATATGATTGCCTGAAACTGAAGAACGACATTGAAAGTGGCAAAGCTGCTAGGAATAACATTGAAAATGGTAAGTCCGTTCCTAAGGCTAACCCTAAACGTCCTAGACGATCTAAGAGTTCTTTCAGAAAGCATGCTATTTCAAATGATGTGAATATAAGTGACTACATGCCAGAACCAGAGTTCTATTTCTGTAACGAACCAGGTAAGGAACACCTTGCCTAGGTCGCCATACACTAACCTTGTTTTGGCAGGTGGAAGTGAGGGGACGCCCATGGATCATTGATAGTGGCGCCTCAAACCATATGACAGGAAGCCAGATCCATCTCACTTCTATCCAAAGTAGCGCCACGGGAGGAACTGTCTCGTTTGGCAACAAGGGCAAAGGAAAGATCAAAGGGACGGGAACTGCTATTCTCAATCCGTCTATCAAAGCGACAAATGTTAGCCTTGTTGAAGGACTTGGCTTCAACCTCCTAAGCGTCTCTCAAATGTGTGATCAAGGTGAAAACTTAGTCACATTTGACTCAAAGGAGTGCCTCGTCATCAACAAGAAATCCAACAAAGTCGTCCTCAAAGGGGTCCGAAAGAACAATGTCTACATCTTCAATCAGGAGTTCAAGCCAATATCTGAGTTGTGCTTATCTGTGTCAAAGGAGGACGCTGACCTCTGGCATCGCCGACTTGGCCATGCTGGACCAAGCACAATCCTCAAGCTTCATCAAAGAAATCTTGTGAAAGGTCTTCCCCAAATTGATCCTGAGAAAATTGAACAGTGTGAAGCATGTATCAAAGGGAAGCAGACAAGAACGTCCTTTAAGTCAAATAACGATGTCAGCACAAAGAAACCTTTGGAACTTCTCCATATGGATCTTTGTGGACCAATGAAGACGTTAAGCTATGGTGGAAAGAGGTATATCTATGTCCTTGTAGATGACTTTTCTCGATTGACCTGGGTTCTTTTCTTAGCTTCAAAAACAGATTGCTTCAACGCATTCAAAGTCTTCATCAAACAAGTGGAAGTTGCGCTTGAGACGCCTCTCAAATCCATAAGATCAGACCATGGGACGGAGTTTCAAAACTCAGAGTTCGTGGCCTACTGTGATCAACATGGAGTCTCTCACAACTTCTCAGCTCCAAGGACTCCTCAACAAAATGGGGTGGTGGAAAGACAGAATAGGACGCTGGAGGATATGGCAAGGACTATGCTCTTAGCCAATAGCGTCCCCAAGTACTTCTGGGCTGAAGCTATTGCTACAGCGTGCTACATTATCAATCGAGCCATGATCCGTCCTTTGCTGAAGAAGACGTCCTATGAGTTGCTGAATGGAAGAAAGCCTCGCATCGACTATCTCAGAGTCTTTGGATGCAAGTGCTTTGTTCACAACAATGATAAAGAAAGACTTGGAAAGTTTGACGCAAGAAGTGACGAAGCCATATTCCTTGGATACTCCCTCACCAGTAAAGCGTATAGAGTTTTCAATAAACGAACTCTAAAGCTTGAGGAGAGCATTCATGTTGTGTTCAAAGAAAGTTCTTCTCACAAAGATAAACCAAGTAAGAAAGAACGCTCATCTCCTCTGCAGCAGGATGACTCCGATGATGAAGTTGATTTCGGGTCCTCTGGAAAATACTATGTTCCTAAGGACGCTACTCAAAATCCTGAAGAAGTCTCAGTAGAAGTTCCCAGTGTTGTTCAGGAAGTTCCATCTCAAAGTGAATCTCCAGCTCAACATGAGGTCGCTGAATCAAGCCTACAAGGAGAACAGCGTCAAGAAGAGGACGCTCAACCTGAGGGGGAACTCTATGAAACTCTCAATGAAGACGACGGGTTTGACTCAGATGAATCTGATTGGACGGACCCTAGATGTACTCCTGTAAGGGACGATACTCATAAGGGATCCCATCTTTCAAGACTTCATTCAACGGATCAAATCATCTCAGATATGTCAAAAGGAGTTCAAACAAGATCAGCCGTGAATCAGTCCCTTAATGCTAACATAGCGTTCTGTGCCTTCAACGCCTTTGTGTCCTTAGTTGAACCTAAAAACATAAAGGAAGCACTCCAGGACGCTGATTGGATTCAGGCCATGCAAGAGGAACTTAATCAATTCGAAAGAAATAAGGTTTGGACCCTCATCCCTCGTCCGAGAAACAAAAACATAATAGGGACGAGATCGGTCTACAAGAACAAGCTTGATGAGAATGGTCGCGTGTCAAGAAACAAAGCAAGGCTTGTGGCTCAAGGCTATAGGCAAGAGGAAGGGATTGATTATGATGAAACCTTCGCTCCTGTCGCCAGGATTGAAGCCATTCGCCTCCTCATCGCCTTTGCCGCTCACAAAGGGTTCAAGCTTTTTCAAATGGACGTCAAGACAGCCTTTCTCAACGGCAAGCTCAAAGAAGAAGTGTACGTCGCTCAACCTCCAGGATTTGAGGACGCTGATCACCCAGATCATGTGTACTTCTTAGACAAGGCACTCTATGGACTTAAGCAAGCCCCTCGTGCATGGTACGATAGGTTTGCGTCCTTCCTCTTGTCCAACGGGTACACACGAGGTAACATTGATAAAACCCTGTTCTTAAAGAAAGTTCTTAAAGATGTCTTAATTGTCCAAGTCTATGTCGATGACATAGTCTTTGGAAGCACTAACATGAAATTTGTAGAGGAATTCAAGAACTTGATGAGTAGTGAGTTTGAGATGTCCCTCATAGGAGAACTCAACTTCTTCTTGGGACTCCAAATCACTCAGCTCAAAGATGGGACGCGGATTCATCAACAAAAGTACATCCGTGAAATGCTTGAGAAGTATGGGATGAACTCTTCAAAACCCATTGATACTCCCATCTCCCCAAACACTCGCCTCTATGCTGATGAAGAAGGCAAGAGTGTAGATCAAAAGCTCTACAGAGGAATGATAGGGTCCTTGCTATATCTTACGGCAAGTCGTCCCGACATCATGTTCGCTGTATGCTTGTGCGCTCGATTCCAAGCAAATCCAAAGGAGTCCCACATGCAAGAGGTCAAAAGAATCTTCAGATATCTCAAGGCACGGGATGACCTATGTCTATGGTATCCCAGAAGGACGTCCCTGAACCTGGTAGCTTACTCTGACGCAGATTACGCTGGCCATGTGGTGGATAGGAAGAGCACCTCAGGAATGGCACAATTCCTTGGCTCATGCCTTGTATCTTCGGGATCCAAAAAGCAAAACTCCGTGGCACTATCAACCGCGGAAGCTGAGTACGTTGCTGCTGCTTCGTGCCGCTCACAAGTCCTATGGATCAAGTACCAACTTGAAGATTATGGTACGTCCCTCAACACAGTCCCTATCTTGTGTGACAACACCAGTGCTATAAGTATTGCCAAAAATCCCGTTCATCATTCTAGGACAAAGCATATTCACATAAGGCATCACTTTCTTCGTGATAATGTTGAACTTGGATTAATTAGAGTGGATCATGTTAGGACTGAGGACCAAGTGGCCGATATTTTCACAAAAGCACTTGATAGACGTCCCTACGAGCACCTCCGGTTGCTCTTGGGGATGATAACTTTTAAATGATCAAGTCCCGTTCTATTATTCCCTCCATGATTGGCTATGTCTTGTTGAGAACTTGTTTTAAGGTGTGTCATGCATTAAAGTCATCTTTAAAGGACGCTAGTCTAAGATATGTGTATTCGCTTGTGTCCTTGAATGGTATTCATTTCGCTTTTCATCTCAAGAGTATCCCTGATCACCCTACCCTCATCATAAGCCGAAATGATGGGAACTCTAAGCTTACCCAAGCCGAGAATCTTGCAAACGCGTCCTATGAGCATTCCTTGTTTCACCTTTACGGGACGTACTTGCTTGATTTTCAAAAATGGTTCTAAGTGATCAAAGGGACGCGTGCTAAGAGCTGAGAGTTGTCTGTACAGAGTTCTAATTACAGAGGTTGAGATCAGTGAATGGGACGCCGTGGTTCAGTTCTGTGTTGTGTAGTGTTGTGTGTTGAAAGGACGTCAGGTCAGAGTCCTTTGCAGTTGTGAGAAGTTTGAATGGTTGAAATTGGGAAGGTAAACCGTTTTAACGAATCGTCAGCGAAAATCTCGGGATATGCGCAAACAGTGCTCAACAGCTGTATTCCTTAGCAAAGAAGAAAGCCACGTGTGGGAAGGCGGGTGGAGGAAGTTGTGTGTAAAGACCCTGTTACCCCTGACCGTCCAACTTCGTCTTCTTCCTATATATACCCACCTGTGCACTCCGAAAACCTTTCTTCGCTCATCTGCTGTTTGCACACTTTTAGAAATCTCAAAGATCTTCCAAATCTTCAACCGAATCCCGAAATCTCTCTCCAAACCCTAATCCTCCCCTATTTAAACCATCTCAAAAATGGCCAACACAAGAGCCTCAAAGAATCCCTCACCCTCGTCGGCAGCAAAAAACACTAGCTCTTCGAGATCTCCTCCGGTGAAAGGCCGGTCATTAATGGAGTCGAGAGGCAGACCTTCCGGCCGACAAGAACCCCCTCGCCACCATTCCTCCTCTCAAAGCACCCAGCGCCGCCACTCCAACACCCCTCCTCAACCCCTTCGCTCCCAACCTCCTCAACAAAAACAACCATTCCGCTCTCAATCCAAAACCCAGCCGAAGAGGTTCTCATTTCTGGAGAAGCCCTTCAAACCCGAGCCTGAGCCAGAAAATATCACCAAAGCCTCTGTTTACAGTGGCTCAATTGGCCGGCTCCCCTCTCAACCCAAACGCCGTCCTCCCCTTGACCCTCTCATTGAGGACTGGCTTGAAAAGGAGCCTAGGACGCTCGCCAACATTTGTCTTAGGGCGTCCACTCACGAACATCCTCCTAAAATCCAACGCCTCCTCCACTACTTCATGATCACATATGTCAAGCCCCGCCTTCAAGAAACCAATCACACCAACCCACCGTTCATGGGGCCAGGAATCATTTCTGACTCATTTGGTGGAACCGTGGACGAGCTCGCCAAACTACTTCCTGATACAATGGAGTTTGTTGTGGCTCCTACGGGCTCCGTTCCTTCTCAAAAAAGGAAAAGGCCTTCCTCTCCCCCTCCGTCCAAATCGCTCCAAATTAAAGGCCCTTCCTCCTCCCCACCAAAGCCAATCCCTTCCTCCCCTCCTCCTGCCCCAAAACGACGCCTCAAGACCTCTGCTCAGCTTGAGGGCGTCACGGATGAAGAAATGGCCGCCATTCGCCTCTCCGAAATTCAACTGGCAAAAGAGGAGAAGGCGCGCCAAGAACAAGAGCAAGCAGAGAAAGCAGCCGTTGAGAAGGCGATCCAAGCGAGTATGCAGGACCTTCGTCAACTCCCTCCTCCTCCTCCAAGGGTAGAGGACGCTCCTCAAGTTCAGGCCAAGGACGCTCCACAAGTCCAGGTCCAGGCCAAGGATGCTACCCCTGCTACTCTGCCGCCTCCTCCCTCTGCTCCGCTCAAGGTGAAACCGATCTCAGTGGTTCCGCCTAGCTCCTCCTCTGCTCCTCCCCCAAAAGCTAAGCTCCGCACTCCCTCTCCCTCTCCCCCTAGAGCTTCACCTCCTCCTCCTCCTCCGCCTGCTCCGGCCGTCGAAGAAGCTGCTCAAGTTCAAGGGACGTCTCCTCCATCCGTTCCCACAGAGTCCTTGGCAAGGACTCCAGCGGTGGACGCGCCTCCCACAGAACAGGCGTCCACAGCTGAGGACACTGCAATGGTTGAGTTCCAAGAACAACGGAACGAAGCCTCCGATGACGAGGACGCCCCTCCCCAGGATGAGGAACCTGAGGAAGAGGAGGGAGATGGAGATGAAGAAGATGCTGGTGATGAAGTGATCGTGAGCAATGGCTCCAAGCAGAAACGCTTCAAGAAAATCCTATCGCCGCTCCTCTTCACCGCCGAGTTTCTGGTAGAGAACCAGCGCCAAGAGTTCTTGGATCTTCTTGAGTTCCAGGGTTGGACGCACTTGGGCGCTGAGGCCGCTGATGTTGACCCTGATGAGGTTCTCCGTTTCTACTCAAAGTTCGAAATCACAGAAGTAAACGGGAAGCCTCAGGGGACTTTTGAAATCGATGGGGACGAGTACTCAGTTGCTGAGGGCACCGTCCGCAAAATGTTAGGCCTGCGTCCTTCTCCGCAAGATGCTCTGCACGATCTGCCGTGCAAGAACTTTGGCCGTTTCTCCCAAGATGAAATCCTCAACAGAATATTCAATGGGAGACAGCCAGCTGCTAAGGACAGAGTTGCTCATTGCCTCACCAAGACGGGCGTCCTTGCGCATCACTTCATTGTGCGCATGGTCGTCCCCCGCCAAGAGAAGAAGTCCATTGTTCAGATCACTGATAGTATTCTCTTGGACGCTTTCTTGGAACGCAAGCCGATAAACTTGCCCCGAGTAATCTTGGAACACATGGGCAAGTGCACAGGAGGCAGGCACTCTCTTCCTTTCCCCGGCTTGGTCAAGCAAATTCTGAAGCAGCAGGGACTCTATGCTCCTAAACAAGAGCGTTCCTTTGGCATTCATTGGGACGTCAGGCAAATTACACTCCCTCCAGTTGGGAAACTCAGGTGTGATGAGCCCCTTCCGTCCGTTAAGCGCCAACTGGAAAAGGAACGGAAAGAGGCTGAAAGGAAAGCCAAAACTGAGAGGAGAGCTCAAGCTGCTGCTGCTGAACCTGGAGAAGAAGATCACGAAGCTGAAAATGTCCAAGTAGTTGAGACGCCAGCTGAGGACGCTGCTGATGACGAGGACGAGCTCGATGGTATGAGCGTCCCTGATGAGGCTGAGAGGCACTCTACGAAGTATCTGATGGGCATGATGATCGAGAACCAGTGCATAATGATTGATCTAATTCAGCAGGTTCACGACACACTTCACGTCCACACAGACCTTCTTGAGCGCAACAACGAGCTCCTTGCCCAGAACAACCATCTTCAGGAGCAACACCTCAAAGCCCTTGGCAAGCGTCCCAGAAAATGATCACCTCCCCCTTCTCTAACCCTGAAACAATTTATCATTTCTTGAGTTTTTGTTAAGACAATGGGACGCTGTCCCCGTTTTGAACACTTGTTGTGAATGTCTGTAATGAACGTTCTCGTTTCTCATTCTGAATGCCATTCACTACATTTGTGCTTCATTTTGTCTAAGCGTACCTTTCTTTAGTTATGACTTTGTGCTTGCATGCTTTTCGACTTGTTCTCCTTTTCGATGATGCCAAAAGGGGGAAGTATAGTTTTGCAGAGATGCGATTGTCCTTAAGTTATCATAGAAAGCATGTGTTCAGGGGGAATTTCGGCCAAGTCAAAAGGTCGTTAGTTAGGAATAAAATAGAACGCACTTAAAAGAATGTGTTGCATGCCAATCTAAGCTGAAAAGAAAATCAAAGTGTAGTTCCTCATGCTAAAAGCTTTACTTCTGTGTGCATTATTTGAAAGAGTTTGTCATCATCAAAAAGGGCGAAATTGTTGGGACGATATTAAGGACGTCAGTCGTTAATATCTAAACCAATAATAATCGTCCCTTGTTTTGATAATGACAAACTCAAATGTATTTGATAAATTGTCCAAGTTTTGATCTCAGGTAAGTCCAGTGGACGCATATGAGCGAAAAGGACAACAAGTGAACAACAGTCCCTATGCTGTAGGGACGCATGTTACCAGAACTTCCAAAGCTAAACGTAATTGGCGGAGTCCCTGCGCAAGATAGGACGGAGTCCTCATCAAGAAGGGACGCGCGCCAAAATACGGACGAAGTTCAAATTAAAATCAAGGCCGCCCCAACATGATTACATCATCGTCCGGCCTTAGTCCTCAGAAGGAAGCTTCCTTTGTCTGGGCACGTGTAGACAATGCCAAAGACGTCGCTTTCCCAGCAATGGTCCCCTACCCACGCGGAGGCTTCCCAAGCGTCAACAGAGTTGACTTCCTCAAGACGCTCATCGCACCGTTGATCAAAGATCGAGGATCCTACCAAGTCTCAGAGGACGCTAGAGGACAAGAATCACTTCCGCTATAAATACTCTCCAAGGAGTATGCATAGCGGTACGTGGGTGAAAGAGTGGACTTTGAAGAATTTCTCTCAAGCTCTCCCGAAGCATTCAAGAATACGAACGAAGATCAAGAAAATCAAGTGAGCTTGAAGCAAGAGAAAGAAAGTCCAACCACATCAAATCCAAAACAAACCACAAATCAATTAGAGTTGTAGTTTGTCTCTCACAACGAACCGTGAGAGACGTGAGTGATAGCTTCCTTATAGCTAAGAGTGTTAGGTTACTTGTTAGGTTGAAAGGAGTGTTACTAGTGAGGCTAAGGACGGACGCTTAGCTCAGAGAAGTGTAATGACTCGCCTAAGTTGTAAGGACTCGCTCTTAATAAGATAAGGGACGGCTATTGAAAATCCTCCAACGGAGGTAGAGGTTTACCCATAAGACTAGTTGGTCTTAGTGGGGTTCCTCTATAAATACTCGTGTCCACTTATCTTGTATTCTGTTAAGTCTATTTTCCGCTGCACTAAAGGACGCCCTTAACCCAGTTAAGGACGCCCTCATTAACTGACTTACGATCCAACAATGGTTCCAAACAGGTTGCTCACAAGAAGTCGCCGACATCAAAAAGATAAAGTCAGAAGTCGCCGACCACCTCGACAACCTGGTTGCCCAGAAATCCGACGCCGAGCGGAACTCTATAAAAGGCAAAGCGCGTAGCAGATTTTAGGAAAGCGCGGCAGAAGGATTCTGGAGGTTCTTTTAAGGCAAAAAGAAGTTTATACATGCCGAAAATCTTCATGGATTATTCCGAGATATTTTAGAAGATTTTATTATGTCTTAAGGAGCTGATTAGGAAAGATGTAAAGATTGTGTCTAATTCATTCCTTAGGCAAAAAGGATGAATTATACCACAATCTCCGTAGTTTATAAATTCAGTTCGGTGTCCTGAGAGAGTTGGGGTTTGAACGAAGAGAGAGAAGGAAACTAGGAGAGAACGGCGCAGAACTAAGGGAGAGGTTTCTGTAATAGTTTCTGAGGTTTCCGATATCGTACTGTGAGCGAGTGTTGTTGAGAGTAGAAGACAGGTTCGTGTGACTCGAGTCTGTGGACGGGAGGGTACGAGAGAAGTTGTATTGAATGAGGGTAGAGTACATAGGCAGAGTACTTGCAAGAGGGCGTGGGATTCGCCTAGCGTGGGATTCGCATCTTGGAGTAGGAGAACCTTTGTAAGCCCGAGAAATTAATACAACGAGTCAAAGTACTCTTCAAGTCCTACCAAGTGAGAAGCTTGGGAGGCAAGTGGTTTTTCCCGAGACAAACTAGTTGGTTTGTGGAGGGTTTCCACTCTAAATACCTGTGTTCGAAACCGGTAACTTAAAGTCTTTCTTGTATTTGAATTTCCGCTGCACAACCTACAGGTTGTTAACTCTGGTCGACGACAACCTCTGAAGTACTAACAGATCCTACGGTATTGAAATTGATTGCAGAAGTGGTACGTACGCGTGTCTGAAGGGTGATTGGGTGAACATGATCATTAAATTTGTAATGGCGGAGCAACAGATAGCTAATGGTGAGAGAGCTGCAGAATGCTATGAATGTGGGTAGATGGGCAGCATATGATATGGGCAGAAGGGCTTCTTAATTAATGACTCCATCGTACCATTCCAAATATATACACATTCATTCATGCTTCACTCTTTCACGAACTTACTACGTATGGGCTTATAATAATAATACGTATCATTAACCTCCCTCCATTAGTCCTCATCATGCCTTCTTCTCCGGTCTTTGCTTTCTTCGATTTATCCTTCACCTTCAATCGCTTGGTAATACATATGTATATCAATTTAGTCAATTATAAGCAGCGTTCTAAAAAATGCTAAGCGGCCACTAGGCGGAGAAGGACCATCTAGTACCTAGGCGATCTATGCGGTTGCCTAGGCAGTTTAGATGGACACCTTAGCACCGTCTAGGCAGATTAAAAGTCTATGTGATCTAGAAGGGATTTTTCGGAACACTGATTATAAGCGATTGACATTAAGTACTTTATTTGGGGCACATAAAAAATAGATTTATGTGTGTGTATATATATGTTTGCGTGCAGAGCAAGTGGTTGGCGGCGGCAGTGCTGGCGGCGGTGATAGTATGGAGGAGGCACGACGGGAAGGGGATGTGGGCGGGGACGGGGTCGCTCGTCAACGTCGGGATCTCGATCGCGCTCAAGAACATCATAAATCAGCCGCGGCCTTACCCGCCGAAGCGACAGGATCCCGGAATGCCGTCGGCCCATGCTCAAATCCTCTTCTACACTTTCACCTTCCTTGTTTCTTCTTGTAAGTCTTGCTCTTCCTATATATAGCTACCCGTTTCATAGAAAAACCGAGTTTGGGTCGTCAAATCGTACAATTTTAAGGCTATGTACGATCGATCGTGGCCGTGGTCGTTTTTAGGAACGTCCTTTCCCTATTTCGATCATATTGTTTAAAATAATTTCAATTTTGATAAAACGGAAATTTCACGTGGTATCCTTCAGTTTAAGGCAATTTCACATGGTACCGAACCAGTTTTAAATTTTTGTGTGGTGCCCCTCACATTTAAAAACATTTTGCCCTATACCCACCTTGTCAATTGAAGTTAAATTTTGTTATGTTTTTGTTTTTTTTCCCTATTTCGATCTTATTGTTTAAAATAATTTCAATTTTGATAAAGATAAGGTACTATTTTGTGTACTCTAATGATAATAATAATATCTGATAATAATAATAATATCTAATAATGCAAATGATGTATATGTATCCATTCATTTTCTAGTTGGGTTTAGCCCTACAATTCTCATGGAGTCGGATCGAGTCATGTCCTGACCAACGTATAGATCGATTAATGAGCCAAGCAAGAATTTAATTATTCCGTAACTACGCTTAAAATCAAATGATTATATCAAAGTAGTTATATACAAAAAGGATTATATATGCATTTGTGTGCTATAACTGACGATTGCTATTTGAATAGCTTTATAAATTACATTAACTTTTTTTATATATTAATAAGTTTATAGATTAAACCAAACTTATAAATTTATTTGTTTAAAATTGACTTTGTTGATGAGGTCATTGAATGTTATAGGTTTAGATAATTGATCTTATGAGAATAATAAAGAAAAAAACTAGGTATAGAGATTTACATGGTTCACTATAAATAAAACTATTTTCGAGGGAGATATTCTTCGAATCTGGGATCGTGACCTGTCAACAATAAATTTAAGTTACATCAACGTTTGAAAGGTGAGAAGATGAGATGTTGAAATAGATCGATAAAAGTACAATTTAGAAAACTTGTGTAGAGCATGTCCAATAAATTAATTCCCTATAATTTTCTTCAAAATGGAGCATAGAAAGTCCTATTCATCAAAAAAATATTTACTTTAACTCTAACAGATTCCTTTTTTTAATCATAAAAACCACTTCATTAACTTAAAAAAAGGTCATTCTCCAAAACATTATAGAAATCCAAAGAAAAAGAAAAATCATGAAAAAACAAAGAAAGACACAATTGGTTTAGCTTCCACCTACAAAGCCAATCGGCAGCCGTCCTCCTAATATTCACTTCAACTATTATAATAACAAGTTCCTCGTTTTAGAGAAGGATGAATTGAATAGTTTTATTATATATATAAAATATTTTCTCAAAAGTTAAATAACCCATGATAAGTTGACATGTCATGATCAATTTGTCATTAATACATTCTCCAAAATCAAATGAAAAATTCCTCAAATGTAGAGAAACTACGTCATCTATCTCTATTTTGGAGAATTGAATAGAGAATGTGTTATACAAAAAACATCTCAAAATTCTTCAAATTAAAACACATATATCAATGTATACGAGAGTTGCTTTGATGTGAATAATTACATGTGGGTCATGTCTCATTGATTTGTGGAAGTTTATTAAATTTCCAACAAGGGATATATTTGACCAAAAAATAGTTTCCAGCAAGATACATGTTGTCTCCAAGTCTTTTCTTTCTTTTTCTTTTGTTGAATTTCGTTCATTTAACCAGATGCTAGCTAGTACTAATATTTATGGAAAATTGATTACCCACCAAACGACCCATTAATATACATGACTGACATGAAATTTTGACCAGTGGTGGAATGGCTAGGGACGAACCGGCTAAGTGTGGTCTTAGCTGTGACTGCACTCTCTTTTGGATCTTATCTTGTAAGTGTGGTTTGATTATATATTATCATAACATCCTAATTTTGCACCTTAGCTTCATGCAATAAGGCAGTTCATATGTAAGTTAAGTATGTGCAACACACGCAGTCATGGCTACGAGTGTCACGGAAATATCACACGCCTATTCAAGTCCTCGTCGGGGCGTCCCTAGGAGCCACCTTCAGCCTGCTATGGCACTGGGCGTGGTCCGTTGCCATCCTCGAAGCCTTTGAGTCGATGATATGGGTTCGTGCACTTGTGTTCTTCGGGGCTGCTTCATTTTGGCTCGTCTTTGGGTCTATCTCACGCTCAAAATGTTGGAGGACCGAGGATTAAAGATACTACCATTATCGAGCTTAATGTAACAAAAACATTTTAATGAATTTTCATTATGTTACAATAGATTATCTAATGTAGCGGTTTAATATTTTATGTTAACGGTGTGATATAAGGTATTGATTCGTGGTATCATCATAACTATATACTAAAGTGGATGTTAAAAATGATAATTATCAAGACACATGTTAACTCTATATTGGACCACATCATTTATCTTTTTTAAAATAATTTCATTGATTAAAATTTTATTGTATAGACGACCTCGCATGTATGTAAAATAGGAAAGAATATATATCATTGAAATTATATCTATAAGGTTTTCCTATAAATTTTTGTTTGATTGAAAGAATATATTATAAATAATAATGTATCAAATCTCATGAGAAATAAAGTACATAAAATAATAAAAAATTTTATATCAAACTATTCTTTTGAATAACTTTAGATAAAATTAAAATACGTTTTCAGTTAAATAAAAATTGTAACTTCAAAGCACGGGGACTAATACTACTTAGTTTTCTAAAGTACCACATTTTCTTTCTCGCCGACCGTCAATGTTTTTATTCAAGACAAGAAAGAATACAAAATTGAAGCATATATTATATCAAGGGTATATGAGACAAAAACTACAAGCCAACGAAGACTCCATAAGACTTTCCTATTGAGGTTCGAAAACACCGATAATAGTGTAACGCGATGAGATGGAAAGTATTTGGTCGCTTGTAGTGTTTAACGCGATGAGGGTAGTGTTAAGGATGCTTTTGTATTAACTGTGGGATTACAACAGTAGACAGATATTCTCTATCGCGTTTAGGTGTATCGGGTTACAACAATGATCTTAGCTCGAGATCTAGTGTATGTGGTTCGCGAGGTTTTCGATCTCCGTTCTGGTGCATTGAGCTCGCTATTTATAGTTGAGGTTCGAGCCGAGTTGGAGCGGGATGTCGATGTGGGACGAGGGCCGCCCAGGTACGTGTCGCTCTACGGTTGGTTCTTGGGGCGGCGGCCGCGGAGCTGGCCAATCAAAGGCCAGGATGGGACGTCGCCGCCCACCGCTCACCTGATGGGACGTTGCCGCCCACCCACTTGCGTGGATGGGACGGGGCGATGAGCGCGGTGAGCGCAACCCTCGAGACCGGGCTTCCACTTTGTAGGGAATTTGCCTTGTAAGGAATCATTGACTTGGATAGCTGCGTATCCGATCGCGATGGCCGTAGAGTTTAGGGTTTGACGCCATCTTGAGAAATCTATACTTGCTCATATTTTGTTTTGGTAGGGTGCCTTATCGCGTTGACGGTTCCTGATATCAACACAACCCCATGGACCGGGACTCGACGCCCTTTCGAGGACGGGTCCAAAAAAGTACCTCGAACCGGAAACGTGATGCGTGGAACGCGCTATCGTTTCAGAGACGGGCGAGCAAACGAGGGCGACGGGACGAGGAGCGTGGCGAAGGAAGCTGTTTGGGCCGTTTTGCTTCATGGGCCGTCCGCTAGACGAAGCCCATATCCTCCCGGCCCGCTGGGATCCGAATAAAAGAGCGGTTCCGCTCTTCGTCTTCTTCACTTCGCCATTTCCAACTCCCCAAAACACCATTTCCGCTCTCGTTCTCGCCCCCTTGCCCTTGCTTTGCCGGAAACTGCCCGCCAGTGCCGCCATCTACGTTTGCCCCCGCCTCCCCGTGACAACAAGGTACGCTTTCTTTTTCTCTCTCCCTTCTCTTTTCCTCGTCCTCTTCTGTGTTTCTTTTCCTGGGTTTGCCGGGGCTTTTTCTTTTGGGGTTTTCGGGAAAACGCCCTAATCCCAGCGGCGGCACCGCCGCTGGACGTCGATGGAGTTCGGGGTAGTTTTCGCCGAGAAAACACCCCGCTGGGGGGTGGGCCTAGGGTTTTCCGAGGTTTTTGGGTGGCGGAGAGCGGCGGATTCCTCCGCCGGGGAGGCAAAGTGTCACGGGCAGGCGAACAGTCTTGGGAGGCGAAGCGCCACGCCTGTTCAGGATCGAAAGTGACGCGCTCAACGCAACGTCCCGTCCCGTCGACGTCCTGTCACCTCGGCCTACCCCTGGAGATGCGTGTCGAGGACGGCGGAATGTTCTCCTGACACAGCGCGAGCCCCTAGGCCCTCTGCTTTGACAGGACTTCTCGCCCTATTGCGAAATGACACCTGCCCGTGGTTGGGGTACCGCGCTCATTGCCTTTTCTTTTGCTTTCTACACTTTGTCGCCTATGAGCATCATCGTTTACTGTGTATCTATCGCGCTATATGGTTCTTCATGCTTGTTTCTTCCCATGTACATTATCTCTTTTTTCCTTCCTCCAGGAGCCTCTTTGCTTCCGTGCCCTGGATTTGGGGTTTTCCAGCGACTCCTGCCCTTCAGGCGTGGATCGCGGTGATAGGGTAGCGAACTGGGACGACTTCTACGCCCTTGACCCCTCGTTTGAGTGCCGAGAGATGTCCGCGAGTGACTCTCAGAACAACTTTCGCGAGCCCGCCGGTTTAAGCCAGAGCGATCCCACAACAGTATCTGCCGCCCGCACAAAGAGCGAGTAGTCCTCGCGATCAATGGCGCGCTGCAAGCCCTACGACCCTCATGACGGGGCCCTTGACGACGAGGCGTCCACTTCTGGGACCGCGAGGAGCTTTCCCTCGCGATACCTAACGAGTGTCAGGGCGGAAGTACCTCGCTTCCGCCAGACAAAGCCCTCGCGCATGGCGGACTATGAGAACCCGGCGACACTGGCCAGGGGTTGTGCCTCCATCCTTACCCTCGAGGAGCTGGATGAGATCGCGACGGGATACCCCTGGCCAGCAGGGGTGGAGCTCCTACTACCCCAAGACGGGGGTAACAGTTATGCCACCTATGAGGCGGGCCATGTGGTCTACGCGGCGAGCCTCATCGCGGGCTTCAGGATCCCGCTGCCGAAATATGTTTCTCAATTTCTATTCGACCTTGAGCTTGCTCCTGCCTCGATGACCCCAACTGCTGGAGCTACATTGCGGCCTACCACCTGAGGTGCCTGGAGCTGAAGTATCCCCCCTCCGCGGGGCATTTGCAACAGATTCTTACGATCAAAGAGGATACCAGGGGCATCGTGAACTTCAGCCTCACACACTGCAATCTTATCATCACTCCCTCCAACGTTGGTCCGCGGTAGAAGGAGAAATGTTTCATTGTGCACGATTTCCAGGGCGACGTCATGCTCTGCCCCTAATTTCCGATAGGTTCCGCCCCCATAAACGCAAGCGCGGTGCCTCGAAGCAGGCCGCCGCGGCGAAGAAGGCCTTTGCCGCGCCTTTTAAAAGGGAACAAAGCGTCTGGATAGCGCAGGAGCGCCTAGAGCGCGCGGGCCTCAGCCTGAGGCCGGCGCCGCCCCGGGTGGTCGAGATATCCTCATCGGCCACCGCATCCATGGTGCCCGAGGGCGAGGGTCTTTTTTGTTGTTTTTTTTTCTTTGGGACTTGGTTTTATTTCGACGCCTGTTTTCTTAGTACTTTGCACGCGTTTAGTCTAAACGTTCGTGACTTGCTTTTGCAGATGTGGATGTATTTGACGTTCTCACCGGCAAATCCGCCCCGACAAACTCTGGCGCACCCTCCACTGCCAAACCCGGGGGCCAGAAGGGGGCCACCGCGAAGGGCACGCCCGGTCTAAAGGGGAAGGACGCCCCAGCAGACAACAGAGCCAAACGCGCGCTGGGGGATGCTTCGAAGCGCAAGGGTGCGGAGGACGCGGTCCGTGCCGAGGGCGTGCTTGCCAAGAAGTCCAAGCGGGACTTGGTCCGCGTCGAGGACCAACCTCCCAAGCCCGTCGCGAAGGGTCCTGCCCAGATCACGACGGGCGCTGGTCATCGCCGCCATTGGTCCCGAAGGGCCGAGGTGGCAGGTTTCGCCTGCTCCGGGCCGGCATGGGGTACCTTCCAGGAGGGCCAGTACCCCTACGAGGAAGAGAGGGAATGGTTCCGAACCCTCAACGCGGCAGAGATCGGAGGGGAGTGCATGAAGTACGGCCATATGGTATGCGGCCCCTTTGCTTTTTGGTGCCGACCCTTTATAACCTTTACTCGGGCTGAAAATATGCTTTTATTTGCAGGTCAACGCGTGGATGAACTAGCTCCCCGATCGTTTGTGCGAGGCGGAGGCCCAATTGGAGGAGGCGACCAAGGCCAAGGAGGCGGCCGAAGCGACCCTCGCGGAGGTGCGTGCGCAAGCGGAGCAGGACGCGGCAGAGCTTAAGGCGGCCAAGGCCCAACTCGCGGCGTCCAAGAAAGAGGTGGCAGGGCTCAAAGCGACATCCGCGAAGTAGCGGCATCAACTGGAGGAGGCCCAAGCCAAGATCGAGAACGCGGTGCCCGAGTTCCTCAAGTCACCAGAGTATATGGACCGACGCGTCTCAGACGCGAGAGCTGTCCAAGCTCTGAGCGCGGTTACAGCGGCCCTCCAATATTGTGAGAGGTATAAGGTGAAGTACTTCGCCCCCGACCTCAAACGCAAGATGGGAGTCGTCTTGGAGGACGGGGTGGCGAAGCCACCGCCGGACGTCGAGGAGGACAACGCGGAGGGCCATGACAATCCGGAACTCCCCGCCGCCACCGATCCCGAGAAAGAGAAGACCTTTGAGGACCCCCCTCCCTCCGAGACCGCGGCCAATGCCCCCGACGTCTGAACCCTCCTCTGCCAAGTCTGAAGATTTGCTTTTATATCTTTTTTTGTTTTCTTTTGTGTTATGACCCGATGTTTCATTCGGCCCTCGGGGCCTTAATTAATATTGCTTATTGCCGCGTTGCGGCTGTAATTAAACTTTTGACGCGATCTACGCGTTTCAACTATTTTTGCCGCCATATGGCCTTTTAATTATGACATGTGTGTTTCTTTTTGTTCTAAAAACTCGCGAAAACTCGCCGTACCCAACCCCATGCCAAGCTAGGTGCTAGGACCGTGCTTGACACTAGGTTAATGTAACTAGATTTTTGCTCGTGACCAGCGTGAAGTTTTTGATGTATTTAAGGCTTTATGCGACTGCGAGGGGTGGAACCCAACTCGAGTGCGCCTAAGCGCATCGCGCGCGTTAGCGGACAACCCCAAGCGAGGACGGCAACTCGGGCTTCCCTAACGACTGTGGAGTTTTGATGTTTTAAGGCTTTATGCGAAACTACGAGGGGCATAACCCAACTCAAGCGCGCCTATGCGCATCGCGCGCGTTAGCGGACGACCCCAAGCGAGGACGGCAACTCGGGTTTTCCTAACGACTGTGGAGTTTTGATGTTTTAAGGCTCTATGCGAAACTACGAGGGGCATAACCCAACTCGAGCGTGCCTATGCGCATCGCGCGCGTTAGCGGACAACCCCAAGCGAGGACGGCAACTTGGCGGCTTTCCGTAACGACAAATTCATTATTAGGACAATGTACGGTAGTTGTCTCGTTTTATTCACATGATAACTGGTAGAATAAAGACATTACAACCCACCACAATGCGGTGATAATCCTAGCTTATTTACACATAGTATTTCTTGAGGCGTGCCTCATTCCATGTCTTGGCGAGAGTTTGTCTCGTCGTTGGATCTGTGAGTTTAAAAGCCCCCGGGACAACCTCCTTGGAAAGGAGGTACGGTCCTTCCCACTTCGCGTCAAGCTTGCCCCCGTCGGCCCTTCGGAGGGCCAGATCGCCCTCCTTGAGGCCGCGGGGCTTGATTCTCTTGTTGTAGTACGCCGCGGTCCTTCTCTTGTACTGGACTGAGCGCAGCTCCGCCGCCTCTCGGCGCTCATCACGAAGGTACATTTCCACTTTGAGAGCCTCGTCGTTGGTGAACTGGTCGTACCCCGCGACTCGCTCCGTGGGTAGCATGGACTCAACGGGCAGGACGGCATCACTGCCGTAAGCCATCGCGAAGGGTGTTTCACCTGTTGCCCTGCGCGGCGTGGTGCAGTTTGTCCACTGAACAAGAGGCAACAGCTCGGCCCATCGACCCTGAACGCCATCCAGCCGGCGCCGGAGGTCGTCGAGTATCCTCGCGTTGACATTCTCCACCAATCCGTTGGACTGAGGGTATGCAACCAAAGAAAACCTCAACTGCATGCTCAAACTCGCGCAAAAGTCCCGCGTTTCTTCGCTGTCGAACTGGGGCCGTGATCTGTCATTATCGCGACCGGGACGCCGAAACGGCACACCATATTCTTCCAGAGAAAGCCCGCAGACCTTCGCGCTTGTGATCCGGGCCATGACCTCGGCCTCCACCCACTTGGTGTAGTAATCGACCAGGACCAGGATGAACTGTACCTGCCCGGCGGCCTTAGGGAAAGGACCGAGGATGTCCATACCCCACATCGCGAACGGGTAGGCCGGCTGGATGCCGCGCAGCTCTCGTGCCGGAGCGTGCTGGATGTTTTCGTAGCGTTGGCACTTGTCACACTTCTGCACGTATGCCGCCGCATCGCGGCGCAGGGTAGGCCAATAGATCCCCATCCGGACTATTTTGTGGACAAGAGTCCGCCAGCCCGGATGGCCTCCACATATGCCCTTATGCACCTCCTCGAGGACCTCGAAGACGGTGGCCTCGTCCACGCAGAGCAGGTTGGGCTCCGCGTAGCCGCGGCGATACAACTTGTCGCCTTCGATGCAGTACCGCGCCGCTTTGAGCTTGAGTTTGCGCGCGCTCATGGCATCGTCCTGGGGTAACTCTCCGGTTTGGATATATCGGACTATGGGAGTCATCCATCCCTCCGTGGCCAGCGCGAACACTGCCTGAGTGACACCGCGTTGCATCTTCCTCTTGATTATGACCTTATTGCCGACCTCAGGTGGGAGGGCCGAACCCATCTTGGCCAGTGCGTCTGCCTTGGCATTTGCCGCACGCGGTATGGATTCAATGGCAAAAGTCTCGAGGCAGGCAATCAACGCCTTGACCTTGGCGCGGTATTAAGGCAGAAACCGGTGGTACACTCGTACTGGCCACCGACCTGTCGCGCGACAAGCTCAGAATCTGTGAACACCCTTATCCTTCGCGCGCCCACCAGCAGGGCCATCTCAATTCCCGCGATCACCGCCTCATACTCGACCTCATTGTTGGTGGCCTCGAAGCCAAAGTTGAGGGCATGTTCGGACGCGTAGGAGGGTCCCTCAAGGACCACCCCCGCACCCGACCCTAGGTCGCAGTGCGAGCTGTCCACAAAGACCCTCCACTCGTCGGGGCTCTCGTCTGTGTTAGGGAAGGTGACCTCCACCACAAAGTCGGCGAGGGCCTGCGCCTTGATCGCGGTCCTCGAGTGGTACGAGATGTCAAACTCCGACAACTCGACCGCCCACTTGGTCATTCTTCCCGACAACGCGGGCTGGTGCAGGATTTGGCGCAGAGGAAGGTCCGATAGGATCTAGATGGGGTGTGCTTGGAAGTAGGGGCGCAACTTTCTTGCCGGCACCACATCGGCCAGAGACATCTTCTCCACGGGTGAGTAACGTTGTTCCGCCGGCTGGAGCACCCTGCTGGTGAAGTACACCGGGTAACTGAAGTCGCGGGTGAGGACCGCGCTAACCGTATGCTGGCTCACGACGATGTACAACTGTAGGTCCTCACCCGGGATGGGCGGGGAGAGTGTTGGAAGATTGGCGAGGTAGACCTTCAGAGCCTGGAACGCGCTCTCCATCTCCTCTGTCCAGGTGAAGGTGGTGGTGCTCTTGAGACAGGAGAAGAAAGGGAGAGCGCGGTCCGACAACCTGGAGCAAAAACGGCCAAGATAATTTACTACACCCGCCAATCGTTGGACTTCGTTGCGCGAAGCTGGTGAGCGCAGCTCCAACACCACGGCGACCTTGGCGGGATTGACGTCTATGCCCCTTGCGCTGATCATGAAGCCGAGGAACTTCCCCGATTTCACCCCGAAGACGCACTTCTCCGGGTTTAGACTCATTTGGTGGGCGCGCAGGGTTTGGAAAACCTCGGCCAGGTGCTCCTGCGCGTTGTGGCTCTTGACCACAATGTCGTCGACATAAGCCGAGACGCTGCGCTTCAATTGTCTCCGGAAGACATGGTCCACCAGGCGTTGGAAAGTGGCCCCCGCGTTCTTCAAACCGAAGGGCATCACTCTGTAACAGAAAGTCCCGCGTTGAGTGATGAACGCGGTGGACTCCTGATCCAGAGGATCCATGGCTATCTGATTGTAGCCAGAGTACGCGTCGAGGAAGCTCAGCGCGCTGTGACCGGCGGTGGAATCGACCAGATCATCAATGGACGGCAGGGGGTAGCTGTCCTTGGGACAGGCTTTGTTGAGGTCCTTGAAGTCGACACACATGCGCCACTTCCCGTTGGACTTCTTCACCAGCACGACATTGGAGAGCCATGTAGGATATTTGACCTCTCGGATGAAGTTGGCGCGCAGGAGCTTCTCGACCTCCTCATTAGCGGCGCTAGCGCGCTCCTCATTGGTCTTCCGCCGCCTTTGACAGACGGGTCTGGACCCCGGGCTCACGTGGAGTGAATGGAGCGCCACCTCGGGAGGGACGCCTTTCAAGTCCGTCGCCGTCCACGCGAACATGTCGCGAGAACAGGCCAGGAGGCTTTGCAGGCTTTCGGCGTCCGCTCCGGTCATGCAGTCCCCGACAAACAGTTTCTCAGTTGCGTCGGGGAAAGGGGTGATGGCGACCTTCTCGAAGTCACCGAGGGGCTCGCGCTCACGCTCCTGTCGTACGTCCAACTCCGCGCTGGCCCCTCCCGCGATAACGTATTCGTGCCTCAATCTGTTGGCCATGGGCGACACCCACCCGGTCCTCAATGGGAAACTTCAAGACTAGGTGATAGATGGACGCGATAGCCTGGAACTTCATCAATGAAGTCTGTCCCATTATCGCGTTGTAGATGGAAGGGAGCCGGACGACAGTGAACTCGATGGGCTCAGTCCGGCGGACGTCCTTACTGTCCCCCAGGGTCATGTCCAGAGTGACCAACCCTGCGATGTCGACCTCGTTACCGGAAAAGCATGTGAGCTTCCCGGCGTAAGGCAGGAGCATGGCGGGGGAAATGCCAAGCTGTGCGAACGCGTCATAGTACAGGATGTCCACCGACGCTCCCGTATCCACCATGATCCTCTTGACTATCTTGGTGGCGATAACCGCGTGCACAACTAGAGGATCTGTGTGCGGAGTGATGAGCTCGCGGGAATCGCTGGGTCGGAAGGTGATGTCGGCATGAGGGATTCCCGCCGCACCCAAGCTGTTGATGGAGCCGCCGGAGGTCGAAGCGCGAGCATAACGCTTCCTCTCCCCGCCGCTAGACCCCGCGAGGGTGGATCCCTCCTCGATGGTGTTGATGTAGAGGTTGGGGTCGTTTGGATTGACCCCCCCCCCCTTGCGGACGCGGTACCAGCCAAAGTATTTGCCTGTGCTGGCTGACCGCCGTCGTTGCGGGACCCGAGGGCCGTGGTGTTGGCCCCGGTGTATGGGTCGTTGTTGTTCGGCCCGTTGCCACCATGGTTGTTGCGCGGCCCGCGGTATCCCTGATACCCGCGGCCACGGCGGCTTCCACCACGGTTGTGGCCCCCGCGCTGCCCACCCTAAGGCTTTGTTAGTGTGGTGGACACGGTGAGGGCCTCCGGGGTGGTTTTGGCCTTTCCCTTGCCGCGATCCTGCGTGGACTTCCCTGCCGCGTCCTCGGCGAAGACGCGCTTGGTGATGGCGTTGCAGGCGTCCTCGTAGGTGTGCAGAGTCTTTCCACACATCTTGACCTTAAAAGTCCCCTCGCGGAGGTTATGGATTAGCATGTCGCGAGTAGAGGTGTCGTTGAGGTGAGGTATCTCCGACGCCGCGCTGACGAAACGGGTGAAGAAAGTGGCCAATGACTCCTCCTCCCCCTGGGTCACGCTCATGAGGTCCTTCGTTGTCTTCATGCGCATCCGTGACCCATTGAAGTGGGACATGAAACGGCGCGTTAGGTCGCTAAACGACGTGATTGACCCCACAGGGAGGTTAGTGAACCACCTCATCCTTGCGGTTTTGAGTGTGGAGGGAAAGACCCGGCAGTACATGGCGTCATTGTAGGTGTTGAACGTCATGTGCGCGAAGAACTGCCAGACGTGGTCCCCCGGGTCCTTCGTGCCGTCAAACTGCAGCGCGGCCGACAGCTTCTGGAACCCCTTCGGCATGGGCTCATCTTGGATGAAGTCGGCGAAAGGACTGCCATAGGTGGTGCCGCGGTCGTCCACCAACATGTCGCTCCGGGAGCTGGAACGTCTGGAGCGGGTGCGAGAGCTGGAACGCCCCCGTGATATGCTCATATCCTCGCCCGAGCTCCTTGGAGGTGGGGTATGGTATGCCTGACCTGGGCCATAGCCGGCCGCGTAAGCGGGCACGTAGGGCTGGTGTGGCATGGGGTAGACCCCGTGACCGTGCTGCATGGGTGTGCGCCCTGGCCGTAGTGGTACGCCGGCGCGTAGCCTTGGAAATGAGGGTTGGGAGGTGACAACGCGTTGGGTGATGCGGGTCGTCTGGATCGGATGATATCAAAATTTAAATTTATAAACCGAACCCCAATTGTAGTAAAAGAGGTAGGGTGTCGAACACACGGGAGTTCGTGCGTTGAGAGTACCCAAAAGACTAAAAAGAGGTAAAAGAAAGGTAAAAACGAGGAAAATCAAAGAGAACACCTTGGACCGACACTGGTCACTTCGGACCGAGGGTGGATCGAGGTTGATTTGGCCGGGACCGACACACAGAACGTCGGGCCCGATGTACTAGGTAACTCGAACTAGGCAAATTTAGTAGATCGGTCTTGGGTTTTTGGGTTCCTTCCCTAACTAAACTTGGGTAATTCCACCCCAATTCAGCCAATAAGTGTTGATCCTTGTGAGATCGAGGTTGCTAGCCTTCGATCCCTCCACTCTACACTTCGACCCAAGGGAGTTTCGACTCGCCTTCGATGCTAGGTCTAGTGATGGGTTCGAGATCGCTCCCGCTTACTCTTACCAATCACAAGCCTAGGTCCCTTGTTTCCACAAGAGAATTGAAGCTCAATGTAGAGAGGATTCCTAGATCAAGCACTTCAAGGCTATGGAATTGGGAGTTCCTACCCAATCCTAGCTAGGGGTTTCCCCCATAGCCCAAGACTATGGAATCTACTCCATCAAGTAAGAGTAAAAAGCAATCAAATGGCAAATCATGCAAATCTCAATCATCAAACTCAAACCAAAGCTAAATTGCATTCAAATCCACAAGGGTTCACAAGATCCAAGTCTTAATTCTACTAAACCAAAGCAAAACAAGTTCAAAACTCACTAATCTCCTCTCTAGCTCCACCGATCTTCCTCTCTTCTCCTCCTCCTTTCTTCTCCTTGCTCTCCAAGTCTTCCTTGAGCCTTTGAGAGTGATTTTTGTGTGTGTGTGATTGATCTCCTTTAATGCTCTCTCTAATCACCTCTAATTATCCTCTTCTCTTGATTGGGGACCAAGGAATTTCAAATTTAGAAGAAGGGCAAAATTGGAAGATCACAACATTGTGCCTTGGAGCCCAATGCTTCCTTTTGCCGACTCGGACCGACGCGGACAGACATCGGGCCTGACGTTGGGAACGTCGGTCCTATGCTCTGGTGCTTGAACTCGGGCCCGTCTTGGTAGTAACTCGATCCTGGGTCTCGGTCCTTCTTCTCTTCTTGGTTTTCCTTGAGTTCCTCTTCATTCTTTGCATGGCTCTTCCGTTCCTTGGCTCCCTTGCTTGGCTCCTTCTTATAAACTTCTCCGAAACGTCCTCAAACGCGCCATTTTACCTACAAAACATAACAAACTCGCATAGTTTCCGAATCTTGTGGAAAACCGGGAACTAAGCTAAAAAGGGACGAAACTAACAAAGAAAGGAACGAAAAACACTTATTTACAAGGGAAATTAACTACTAAAACACCACCAAAATGAGAGGCGTCATTGGGCGGGTCCTGCTCCACTTCCTGTCCAGTCGAGCTCCCGTTGGTGGTGGAGTACTCTACGTAGGGTCCTGCGCGGGTGCGTATTCTTGGTAGTACTGCGCGTGCACATACCCCTGGAAGGGGGCCTGCGGCTGAAAACCCTGCTGGAAACCGGGGTTCCACCCTGGCACGGCCTGTGGCTGCTGCGCGGTCGGGCCCCAGCCGGGCATGGGTGCAGCCTGGGGCATCACGGGTGGTGACCCGTAATACCACGGAGGTGGCGGCTACATCCCGAAGGCCGCGCCGTCAGCGTAGTAGGCGTTGTTGCTGTTAGCGTCCATCACTCTGCGTCAGTTGAAACGGTGCCTGCTTAGTTTGAGGAGGTCCCCACGGACGGCGCCAATATTGAGGTCCGAAAACACAGATAGTAGTGTAACGCGATGAGATGGAAAGTATTTGGTCGCTTGTAGTGTTTAACGCGATGAGGGTAGTGTTAAGGATGCTTTTGTATTAACTGTGGGATTACAACAGTAGACAGATATTCTCTATCGCGTTTAGGTGTATCGGGTTACAACAATGATCTTAGCTCGAGATCTAGTGTATGTGGTTCGCGAGGTTTTCGATCTCCGTTCTGGTGCATTGAGCTCGCTATTTATAGTTGAGGTTCGAGCCGAGTTGGCGCGGGATGTCGATGTGGGACGAGGGCCGCCCAGGTACGTGTCGCTCTACGGTTGGTTCTTGGGGCGGCGGCCGCGGAGCTGGCCAATCAAAGGCCAGGATGGGACGTCGCCGCCCACCGCTCACCTGATGGGACGTTGCCGCCCACCCACTTGCGTGGATGGGACAGGGCGATGAGCGCGGTGAGCGCAACCCCCGGGACCGGGCTTCCGCTTTGTAGGGAGTTTGCCTTGTAAGGAATCATTGACTTGGACAGCGGCGTATCCGATCGCGATGGCCGTAGAGTTTAGGGTTTGACGCCATCTTGAGAAGTCTATACTTGGTCATATTTTGTTTTGGTAGGGTGCCTTACCGCGTTGACGGTTCCTGGTATCAACATTTCCATCACCCAACAAGGCTAAATACAAAACACATCTTTGTGCAAAAAAACACTATAGCATAGTGCAAGAGCTCTAAGCCACTGATGGTTCTTCCTAATAGATTTGCATGAATAAAACTACTCATAATTGGAAGTATAAGAGAAATCTTATAAAAGATCTACCCGGAATCTGAAGAAACCCAAACAACGAAAAAAAGCATAAGAGGAGAGGAATCTCTGAAGCCCTACAAGGGCCCTTAGCCTCTTTCATCTAATGCTGAGCACGTAAAGAGAGCTAGGGGTGTGGATGTATCTTGGAGAAATCCTTGGAAGTTAATTTGGATCATACATCTTGGAGAAATCATTTTCCTCGTATAGTTGTAATAGAGATTCACCCTAATCTATTGAAGTTGCAACATATCCGATTGATCCAACCCATAACCCGAAACGAATCAAAGTAAAACAAGAATAAAACAACAAACAACACCAAAATTGTTTACTCGATTCGAGTTCAAAAACTTTATATCTGGGGAGTCTTGGCCCCAAAGATGCATTATGCTAGATGAAGCATTATTTTCAACCTCCCTTCCCTTCTTCATGAGCGATCAGTGGACCACCATCTTTGCATCCACCATGGGTCTCGTAGTCACTTAGTCCCTGCCAGCGCAAGGTTTCCCTCGCCCTTCCACGGCCAAAATTGCCCACAACCTTCACCCCCACCTTGTTACAGTCCCGTTTTGAATATCACCACACCCTTTCTTAAAAAATCAAACACATCAACCCATTTACATAGCCCATTTTCACATTGTTTGCCCGATTTGATAAAGACACAACTAATTCGTCCTTCGATCAACAAGCCAGACTCTTGACCGATTTGATAAAGACAAGGCTTGATTTAGGGATTAGGGTTTTTTACCTTCTCTTGATAATTTAGGCGTGGTTGGGTGGAGGACTGACAAGGGAAAATTTTGAAGCATACTAAGAGCGGCATTTGAAGGTGAAGGAAAAAATTCTCCTTGTCACCCCAATTTGAATGGTCAAATAGATCTAGAGAAACTGAACTTAAGACAAAATATGCTAGTACTAGTCTAATTTGTACTTACAAAAATAGGATCATCGACAAACAAAGTTGGTTTTCCAAAGAGATCACACAACTACAAGCGGAAACTCGAACAAGAAACTAAACAAACTCAAAGCAAATATCAGAAAGTAAAGCAACAAAACACACAAGCAATTTTTTACTGGGAAAACCCCGATAAGGGGAAAACCACGAGTACCTCTCTCAGTATGGAAACTTCCACTATCAATCAAAGATTACAAGTGGGAATGTTCTTCTCTAATTAAGATTAGAGGAATACACAAGATCATTAAGGCCTTACCTTAGAATACAAAGGGGGAAAGACTCAAGAACACTACAAGGAGATGAATTCTTACATGAATAGGCTTCAACCGTCTTCTATCTCACTTCTCTAACTGGAGCTCTCTCTTCTTCAATAGTGGAGGTACCCAATTGCACATTTTTCTTCTTTTGGGATTTTTGTATGCAACTATTGAATCTCTCAAGTCACTTTTGTCTCTTTTTCACACTTCAATTTTCAACACATAATAATGTTTGAGTACCTCTTCTTAGGTCATGAATATTGGTTGAAACTGTGAACCCTATAAACTTCTCTTTTTACAATTTCTCTTTCATCCACATCATTATATCATTTCCCAATTTCATTTTTCATGTTCACTTAAATATCAATGAAATTCATGAACCCCATGGAACACATACTAATTTAATATACAAATTTAGTGTCGATGGATAGATAAAAAAAAATATAAATTGTGGTATCATTTATATTTAAATTTACTAAGCTAAACTTGGCCAAAATAGTTAATTACAAATTAATATAGCTAAAAATATGGGAGGATTGAAAGCGAGCCCCCAAAAAATACCACTTGAACCCCATGAAATGGATATCAGATTATGAAACTCACATTACAGTTTCAAGTTCTACAATTCCATTTGTTTTTTCCTTTGGCCATAGAATTGAGCATGAACTTGGGTTGAACCCTCCAATATCCATGGTCTTAATGGGTCATTAGAATAAATCACATAAAAAAAAGAATAACCTATAAATATTTGGAGTCTTCCACTCATTTAGGAGGAGGGAAATCAGAACATTATTCACCTACCACTACTAGAATATTGGCATATATTCATGAACACAAACGTGTTTCTTTGGCACGAAAATCCATGTTTTTCATGTCCTTTCCCGTGCAAATCCTGCCGTGGAAGATCCGGGTGTGAGAAAAGTTTGCTCACGGTCTTCTTCGTCTCATAGTTTTATTAAACGCTTCAGCCCGTGAGTATTGACCCAGTTGTATTCGTATCATAAGGTTTGATGTGTCAGGCCCATTAGCTATAACATATGGTCTGGGTAAACTATAATTTTAATATTATTATATTTAATCTACTTTAAGGATAGGATATATACATTATGAATTCATGTTCTGTCTTCTGATTTTAATGCCCTGTATTATATGTCAGGGCAATTGTTCACTGCTCAAATTGCAGTAGTAAGAAGGCTGGTAAAATAACTTTGCAAGAATAATCAAACATACATAAATATTTACCCATTCAAATAAGTCATTCATCATAATAGTAACATACACGATTATAGGGAAACCAAAGTAATACTAGAAGGTTTTCATGCCCATGCAACAAAATTGCTGCAAACAATTGATTGAAATGATAAGTACTAAAAGGTTACCTATCCAACAAAATGGCTACAAGATGCAGTTGATAGCACTAAGAAAACAGATGCAACTTGACTTTCCTTGATTTTCTTTTTATGAAAGTAGCTTTCATGAGCTCCTGTTGAATCATTTTTCTTTTATGACATTTTTTCTACAAAAATAGTAGTTTAAAAACAAAATTAAATTGTACCATAAATAACATGTTATTGTCAATATTTAAAAAACACACTTACAAACTCAGATGCAACTTGAACTGAAGATTTAGAGGCAGATGTATAACTTCCTTTACCAAAACGACCTTCCGATGCTGGGTTTTTCCTATTTGTTGTAGAAAGCTTTTTGTAAGTGTCGCCACTTTTCCATATCTCTAACATTGCAACCCAATCAACTTTACTAACCATTTTTGGTTTCTTTTTGGAAGGCCTTCCATCTTTGAATGAAGATCATAGATGTTGACAACATTTTCTTTGCCAATTTTTCCTCACTTTTTGAGCATGACGATCCTTCCAAAAGTAGATTTTCTCCAAAAAAAGAAAATTTTAGGAAGAAATGAAAAGATTAAGAACCTATAACATCATGATCAAGATCAATAAAGAAATGGAACAAATGTATTATATATATGTAGGTAGGTTCTATTGTGAACAAGCTTCTATAGAGAACAAGAGAACAAATCTCATCCGATAGATGAGATTTGTAATGGATAGTTGGATTAGTGTCTATAATATCCATAAGAAAATAGAAAAAAAAACCAAAATTAGAGAGATTTTGTCCCATCATTTTGTAACCACCCACACCATAATTTTGGAAAATACGCAGATTTTCTCCATTGCAGATTACGCACCATAATTTTGGAAAACACGCAGATTTTCTCCATTGTAGATTACGCGGGTCCAAAATTCGGTGTTTTCCATTGCAGTTCGGCGTCCTCAATTGCAGTTCGGCCTCCTCCATTGCAGTTCGGCGTCATCCATTGCAGATCGGCGTCCTCCATTGCAGATCAGCAACTGAAAACGTCCTCCATTGCAGTTCGGCGTCCTCCATTGCGTAGAAATTGTGGTGGTTCGCCGGCATCCATTGCGCAGGTTTTGTATTTTTCAATTGCTATAACCTTTACCGCCCACCTTCATCTATGATCGTAAATACATGTTTTATGACTACAGGAGTTATGCCGGCCAAAACCTGTGTCTACAGATGAAGATGTATATATGTACATCAATATTGTATTTGACAACCTGAGGAATGTATATACGAAATTTGTTGTTGTTGGATTGTTTTTGTGACCTATAAGCCGGCTATCGGAGTCGAACCGATGACTCTACAGATCAAAATGTATATATGTACATTAATATTGTATATGACAACCTGAGGAATGTATATACGAAATTTGTTGTTGCTGGATTGTTTATATGACCTATTTCTACAGATCAAGATGTATATATGTACATCAATATTGTATATGACAACCTGAGGAATGTATATACGAAATTTGTTGTTATTGGATTGTTTTTGTGACCTATTTCTACAAATCAAGATGTATATATGTACATCAATATTGTATATGACAACCTGAAGAATGTATATACGAAATTTGTTGTTGTTGGATTGTTTTTGTGACCTATTTATACAGATCAAGATGTATATATGTACATTAGTATTGTATATGACAACCTGAGGAATGTATATACGAAATTTGTTGTTGTTGGATTGTTTATGTGACCTATTATTTCTACATATCAAGATGTATATAGGTACATTAATATTGTATATGACAACTTGAGGAATGTATATACGAAATTGATCTCTGTATACACCGTATTTATGTCTATATACATGTGTTGTTATCTTATATACAATTGGTATTACTGGATATACATGACGTATTTTGTAATATATTTTCAGGGTTCGAGGGAGATGAATTTAGTTATTTGAACTCTATATACACCGTATTAATGTCTATATAACAAGCCCATTTTTTGCAATATTTATCTCTGATTAAGATATTACAAATAATTAACTATACATAAAGACAATATATATAAGTACAACATGGCTCAACTTTTAAATTGTTTATATCCACAAGCTAGATCGATTATATAAAGCACAGAACGATCACCTTCATTGTAGAATAAATGGTGCGGCCTTATCCCTAGAATGGAGTTCGAATCAACCACAAATATAGCTATACAAATACAATTTCACAACAAAAAAAGATAAAATTTTTGTTAAGTCATTACACAATCAAGTTAAAAAAAGCTATACCCGTAAAATGCCTAACTCAAAAAGATAAGCAACCAATCCGGAATTCACGTAAGAATTTGAATAGTTTTCTTTCCACGTTTTGAAAAATAGAAAAGAAAAAGAGCACATAAAAAACTAACGAGCGGTTGAGGGAGTAATTAGGGATGGTTTAGTGTGAATTGGATAAAAAAATTAAAAATAAGATGAAATCAAAATCGAATGATTTTTACCCAAATCTACGGAAAGCTTTTTGTGATTTTTCCCAAAATTCAAAAATTATTAATAAACATTTGCTATAATTAACGGATTGAGTTTAAATTTAAATTTGGGTCCAATTTGATATGTAATCTCAGCCATCCATTAGAATAGCATCCAAAGGTCCACAATTGTTCTCTTGTTCTCTAATATTATGTGTTCACCATTGAACTTTAATCTATTTATCTATCTATCTATCTATCTATCTATCTATCTATCTATATCTATATATATATATATATATGATAGAGGAACCAACAATATATAGAATTAGGGGTAAAGATCAATTCATAGAGAGGAACCAATAATATATATATATAATTCATATAGGGGGAACGCTCTGGTGAGATAACTATTATGGTGCTTCCTTAGGCTTCCTATTAGCCATTGGATTAAAGGGGATTAATGGTAGGAGATTATGGTCCATAATAGGCACGATTTTGGTGGTTATAGGGAATTATTATACCGGTTACCATAATTATAAAGGCTCCTAAATTATAAGGATGTAGCAGCCTAAATTACCAAAAAAATCTGGGGAGATTTGATCCAAAAACGGTTATTCAAATCAAGAAAAAAACATAATTTCCATATTGAAAAATCAAAAATTCGAGTGAAATATTCTGCAGAAATTACTCGCATGCCACATTATACTAAACCCTAGTTTTTGAGTTGAAAAAGTAATGTTGAAGAGTTGAAAAAGTAGTTGCATTATACTAAAGTACGAACGAGTTGAAAAAGTAATGTTGCATAGTTGAAAAAGTAGTGTTATACAATTGAATAATAACATGCATGTTACTTTTCAAGAAAATGTAATGTTGAATAGTTGAAAAATTAGTGTTTTATAGTTGAAAAATAACAATCACGTTGCTTGACAAGCAAAATTAATATTTAATAGTTGAAAAAGTAATGATGTACAGTTGAATAATAACAATCGTGTTTCTTTGACTTTGTTTGACTAAAAAAGCAATTTCAATATATTGTAATGAATTTTTCATTATTGTGTCTAAAACAGAGTACATTGACAACGGGATTGCATTCCCCTCCTTTAAGTATAAAAATATTTGAATTTTTCAAATTCATGTATTGACATATTCATTAGATATGATAGAACACAAAAGCGATTTTTTGGAACGTTACAATGACTTTTTCATCACTACATATAAAACACGATTCATTTACAATAATATAGCGTTCTCCATCATTGCTAAGCTTAATCTTTGAATTTTTCAAAACATTGTATATACTTATTCATTAGCTTGATATACTAAAAGAAAATTTTTTTTTTGAATTATCGTGAGTGTCCGGGGCTACTAGCACCCGACTAATCTCACGCCGGCCGTGCTTGTAGGGCCGTAGCGGGGGAGCCCTACTCTCCACTCTCTACAGAGGGGCCGCTGGGCGACCAAGAGCCGGTAGGCTCACTCACTCTGAAGAGGGACCCGAAGACCTGAGGAGGGAGCCCATCACCCGCACGTTATCCGGTTACAGTTCTCCATCATCTTCCTCAGTTGAGCTTAAGCTATCATTATCTTCACTCTACAAGATCAAAAAGATCGACATCATCGTCCGACTCGTCATGGTCCCTCATTTTTAGTCACTTTGATTGCTTCATCTTAGAATGGTCATCTCTGCGGCTTATACAAAATGAAGAAAGGCAGACCTCCTATGAAGTGAAACAAATGTAATTCTCATTCTGTTGAAATACACACATAAGAGACATAAACATCACTATTGAAAAAGTTATTGTTTTGGATTGAAAAATTAATGTTGGACATCTTATCGAACCTCTTACAAAAGCTGCTTGTGATTGAGCATTGGACATGTTATTTCGTTGTTCAACAGTTTGCCAGCATTCTAATAAATTGTTCAAATCGAGAACATTACATTTTCAACGTGAATGTTATTATTCAACTGTATAACATTACTTTTTCAACTATGCAATATTTTTGTAGTTCTTGTCAAGTAACATGGTTGTTATGTTTCCACTATACAACACTACTTTTTCAACTCTTCAACGTTACTTTGTCTTGTAAAGTAACATGCATGTTATTATTCAATTATATAACCCTACTTTTTCAACATGATTGTTATTATTCAACTGTACAACATTACTTTTCAACTATATATTAATTTTCTTTGTCAAGCAACATGATTGTTATTTTTCAACTATACAACACTACTTTTTCAACCATTCAACATTACATTTTCGTGTAAAGTAACATGCATGTTAATATTCAATTATAAAACACTACTTTTTTCAACTATTCTGCAAAAAAATTTCAACTCAATTGTACTTTAGTATAATACAACTACTTTTTCAACTCTTCAACATTACTTTTTCAACTTAAAAACTAGGGTAATACAACGAGTTCTACCACGCTATAATACGATTAAACAAGCAAGAACTAAAAAAAAATATGTTCCAACCTCAATGATCAATCGAATCAAGAGAGTAAACAAATTGTTACCACAGAATTAAGGAATCCAACCTCTCACGAAAGAATTATAAAACGATTAAACAAGCATGAACTACAAAATATATTCATCTTTATATCGAATCAACCAACTCGAATCTGGAAATTAGAACGAAGAATTAAATCTAACCTCTCATGAAAGTTGTTCGTGATTGAACGTTGGGCATGTTATTCCGTTCTTCAACTACTGTGTTGTGTATGCGATGAGAGGATTGGATGCTACGAAGAAGAAAGCTCAATGGTGTTCTATTGTAATGTGGCCTGCGAATAATCTCTGAAAAAGAAAGCTCGATTTTTGATTTTTCAATATGGAGATTATGATTTTTTTCTTGATTTGTATAACAGTTTTTTGGATCAAATCCCTACAATTAAGGAGTTTTTTTAATTATGGTAATCACCATAATAATCCTCTATATCCCCAAAAATCGTGGCTAGTGTGGACCCAAATCCTACCATTAATTTTCTCTGATTCAACGGTTAATAGGAAGCCTAAGGAAGCACCCTAATTGCAAGCCTCTCTAGAGCGTAATTCTTCATGGAGAGGGACAAATGCAGTAAATGGATAGAGCTTTAAGAAAACAAAATTAGAAATATAATCAACATATACAAATTAAAGTATTCAATTTGGGTCCTAATGAATTAGTGGTAAAGATCATTCCACATGTATGCATGTTTACTTCCAAAACATAAATCAACAAATACTACTATTTCATAGACAAATTAAGCATAAAATTACTTCATATGAAATCAAACACAAACATGTAAGAGAATATATGCCCATGTATTTCACAATATACTTTAGAAATGTTCCAATATATATTTAATTATAATTCTTTCTCTTTAGTTGTTGCATATTTTCTTGTTATTTGATTCATAATATGAAAGGAACCACTTAAAGGAGAATCTCCTAAGAGGAAACTACTACTTGTTGGACCCAGAAATAATCCAAGTAGGAAGCAACCCTTTACCCAGAGAAGTCTCCATGCCTTACAGCTACAAGATATTGTTCGACCCAGATTTTAGGCGAAGAAGTATCAATACATAGTCAAAGAAGTATCAAGACCCGATTAGTACTTCTTTGCTACCTTTTCAGAGTAAGACAAGACTTGCGGCGAAAGGAAAGTCGGTTAAAGAAGGTAGATCCGAGGCAACAAGATAGAATCTTTCCAAGATATCTTCTAATATATGATAGATTCGCTGCCAGAATGGATAAAGATAATCAAAGATATAAGATAGATTTTCCGGAAGACTTGTTGGTTAAGATAGATTTATAACTTGTATAAGATAGAATTCCTACTTTTTGTCTATATATACTCATGTAACCCACGAAATTGGGGAGGATAGATGAAGAGAAGAATGGGAGATCACATCAGATCACACACCATATCCCTCGCCAGACGCATGCATTGTAAACCCTTGAAGGGGGGTCATACCTTCATACATCCATTGTAAACCCTAGAACGGGGTACCATGTTTATACACATTCATATGCTTTTCTCATCAATACAAACACAATTTTTCGTCCTTCTCTTTGATTTATTTCGATCTAGGCCCGATTTAAGCCAAAGTTCTTCCTTGGGTAAATTTTGGTTCAAACAATTTGGCGCCCACCGTGGGGCCGAAGATCGATACAATCATCAAAGGACCAAAGTCTCCACCTTTCTTGATCGAAAGACACAATATCAGGACTGGAAAACACCCATCCTGACCCTCACACTACGGGAACAACAGAAATCACAAAAATCAAAGCACCAGATCGCGAGATGAGGAGACGGCAGAACTCCGAAAAAGTCCGAAAGAAGTTCCGAAGAAGTTTCGAGCGATCAGCGAAGCCAGGAGTGGGGCGATCATCAAAGCAACATCGATGATCATCAAACCAAAGCAGGGGATGATGAAATACTAGGGTTTGATTTGCAAACATCAAAGCCATGTGCTTTGTTATCTCCTCGTCAAATTTCTGGACAGGGAGAATTCTTCTTCCCATTCAATTCCTTATACTAAGTTTCTATATTTTAATTATGAAAACCTCATGCTAATAATTGAGTACAATCTGGTGGTTTGTCAAGGGAAGCAAGGCAAGCCAATCATTCATTGTTGGTCGCCAAAGAACCTCTAAGCAATAACAAGGCGGATCGGACCAGTACTTGGCAACCTGGATGCAAACGGTCAAGTCGATCCTTCCGGATCACGTCTTCCATCCTTCATATACTGGTTTCCTCGTTCCCTTATCTCACAATTCATTCCGTGTTTTGCTTCTCTCTTCTAAAGAGTTCACATTTTGCCTTTATCCTTGTTTGATTACAACTTTTCTAATATGCCGCTAAAAGATAGACTTTCCTTCTTAATTGCGCATCTTATAAATATCGACCTTCTATACTTATGCGTATTTGTTGTTCACTTGTTTCAATGACATGACACGTCATCCTAACTTGGATCGCGGGTGACAACACCAACGAGGAAGATTACGAAAGGCGCAATGGATCGGCCTGGACACAGCCATTCCAAGTAAGCCCGCGTACAATAGGACCACATATCCTCACGAAACGTGGCAATATACGAGCAAAAGATGATGGCAAGTGCAGTCCCCTACCATTCCAAAGAAGCTATGATGAACAAAGGGTTCGGCACATCCCTAACAGGGCCAGCCCTGACTTGATTCACTAGTCTCCCACGTGGGAGCATTCAGTCCTTTGCGGATCATTTGGATACTTTTCTCCCTCAGTTCACCTCTAGTCGAAAGCAATCCAACGATCTCAACAGGGTACTATTGAAGTCCCAAAGATCTACCAGAGAATTCCTGAAACCATTTTGACCGCGAAAAAGTCTTAATGTAGTCTTGCGACATCACCACCACCTTCGCTAAACTCCCTTAAGCTCAACATCTCTACGGACAAGCTCCTACGAAATATGACCAAGCTTGGGGAATACGTGAGGTGGCCAATAAAAGACAAGGCTCCAAAGGTCGATAGAGATACCACCAAGTGCTGTGACTACCACGAGTATCATGGGCACCGGACTCGCGGCTGCATCATGCTAAGAAAAGAGTTGTCTCGTTTAATCATCGAGAGGCAGATCAAGGACTTGGCGCCGGACGCCCAAGTGCCCAAAGAAGTACTGAAGAATCTCCAGCCCGAGCGCTAAGAAAGGCGACATTCTCCAGCACCAGACAGAACGGTCAACCTGATATCTGAGGGATCAAACATATGTGGTTGACATACTCAGTAACAAATCTCAGTGCTAAAGAAAGCGATTTTTGGCCGACCCCGACCATCGGGGCACGCTGTCAAGAAATCTTCAACGCAAGCCATCATGTTTGACGGCACCGATGCAGAAAACCTCCCTCATAACCGGGCTGGGCACATATTGCTATCACGTAATGCCCTTCGGCTTGCGAAACGCCGGGGCTACTTTCCAACGATTAGTTAATCGGATGTTCCATAATCACATTGGAAAGACAACGGAGGTGTATATCGACGGTATGGTGGCAAAGAGCACAAGCGCTTCCTTACACAAGGGGCACTTGGGAGAAGCATCCAAAACCCTTGAAGAATACAACATGAAGCTAAATCCCCAGAAGTGCATCTTCGGGGTACCGTCTGGTACTTTTCTGGGGCACGTGGTGATCAAGCGAGGGGTTAAGGCTAGCCCTGACCGAGTTCGGGCGATTGCTCCCTTGAAATCCCCTCTAAGCGTAAAGGATGTTCAAAAGCTGATTGACAAGACAGCCGCATTTAGCCGGTTCATCTGCCAAAATCCTCAGATAAGTATCGACTATTTTACGAGGTACTAAAGAAGAACAAGAGCTTCCAATAGATAGAAAAGCACGAGGGCTCATTCCAGGACCTGAAGGGATACTTTGCCCTTCAGTTGCTACTGGCTAAACCAACGCCACAGGAGGTACCGCACCATTACTTAGTCGTGTCGCACAGCGCCCTAAGCTAAGTCCTCGTCAAAAAGGAAGAGGGCCAATAGGTTCCGGTCTACTTCGTGAGTAGGATGATGTTTTCCAACAAGACACATTACTCTCCAACAGGAAAACTGGTCTTAACGGTCATAATTCTCCTGAATAAACTCCGATCATTCTTCGAGTCGCATACCGTACTTGTCCTGACAAAGTACCCGCTCAGGCAAATCATGCAAAAGCTAGGATTCTTGGGAGGAATGGCGGAGTGGGCCATCCACATAAGCGCGTACGACATCAGGTACGAACCTCAGAGAGAAATCAAGTCACAGGTGCTCGCTGACTTCGTTGCCGACTTTACCCCAACCCTCGAGGAGAGCACGAATGGTTACTGAACACCAAAGAAGACTCGAACGCAAGGAGGCAGGTCTCGGAGTCGTGCTAAAATCGGCAAGGGGGGCAAGAGCAACTCAAGCAGGCAGAAGTAATTTTGATGCCACTAACAACGAGTCGGAGTACGAAACTCTTATCTTCAGACTAGAGCTAGTCAAGGCTCTATCCATCAAGAGACTTAAGGTACGAGTCAACTCTTTGCTGGTCATTAACTGAATATTAGGCATCTTTAAAGCTAGAAACGATAAGATGATCGGCTACCTCGGAATAGTTAAAACACTATCCGAAAGCTTTGACCCGATTGCATTTGAACAAATCCCTCGGCCGAGCAATCCTAAACCCTAGGGAGTACAACAAGATACTTCTCTTTCGCCTACTGCAATCTGCAATGGCCGAATCATCAAAAGAATCAAGGCTAAAGAATCACCACCCGAGCCACTCGCTCCAGATATTCTCCAAAGATCCACCAATCCAAGGGTCAGTTCAGTCGACCACTGGACCAGGCCATACCTAAACTGGTTCCTACATGGCGAAGCACCCAAGGACAAAATCAAAGCCAAAGCCCTAAGATCGAAAGCAACACGCTTCACCATCCTAGATGGGATCTTCTTCAACAAATCTACCTCATGCTTCCTACAGCGATGCGTAGAAAAAGAAGAGGCCGAGAAAATCATATGCGAAATGCACGAGGAAGACTACAGGAACCACATTGGAGGTCAGAGCTTAGCCAACAAGATCCTCAGGCAGGGGTGGTACTAGCTGACTATTCGCTAGGACTTAACCAGGTATGCCTAGGCGTACGAAGCATGTCAGCACCACACACCTATCCCACACCAGCCGCTAGAGATTCTCCATCCCTCGATCACCCCATGGTCATTCATGAGATGGGGGATGGACATTGACGGAAAATTGCCTCCATCCACAAGTCAAAAGATTAGGAGTACCAAAAGAGATTACATGCGACGATGGATCACAATTCAGAAGCAAGAAGACGCGTACTTCCGTAAAGAGTGGAACATCGAACTGGTCACACCACCCGAAGGGAGCAACGGGTCAAACACCATTCCCCCTAGCGTGCGGATGTGAGGCCATCTTTCCGAAAGAGATTAGAGTGCCCACCATCAGGTACTGGCTCACCACTATGGAAAGCAACGAACATGAACGTTAGTCAAATTCGGACACCGTCCAAGAACTCAAGGAAGCGGCCCACGCTCGGTTCACAAAGTACCAATTCACAACGAGTTAGGGTTACTTGAACCAAGAAGCAACAAGATATTGGTTTAACTGTCCATGGTCAGGGGTTCACTCCCTTGGTTCGGAAAAATCAGGTTCAAGCAGCTTTCTACAAAGAAGATCGCACAAGTCGGTATCTCCCTAGACAATCTCTGGGCAATCTCCTGGCAGTCGCTGGAAAATCTCCAAAGAAGTTCAGAAGATGGCTCCAAAGCCAAACATTTTCGGCTGCAAAACGACGACTTGGGTGTAGCGACCTCGACACCAGGTCAAGCTACAAAACCCCTCCAGCATCCTTGCTTGGGCAACAAGCCAGGCCAATCACTCATTGTTATTCTCTAGACAACGGCTATGCAGTCGCTAGAAAATCTCCAATGAAGTTGCGAAGACAGATTCAAGGCCAGACCTTGATGGCTGCAAGAAGACAACAGGGGTCGTCTGATCTAACCACGACACTCCTTAAACCCCCTTTCCTTAGGAACAGTCCAAGCCGATCACTCGCTGATGGATCGCTGATAGCCGCCAGGCCACAGTTAGAGAATCACCATCCAGTTAGTCGGTATCCAGGAACATCAGGTGAGAAGACGACGATGATAATAACCATTGTCACGAACATGATCCAATCGCTGGAAAAACACAGGTTTCATCCGTATCACTCCCAAAAACTATTGTTTACATTTTGCTTTCCCTTTGCGGTTTCTTACAAAGACATTACTAACTTAAGCATTGGAGGATCATTGGGGAAACCCGTGATCACCCCTTTTTGACTTCTTGATTATGCATTATCCAACCATGCGAAACGTCAATGGCCAGCCATGGCCCCAATACAGTCCTGAGGCGGTATACGCCAACATTATATTGGCTACAAGACTGAGGTACTTACTTTTACTATCCATACTTTATTACTCGTTCTCATTCTTCCTACATTCTATAATGTCTTCCCGCTCATTCACGAGCCAACGCTAACGACAGTCGATCATGACTCACACGCGTTAAAATGCAAGCCATCTGAAAAAGTATTACTTCTGAATCGATTTGGTCTCATTAATTTTCTGATCATCACTTAGCTTTAGTTTAATACTTCTTTAAGACCTCTTTGATTTTTCTTCAATAAGCGACTCCGGGGCGCTAGCTCCCACTGTCGATGTGTTGTCTTTAATTCATAGCTTAGTAGTTTTTCAGTTATATTTGTGATGTTTTGCGAGAAAACAGCTCTCCCACAACTCAACTACCGCTTCAAACGCACCCTATGCGCTATTTTACGTCTCACCGACTAAACAAATACGCGACAAAAAACACACAAAAAACCACTGTATAAATACATGGTTATACCGTCTAGAAATGGCGATGTCGTCACGCATACAACGTGGTGAAGTAACCCATAAGTTGGTTACCCCCCATCTAAGTCCAATCAATGTAGTCACATTGGACTAGTACGGGAAGGGGAACGCTATAGCACCGATAACCCAAGGCCACATTCGCGGGACGCCGTGAACACAATACATCCTAAGGACTAAACTTATGGATCCAAAGGATGCCTAATCATAAGCAATTATGCACGGACCTTTGCAGTAAACTAAGCGCAATGACCGAAAACCTATTTCGTGATAATTATGCGCTGGGGAGGAGTCAAATAACACTTCCTCTCGAATGCTGATCTACTAACGCATTCATACACACACAAATGCGTCCTTGGACAATCTCCAAGACCATCACTTCTCTCTAAATTTGCCAACTAACGCAAATAAAAAGGTACTAGCACAACAGCATATATATATGTGAGCGCCATACCATGGCATCGAAGCTCAATACGAGTAAAACAAGACGTCCCCTACCAACGGACGATGTTTCTCTGCATATTCTCCGGATATTTACTTATACTAACATTATTGCAAAGTTATTTTATTTTAGTGCAGGGACAATACTGAAAGAAGCGCTCCATACAAGGGCGTCGAAACAAAACAAACATACACCCAATCAGGGGTTCGCTTTCGTTCACTCAACGAAGTTAAGTCAAATAAGCGACAAGGCAAACGGTAGAGCCACCCTTCAGTGGCTGGGGTCGAAGAAGCTGCCTCGTCCGAAGGCTCCTTGCCATCGAGTTCCTTAATTGCGCCGGCATCATCGCTGGTTAAACATACGTGAAGATTCACCAGAAATGGCTCAGATGAACTCGCTAATCACGCGTCAGTACTTCTCTGGTCATTCTTTGGTTAAATGACAATTTTATCTAATCATGCCTAGTTAGTAATCGGTCAGCATACGAAGATTGAACATAGATCCTGCGTTCAAAGAATCATTCTGTCATCATGGGGTTAACTCAACCTCATAAATCAGACCCTTCATGACGAAGGAGGCTAGAGTCTATTACCGCCTAAGCATCAGGTACGTCAATCACCTTATCCTCATCATCTTGAAGTTCCTTGTTCACTAAAGGAGAAGATCCCAATGCTGGGGTGCCGAGTGGGTAATACTTGGCAAAGGCATCCTGCTACGCCAATAAGTCCCAACAATCACCCTTGCCGACAGAAAAGTCTTGAAGAATCTCCAGGCGAAGCTTCATCAGATACTAATGCAACCATGCTAACCTCTACGTTGGCCAAACATTGGGTCACCTCCACAGCTTCACTTCCCGACCGCACTACAGCTCATCGAGTATTCACTATCCTACGCGGAGAATCTCTGATGCAGACCTTAAAACCGACCAAGTGTACTACCATAAGAGTACCTTCGGGACATAGCTTCCAAGGCATAGGCTCTCTATCCGAGACGTATATCTTCAGTTTCTCAAGCATTACTTTTGCACGACAACCAGTGTAAGCTCTTGGTTTGTGACTTCAGTCGACTCTATGCTATGGGCTAGAGACTTCGATCAAGCTAACACCCGATGCTCACGGTTATCGTCAAGTTAACATGCCCAAGGCTACACAACTTCGGTCACACCTACGCTGGCGGTAAACAACTTCGATCAGGTCCGTGCCTATAGCTGACGACTTCGATAGAGTTCGTGCCTCTAGTAGACGCTTCTGTCTTGCAAAACGTCGGGTGGCCAAAAACTCAATCGCTTATATCAACGAACAACTCTTGAAAATAGCGAAGATTCGTATCAAAGCGTGAAATCCATCTTGCCCATCTCGTCGCCTCAACAACCAAGATGAATTTGGGGTATTGTTGGACCTAGAAATAATCCAAGCAGGAAGCAACCCTTTACCCAGAGAAGTCTCAATGCCTTACAGCTACAAGATATTGTTCGACCCAGATTTTAGGCGAAGAAGTATCAATACATAGTCAAAGAAGTATCAAGACCCGATTAGTACTTCTTTGCTACCTTTTCAGAGTAAGACAAGACTTGCGGCGAAAGGAAAGTCGGTTAAAGAAGATAGATCCGAGGCAACAAGATAGAATCTTTCCAAGATATCTTCTAATATATGATAGATTCGCTGCCAGAATGGATAAAGAGAATCAAAGATATAAGATAGATTTTCCGGAAGACTTGTTGGTTAAGATAGATTTATAACTTGTATAAGATAGAATTCCTACTTTTTGTCTATATATACCCATGTAACCCACGAAATTGGGGAGGATAGATGAAGAGAAGAATGGGAGATCACATCAGATCACACACCATATCCCTCGCCAGAGGCATGCATTGTAAACCCTTGAAGGGAGGTCATACCTTCATACATCCATTGTAAACCCTAGAACGGGGTACCATGTTTATACACATTCATACGCTTTTCTCATCAATACAAACACAATTTTTCGTCCTTCTCTTTGATTTATTTCGATCTAGGCCCGATTTAAGCCAAAGTTCTTCCTTGGGTAAATTTTGGTTCAAACACTACTCTGTATTGATTTTTTTTTTGATAATTACAAAGCTTATGGCTACCACCTTATATAGTCACTAACCCAAAATCTACTCCCCAGAGTTATATTATTCCTATTGGATAATCTTATATATATAGCTAGAAATTAGGAAATTACACTACACCACCCTACAATTAGGGATTTATTATATAGATAATTATTAGACAAATTACTAATTTATAGGGGGCTAATTGTTGATTTCTTAGTTTCCTAAAATAATTCTTTATTGGTTTGGCATGTTTTCGAATCTTGATATAATATGCTTTCATGTAGATCATGTCCATATTCTTTATACTCTATGTAGAATATAAGTAGAATAGTTCAAAGAATCTACTGTAATCAATGTCATATCGTATGTCTTCATTGGTTTGCCGATATGCACTTTGCAAAAGTACAAAACAATCCCATTGTCTACTTGTATCTGACATTTCTAATGTCGTTCCTAAGGTGTATAGCTACCAACATATAAACGTGCAAGTACTTTAAGGACAAATTATTGGTAACTCAAATTACTTCCACTAGAAACACCTGACATCATCGGGAATCATAGTCCAAGAAATCCATTGTCCATCATATTGATAATGAATTATTGCAGTTCCAATTTGCATTACTTCCATTGAATCCTTAAATCTAAACATGATATGAAACTAAAGTTATACACATATAGAAATTAATAAAATCTAGGTAAAAAACAGGAGACCTTTAATTAAGTACTCACATTTTACCCCTTAGCCTAAGTCTTTTTTTATCTTGAGCATCAACCATTTCAACGTCTGAACTATCACTACTATCTCCACCAACAACGGGAAGACAAGTTTCGTCAAACTCCTAATCCTCCGAAAAGTCGCTTTTGGGTTCAACCCCCGCTAGGTCATCACCTAAATTGGTTTGTGAAACACCGCCCACACTAGCGGGAAAGGGAAATCGGCCTAATATCACTCGACGGGAAATCTTCATGTCAAATATGGGAGACTTGGGGTTGTTGTTCAAAAGAGTGGTTAGTGTCTCCGATAGATGACGATTTGGCGTGAATCCCGCTAGGCGGCCCTTAGCTTAAATTTTGTGTGCCATGAGAGCTGGAACGAAATATGCATGGTTCTCCAAGATAAACTCATGATTACTGACCAAAATAAGAGCAATGATCGAAAGGGTTTTCTGATGGAAAGGGTTTTTTGGAAAGGAATTTTTGAGAGAAAGTGATTGGAATATCAAGCATCCTAGACCGAAGACAGAGAATAGAAGAATAAGAAGGGTTTTTTTATTTTGTGTTACAGTTGTACTCCACTTTTAACAAATATAGTGGCCAACTTTTAATTTCCTACTTAAGATATTTTAAGTTTCCACGTAAAATTTCATTCAATTTGAAGTGAAATATTTCAATTTAAGAGCAAACAATCACTTTACAAATCATGAATGGAAAGGAGGCTAACTAGTTCCTCAATCAAATAAGTACACGTGAGTTCTAACTAACTAGCATGTACTCACCAAAAAAAAAAGCTAGTTCTATATATATATATAATTAATTAAGTACAAGTGGGTCCTAACCTCACTTGTGAGGTTATTCTATTTTATTAGATATTGGCATGTCATAACTTATTTATCCAAAACATTTAATTCGACCCAATTAGATTTTAGGGTTAAAATCCGATCCAAAATTATATCGAATCTGACAAATAACTTAATTGACTTGAACTTATCCTCAATCTAAACTCACAATGACCGAACACAAACATGATGAACCTAACCCCTTGACAAAACTATATATTAGAGAAAAGAATAACAAGATACTGCGATTTTTATTATTATTTGCTCGTGAAAAAACACTAATAAAACACATTCCAATTAAAATAATTCATGAAGATAGTGAATTAGTCTTGATCATCACTTTGATTCTCATACAAGCCTTTCGAATCACTTTCATCTTCTGTATATTCGGAAGCATCATTACTAGCAGACTCATCATCAACAAAAACAAGGGCTCCACTTGGATCTAGTAAATTTTTTGGAAGTATGTCACCGATTGTCAGCGCCATAACTGCTCTCTCTGGTTGATAAGCTTCTTCAAAGTTTGTCCATCTTTGTTCAATTGTGCTTCGAGCTTCTATCTTACATGCGGCTCACCAATTAGCACGATCTCGCCTTGCACTGAGATATGGTGCATAATAAACTTGGATAGCTTGGTGTGAAAAAAACAGGTCATTGCCTCTATACATGCGCTTATGATTAACCTCTGCAAAGTCATATTTAGGGTGTATATACATGCCATCAATTAGCGTAAACCAACGACATTTGAAAAGGACAATGTGTCTTGGAGAAGAGCAAGGATACTCCACTTGTATTATCTCTTCCAAAATGTCATAAAAATTGGATTCATTATCACTGTAATTTGACCTTGTAGCCCAAACACCATTATTCGTAGTGGATTTACCTTCTCCTTTTTTCAAAGTGTGAAAGGTATATCCATTTATATAATATGTCGGCCATGTTAAAACCTATATAAATCTCAAAAAATAATCCACCAAATAATGTAGTAATTCAAATATATATTAGTACGGTAGTACTAATATATATTAACTTAATTATTAAAAACCTCAGTGATTTAAATAAAACTTTAGGTAAATTACTTACATATGATTTGAACCAATGAGTGAAATTGGCATCAAAGCAAGTATCATTAGCACCACCAAATTGATTAAAGAATTCTCTACAATGCTATATTAAATTACCATTAAATAGTTAAAATTTTCTAGTAATTAAAAGTTGCTCAATTTGTATTCACAATTTAAGTACTCACTTAACATAATCTTCAACTTCATCATAATTTCTCAAGTATATGCCTCAATTGCTCGCAATTCATCATGTGAATCCAACCACCTCGTTCTGGATTTGCCAAGCCCTCGACCAAGATAATAAAAAATTGAGCAAGATGAGTCAACGGCTTTGGATAGTCCATCACCACTGTTTTTAGGTTTCTTTCTCCGAGATGATTCTTTAGATTCAAAATAATGTGTGCCAAATGTTGCTATTTCATCGTTGATATTTCTTGAACAAATTCATGCTTCAATATGTTTTGGATTGCTTAGAAACAAAATATCCATTTGGAAATTTCAAAGTTGTGATCCACTCACAAATTTGCTTTCTTTCCTCTTATGTGACCATATAAATTGCTTTGGATTTTGGACCAGAATATTCTTCACCAACAGCAAGTTCTGCATGATCACAATATAATTTGATGTTTTACGAGCATTTAACGTGTCCTTAGACTTCCCCTTGATATCCATCACTGTATTGAAAACATTATCAAAAGCGTTTTTTTCAATGTGCATAACATCAAGGTTATGATGAATTAGACTTGTCTTCCAATATGACAACTGCCAATATATGCTCTATTTGGTCCACTTATGAAGTTTCATATACCCTTCAATTTCAGATTGAGGGTCCTCCATCATGGCTGAAAAATCTTTTACTCGCTCCCAAATCTCATCCAGTGTCAAATATCGAGGAGGACCTTTCATCTCACGATGTAATCTGTAAAAAGACTTTTTATCTCTTCTAAATGCGTGATTAAAATTTGTGAATCTTCTATGAACATCAAACCATGGCAGCTTTCTACTATGTGTCAACCAAAAGGTTTCTATGTCTTCCATACAATACGGCCAAGCCATCAATCCAGCCGTACTCCAACACGATAACACTCCATAAGCAGGAAAACTATTAATTGTCCATAACAAATCAGCTCGCATAAGACAATACTCACTTTTGGATATATCAAAAGGTGGCACACATTGAGTCCTACACAACTTTAGTTCTTCGATTAGTGGTTGTAGACAAATGTCTGTTAACTTTTTTGGATTGCATGGACCTGGAATAATCATAGATAAAACATTTAAGGAGTCTATAAGCAAATTGATGGTGGGAGATTGTACGGAGTTACAATTACTGGCTAACACGAATAATTTCTTCTAGATTTACAAAAGGGAGCAAAGCCATCTGAACATAAGGATAGGCGAACATTACAAGCCTCATCACAACCAGCATATAAAGGCGAATCTATAGCTTTTAAAACATCATAGAATTTCTCTGATAAAGCTACTTGCTCATCCTAACAAACAAAGCATAGACATTGAATCGTAGTTGCATTTGATAATGCAAAATTTATAATTGTATTGACCCCATCATAAAATTCATCACTTCAACCACCATTTGTATCGAGGTTGTTATAATATATCCAACTCCAATCCATTGAGACTGAACTTGAAGTTTTGTAAACCTACCAAGAATCTTGAAATGATCGATATAGTAAGATGACTAAAATATATATTTATGATAGTATATCACATGCTTATAAAATGCCTAATTGTAAAATCAATATAACAAAAATCGCGTCCTTCCGAGCGCTTGAGCGGATCGGAGACCAAGACTCGCTCCTCCTCCATCAGATCGCTCGGCCACCACCGGATCCGGCGAGATCTGATGCCGAATCGATTGAATCGCGTCGGATTTCCGTCGGATTTCTTGGCTGGCTTGCAGGATTCAATCGTCGTTATCCTTTCCATCATTTCTTTGAATCTGGCCCTCAACCCGTTCGTGATCGCAACCCTAAATCTGTCCACGACTATCCCTTTCCCGAATCGGGCGTAAATATGACAGTTTTTGAGGTTCGATTTGCCTAGGGTTTCGATTCGGGATTTTAGGTCCGTCACCTTGCGAGTGGCGGAAGTGGTTTTGAAGTCCGATTGGGCTCGCATTAGGGATTTCGCCTCTTCATTAGGGATTGAAGATCTGATCAATGAGAGGGGAGGGTGAGCTGGTTGGTCTTCATTGAGGGATTGAAGATCTGTTCAATGAAAGAAGAAGGTTGGTTTGTTGACCGAGAGTAAAATGGTCAAATCGCGTGATTTAACGGATTTTTTGATGGAAAAAATGCCATGGGTGGCTATTTGTTAACGAAATTGAAGTTTTGGGTGGTTTAAAACAAATTTTTGTATAACGGGTGGTTAAGTGTAAATTCGCCTATTTAACGGGTGATTTAGTGCAAATTTCTCTTAAAATTAACCTATGTAAGTATCATAAGTTACTTATCATAAAAAAAAAAATTATCGAACATTGTTTATGTTACTTTGATATACTTCCGATAATTATGATAAGCACGATAATCACTGGTTGCCAAATGGATCCTAAGTTTGTCCGCCTTTCTATTTTGAGCGTTCTTATAAGTTTTTCTACTTTTCAAATCTTTTCATTGTTATCTATACATTTTTATACTTTTATCCTTATTCAATCTTATATATTACCTTTATTACCCAATTTTTTCAACAACTTTATCACTTTTTCCTATAAAATTACAAAATTACCCTTATCTACTCTTATATATTACCCTCAATCATTCACCTTTCTCACCTATTTTCTCACTTTTTAACTTTTTATCTCTATAAAATTACAAAATTATCCTCATCTATTCTCGTATATTACCCTAATTATTTAACTTTTTATTAATTATTATGCTAAGTGTACTTTATAAACAAACAATATGAAAGGAAAGAAGCATTTTCACGGCTCAAACCCGTGCAATGCATTTTTCCACGTTCCAAACAGTGAAATAGTCTACTACACGGTGCTTCACGTGAATTTTCAGCCGTGGAAATATGAAAATATTATACGTACGTGTATGGACACATCGGCGGATGGAGGGCGGGCGGGTGGGGGCGGCCCCCCTCACCAGTAGCCGGAGGAGCCAATATTTTTAGTGCGTCGCCCCCCAGGGATGGATAAGAAGGCATCGGAGCGGGGTGAGGGAGGAGACGAAAGCATCGGAGTAGGAAATTGTTGCCGGAGATCTGTACTCTTGTAGAGTACTAGGGTGTTGTCGGCGGAGGGTTGAAACTAAAAGTATTAGTACGTAGGCTTAACAAACCTTCAAATTAAATTGGGCCTTTTATAACATAAACTTAACCTTTAAGCCTGTACACGAGCAATTTGGTTTGAAAATTGCATTATACTATTTTAATTTTTGAGTGTTCTTATTACTTTTAGTCTTGAAATTCATTTGTATTGTTACTGATCTGTATTGGAATTAAATCTGTGAATTGTGATGATGTTGATATATTTTGTGCTCTTATGTTCCATATATTTGTACTTTTTTACGTAACGGTAAATTAATCTAATTTATTTAAAATATAACGGTATAGGTCCGCCCCCTTCAAAATATTCCAGGTTCCACCGCTACAAAAAATAATTGATCGGCAAATGTCTCTCCTTTTGAAAAGTAGTGTGATGTTATTGCAAGGCCAGAGTTTCAAGCTGATCGAGTCCCCATCGGAGAAGTGACCCTACAGTATAGATATGGCAACTTTATATGACTTCGAACCGGCAGATTAATCATAACGTGCACGAAGCCCCTCGAGGGCTTGTAACGGGGACCTCTTAACTCTTGGTTTTAGAACCACACAACGCTAGCCACAAGCTAAACTTGTGGTATACGTAGTAGCTAGATCGAGAGCCAGCAATGGAAGCGGAGGATGAGGTAAGGTTGTTGATGAGTCCGTACCGCCTCGGGAAGCGGTGGGAGCTGAGCCACCGGGTCGTGATGGCACCCCTCACAAGGTGTCGAGCTGTGGGCCGCCTCCCTAACGAGGCCCACGTGGTCTACTACTCCCAGCGTGCCACACGCGGCGCCCTCATCATTTCGGAGGCCACTTGCAATTCCGAAGCCGCCCACGGGTTCCCCAACACCCCCGGAATCTACACCGAACCCCAGGTGGAGGCCTGGAAGCCTGTCACCGCCGCCGTCCATGCCAAGGGCGGCCTCATTTTCTGTCAGCTCTGGCACGTCGGCAGAGCTTCACATCATGGTAAGTAATTAAACTCCCACGTTACACGGAAACGGAAATGAGAACGAGAAAAAGTAACGAAATGGAAACGAGAAATCGCGTAAGAAAACGAGTATTTATAGTGTAAAAACGAGTTTCCGTGTTTCCATTCGAAACGGGAAACGCCACCTTGTTGGAGTTTCTGGGTAAATAGCTATGATGACGGAGGGGGCGACCGTCGTGCCATATGCGTGAATGGGCCTGACCACATAAGCCCATGGGGTTCCATCCGAAAACCAATTGGCAATAGGAGGAGTAACCCATGTACTTATATGGTAGGCGGTTTAGATTAGGAATTCCGATGTGGGATAGGGCTCCTAACAATAGCTCCCAACGCAATCGGGATTTCATACTCCTACATAAGCTAATTAAGCTTGTGGTTTATGCCTTGAATCTAAATCACACGCTGTGACAAGTAACATGCAGGTAACACACTATTCCCGAACCACGTAAATCTCTGTGTCGATCTTGTGTATTCTTCTCGTTTGATCTCTCGTTGAAACAGCTTGCTTGTGAGCTATGTATATATATATTGATAAGCTTCATTACTTGTGCTTTATGTTTAACTGAACTATACACGTGTGTTCTTGCAATATACACGTAGTTTACCAGCCAGAAGGCAAACCACCCGTATCCTCAACAACCAAGAGGATTTCAGACAAGTGGAAGATCCTGCTCCCGGATCAAACCCACGGCCCGTACTCGCAACCCGTGGCCCTATCCACCACCGAAATCGGGTCCGTGGTGGAAGACTACCGCCAGGCCGCCTTGAACTCGGTTCGAGCCGGGTTCGACGGGGTGGAGATCCACGCCGCCTACGGCTACCTCATCGACCAGTTCCTCAAAGACGAGGCAAATAACCGATCAGACCACTACGGGAAGTCCCTTCCAAACCGAATACGGCTACTAATTGAGGTGGTGCGAGCCACAGCCAAGGCTATTGGAATGGACAGGGTGGGGGTGAAGATCTCGCCCACCCTGACCCACCAGGACTCGTCCGACTCGGACCCCCTGGGCCTGGCCCTGGCGGTAGTGGACGCCCTCAACGGCCTTCAGGACGAAGCCGGCTCAAGGCTCACCCATCTGCAGTTCCAAATGGGCTCCGGAAGGGAAGAGCAGGACACAAGGGTGGCGAGGGCTGTGAGGGGTGCCTATAGAGGAACGTTCATGGTATGTGGCGGGTATTCTAGGGAGAGCGGGGCCATGGCCGTGGCCCAGGGCGACGCCGACCTGATTGGTTTTGGAAGGCACTTCCTGTCCAACCCTGATTTGGTTGAAAGGTTTAAGATGATGCAGGATCCCCCGCTTAACGCTTATGATCCGTCTAAGTTCTATACTTATGATCCTGTTGTTGGTTATACCGATTACCCATTCCTCGGATCCCATTGAAATGTTGTATCTTCAATCTAGACTCACATATACAAAGTTGGTTGTCATATGCATCAGCATGACTTCCTAAAATAAAATTACACTTGTCCCTGTTAGTCCTTCTCGGGTTTTCTTTACGGTTTTTTTCCGAATCGTTTTTATTGAACCGTTAGAGTTAGCTATAAATACTCCGGTATTCTCGGTTCATTGCATCGCCTCAAGTCAAACCCGATCGGGTCGACGAGAAGGATGATATGAGTGGGAATGTGAAATTGAGCATGGCCTATGATCAATCTAAATATCAAGAGATGATCAAAGTGAATATAACACTGCCTTCAAAATTCTTGGAAAGTAATATGATTCTCAAGCTTTGCCGGTATCGACAGTTGCTTTGTCGTTGTTAGAGAGAACCTTCCACAGAAATACGAGGAAGAAACATTTTAGTTAAGTACAACAAGTCTTAGCAGTTAACTTGCTTCCATTCTCCCAACGGAATACAAATCATTCATACAACTTGAATAAAATAAACAAACTCATTTTGTCAACAAAGTATACAGACACTTGCTAGAACAAGTACATAGACATGCTCCAACCCATAACTTACTAGTATGACAATCAAACTCACAGCAAACCCCCCTTGGACGAACCCGTACTCGTCTCTAAAGTGAGAAAGCCAATCACAACATTATATATATAAAGAGCCAACAATGCACATACCCAGACATCAGTTTCCATGGTTATTCTGTTCCCGCCTAATCGCCTTGGCCTTCTTCCACAGCTCGACGTCTCTCATCCTAACAAAGTACTTCCGGATCTGATACAGCCTGTGAGACTGGTCTGTGATCAGCTGAGCCGTCGAGGAGTTGTCTCCCATGACAACCTCGTACCCGTCTCTGAACGAATCCATGCCCTCGGTCAAGAGCTGCCAGAAGAGGCCGCCAGCAGCCGGGCCCCCTCTCTTGGCTGATTCATAGATCTTGTAGTACACGGTGCTGAACAGTTGGTCTCTCCTGGTGGTGGAGTAACCAGGGTCTTTCTCTGACTTCCCAAACTCTGCCAGAATCAGCGGCTTCTTCAGCACGTTTTCTGCATCCTCAATGTGGGTGTCGAGCCAGTTGTTCACGAACGAAAGCTGAGACTCGTCATCTGAGTTTGTTAGCCTGCAATGTTGGAATTGTTATATATAACATCAATTTGAACTGAACTTGAAGAGTCATAGACACTGTTTTCTTCAAGGATCACATTTGAATTGTTAGTAATAGGGCGCTCTGGAGTATATGACATTTTCATCAGAATTTTCCTTATGACTTCTATAATCCAAAGTTTAGGGTTCAATTTACATTAAACCATTAAAGTGTAGTAGGAATAATATTACAGAATAAACTCATCAAATGCAGAGCACATTTCTAGTGTACTCTGCCCTTTAAGTTCAACTTTACTAATATCACCATAATCTAGCAAAAACACAAACTGATTCACATGTATACCCACAATATGACCTCATTGTAAGTTCCCTGTTACTGAAGCTTGTTTGTGTTGAGTTTGTGATTGCTTACCATTGGTCAGGATAGGAGTGAATGGTTGCAAAGTCAATTCCGGGGATCTGATTGTTGGCGATGAAGTCGGTTCCGATGTTGAAACCGGGATTGATGGTGGTCCGGTGGGGCGAGCTGCTTCCGTAGAAGCCTTCGAGGCCAGCCTCCAGCAAGTGCTTGGAGTCTATGGACTTGACATGAGCAGCCATCTCTGTTATCCAGGCCTGTTGTAGTAGCAATTGATCATACAGCAAAAAAGAGTAAACAAAAGGTAGGTGAAAAATCAAAGAGAAGCCTGACAATACAAATTTGCGAGTCTGGGCCATAGTCACTTATAGGAAACAATTTGGAGCCACTACGAGCTTCTAACTCTCATCAGTAAAGATGCTCTAGGCTTTCCGCCTTAAGTCGGAATCCTACGTTCACCGAGTCCAAAAAACAAAGAAAAAAAGAGAGAAGTGTGACAAATTTGGATACCTGGATGGTATTTCCAGAAGGATCTGATTGGCACCTGGGCTCATTCATGAGCTCCCAAGCCATGATGGTTGAGTCATGCTTGTAAGCTACTCCGGTTAGAGTGTTTCTTCTGTTGAGAACAGTCTGCATACTACATGTAATCACAGCATGTTCTTTTGGTGAAAGAGATGTGGACAGAAATCTCAAAGATAATTATAAAGTACCGTGATGTGATTCTTGAAGAAGCCTTTGACAAGAGGGTTTGTGAAGAAATCATCGTCAGAAGAGAGGGATTGCTGGCCTTGGCTTCTAGCCCACTCCACATACTGCTTCTTCCCTCCAAAGCTGTCGTAGTTGTTAACGAGGCTGAGAATGAGCTTAATCCCATACTTGCCAGCCTCTGACACTACAAAATCCAATCCCTAAGAAAGAAAAACACACACCCCTAATTATTAGAAATTAGAAATTGAGTGACTATTTCTATAGATTATTAGAAATTGAGTGGACCTGGAAAGTGGGTTCGTTGTAGGAGCCAGGGGAGGACTGGAGAGGGCGGTCGCCGGCGTCGGAGAAAGCCCAGGTCCGGGCGACGGAGAGGCCGTGGGAGGAGGCCTGGCTGAGGGCGTTGGAGACGAGGTGGCGCTGGGAAGGGTCGGAGGCGGCGTACATTAGCCAGTAGGCGTTGAAGCCGTGGGCGTAGAAGGGGGACCCCTTCAGGATGAAATGGGTGCCCCTTACGCCCACGAACCCGCCGTCTTCTTCTTCTGCCGACTCGGCCAGTGCCCATTGCTGGGCCGCCACCGCCACCAGCAGTGGGATTACCACTAGGGATGTCAATGCATGGATCCTTCTCATATCTCCGCCTCTCTTTCCTTCTTGCTCTGATCTGTGTATTTGTGCTTTTGTGCTTCGTGTTCGAGAGAGGAGTAATTTGTATTTGTAGTGGAGTGTGGACTGTGGAGGGATTGCTTGAAAGCAGAGAAAAAGCAAGCAAGCAATGGTGGTGAATTCTCTCCAACTTTCTACTGGTGGGCGTGGGCCTCCCTTTGCCTGCCCATCCTATAAATGAAAAATGAAATACACCATGTTACCATTTGTGTTTAATTAGTCCATACTACGTCTCATGCTATAAAGTAGTGTCCATGGAAAATTGGATAATTCGGATAAAATAACCTAGTACAAAAATGTCAATTTAATCAATAACGTAACCGTCACTATAGCGAGATGAATTATGTACGGACGTGATGGGTTTTGGACCTTTGGTTTTGGTTTTGGTAGCGATTTACCCTAATATACCGGGAATGGGGTCTTCAACCGACATAATGTAATTAATGGAGATCATCATCAGCATTTTATGTGATTTGTGGATGGCAAAAAGCCGGAGGTCGAAGGACGGGCAAATGGGGACCTCCTTCTCTCGTGTACGTCACAATCTTGGATTACAACAACTCACTTAAAATCAAATCTTGCATTACTTCCTTCACGTGCTTTGTGGGTAATAGGGGATCATATATACATCCCCACAACTAATTAAACGAGAAATTAAATTGATATGAACCAAGTTCCGATTACTTATGTTAAAGCTACCTCTTCGCGCCGTTGAGATGTGCTTGTGCTCCAGTTAGAATTACGGACCTCTCAACTGGAGTGCATTATACCGACTACGGACGTGGCCGTAGTGGTAGTAGTTTTAAAGAAGCTCAAAATCAAATGACTAAGACGTTCGTGATCGTTATGGGTGTAGTCTCGGTCCAGATCCTCTATCCCTATATGATGTCGGCCTCTATGTGTCCCTTTCAATTTGATTGGTTAATTCATGATCACGGTGTAGTCTACCATGATCGTGAACGCCCTGATCACATAGTAACATGTAGTGGTTTTACGACTTTAGGGTTAGGGTTTGTTTAAGCTTGGTTATTTCATCGATCCCGGTTTATGCTATGTCCTCGGTGTTAATTCCTAAGGATATGTGCAAGAAGATTGATAAGTTGAATAGGAATTTCATTTGGGGTAGTACTCCCGAAAGAAGGAGCATGCACAAAGTTACTTGGTCGGAGTTGATGAAGCCGAAGGATCTTGGGGGGCTCGGTATAAAAACCATGAGAGAGCTCAATATTGCTTTGCTTGGGAAGCTTGGATGGCGTTTTATGATGGAAGACGGTAGCCTGTGGGTGATCTCGGTGCTGACGAATAAGTACGTTGACAAGGCCTTGGGTAGTTCCCTGGCTTGTTCTTATGTTTGGAAGGGCATAAAAACGGGAGTTACGGAGGTGATGCTCAAAGGTTTAAGATGGCTGCTTAGAGATGGGGAAACCATTCGTTTTGGTCCGATGAATGGCTCATGGATGAACCCCTGATGAACTTGGCGACGGCTGCGGTTGATCAGGACGAGCAGAGTTGGGTGGTTAGTGAGTTTTGGCATGATGATGGCGGCTGGAAGTGGGATCTTGTGAACCACCGGCTGCCGATTCAAGTGGTCTTGAGGCTGGCTGCTGTGATGGTCTACTCCGAAGCCGGAAACGACGAGATCTCTTGGCAACCGACGGCGGATGGAAGCTACTCCGTGGCTTCTGGGTATAACTTGCTGCGTGGCTTTTCTGAATATTACACTAATGATGTTTGTTTTTTCCGTAGGCTGTGGAAATCGCAAGTCCATGAGCGTGCTCGCAGCTTCGGGTGGCTTTTTTTGCAAAGGAGGAGTGTTATCCAATAAAGAGAGAAAGCGGAGACACTTGACGGCGCGGGCGGGGTGTCCGTATGGGTGCGCCGAGGAGGAATCGTACGAGCACATGCTAAGGGACTGTCCTGAGGTGCCATCTTTCTGACTGGGCTGTGGTGGGGCTGGAAATGGCGGAACGAGCTTGTCTTTGACGGAGTTAAGGCTTCGGTTGACAAGGCGGGATTCATCATGGGATATGCCGCTGAAGTTCGTCGGGCCTCGGTTGGTACGCTTAATCATGAGAGGGCTGCAGACAGGAGAGTGATGGAGATAGCTTGGGAGAAGCCAAATGAAGAGTGGGTCAAGATCAACACCGACGGAGCGGTGAAGGACGGTTTGGCTACGGCTGGCGGAGTTATTAGGGGTAGTCATGGTCAGTGGTTGGATGGTTTTGTTCACAACATTGGGTCTTGTACGGTCCCAATGGCGGAGCTTTGGGAGGTGTATGATGGATTGAAACTGGCTTGGGAACGTGGCTACCGTAAGGTAACACTTGAGTCGGATTCTCAATTGGTCATACAATTCTTGAAGACCGGGGTGAAACAAAACCATCCCCTCTTTAGCCTGGTATCTAGGTGTCAAGGCTTCATTAGTAGGGACTGGTCTATCCGGTTTCATCATGTGTATCGAGAGGCTAATCGGTTGCGGATAGCCTCGCGTCTTTTGCTTTTAGTTTTCCTTTAGGTATGCATGTTTTGGGTGCCCCTCCTGAGGGGATTTCTTTATTGCTTAATAACGATGTAAGGGGTCAGGTCATCCCCCGAGTGATGACTACTTAACCCATTTTATTTTTTCAATTAATAAAACGCTCCATTGAGGAGCCGGAGAGTGCCGCCTCTCCTTCGACGAAAAAAGATTGATTAGGACTTTAAATAAACTAGAATGATTTTTAGGATTTTCTATATATACGGTTTTCAAATTTCTACTATCATAACGATTTGACTTTATTAAATTTAACTTGGGCAGAAAAATTATGTAACATGATAAAAATCGACAATCAAGGATTAATATAAGGAATTCAAGCATAGCATAACTTACGTATTACCAAAATCACACTTAAAATGAGCGTATTCCAAAACTGTTGGAGACTTGGAGAGTAACTTTTTTTTTTTGTTCGAAACTATCCCAAGTTTTTGTAAATTACATTGAATTCGTTTAAAAGAAAAATCAGTTGGTGCAGGAAAAGGGAAAACGGGCGGGACATGCGGCACAAACAGATGCATGCCGGGGCCCTACAGGGGTTCAAACGCAGAACTAAGTGCTTCTCCTTTCTTCTTCTTCTTTTTTTCTTTTTTTTTAAATCGGTGAAAATTAGCATCTCGCTGGCTCTAAGGGGGGTGGGAATCCTAGCGTAGAACTAGTGCTTCTCCTTTATTCATTAGTTTCCGTTTTCTAACTGCCGACAGTTTCAAATATATATCTTTTCCTCACGCATCCAGATTTTGTAAATCATCTTTTGTTTTTTGTCTCTTATTTGTAGTCAAATATTATTAACCGGGTGGAAAACCCAACAATTTGGCAATCAACTAATCCAGTAAACAGTATTTGGAGTAGAAGTCTACGTCGATAGCTTAATATATAGCATCATTGGTTGAAGAAATATTTTATGTGTCATTTTTCTGAATATCATGATAATGTCATAATCAGATGGATAGTCCTTATAATCATGATCATGAACATTGACTATGCTTGATATATGTAATAAACAAGCTAGAATGAATTTAGCCATCCTTAAAACAAAAAAGTAGGGATAAGAGGGCAAGTAATCCATTAAGATTAAGGGTACGGTGTTCAACAGGTCGGGTCACCCGCGACCCGACCCGCAATTCATGGGTCGGGCGCCCAACCCACACATAACGGGACAGGTTACGGGTCGATTTTTTTTAAGTTTGCGGGTTGCGGGTCGGGTCGGGTTAAACCCGCGGGTTTGTGGGTCGCCCCGCAACACGGTATATTTAAAAATATATATATATTTTTATTGTTTTATTAGTATTAAATGTATTTTTAAGAAAAAATATATGTTTGATACTACTCCGTAATATTTATTGTTTTATTAGTATTAAACTGTATTTTTTAGAAATAATATGCCTTTTAATAATTTTATTAGTATTAAAATGTATGTATATTTTTAAAAAAATTCACCGTATTTAGGTCGATCTACAATTTATTTTCGTATTGCAAAAAATTATCAACTTGAGCAAATCAAACGGGTCAACGGGTCGACCCAAACCCGACCCACAAAACCCGCGGATCAGGTCACGGGTCACCTCTTAACTTTTTTACGGGTCGACCACCCCTAATTAAGATGGTACAAGTACGTATGCAATGAATGTTGCCACCGAAAGGCGAAAGGAGGTTTAATTCAGTGCATGACGTGGGCGCATATGCTCATGTGTCTCCCCAACAATCGCACGTGATTGGTGGGCCATGCATGCTTAATTGCTTATGGCGCTTCTTAGCACCCTGCTATCATGCGCCTAGTTCTTTCGCCCTGGGCTCTGGTGCCCCCAACAACCTGCTTCTCTTTTTCAACTTGTCAGGAACAGCTAATTGATTCACTGGCCAATTCTCCAAATTTATGCCGAAGTAGCGAGAAATCTCATTACCATGTTCTTGGCAACCATTTTTAATTTTAATGCAGTCACCTCCACAGAAAGCAATAAGAACACTCTATCTAAAAATTTTGATATACTAACATGTTGTATGATCTTATGCAAAGGACCATAAGTTGTTTTTAATTGTTTCTTATTTGTTGTGTAACTTGTCAAGGGAAAAAAGAATCGATACTTAACACCTGCGCTTCAGAATAAGACCAATGGAGCAAATCGTTACACAAGCATGAGTTAGACTCACAAAACACAGTTTAACAAAAGATAAGACAAGTACATCAACAAATAAGCAGAAAACCCAGCGTTCAATTTGTCTAGTATATAACAGGCGCGGTTGTACTCTTATCCCACCTCCCGCCCTCCTTCAAGTACTCCATGTACCTAGTAAGCTCGGGCTTGGAACTCATCTTCTTCCTCCTACTATTGAAGAGGCTAAACACAGGGTGGCTCTTGTTCTTCTTACTTCTCTTCTTCGTGCTCTTGACCATCGGACGGCCAGTCAACCCTGGCTCGGGTAGTGCGCCCCTGGAGAACGACTCACCACCTAACCGTTTATAGCCATAGGTGCTCTTCAGTGTCCTCAAAGCTCTAAACATGGCAGTTTTCTTTTTGGTGGCTAGAAGAGATGACAGACTCTTGTAATTGGAATCAGCCAATATATAAATGTATGGGTCAAATGTGGTGGGCTGGTGATCAATTTCTAAATACAGTTTTCGTTCTCAGAGTGGGTAATTAAGGTTTTGAATAGGTGTGTATCTGATCATACTGGAATGGAAACCTTCATATCTAAGGCTAAGTCCTGGTTTGAATAGGTAATCAAGGAGCTGAAGACTAGGACAACTCCATGACTTTTTGAGCTTGAGAAAGCATACAACTCAACCAAGCATTCCACAGACATGACATAAGCTAGGGAAGTATTGTAAATTTTTTATTGCTTACTTTCAACGAGTTCGGGGTAGTTGCCTTAATCCCTTCACACATGGCTTGCAATGCACAAAGCCGACTTCAAATGAAGTTTTCTTTAGAGCAACTTACATTCAGAACCTGTACCCACATTCCCAAGCCTGAGAACCAATGCATACAACAGACAGTGATTTGGAAATATACTTACAAGAATGAAACCGGCAATTCTGCCGTCTTAATGATCCAGGCTACCTCTCTTCTGAGTTAAACCTGTTCCAAGAATCCTGCATATAGTATATAATACATATCAGGAGGTAAAACTCGGTGTGGTATGTAAGTCTACACTTGCCATAATTCCACACGTTTTGAACAACCGAGCATTTAACAACATTCTTACACCAAGACAAAAGTAACCTTGCTCGGGGACTCATTGAACAGAATGATGTTCATGACATCACACCACAGGATTATAGTGTGGTAAGTTGGATGGACCACTGCATGATCCTAACACCCATATTTTATTGGATTTACCAGTGCTAATATATTCCTGTTGATTCTACAGAATACAGGAGAAACACTATTGAATGTTTTTTGTTGTCAAGCTCGAAAAAGAAACGAAGGGTGAAGATTTCCTATAAGCCACCCTTCCCACCAAAACATAAAAGGGATCTCAACTTTCAGTAAATTTTTCACCAAATGCATCCCTCTTATTCCTTTCTCCTACCAACTGAAAATGCATTAGAGCAAAAGCGTCGATTCTTTTTTTGTGAGCACCTGCTCTACTTACAAAGACCGCAATTCCACTTTTCTTTATCCCCACTCACCATATGTAAGAAAATTGGACATGAAGAACCATGGACAAGCACACTATCAGTACCAAAAATTTATTCTAGCATGTTTTGTAATAACATGAAGTGTCATAGAAAGCAAGCACAACTAGCACATGATTCATTGAGGACTTAAAAGACAATGGCATTCGTCTAAGACAACATAACAAAACAACATTTGTGAACAAAATGCCATTCATCTAAAGATTAAGCTAGGAACATACCTTTAAAAGATCAAAAACTTTTTCACATATATATTTTTGTTGGGTACTTGCACCTCGCTGTTGTAATTTGTCTGGATGAACGCAAAGAGTAGCCTTCCGATATGCTTTCTTTACAGCGGCAGAAGATATAATTTCTGTTAGTGGAATTGGATGCCACCCACTATCAGGCCCAAGGATCTATCAAAAAAGGAAGCTTGCTTTAGAAAGCCATTCTGCAGTATTCCATCACATTACTACCAAGTAATGTATATTTCCAGTAACAGTAGTGCTAAGAAAATACCTCAATAACAATGTTAAGGTCATTACTATATAAATAAAATACAAATTATATCAACAAATAGCAGAAACTTAATATAAATACAAAAATATAGCAAGAATATTTGACATACATATTGTAATGTTGAAAGCAATGCACGCAAGTTTCCTTCTTTGCCATTAGACCACCTCTTGATATCTGCGTCAAGAGATTCAGCCAGTCTCTGCAAATAGAAACCATATTCCATGTAAGCTGAAGAATAAAAAAGCCAGCATTGCAATATGAATCCTTAGAGAATAGGCATCATACATTCCTCTCTGCATGCTCCTTTTGAGCAATAAGATCTCGTGTACTTTTTTCTGCAAGAGCCTTTGCCTACAAACAAACCCAACAGTGTTGAAGTAGATGCTAAGGTTAGGGAACATCAATAGCTGCCAAAATTAAGTGTACATACCACACGTTCCACTGTTCGACGATGCCTCTCCAGCTTTGCTCTACCTTTGTCGGCTGATTCCCCCTCAACTTCATCAGTCATGTCAGAATTCCACAAATCCTACATGAAGCCATTGGTCAACAAGATCTCACAGTACACATACAAATGCAGCATCGAGCAGAGAAGATACACTTACAGAGGAGGATGAAGTGTGTCTGAGTTCTCGATTTTCTAAAGACGAGGAAAATTTCTCGGATGCAGATCTTGCTACTTGTTCTGGTGCTTCAAAGCTGTCCCTCTCAGCCATTGCTTTTTCAATGGCACGTTCACGAGCTTCTGCAGTAGCTCGTGCTACAGCAGCACGTTCTGCTCTCAACTGGGATTCAGTAGATGCCTTTTCTGATAAATATTTCTCCCTGGCCACTGCACATGCCTTCTCTAGTCTTTCTCGAGCCTCGGCCACAGACCTCTGTCGTGTTTCAGCAGTTGCTATTTCTGCAGCAGCCTGTTCCGTCATCTCATCAGCTTCTATGGATACTCTTTTGTGAGCTGCAGAGGTTTTTAGTTTACCAACCATTCTATCTTTCTCTCTTTCCCTATCCCGTTCCCACTCAACGTCAAGTTTCCCAATATTTTTCTTCTGCAGTGTTCTTTCTCTTTCTCCCCGCCTCTCTTCCTCAAGTTTCCTAAGGCAATCCTTGTCCACTTCTGTCTCTCTTTTTCTTTCCCTCAATTCCTCTAGTCTTTGAAGATGGAACTTCGCATTTTTCTCCCTCTCCTGCTCCCTCTCTTTTGCAAGTTGTCTAATTCGTTCCTTCTCCAGGTCTCTATCTCTTTCCCTCTCCCTCTCTAACTCGTGTTCTCTAAGATGTGTCCTCTCAAATTCTTCTTTTCTTCTAAACTGTCCAGTAGTTTCTACATCTTCTGTTGCAATGTTCTTCTCATCAAGCCTAGCTGCCAATTTGGAAAACTTGAGGTCTTCACACTCACAAGTCATTTCAGGCACTGTATTGTTTGTCGCATATAGAGGATATGACCCAGTGGAAGATGTGGAACTCTCTGACTGGGCATTTAAATGTCTTCCCTTGTAACTATATTGCTCAGTACTCTTTAACTCAGCATATAAATCAACTTTATCCATTTTCTGCTCTTCATTAATAGCAGAGTCTTCATACGTACTCCGAGAATTTTCTGATTCACTTGTCAGCACCGGCATTTTCATTTCCTTCTCAGTTTCTTCATCTTCAATTTCATCTGCATTGTCTGACCTTCCCAATTTCAGACTATCAGATCCCTTCTTTGAGAACACATTACTTTGTTGCTCTTCCTTCCTTCCAGACTTAACCTGTTCACAATCTCTTAATATTGAGTCATCAAAGACCATTCTCATTTTCCCATTAGCATTCATATCATTCTTCATGAAAGTCCTTGTGCCTTTAGCAGAATCCTTCTTTCTCTCTGTCGACTCTCTGGCACTTTTCAGTTTTATTTTAGCTGTTTCCATTGCCTCTTTAGTAGCTGCTGCTGATGCTATACCATAGGAATCTGCAGATAATTCTGCATTAAGGAAGTCTAAGGAACTGATATCAAATAAGGCTTTGGAAGCATTGCCTTTAGGACACTTGGAGTCTGACATTGAGCTAAAAGGATCATTATTCATGACAGAAGCTGTAGGTGGTTCACTCGATGTTCGTAGCACATGAGATCGGTCCATGTTTAGGTAAATATCAGAGTCGGAAACAACGGTTTGGCTATGGTTGATGATTCCATGTGGTCTTCCATTTTTTCCACCATTGTCATGAGACAGATTAGACTCTGACTTTGATTGTGCATCAACTGATATTCCAGAAGAATCCTCACAGAGAATGATATTATCATCAAATCCAGAACTATATCTTCCCCCGTCTTCCTTCAGCAAAGTGGATCCCTCATGGATGTAACTATTCCCAAGAACGGGACTATGTTTAGCTACATGGATCACGTCTGAGTCTTCACTGGTTACCATGTTAACCTTGTGGTATGAAAGATTAAACTTGTCATCAGCAGTCTGATGGAAGTCTCCATTTGGGAAATACTGATCTCTTCCTGTACAAGCAGAAGGATCAGATTCTTCTGATACAGACTTGGTTCCAATTTGAGTCCTATTTAAATTAAAAGTACAGGGCAGTCATTTTAACAGTCAAGTTGCAAGGAAGTTTGCACAGTTAAGGAAAACATGAACAAGCAAAACACAGAATAAGGTCCCATACATAGAAATTAGGGCACATACAATATTGCAAGAGGCAGTATAAGATGATTAAGTTATCTTGTATGAGCTTATGCCAAGTAAGCCAGTTGCTTGAGGCACTAATTTTAACAGTACATCAAGAATTTTTCACAGGAAAACATTTCTTGTACGTCTCCCAATCTCGAATTCTCCTGTCTCGGAGTCATCAAGACCTACATGGATCACAGCCTAGTTTAACAGCTAAAAGTTTCACCATCTCGTCTAGCATGTGAGCATTCTTTAAACAAAACTCTCACACAATGTCCAGATTATAGCAATCATTCTATAAATCAAAGACTAGATAGGAACAGCAACCAAGAAGCAACAGCAACTTTAGCAACTTAGCTAGGAAGGAATTAGGTTATCCAGTTGAATTGAATTCAAGTTCAGCAAAACCTCGATTGGGAAGTATGAACTCCAATGCACTCATTGTCAACAAAGAGATACGAATCTGAATGTGGAATACAAAATAGAAGTTAAAATCAAGAGTGAGAATAAACCAGTACCGAGTATCAGATTCAGAAGACTCTTTCCTCCCGTCGGATCTCCTGATCAGGTCGTCGAGCGACAGAGCGAAGTCCGGCAAATCAAAGCCTCCAAAGATGTCAGAGTAGACGAGATCAAAAGCGGCTGCGCCGGAGTCGTCGAAGGGAGGGAGATCGAGCATCGGGATGGAGCAAGCCTTGCCGGAGCGGAAGCTCTCAAAGATCTTCGAGTAGCGTTCGGAAGGCGGGGTACCGAAGTCGTTGTCGTGCGCAGTGAAGGTGTTTGCTCTGGAACCGCCGCCATTAGTGCACACATTGTTGGAATAGGCGGCGGCGGCGAAGGATCTAGGTGGTGGAGCTGATCTGGAGTGAGATTCAGAGCGAGGATCAGATCCTTCCATAGCGAATGGGAAGGTTTCCATCTTTCTCTGCACAGTTACACGTCCATGGCGATTTGGCGTTGTTTACTCGCCAGAGAGAGAATTGTTCACCTAAAAGCCACAACAAAGTGTAGTGTACTGATCCAATGACAACTAACAAGCGATAAAGTAGTATTCCCTTTTTATTTGATATCATCAAAATAGGCATTTCCATAATAGAACACTTCCTATTCATGTATAAGAAAATTCATGTTATTTCTTCGAGTGTTACTCCCAGGAACGCTACGGACGTTCATTATGTAAAAATGGCATCAACTGTGAGCCGTTCCTAGACCATAGGACGCCCGGGGCTTCAACGATCAAACGAACAAGAACGAGTTTCATGAGAGAAAGGAAAGTCGTTCCTATCGAGAAGGAAATCGGCGCTAAAATTCCAAAAATTCAAATTCAAACAAAGTCAAGGCTGCCCAACAAAGGTGACATCATCCGCAAGTTATAGTCCTCAGGAGCTTCAGATGTCAAAGACAAAATGCATGCTTTCAAGAAGTCGTTTTCGACAAATTCATCCCGAGGACCACGTGGAAGCTTCTCAACAAAAGAAGAGATGACTTTCACGTGGAGACAAATATTTGAACATGTACAACAAAGGAGGAAAGCGAAAGGATCTACAGAGATCTTTGAGGATGCCAGGAGGGCAAAAGAGTCCTAGGAAAGGAGTTTCATCACATCACCTATAAATACGTTCCAAATGGCTTCAGTGCGATGTGACTTCTTCCATACTCTCACCAGAGCTTCCAAGAACACCTCAAGAACAAAGTGAGAGAGTGGGCCAGATCCAAAAGAAGAAGTCTACCAAAGATCAAACCTGCTCAAATCAAGAGTGTTTGTTTTCCCTAAGGACTAGGAAACACGTGAGGTATGCGTTCCTTTGTATTTGTGATTAATGTGTTAGACTACTTAGAGCTAGGGCTAAAAAGAAGTTCACTTGTAGACTGAAAGGATGAAATCTTGTAGTCTAAGGAAGTGTGTACCTTGCTTCTAATAGCTGTAAGGACTCACATATAATACAAGTATAAGGAAGTCATTTAGAAATCCTCCAAGGAGCACTGAGATTAGTTGGTCGAAAGTGGGGTTCCTCTATAAATCACTTGCGTCCTTACTTGATTACTTTCTACTTCTTACTCTGCGTAATATTTTGTTGTCAAGGACGTCGTTCATAAGGTTGTCCTTAAGTGTACTAACTCATAACGCTTCAACACAAGGCACGTTTACCAGCCAATTCACTCGGTAATTATATATGAAACTAGGTTAATTGTGCTAGGATGTATTACTATTTGATTAAGGATCAAATCCTTCACACAACTGTAGACAATCTTTCCTAAAATACAACTACGAAGTCTAGAAAGTATCCCACTTGATCTTGGGAAGCTCCACATGATTTTTCCCTCTTTTTGCTTTGATTTTATCCTTAAATAGATTCTGCAAACAACTTGGAAGTCATTCGCTTTGCGCTTTTCACAAATAAGATTTGTCAATTTTGTGGCAGTCGTTTCATGCCGGTGACAACCTTTGAAGATTTGTGTCGCCAATATGGTTTAAAGCCATCAAAACATCAAACTTTCTCGTTTCTAGTCGGTAACAACCTCTGAAAACCATTATCGTCAACAAGGTTTGGAACCATCAAAACATTAAGTTTTCCAACACTTTCAAGCAATAGAATTACTCATCTTTTTTTATGAATTAAATTTAGGGGTTGATAAAATGTAATCTCTTGCGTATTCACTATTAGATCAAAACTGAAACTACCCAGAATTAATTTTGTGTTCTTATTCGCAAGTATAGAGTAGGGTGACATAACAACTAAGTTGCTTGTCCTTTTTAATTGTTGCCTTGACAAAAAGATGCACGTAAAACTACGAAAAAATATAGACACTATTTACATCACATATATGTGCGATAAGAAGGTACCTTTAAAACTGAAAGGGAAGTTCTATAGGACAGTAATCAGACCAGCGGTGCTCTATGGGGCGGAGTGTTGGGCCACCACGAAGGCACAGGACACAGAGGTTACTGGTAGCTGAATAAGAATGTTGAGGTGGATGAACGGGCATACTCTATTGGAAAGGAATCAGGAACGAAGTGATCAGAAGTAGAGTGGGGGTGTCCAGTTTAGAGCATAAGTTACGGGAATCGAGATTGCGATGGTTTGGGCATATCCAGAGACGGGGTCCTGAGGAGCCAGTTCGTAGATGTGAGACCCTGGACTTGGGAGCTATTCATGGAGGAAGGGGCCGACCGAGAAAACGTTGGAGAGATAGTATTAGACAGGACATCAGCCATCTTGGGATTTCGGCGGATTTGGCGGTTTGCAGAGATATTTGGAGGGAAAAGATTCGTGTGGTGGAAGGCTAGTTCCTGAACAGACGACAGACCTTGATCTTTCGCTATGTCTGGGCGTTCTTTGTTTTTTTGTTTTTGTTTATGTTAGGTGTTTTATTTTATGTGCTTTTATGCGGTGGGTTTTTTGTTGTGTCGTCTACTATGCCCTAGGTGCTTTGTGCTTTTGTGTGTGTGATTTTGTTTTGGGTCTTTCGGGCGCCCCCCTTTGCGTTTAGCCATAAGGGCCCCATCTTGACCCCCCAGATTCTCGTAAGGGAATTACACTGGGTCAATTGTTGTTGTTGTTGTATATTTATAAACACATGATCGAGCTACAAAATGAAATATACAAACTCCGAAAAGCCTCTATTAGGGACCAAATTAGTACACGTAATAACACAATTTCAAGATCCATCGGTTAGGGATCAAATTACTACATATAATAACACAAAACAACAAACATGCTTTTAGAATTTATGTATTTCTATTAGTGGTTCATCGTTTACAATTTACAAGGTAAGGACGGTTTTCATTTGATTCAAAATCATATTATATATTGTCTTAATTAGATCATTAAAGCAAACGGTTAATTCTCTAAGGGTGGTATTCAAAGGTCTATTGTTCAACTATAAAGAGCAATACTCATGACGAAAACAAAAAGAGCAACATGTTTATAGATCATACAGTAATTTTAGATCGATTTATATAGTCTCTGATTTAATATATCGGTTTTTCTATTGTGTGCCCTAAGGACACATGATAAGCATACTAAAAACAGAAACTAAAACCCTAAAATGAAAACAGTGAACCCTACAAAAAAATTAAAAACCCAAAAAATTAAGTTTATAAATTTTTTCTATTATAAGTCTCTTATATTGTGTCCTTAAGGCACATAGTAGGAAAAATCCTTAATATATTTTCTCCATTTTAAAATATTTGTTCCTTCTAAATATAGAATTGAATTTATTTTCTATAATAGAAACTACATTCAAATTGAATCTTAGACAAATGTCGTGTGGGGCAGGGTACGTAGTTAGCTAGCAAGAAATAATCTCTTGTAAGGAGCTATACTAAATGAAAAAAATTAAAGTCTAAAGTCCTTTGTACTCGAAATTCCCAAAAGGTTAAAAGTTAATCAATGTAATAATCAGTAATTATAGGCAATATAAACAAAAGGTGACAACACTAGCGTATATGAGATGTGAAGTTGCTATCATGCTTCTTTCATGCTATTATATACAATACCCTCACCAAGTTTGACCTTTTGCCAGCTTTAAAATCGTATTTGTACGATCTATCCCTTCGTGGCTATCATGACATGTAGTTTTTGTGATCCACACCTCTCTTATTCCATAACAAAACTCATATACAGTAGTGGATCCACAGCTGATTGTGTACGAATCAGCTCTGCAACAACTGCAATGGACAGATTGTTCGAATCCGCTCGAACAGGAAACGTTTGGGAGTTACGTCAACTAATCCTCGAAAACCCTCTCATTCTTCACACCGTTGCATTATCATCCGTTGACAATCCCCTACACATCGCCTCCCTTGTAGGCCATCTGGACTATGTACAAGAGTTGCTGATCTCGAAGCCGGAGTTCGCCATGGAGCTGAGCTCAGAAGGGCACACTCCTATGCACATGGCGTCTGCAAACGGACATGCCCATGTAGTCAAGGAGCTGATCAAGATTGATCATCAGCTTTGTCGCCGTGCAGACGCGAATGGGAGGACACCGTTTCATGTTGCAGCGGTGAAAGGGAAGGTCAATGTTCTGAAGGAAATGGTTTCAAGCTGTCCTGAATCTATTGAGGATTTGACTCCTCAGGGAGAAACTGCCCTTCATCTTGCTATTAGGTGCTGTCAGTTTGAGAGCTTGTCGTTCATGGTGGATTGCGTTAGGACGATGAATAAGGATGAGTTGTTGAATAGACAGGATGAACAAGGCAACGCGTTGCTGCACCTTGCGACGTGGAAGAAACGACGACAGGCAAGTTGTTTGACTAAAATCTTGTACTTGAAAAAAGTTTCTGATCCATTTGTGCCATGAAGTTTCTATATGATGTGCTTGATCTGTGAGCCTAAGGGAATTTAAAAAAAAATTGACCTTATTTATTGGATTTGGATAGAAAACTGAACAAGAATGCCATTTTATGGCAAAAGAAAACCTTGTCAAAGTGCCAATCATGGTGATGAAACTAATCATTTTAATCTATAATTTTCCACCTTTTGTTTTGCATACAACATTTAACCCAAGAAATATTTCTCTTGAATCACCTTGCATTCTAGTTTCTGCAATATATAAGAAATATTTCTCTTGAAGCTCCTTGTTTTCTAACTTGTCCAATATATATGAAATATTCCTTAAATCCTGGGTGCAGGTCCTAGAGTTGTTGCTAGCCAACTCAAGTGAAAGCACAAATCCTTTGGAGGTTAACCCCGTCAATTGCAGCGGTCTAACGCCTCTCGACGTGTTGCTCATATTCCCCAGCGAAGCAGGCGACATAGAAATGCAACAAATACTTCAACGCGCAGGAGCTTTAAGAGCTCAAGAGCTTGACCCTTTTCCCCAAACATGCACTCAAACTCTTAGCAATCCAACCAGGAGAAACAATAATAGTTTGGTTGATTACTTCAAGTTCCATAGAGGAAGAGATTCTCCTAGCTCGGTCCGTGATGCGCTGTTGGTCATAGCTGTGCTAGTTGCGGCGGCTACATACCAAGTGGGCATCAGTCCGCCAGGTGGCACGTGGCAAGACGACACTAGACCAGCTTCTGTAAAGGGTGTTGTCAAAGAGCATATGGCTGGAAGATCTATACTAGGTTCTTATAGCGGTACAACGTATACGGTTTTGGCAGCATTCAACTCTCTTGGCTTCACGCTCTCCCTCTTTGTGATTGGAGTGCTTACAAGCAAGTTTCCCCTGAGGCTTGAGTTTCAGATCTGTCTTGTAGCATTGTATGTGTCCTATAACACTTCGGTGGTTTATATGGCTCCAGAAGGTGCTAAAACCTTTATCATTGTGTTTACATCAGTTTTGCCTACACTTGTGCCTGTGGTGGTCAATCTTTGGAGGAAGTACTTGAGCTAACTCAACTGGCCATTTTTAGTGTGGCTCCTTTTCTGTATACTAGTAGTCATGAGCTGGCTTTGCTTTCATGTCTTGATCTCAGAGGCAACAATGTCATTTTGTACTTAAATCATATCATTTGAGGATGAAAGCTGCTGAGTGCAATAGAGTTCTGACTCCTTTGATACAGCTAGCTAGATGTTCTAAAATAATCTAAAACAGCTGAAAACTTCCTCTCATTGTTCAATGGATGAAGTTTTCTAAGGCCTTGTGAGTTAACGTAGAGATAAAAAATTGCCATGCCAATGTACCATTGCCATCTGTTAGGGACTGTGCTGAATTTATGGGGAGTTGATAACTAGTGCAGGTGATCAAGAACTTGTCTTACTATAAATTAAGAACAATCAACTTGACTGCTCAGTTTTTTTTTTAAAAATGAATCCTTCAACTTGTATGAAGAACAATGGTTGTATTCACGCCTATTCTAGTGAACAATAATATCATATATATGAACGGTTCGTCTGCAACAGAGTCAGAGTTTGCTTAAAGCATCAGAAGTTGTGATTACAGGTACATGAATATATTCATTATACGCTTCCTTCATCAGTCTCTTGACTCGTGATCATGTTGTTTGTCAGGTGTGATTATAAATAAGTGTCAAGAAGCTAGTTTGTATATTACATAAAAAAAAAGGATGAACAGGTTGCTAGATTCTGCTGGCAGAGGAAATGTTGAAGAATTGCACCTTCTTCTAAGAGAAAACCCTCTCATCCTCCATTATATGGCAGTAGAATCCGACGAGAATCCGTTGGAGTTGGCGTGCCTTTGTGGTCACCTAGAGTTTGCAAGGGAGCTGCTCACTTTGAAGCCGAAATTTGCGCAGAAACTGAATCCTAAGGGATACAGCCCTTTGCACTTGGCAGCTGCAAATGGGCATGTAGAAATAGTGCAGGAGTTGACTAGTTTCGATCCTGGGCTGTGTCGTTTGAGAGGCAAGGACATGAGAACGGCGCTACACAGTGCAACGCTGAGGGGTGAGACTGGTGTGATGAATGAGATACTCTCAGCTTGCCCTGAATGCATTCAAGACGTGACCATCATGGGTGAGACGTGTCTACACCTGGCTGTTAGAAGCGGGCAGTACGAGAGCTTACAGATTCGTGTGGATTGGATTAGGAAGTTGGGAAAGCAAGAGATCATCAATGTGCATGATGAGCAAAAGAATACTGTTCTTAGCCTTGCTATAGAAATGAATGAGCGACGAGTAAGTCCCTTAACTTATGTAGAAACATTTCCTTGCCTCACTTGTTAACGTGCCTTGAATCTGAATCACACGCTGCTAGAGCTCTGTAATCCGAATTCTGTCTTCCAATAATGATATTGTTTTTCTACCCGTGGATGTAGCTAACACAACGTTAGTGAACCACGTAAATCTGCGTGTCTTTCTTTTTTGCATTGTTCTCGTTCGATCCTGTTACAACATCCCTATTGATCATTTGGATGAATCATGTAAATGCAGGTCTTGCAGTTGCTATTACCAATTGTAAATGAGGAGACTCAAAAGAGAACAATTCAAGGTTGTGAGTATCTAGCACGATCTTCTCATGATTCAACCCGCCGAACAAGTTCATATGATTACTTCAAGTTCCAAAAGGGAAGGGACTCGCCAAGTGATGCTCGAACCGCCCTCCTAGTCATAGCCGTTCTAGTCGCAACAGCAACTTTCCAAGTCGGTCTAAGCCCACCGGGTGGCACATGGCAAGACAACAACAGCATGACCAACAATAGCTCCGAGTCTTACTCAACTCGGGTTTTAGGGACATCAATCATGGGCACTTATAATGGCGTCGGGTTCATCTTCATGGTAGGATTCAACTCCATTGGATTCTCGGTATCGATCTCAATGATCCGCATGCTAACGAGTAGATTCCCACTTCGAGGAGAGCTCGTTGTGTGCCTGATCACGTTGCATGCTATGTATGGCATAGCAGTGATCAGTATGAGTCCTGATAGTGTGAAGATAATCTGCATTGCATTGACTTCAGTGATACACACATTGGTACATCTGGTTATCTACTTATTGAGGAAGTATGTAGGGCAGATGATGGTGCCTATGGGCCAGAGTTTGGTCAAGTACAAGGTGGTTAGGGCCCTTGGAGATTTCTATGGATGAACACCTTCAATGTTTAATCGATCACTTGTAAGATAAAGCGTACCTTGTGAAGCCTCTTATTTTATTCGTCAATGAAATCATTCTCTTACTGCTCGACTGTTAATTTAGACCGATCGATGATCAATTAGAGAGTACAAGACTTTGACGGAGACTCAAAATACATCTAGTGAAATGATAAAGAGTGACTACACACACTTTGGAACTCGTTATACATTTGTATTTTTGTAGCAGAGACAGTTGGGATATAAGTTATGAAGCACTTTCTTCATGTTTGTGTGGAAACCAAGGCTTCAGTAATCAGGCAGGCTGTATTTGGAGGAATAACCATAAATATGACCATGGTTTGTGCTTAATCTGTTGAATTTGAACCCTTCAATGCCTTGGCAGTTGAGTTAGCACGATGTATGACATCTCATGAGCACATTCCATCTGTCAAAATGCGTTGCTGAATAACTGGAGAGTTATGTTGACAGTTTACAGTTAGCGCAGATCATCATCAATTCTCATTACTGTTAACAACTATGAACTGGAAAGCTTAGCTTTGTGTTCACTGTAGAAAATCAAAAACGTACTCTTATGAACACTAAACATATCCTTAGCTTCGTATTGATCGACTATAGAAAATATACAATTTTCAGTTAATTTATTTCCTGATGAGCAAGTAAATGCTAGCTGGACAATTTTCCGTGCACGTGTTGTCGTCATCGAGCACATAATTCTATCATATAGATCAAGGAACAAGCCTAGGAGGAAGACATTCAACCAAAAAAAAAAGCTTAGGATGAAGACTTTGTGCTTAATTTATTTGGTTAAAGTTAAACATCTCAATGCACTTGCCTTCTGTTACAAGCAAACTTGTCAATTGGTTTCACTTATTTCCAAATGAACCATGTCGTTTTCTAAATAGCGATAGAAATTACTGGAGGAAGAATAGAAATTTCCACGCCTATCCATCAAATTAATTAATTATCTTATCACTTGGGTTTTTTTTTTTTTTAATATGGGGGTAGTTTTGACCTTAAAATCTGGACTCCCAAGATTTATGTTATAAATAGTCATGACTAACAAATTGAACAGCTAGTTTTCAGGACAGCTCAAGTTACTCAAACTGTGATCCAAGGTATTTGAATAAATCTCATGTCTATTCTAAGATATTATACTTTTGTAAGTTTGTTCATGAGTCATGACTAACAGGCATGCTTATTCCTAGGCACTTTTGAATAAGCAGAGGAAAACACAGACTATGAGAGATGGATATACTACATGAGGCTGCTACTACAGGAAATGTTGAAGAACTACACCAAATTACCAGAGCAAATCCCCTGATCCTTCACTACGTACCATTAGAATCTCGCGAGAACCCGTTACACCTGGCATGTCTATCTGGACACACAGATTTTGCAAGGGAGATGCTGACCATGAAGCCCGAGTTTGTGAAGAAGCTGAGTCCAAATGGTCTCAGCCCTCTACACATGGCAGCAGCCAACGGGCGCCTGGAGATGGTGAAGCTCCTTATAAGATTCGATCAGGAGCTTTGTGGTGTGAAGGGACGAGACTTGATGACACCGTTACACCTTGCAGTGCAAGCAGGCGAGGCTGGCGTTGTCAATGAGATACTCTTAGTTTGTGCCGAACGCGTCCAAGATACGACGATCCGAGGGGAGACTGCCCTTCACCTTGCTGTTAAGAGCGGCCAATATGAGAGTTTAGAGGTTTTGGTGGATTGGATCAGGAGAATGGGCAAGGAAGACATTATCCATGTGGGCATGATGAGGAGCACAACAGTGTTCTTGACCTTGCTGTGCAAATGGAAAACCGACGAGTAAGTATTGATATATAGATCGATCTTCACGTACATAAGGCTAAACATATATGCATAATATGTATATGATGAAGCTTAGGATCGGAGCTTATATGTATATGAGGTAGGGTCTAATAAAACAACCATTATAGTGATGCACATGGGGAAAATATGGAGCGTTTGGATCTAAATATAATAATCCCGTAATTATAGGAAACTGAAATTACATTACCTATGTGAATGATATAACACGTCATAGGCATGATTATAAATGTTATATGCATGATATTTTATTAGTTGTTATATGCATGATACCTATATGCATGATATAAACGTCATATGCATGATTTGAATACGTTATATACATGATTATAAAGGTTATATGCATGATGTTTCGTGAGTTATATACATGAACACACAAATCCCGAAATTATACGAATTGAAATTACGTTAACTATATGCATAATATACCATGTCATATACATGGTTTTAATAAGCTACATGCATGATTAAAAATGTTATATGTATGATGTTTTATTAGTTGTATACATATGTACAACCGGTAAAGTATCGTGCATGTGACATATTATAAAAATGTATATCGCATGCTAAGTAATGCATATGGCATGCTATAATGCATATGCGTACGTGATATTCTGTTTCATATAATTACGAGATTTTTAAATTTTTCTTTCTTTGTAATTTTAAAATTAAATATGATCCATTTATTTTGTTTAGATCTAATGATTCATAATTTTCCATTACGTGGATTAAATCTGGTCTATTTATTATGTTTAGATCTAATGATCCATAATTATCCATTGTGTAGATTAAATCTGGTTCATTTATTATGTTTAGATCTAATGATCCATAATTATCCGTTGTGTATCATTATACACTAATGTATCTATTTAGTTGGCAAAAAACAATGTCAGTTGGCAACTGAAGGCGGCTAACAACTACCTAGTAGAGCTACTAATGTGGATTAAAAGTAAAAAATGCAGGCGTTACAGGTGCTATCTTGTATTGGAAGTACACAGAATCAGGGCAGAGTTCATCCATGTGAGTATCCATCACCCACGTCTCAGCATCCAAGCTGCTACCGAGACTATTCACACTACTTCCAGTTCCAAAGGGGGAGGGACTCGCCTGGCGATGCTCGAGACGCCCTCCTTCTCATAGCCGTGCTCGTTGCCACAGCCACCTACCAAGTCGGGCTGAGTCCGCCTGGTGGCACATGGCAAGACAACACCAGCATGGCCACTAATAATGGTAGCTCAGCCCCGATTGCAGGGACATCCATCCTAGGCACTTATGACAACGTTGGGTTCATGTTCATGGTAGGCTTCAACTTCATGGGATTCGCGGTATCACTCTCCATGATTGGAATGATGACCAGCAAGTTCCCGCTTCGAGCAGAGCTCCATGTCTGCCTCATCTATACTACCTATAGTATAAAGCGGAGACAATGTTTTCACAAAAATTTGCGCCACGTGTCATTTCTATAACAAAATAATTAGTCGGGCCCTCCTTTATACAAATTAGGTAGTTAGAATCTCATATAATCTTATCCCGTAAAAATTGCTTAAAATTTATCAAAAATTATGAATTATCACGGGCCAATAATTAGTTATAATCTTTTGATAAATAATATTATTTAATAAAATGTGATATTTATCTCTACATTAACATTACAAATCTATATTAAATTGGATTTATAATCACATTACCCGTACCATGTACGGGGGTTAAACTAGTTGCTTTGTACGTTACGTATAGTATAGCCGTAAACAGCATAGCTCCTGAAGGAGTCAGGGCTATCTCCACAGCAATGACTTCGGTCCTGCCCTCTTTGGTGCACGTTATGTACTTAATGAGGAAGTATCTCGGGCCGGTGATGGGCCCTATGGGACACACCTTGATGAGGTACAAGGTGGTTAGGGCCGTCGTAGATTACTACCGATGAAGGCTTTGAGTGAGACTCAAAATGCATCTAGTGAAATGATAAAGAGTGACTACACACACTTTATAGTTTGTATTTTTGTAGCTGCAACACATGGGATATAAGTTATGAAGCACTTTCTTCATGTTTGTGTGGAAACCAAGGCTTCAGTAATCAACTAGGTACGCTGTATTCGGAGGAACAACCATAAATATGACCATGTTTTGTGCTTAATCTGTTGAATTTGAACCCTTCAATGCCTTAGCAGTTGAGTTAGCATGATGTATGAAATCTCATGAGCACATTCCATCTGTCAAAATGCCTTGCTGAATTTGTGGAGAGTTGATAGTTAGTGCAGATCATCATCAATTCACATTACTGTTAACAACTATAAGCTGGAAAGCTTAGCTTTGGGTTCAAGGTAGAAAATAAATACTGTGACAAAAACACCAACTTTGAGTCTTTGACCGAGCAAAGTTCTACATAAGCAAAATCTGGGACTTTGTTCTAAGGCATCATATTCATATAGTTATTTTTCAATCCAGCCAGATATTACCTTTATAACATAATCTAAGCCCGTTGAAAATTTGAACAAGCTTCTAATGAAGAAGACTTTGTGCTTAATTTATTAGTTAAAACTTAAAAAAACTAGAATACTCGGCCCGCAGTTGGTTTTAGATGGATCTGTAGACACCTCATAAGCACTTGTCATTTGTTTGTTACAAGAAAGCTGCCAATTGTTCTGAGTTACTTGTAAACGTATCTATCCATGTCATTTTCAAGCTAATTTATTACACGAGGAAGGATAATATTTTTTTTGTCCAAACCTATGGAATAAATCAAAAAATATATATATATATATATATATATATATATATATCCATGTCACTTTCTACGGAGGAGTTTTGACCTTCAAATCTTGACTCCCACCCATGGTTTCTCTGCAAAATAACTATATGAATATGATGGGTTCTAAACTTGTACAAACTGAAAGTCTCTCAAAACAAAACCACAAAACAACACCTCACCCAAGGTAAACCATGACTCTTCAGGTTATGTATGATCATGATTCATGACTAACAAGCATGCTTTTTACTTGGTACCTATTTCTAAGTAGGTAGAAGGAGAGCAAAAACAGATTGTGAACAATGGATATACTGTTTGAGGCTGCTATCACAGGCAACATTAAAGAACTGCAACGAGTTACAAGCGAAAACCCGGTGATCCTTCACTACATAGCATTAGAAAGCCGTGATAACCCGTTACACCTGGCATGTCTATTTGGACACGCGGATTTTGCAAGAGAGATGCTCATCATGAAGCCCGAGTTTGCGAAGAAGCTGAATCCAAATGGTCTCAGCCCTCTACACATGGCAGCAGCCAACGGACGCGTGGAGATGGTGAAGCAGCTGGTCGGATTCGATCAGGAGCTTTGTCGTGTGAAGGGACGAGACATGATGACACCGTTACACTTTGCAGCACAAGCAGGCGAGGTCGGTGTCATCAATGAGATACTCTTAGTTTGCCCTGAGTGCATTGAAGATGTGACCATCCATGGAGAGACTGCTCTTCACCTTGCTGTTAAAAGCAGGCAATACGAAAGTTTAGAGGTTTTGGTGGATTGGATCAGGAGAATGGGCAAGGAAGAGATCATCAATGTACGAGATGAGGAACACAACACTGTTCTTGACCTTGCTATGCAAATGAAAGAGAAAAGGGTAAGTCTCTAAGCTTATTTTAAGCATTTGACCCTGCCTTGTCATGTTATCAATTAGTAACTTCCTAGTAGTAAATGCAGACCTTGCAGTTGTTAATGCCAACTGGAAATGTGGAGAGTCAACACAGAATTCATGGGCGCGAACATCCAGCATCGTGTTCTGATGATTCAACCCGACGAACAAATTCTTCATATTACTTTGAGTTCCAAAAGGAAAGAGACTCACCTAGTGATGCTCGAACCGCCCTCCTTGTCATAGCCGTCCTAGTTGCGACAGCAACTTACCAAGTTGGTCTCAGCCCTCCCGGTGGCACATGGCAAGATAACAGCAGCATGTCTAACAATAGCTCTGAATCCAGCTCTACTGCTAATCCTATTGCAGGGACATCAATCATGGGTACTTATGATAGTGTTGGGTTCATCTTCATGATAGGAATGAACTCCATTGGATTCTCGGTGTCACTCTCCATGATTGGCATGCTAACGAGCCGGTTCCCACTCCGAGCAGAGCTCATTATCTGCCTTTCTGCTTTATATACTACATATGGAACAGCAGTGAATAGTATAAGTCCGGTTGGAGTGAGAGTGATCTCCATTGTTTTCACCTCAGTCCTACCCACCTTGGTACCTCTCACTATGTACTTAATGAGGAAGTTTCTGGGGCCGGTGATGGGGCCCATGGGGCGGAGTTTGACCAAGTACAAGGTGGTTCGGGCCATTGCAGATTATTATGGATGAAGAGTTTGAAATGAGGCTGATTTCTATGTAATTAGTAAGTGTGATGGATGACAAGTCTTTTGTAGTATTGTCTGTGTGTTAACTGGTGGTAATTGCTTGTCAGATAACAAGCATCTTGTAAAGCTTCATTATGTTCCGTTTATTTGTAAATGCACAATGTTTTGACATTCATATTACATGACAGCACATTGAAATGCAGAGAATGCAGTGCTGTATAAACAGAAATAGGACCTTTTTATTTTAGGCAAACCGATCAAGATAGTTTTCCACGGAAGTGTACTTGACTTCAGGATATATACTCGTCGCTTCCAAATCTGACGGTTGTTTGACCTGTAACTCATCGTCGAGTCCCCTTACAAAAGCGTAGTGCTTAAGTGACAATCCAAAGCTCTTGGGAAAAGGAGACTCTGCAGAGAAAACAAAATGTTCAGTATGTATACTGTGAGTGCAAGTTTTCTTGGACTACTAGTTGGTTGAGATGCTACTGACCCTGAATGGTTTTAGCCAGTTGATCCTCTGGAATGTAAGTCCTATTCAGCTTCTTACCAATCTTAGTCTCCCAAATCGACACTATCTCATTAAACGACAAGATGTTGGCTGGAGGTTGTATGTAGAGGACCTTGTTAAGAGTTCTTGGATCGTCAATTGTCTTCACTGTGTAGCAGGCTATGTCTTTCTCCTCCACAAGGATTGCTTCAGCACAAGAGCAATACATCAAATTCTTAAGATTCTGAAAATTAGTATTTACAGCAGAATAATGAGATTTGAACCTACAGTATGTAAGGTTGAAATTATCTTACTTCTGGAATTTCCATCTCCCAATATGACAACTTTGTCGGTAGGAGGAGCCTTGGCATTATCCTGAGCCAAAGTAGGCAAGTAGTACCCGGCAAATCCGTAGCAGCAAATGTAAGTGTGCGGAATCCCTTCCGCCTCAATAGCTCTCCTGATCTTTGCCTTCTTGTCGAGGAACTCTGCAGCCGGGCTCAAAGCATGAGCGCGGTCCACATCACACCCGAATTCTGAAGGAATGAATCTCTGAAAATCATCATCTTTTGGTTGTGAGATAAGTTTGGATTGGCAAGTCAATAGGAACAAACTAAAAGTGCTTGCCTTGATATTGCCAGCTTCTTTGATGGCTTGAATGATGTTGACCTGATCAGCAATATTGAACCCCCCAATGGAAGAGATCACCACATCAACTTGCCTCACTGCTTTCACCAAACTCTCATGATCATTCACATCTCCCTTAACCCATGGATCAAATCACCAAACCACAAATCATCATCATCCAAAAAAGAAACAACCAACAAGAAAGCTGAAACATTGTATTTCAAGATTTGATCTATCCAATGAGCCATAGAAAAACATACATACAAGGATCAACACGACTCCGTCGCTCTTGAACCTGTGAATAAGGGCGGATTTGGGCGCATCAGACGCCGCAGACGACTCCCTGATGAGCACAAAAGTGGGATGCCCGGCTTCCAGGCTGGCTTCGACGATGCTCTTGCCGAGCTTCCCGGTGCCTCCGATGATCAGAATCTTGCTTCCCCCACCTGCCATTTTCAGCTAAGTGACAAAATAATGCTGCAAAATGAAGCCTCATCAACCCTCTTCATTAAGTAGTAGTAGGCGGGTAGGTATCAGCTGCTGCTTACACGTTCAACAGCCCGTCCGTTTTGAGTGGTAGCTGCCTAGCTAAACAAGGATCAATCTTTTTAGCGCACCCTCCAATTGCTTTATAGCGCACCCCCTCCTCCGTCCATTAAAAAGGAATGGACGGTTCATACATGTCCACAGAAAACAGGTGGACAAGTTAATATTGTCCATGACAAATTTGGACATGTATGAACCGTCCATCCCTTTTTAATGGACGAAGGAGGGGTGCGCTGTACAGAATAGCCGCTAAATAAACTCACCCGCTGAAAAGCCTACTTGTTCAGAAAATTAAAATACCATCAGAAAATCGTACGCTATTCGTAAACGGAATAAAGAGAGAAGAAAATCGGTCTCTTGCCCTAATTTTGATTGGTGAAACCCTCCTGTTTGACAGCAACGATGTCGGAGATGGAGGCAACCCAAAATTCGGGTCGGGTTGCGGGCCTTTCTGCCCCGAACTCGTTCGGAGGCGTTGTTCTCGGCGGAACATTCGTCCGATTACACGACGGCCACCGCCTTTTTCTCAAGGTCACGCCACTGATTTCCCTTCCCTTTGTCTTTTAGTCTTTCGAGTTTTGATCTGAATGGTGCAAGGCAGTGGATTCAGGCGGCGGCGGAGGTGGCGAGGGATCGGATTGTGGTCGGGACCTGCGATGGCCCTATGTTGCTCAACAAGCAGGTATCAATAATTTGAGTTCATTTGTGGTATAGGTGTTATAGGATAAAATTTTGTTGGGATTTTGCAGTTTGCTGAACTAATACAGCCTATTGAAACAAGGATGAAAAATGTGCAAGATTATATTAAGGTAGTACATTTCTATACATATCTTCTTGGGGTTTAGTCCTGTTCCCCTAAGTATCATAACAGAACTGCATTGTATAAAGAGTTGTTAGACTCGCCCCTCTCATTGTGCTGATGTTTGTTCAGTCCGTCAAGCCTGAACTTGTTGTACAAGTTGAGCCCATTACAGATCCCTATGGCCCTTCAATCGTTGATCAACATCTGGAGGCCATCGTTGTCAGGTGTTTATATGGTTTATGATATATGCATATCTAGTTGGACCATCAGGGTCTTTTTCTAGAGACTTTACGATGGCTTAGCATATTATAATTCCGCAGCAAAGAGACGTTGCCTGGCGGGCTGTCGGTTAATAGAAGAAGAGCTAAGAAAGGATTGCCACAGTTGAAGGTCTCTTTTTTCTTAAGGAAATCACGACGAAAATATGTAAGCTCTAATGCTCATGATATGCTTGATGAGCTTATGTGTGCTCATTTGTAGATTGAAGTCGTTGATCTGGTGTCAGAGGAGATGACCGGAGAAAAGATCAGCTCAACGACATTAAGGCGACTTGAGGCTGAGAAGAGACACAAGAAGATTCCCGAGGATGCAAAGAAAGGAAACGCGGTAAACATCAGTGAAAGTCTAGTAGATGCAAAAGACACACAATAAATGAATGGTGCACTACACAAAGATGTTAAGGATATTATTAGTTAAGTTGTTATAGGTAGATTATATCTTTAGTTATATATGGAATTATTTAAGTTTTGATATCTTGGAACACAAGTTATGGTTGTAAGTTCTAGGGAATGTTGTTGTTGATTGAATCTCATCTTGATCTTCCTCGGCAAAAACAGTATGTGTGCAAATTGGTTTAGCAGAGAACAACATGTACAGCATAAAAACTTGAGTACTTGGCCCCCAAGTTATAAATAAATAAATAAATAAGTAGAACATATGGATTGTTTCAATGGGAAAATTGAAAGAACATGACTTGGACATTATTCCATTTGCTTTGCCAGTACACAAATATTAAGTATTGGAGCAGCAAGGAAATGTTAAATCTAAGTGTAATCTAGCAGCAAGGAAACTATACAGGCACAAAAAAATGTATAGTCTCCAGACTTCAGCTCTAGAAACATGTTTCCAAGATACCCTGGGTCTCCGTTTTCAAGCTTTAATGATGACATGAAACACAAACGCAAGATGTTGTCCCATTAGAGCTTCCAGAGTTCCAGGTAACATAGGTTAGAATCATTCAAATGATGACTGGATTTCCTCGAGAGTTCTCCCTTTAGTCTCCGGGAGCCAGATTGCGATGAGCACTGCAGTTAAGGCAGTAATTGCTGCATATATGATAAAAGTACCTGCCAGTAAAGTAAAGCGAATCTTTTCCAAAAAAAAAAAGTAAAGCGAACAAACAAGCAAGATGTTCAATTAGTTTGCACAGATAACTCATTTTGATCCAAGCCAATGTAGAATAGTAGTTATACAAGAGTTTCAAACCAATCTCCACTATGTAAGAACATAATCTTGCCATTACCACAACTGCAGTTTCCTGATCAAATCCTTGTATTAATTCCTCCACATAAATAGTTGAGTTTAGTTGCCCAACAAAATCCTCAATGAGTAGCAAAGTTGTAGTGACTATGATAGATTCAACAGACATTTTAAATTCTGAGTACAAGAGACATTTTCTGTATGGCTCCCTTTTTTTCCTAAGATACTAACTAGCCTATGCTTCAGAAATATCAACTCTGAATGATGTGCTTCTTTGTGCTAATCTAGATCCTATCGCAGTAGTACAGCCTACCCAAAAACCAGCACAAATGATGTGCCTCTTTGTAGCTTAAACTAAGCCCCCTCTATAATTTACAGAATAACAGATAACATTACAGAGATAAATGTAAGAAATAATGAGAGCATTCATCATACACCATCCAATATATCCCCCAGTTCAATTGCAACAAAGAGCTACAAAATTTTCACACTACAAAGCTTATGAGCCTAACCAGTCATCTGATTTGCGCAACTACCTCAATATCAACTCTGAATCAAAAGTAAGACAACAATTCTTCATGCTACTACAACATAACAGTTCCTCGTCCTCAACTCCGCCGACCTCGATGTCCATTCTAACACCGTCTCCTTCACTCCGCAATCGGCTTCGCAGGTAACAGCGGAAGCCTTTATTCTTTCAATTTGGTTCTTTTGTTCAGATGCTCAATTTTTATTCAATTTATATGAATTGTCAGCAATTGGTGTTGGATTCGTACCAGAGGATGAGATTCTGGCAGCGGAATTCGCAGTTTAATCCAATACAATTCATTGACCTAGGTTTATCGTCTTTCTTATTGTTCTTCAAATTTCTGACTATACTTTGCAATCTAGGTAAGTGGTGTTGGATTTGGTAATGTGGAAGTATGCTCCTAGATCAGCTCTTGTGTTTGGAGTAAGGACCTTTTTGATAGTATCATTCGCTTACACCAGCTTAAATCGATCCCTTCCATTCATTCACTGTTTATGCTTCTCTAATATGCTTCTGAGAAATATGGTTTAATTACTTATTAATTGGTTGGTTTGATCCTACTCTTACGTACAGCTTCATTATTGTCACCTCATATTTGGGTTTGATCTACCTGGGCATTTCCTTCTTGTACAGAAGCTTCAAATGCAGGTGCACTCGTGTTCTCACTTTCATTTGTTGGTAATTTGTTCATTTCAATCTGACTGACACTATGGCAAATTGGGTTAGCTTGAGTCACGAAATGCCTTTGAAGGAAAACGGACTAGCGAATTTTCGAAGCAAACTCAGCTTGAATTTTGTTATTTTGTGTATTTGTTTGTTTTAAAGTCATTTGATCAGGTAAATAAGCCTTACAAATGGTATATGATTTAATCATTACGTCCAAATGATGATGGTCTCTATTTTTTCCCTTCTGAAGTTTCCTACTGAACTTAATTAAGTTTGTTCATGGAGATCAATGTCGGTCCTTAGTATCCTCCACCTCCTCCTTCACGGCTCACCGTGTTGCCCTTTCACACATGAGTGTATCAAGGTTGTTAGGAGTTGGGATGAGTTTGTTGATGCATTGGCACATAATAAGTTGATCTTTGCTCCTTGGTGTGATGAGGAGGTATGTTGTATGTACTCCCCTCCAGTTGACCTAGTAACTAACTTTGTATTCTTTGTTGCTGGTTTCTTTGTACGTCGAGAACGGCGTAAAGCTCGGATTTTGAGTTTTTGTCTGTACTCTTGTGAATTTTAATCTGTCCTCAGAGAAGATCTTTTGCATTCTGTTAAGGTATTGATCTTTACATTTGGGATTTTTATTATGGTACTTGTGGAGTGGTTGGACTGTTTTGAACTGGTAATATCAACTTTAGAATCAGCTAGAAGGATCTTATTTTATCAAGGAACGATTGCTGTCTTGTTGAAATGGAATCGAACTTTAAGAAACTTTCTTTATTCTAACTTCAAACAAATACATGAACTTCTTTGTGCTGATTTTTCTACCTGGAGAGATACTTTTACCTTAATGTATGATATCTGTTTTGCAACCCTCTTAACAATAAAAGGATTAACTTTGTCGCTCATAAAGAAAGTTCACTTTGAAATTCATTAACTCTTCTCTTTTGCTTTTCATATCTGCTTTATAGGAGATTACTCTGTCTTCAGCCTGGGATGATTGCAAATCACTTTTTGAGGGCTCTGAAGAGTACAGGCCGGTATAGCTTTTTAGTGGTGTTGGTTCTTAATTTTTTTCATATTTAGACAGGTTTTTTATTCAATTATTTTGCAATTTGACCGTGTCTTCCAACAAACTATACACATATTGACTAGAAGCATATTCAATCTTTTCCTTTAGCCTGAACTTTAATTGAGCGAGAGAGAAAACACAGAGCCTTGCTTGAGTGCACCTGTTCATTGCAGTGGAGTTAGAAAAAACAATCTGACAGTGGGTTATTTTGCAGTTTTGGCTATGTGGACCCGGTATTATGAAAGGTATCTTATAACTACATATTCAGTCTTACAATAACTTCACACCCATTCTGCAGAATTACGTGTTTACAAGTTATGTGCCAAAATTGACCCCGGAATGATCAGGATACTTGAATGACAAAGAAGCAACAACTTCAGCAATCGAAGAAGATGGTTGGCTGCATACGGGAGACCTTGTTTACTTTGATCATGATGGGTACCTGTACATACTTGATCGCATAAAAGACATGATCAAATACAACGGCTTTCAGGTACCAAATCTTTCTTAGTGCCAATTAGCTAATCCAATGATGAAACCGCGGATTTAATTGGTTTTCGTTTTGCAATTTTTTGAATGAATTTTGCAGATTGGTCCTGCGGATTTGGAAGCAATCTTGGTCACCCATCCTGAGATACTTGATGCTGCTGTTACTGGGTATGTTTACATCCACAACAGAGAACATTTTACAATTTTAATGGCTTTACTGTCATTGCTTGGTCACATTCTATGGCTAACCGACATGGAAAAAGAAATTGGGCCCCTACGATGCAAACAAAACGTGTGTTTATTAGTTATTACTTGTATCATTCACTGAAATCATGTAGTGAATTATTGATTCTATTATTGACCCACTTGTTAAGCCTGCGAATAGTCGTACCTGCAAATGTATCATGCATTGCTTTCAGTTTGCTGTGTATGTTTCAGATAGACCCTTCCATCCTCAGTCTTGCATATTTTGTCTGAAAATCGTATTTGGATTCCGCTTGCGCGGTCTCATTACATGTTTTATTTATTTATTAGCTGAATTGTGTTCGGGGTTCAAGAGTTCTTTTGTATATTTCATGACTGGATGTTACTGTCATTAATATTAAGAGATTAGAGCTCTGCTTAATAGGTTAAAATCGCTTGCTACATTGTCTCAAATGAAATATGATGCACTATGTGTATCGTTCTTTCATTTCCCAATGCTAATGATAGTAGAGTCTCTTACATTGTAACATATTCAACCGCCACTATTGTATTCTTCTTTTATTTTAGTGCTGCACATTTGTTGTTTTTGTACAGCTAAAAAAACCGGTATCTCTGCAGTTCACACGTGAACCTGCACTGAAAACTCGGATCAGTAGATATGTCTCTTACTATTGTATGTGGTTTTTCAGATTCTGCATAAATAGAAAAGAGAATATAGGCTACTGTTATTGCTTGAACACATTTTGACCCCTATTTGAAGCTTTGCTTTGGTTTTATACATCTCATGCTTTTACCATGTTTTTTTTGAAAAGAACATCTTTCATATTGAACCATGAACTTATTGATGATTATAATAACTGAATTGACTTTCGTAGAAAATCTAAAAATGACGGTCTTGCTTGACTTCGGTTGGTTGTTTTTCAATTTTTATGGCATTAGCATTTTTTTAATTTCCTTTTCTGCTGGCTTAATTTTATAGAGGCCTCAGTCCTGCATATTCTGGAAATCGTATTCGGATTCCGCCTGCGCAGTCTCATTACATGTTTTATTTATTTTTCTATGTGTTCTACGGTAATTCTTTCATCTGTTTTTTATTCAGGTTATGTTTCCGTGTCTGGTGTCATGACGGACGCTTTGCTTCATGTTCAAAAACAGGGAATTGTGGATTCTTTCCTTTCGGTTGCCGACAGTCAATCTGTTGCTGTTGCGTTATCCTGTTTTGAGGTCTTGCTTGACTTCGATTTTCTTAGGCAGCACATTGGAAAATAGAAGATGCGTTGGATCTCTTTTATTCAGATCGCTTCTCCTCTTTGCTGTCTGCTTAAGTTGACCAGGTCTCTTCTTTGGTTTCGTTCAGCAACTTATCCTTTCTCGTTTTTCCTGTTATTTTCTTATTTCTTTGGTTGATTTACTTTAATGCTTTGCTTTGTTAGCTGGTTAGTCGGGATATATTTAATTTCTTTCAATATTGCTACTCTGATAGTTGCTCAAAACATGCAGGAACTCTATAGATTGGTTCTTGTTGAGACTCCATTGGCTCCTTATGTCTTTGATGCATTACATCTGAGGTACTAACATCTCTCTATTTAGATATGTTCATTTTCTTCATATGATGAAATTAGTGTTTCTATTTTCATCGAGGCCATATTATTCTCAGTTCCTTGCTGTCGACTGCTTGTCTCATCTTTGTTTCTTTGTCCTGAATCTTACATGACCCATGTGGTTGTAAAATTTTATCCACAGGACTTGGATGATATGAACGTTGACATTATGAGGTATACCCTCTGCAAAGCATACCTTGAAGATTTGTACAGGTTTTGTCAGGTAATTTTTACTTTGCTATCGACCTTCGTTTCATTGTTCTACTTGTTTCGAGATTTCAGGTTTTGCTCATGCATAATGATTTTATACTATAGAAACTAGGCGGAGCAAACTCAGAGAGTAGTTGGTGATTTCATTTATAATTGCGTTTAATGGAGTTCGTGCTTAAATTTTTTCTTTTGCGATCTGATTTCATGATTTCCGCCTTCATTCTGAGCTTGGGTTCGCCGCTTTCGGCCTACGCCACCTCATTTGTCTCCCTCCTTTTTTGTTTTCCTCTCCGGTAATTACGCTTCCCGGCTTAGGGTTTCAAGTTCATCGCTGTAGGTTGCCGTTGTGGGCTTTGATAGCGTATATGGTGAGATTGAGATGACTTCTTCTTTTTGATCTGGGAATTTATGAGAATAGGAAGAGTTAAGTTGAGTCTTTGTTTTTGAGAATGCAAGCGACAAGATGTGATTTGCAGTAAATCCATCTGTGGTCAGAGTAGGGAAAAGAACTGCCAAATAGTGTGTTGTATTCCTAAAATTCATGCTTATTCAGCATTGGTAGTTACTTACAAGGGAGGACCGGAAGAAGTTGTATTCAAATTTAAGTCTTTTGTAATTATCCCTGCATTTTATATCGTAGTTTTTCTTGCTTTCCAATTGCAGTTCTTGTCTTACCTTAATCATACATTTTATGTACCCATATGGTGATGAGGAGCTTGCTTTAGGTGAAAATATGGATCAGGTGAAAATATTGTTTCAGTGAACAGGACACTACTATGGCAACATCTCTTTCTTTTTGTTAGCTCATTGTGAAAGATCATCAAGTCATGGACTACCTAGACTGAATGCTAAGTGCCCATCATTTTTAGTTACCTACTGCTATTTTGTTTCGGACGGTCATTAGTTCACACCATGGTCCAACCTTTTGTAGAAGTGATAGTCAAATTACAGATATTAGTTATTTCATTGGAGGAAACTCAGGGGTAAAGAGTTTTCTGACACATGATACTAGGTATCTTTTGTCTTCAGATTTTGAAAGCTCTACTAGACAAAGTGAGGCTTTAATGTTAAAGATCTCAGTTATGGGAATCTGAAGATATATCATTGTAAATCTCAGTGCTTGGTTTGTCTCCTCATTGCTCCAGGATTATTTTGGTTGTAAGAGTGGAGTTGATAAATGTTGCAAAGTTGGAATGCAGTTTGATTTGTTTCGAATCCGAATTCCATTTGTTTTGAGAATTAAGAAGCATTGTTTGTGCTTAGCACTTCATTTGTTTTCAGCCCCCGTGCGTTGCTAATATAGTAAAGAGTGTGCTAAATTATCTAAAACGACAAGTATTTCTTAACAGTCCAATAAGGCTAAAACGACAAGTATTTCTTAATGGCATGGAGGGAGTACACAACCTGCATACATTTATTCTAGAAAAAGTGCATGACTTAAATGAAAAGGCAATCAAAGATAGCTATTATAAAAAGGCATTATCAGCATTTCCTGTCTACAATTGCAATTTTGTTGGTATTGTAATTTATGGCGATATTTTTATCGGTTGTCTGTGTTGTTCCGAGTATAGATGGTTGCTCATTGGTCCCCTCATAGAACATGAGGTAGTAGTAGTCGGGGTAGCCGAGGTAGGTGGTCCATATTTGTGGGCGGGATAGGTTGAAAGCTACATCCCCGAAATGAAATGTTATTGTGATACTATCTATTATGGCCTTATTAGTCAACTTCCTGCGCCAACAGGTGTAGTAAGAAAGTATATTAGGCCTGCCTAGTAAATTCTCGAATTCATCGAGGAGAGCTTTGAACATCACTGGGTTATATTGTGAATCCGGAGATCCTGTATCCAATAGAAGCTTTTCTCCTGACCAATCGAAAAAGTCCCCTTCGGATGGCTCTACATCAGGGTTCAGCAACGGCACACCGTTGAACTTGATGGAATCGAGCGCTAGGTAGATCAAGTGTTCATTATTTCCCATATCCGTCACCGTGCTTGTCCAATCTACGTCTTCTCCAATGTGTACATAACCGGTCTTGGCGGTGTCGCTGGGGATGCTGTACGAGAACACTTTTGCTTTGAAGTTTTTCTCCAGCTGATACCGGCTCAACTTCCCTATTCCAAAGACTCCGGGACAATCAAACAATTCAGGATTCCCTCTTCTGAACTCAGCCCCCATGTTTTCCATGCCTATGCCCACCAGTAGCTCCACTGGCGGGCCATCACTGAATCTAAATATATCTTTCGTCAGATATCCCCTCGACGATGTGTTATCCACGTATCTAACGGCGTAATCGTAATACGATATTTCACTGTTACATCTGCCATTGGTGTAGGACATGGTGCACGCCTCTTCCTCGCACATCACACGCCGCAAGGTTGAGGACCTCCAAAGGTTGTGCCGTGTCTCGATAGGTTGATTGAGACACGTGTAACATGGGGTCATTTGTAGCCACAGAAGATGGCTGGCCATGTCAAAGACACCGAATGTCTTCTGTGGGGGTGTCCCAATTTCAAAATGGATGACATATTCGTGATTGAAGATTCCTAGTTTGGCCGTCATCCCTGTCTGTTGTAGAAGAGCCACATGAGTCACGTGCCTCCGGTGATACAAGTTAATCTTCATCCCATGTGTCCCTACTTTCAATATAGTAACATAAAGTAAGAATCAGTTCGACTACACTTCTATAAAATGTACGCTACTACTACTATACACTGATAATATGTACCTAGAGTCAATAGCAGAGTAATGATAAACACGTTGTGGATCCCCATTATCCTTGTGTAGTTTGGCTAAAGGAAGAGAAGAAGGAGGAGTTTGCAAGATTTTGCAAGAAGTTTGCTATTTGGCATACCATGTCAAGGATGTGGAGCAAGAAGTTTGCTATTTGGCATACCATGTCAAGGATGTGAAGATTACAATATTTTGTTTGGCTTGAAACCATGTCAAGAATGTGAAGATTACAATATTTTTAGTTATAGATAGAGTTATTTAAGTTATAGATAGAGTTATTTAGCATACCATATCAAGGATGTGAAGATTACAATATTTTGTTTGGCTTGAAACCATATCAAGGATGTGAAGATTACAATATTTTTAGTTATAGATAGAGTTATTTAAGTTATAGATAGAGTTATTTGGCATACCATGTCAAGGATGTGAAGATTACAATATTTTGTTTGACTTGAAACCATGTCAAGGATGTGAAGATTACAATATCTTTAGTTATAGATAGAGTTATTTAAGTTTTGATATCTTATAAGAACACAAATTATGGTTGTAAGCTCTAGGGAAATGTTGTTGTTGATTGAATCTCATCTTCATCTTCCTCGGCAAAAGCAGTATGTTTGCAAATTAGTTTACCAGAGAACAACATATACAGCATAAAAACTGGAGTACTTGTCCCCCAAGTTATAAATAAATAAGTAGAACATATGGATCGTTTCAATGGGAAAATTGAAAGAACGTTAAATCTAAGTGTAATCTAGTATCAAAGGAGAGGTAAGAGTCTATCTTTTACAAGGAAACTACACACGCACAAAAAAATGTATGGTCTCCAGACTTTAGCTCTAGAAACAAGTTGCTGAGATACCCCGGGTCTCCGTTTTCGAGCTTTAATGATGACATGAAACGCGAACGCAAAATGTTGTACCATTAGAGCTTCCGGGTAACATAGGTTGGAGTCATTCAAATGATGACTGGATTTCCTCGAGAGTTCTTCCTTTAGTCTCCGGGAGCCAGATCGCGACGAGTACTGCAGTTAAGGCAGTAATTGCTGCATATATGGTAAAAGTACCTGCCAGTAAAGAAAGCAAACAAACAAGCAAGATGTTCAATTAGTCTGCACTGATCATTCATTTTGATCCAAGCCAATGTAGACTTCTTTTTACCTCCTTCACTCCAATCAAGCATTGTGCTGGCAATCAATGTCATGATCCAAGATACCAAAAAATTGATCGTTACCGCTGCACTGCCACCTAGACTCTTTATGTGCACCGGCAGAATCTGCTCAAACGAAAAAAGTTTCTATTTACATCGCGCTCATTCTTATGAATTGTATATTATACAAGAACAAAACAAACTTTGATATATGGCATTCAGAAAGGAGTAGTTATTTGGGAATTACCTCTGACATTATAAGCAAAGGCACAGGTCCAAGTCCTAGAGAGAAACATATCATCATAGCCTAGCAAGTAATACACAGTTGAAGCCAAAACCATTATGAGAATACATCAAAAGTGCGGTTAAGAATGAGGCGCGATAACTTGAAATGTGCATCAAGATAAGCCTACCACAACACCAGCTACGGCTAGCCAGCCCATCGCAGTATAAAGCGTGGAGTCCTCTGATATGACTTTCTGTTCAATAGCAAAGATATATCATTAGTCTTGCAAGAAAAAGTCGATGCTCCAAGATAATTGTACAGGTTCAGAAGAGAAGCAACCTCTACATAAAATGCTACAGAGACTAGGAGTAGACTGATTGCGATTCCAACAGAGGATATCTGTAGAAGACACATTTAAACATTTACAAACAATTGTCATCTTATTTTCCTTTTCTTGTTCGAGGTGAAAAATGAGGATGTGGTGGAAACACATACTAGAAGAAGAACTCTTCGTCCAGCCCTGTCCATTAGCCAAGTAGCGACCCCGGTTGCAACAACCTGAAAGAACAAAATGATTCAGTTCCCATAAAAATGCTCACTGAAAAGAAGCAGAAGCAAAAGTGGTCTTTAAATCTCACCTGAATAGCTCCAAGCCCAAATGTGGCCACATTATCTCTCGAAATACCTGTTCTGATAAAAGTAATTAATTTGGTCCACATTTTCATTCTTGTGATTTAAACAATTATGTTGAAAGCATATGGTATTCAAAGTATAACATGAGCTATTTGTTTTCACCTGCACTCTCAAATATAGTGCTGGAGTAGAATAAGATGACACGAATTCCACTAAGCTGCTGAAGCACAAGTAAACCAATTCCAATCTGTAACACCATCAATCAACTCATCAGTTACCTTTTATGCAATATCATAGTGGAACAATGAAAACAGAAGATCATTCTACCATCAAGGGACGCCAATTTCTTCCCTTCCTAAGGTCTGATAGACGGATTGCTGTTCTGTCTCTTGCTGATTCCACGGCTTGCTGCATCCGTGAAAGGAAATCAGGCATTGTTAATAATACCTATAAATAATTTGGAAAAGTGGGGATTTCTTAGAGCAGAAAGTTTGCTGATCTTTCAGGAATATACATTGATTTCATCCAGTTCTGTGTCTATATCTGAACCAAAGCCTCGTAGAACCAGCAATGACAATTTAGCATCACGGGACATCCCCACCTTGGCCTGAAAATCCATAGAAAACCAAATCTATCAAAAAATGCTGAGCTTAGCTAATTTTGAGCTAACACTCATAAACATGTTGAATATATAGGTCTTTGAGAATGTAATTACCAGCCACCTAGGAGATTCAGGTAGGAAAAATAAACCAGGTATTAGAGCTGCACATGGCAAGACTCCTGTACAATTCAAGAATAGTTAGTTCTATTAAAATTATGATTCATCCATTATGAATTTACTATAATAAAAATGGCTGATGCAATATTACACAAACTGAAGTTGGAAAGGGCATTACCCAGAACAGCAAGTGTTCTCCAGTTGAGAAAAATCCCAAGCAAATAAACAATCATCACTCCAGTTGTGATTGAAAGCTGCAGAAGAGAAAATTGGAAAAATAAAATCTTCAAATGTCCTCAATGTCGACGAGAAGCGGTTAAGAAGCAGAGGGGGCAGTGCAGACCTGGGTTACTGCTCCAAGCCTCCCTCTCAAGTTCTTAGGTGCTATTTCAGCTATATACATCGGCACCTGTTGCAACCAACGAAAGTGGCTTTTATTAGCTGTGGGGATTTTAAGTTATTCTTATATGCAATTAGTCCGAATTCGTGGTTTCGAATATGAAAAAAAATTAACCGTGTAGGAGATAACACCGACGCCAAAGCCTGTCAATAACCTCCCCATGTCAAGGATGGAGGCATCCTAAACAAGATGATAAAAGGAATTAGGTTTCATATTGAAGCAAATGCCCAAATGAAAAAGTTCCTTGGTATCCAATATCCACTTACTTTGGCAAATGATATGGCAAGCCATCCAATTATGTTGGGGATTGAAGCAATCATCAATGACTATCAAAGAACAAGCATTAAAAAAAAGTGTCTAACTTTCAGTAAGAGGAAAGGCCGAAAGAAGACTCAAAAAGTAAATTAATATTAAACAAGACAATGGTACAATATACTATAACAAGTAGTTAGTTGAAGCCATGAAGCTATTAAGTGGTTAGCACATGAAGCTTTTTGGAAGGGGAAGGGATTTTGAAGGAAATGCACTATTCTGATTATTTCTAAAATTCTATCCCTCCAACAACATTCTTTTCTTAACAATAGTTCACGGTGCTCTCTTCTAGTCCATCTCCTTCTTTGCAACATACAACATCTCACTTTAGCAAGTCTAGAAAATGTTTCTACAATTGGAATTTTGAGATGTGATATATTTCTAAATGTTTAGTTATCTTGATTTCGAAAAATGGCGCTTGAAATGCGGAATTCACATGTGAAATCAAATACATGACATACCCCTTTCCTTCCAATGTATTCGGAGATCTGACCGCTGGCGATAGCCCCCACCATGGCTCCCACATTCGCAAGCGACCCGAACATTGAAAACTGCTCCAACAATCATGCCCCAAAAATTGAATGCAGTCAGAAATTCCTTCTTTCTAGAACAGACCAAATAGAATCAGAAACTCATAATAGACCATCACACCTCACTATCGGTGATTTCAAGATCCGAGATGATCTGCGACTCCGTCGGTGAAGAATAGCCGAGCTTTCAAACAAACACAACAAAGCTTGATTAGAATTTGCCTTTATTAAGTGCAACAAACAGTGAAATTGGGGAGTTCAAAGAGTTTAAGCATACAGTGTATCCAAATTGGACGGTGCCTAGGGCGACAATGAGGACGTAGAAGATGACAGAGACGGTAGGATCACGGATCCGCATTGACGAACCAAGGACGGCCAACTGACTCGGCGAGTTCTTCTTATACCAGCTCCATGTGTGGAGTAACGGCTTCTTCAGGTCCGACGTCGACGCCGTCAACGGCCGAGATTCTTCGATCTCCGGTTCCATTCGTCTTGCTCCTCTTCTCTGCGATTTATGTGACAATGGAGGAACCAAACTTAAAACCCAATTCGCAAATGAGGAAGAAACTATACAAAATCATGCTTGATTAAATAATCTTTGCTAAATGAGTCATCGCGACTTGTATTTTAATCGAAAGGGGCAAAATTTGGGATTTTTTATTAGGACTTGTATTTTTTTTCCTTTTTGATTTCAAGGGGCAGGAGAAAGGTGACCGTTAAATGTTTAAGATGAAAGAGTCATATTTCTTCCCGCTTCAATTATATTTTTAAAATATTTAAAAGAAAAAAGATCTTCCATGTCTAAAAGGACAAGGAGACCGGTCGTTGTGGCCTTCAAATTCCAACTTTGTTGATCTTCTAAATAGTGTTATTAATTAGGATTATAGTAGTGGTCCATTGATAATTTGATAAATAATTGTAGGATTCAGAATAGAAAACATGTCCTTAAGTAAGGCCATATATTCAAGCAACAAAATAAAAAAGGTCATTAACAAGGGTGATTGCATTAGACATTGAGCTTGTAGTGGCACTCCATGATCTCCAACATTATATTTGTTTATAGTGGTTTGCTAAAAATATTGCACTAGTAACCTCACCAACTTTATCATCAACAAAAAATTAATTTCTTAAAATTGTCTTAAACTTTTGACACATGGAAACCCGGAATAGTTATTACATCCACGAGGAGTCAAATACGTTTATTGATTCTGACCAAAAAGAAAAATACGCTTCTTGAGTACGCTTGAGTTCGATAGTCTAGATCTAAGAACATTATCGTCTCATTCGACCAAAAAAAGAACATTATCGTCTCAAGTCAATCAAATTATAAAAAATAAAGTACAGTATTTTTTTCTATTTTGAGAGGAGTCCCTCTCATCAAAGACTTAATTTTATGAACTAGATGAAATGAAGAAAGATTAAATAGTTTTTCTCAAGAGGTTCCCATACCGAGTGAGAGCTCTTTCTTAAACTTTGAGGTCATGTAATGTAAGTTAATATTACATTTTGAGAGCTCGAACTCTTTTTTTGTTTGAAGGCACTGTCCATAATAGTCAAAACAATGACCTCTAAGTACTATACTTCGTGAGTTAACTAATTAACTAGATATCCGAAGATGGAAAAAATATCATATATACTTTAATTCATATGCGAGACAAAGGATAAGAGATTCAGATGAATTCTTACCATGGAAAAAAGAGCTAATGCTTATTTTTGGAGTCATTCTAGAAACATTAGTCATAATTTGTCTAAAGAGGAATTATGAAAACATATTGACTATTGTTGGAATTTTATATAGATAAATGTAACATTTATTCTCATAATTTTAATAATGCTTGATTTTATGATTTTTTTCTAACTTTTTATTTGTATTTTTTTGGTTATAGAGATATAACTTAAGGCCTTGTGTACCTTTTTAAAAGAAATAAGGCTTATCTCAAATTATCCTTCATTGAGTTTGATGCTCCGGGTAGTAGCAGGAAGATACTCCCATCTACGAATTTAAAAATGACTTCTACATAAGAAATAAAGAGCTCTCACTAACTAAGAGCTCTCAGTTGAAAGAGCTCTCCATAAAAATGATTTCGAATACGTCCCACCCACCTCAAGTCGTTTGTTTCCATCAAGGTGGTCGCGGCCCTCCCGAGGCAAAAAGTGTGGGGGTGGTCTCTCCTTGGCCAATATGTTGGATTTCACCCCGGCTACTTCATGATCAATGAGCTAAGAAGATCGTGGGAAGTCCGATCAAGATATTGAGAAGTAGAAACTTGGATGATCAAGGTGGCTCATATTTCACCCACGACAAGCCACTTATACTCAACACATCCCAAGCAAATTTGTCTTCAATCACAAAGACATTGCTACTATTCCATTGTGGGTTCGCATTAATGGCCATGCCATGAATTATTGGACGCGCGAGGTCCTTGGCTGCATAACTTCCAACATAGACAAGCTCCTCTTCATGGACCTATGACTAACGATAGGAAGAGGGGGGCATATGCTTGGATCCTCATAGAGGTGAATTTTACAAGCCCGATCACCCCGAATGGCTCACTTGACTTCGACGATAGAGACTCAATTGAGTGCTCTTTCCTTTTGGGAATAACCTCTTTATTACCAAGCTTGTTGCTCATTCAGTCATGATGAGTGTTTACGGATAAATTTTCATATATTATGATCAATTAAAAATATAAGGATCATAATGTATATATATGTGTATGTCGGTGTGCATATTTAAAATTATACCCAAGGCTAGCTAATTAAAGCTCTACGTGATCAAGATTAGTTCTTGATATACAAAGCTTGATTATGTAATAAATTAATTAAAGAAGATTTTGCGGATGTGCCCCTCCCAATAAATTAGTTTGCAAAAACGTCCTTAAAAAGACAAAATAGCGAAACATGCTGTTTTGGGCGTTTTTACAATAAAATTTACAGTATTTTGTGTTTTCTTTTAAATAGAATTTCATTAAAACTCATTATAATTACATAAAAAATATTCAGTCATAAACTATGAAAATTATTTTTAAATACAGAATTGAAAAATAGAAAAATAGAAAAATAAAAAGAAAGTATAAAATAAGAAAATATTTTGAAAAAATTAAGATTTTTTGGAAAAAATCATATACTGTGGAAGATATGGTTAAGTTTTTTATCCAATAATATTGTGAAATATTTATGCATGTGTATCGTTATTATCGTTGTTTCCATATATATATATATATGCATGATTTTTCGAAGCTAGAGTTCACACAAAGCTAGGGTTTTCGAAGATTGTTTGAGTTCTGCACTATGGGTGAGATACATTCTATCACCCTCACTAGAAAACCTGTCATCCACAACAAACTATCTTGTCACCCTTTTGTAAAATACTATCATTTTTTATATATTAAAAACATGTCGTGTAGATCTGGGAATATTGTTTCCCTTTTTTATAAGATTTTGATTTTATCTTTTAATTTTTAAAATGGATAGATAGTAATCTCGAAATCTTGTTTTAATATTAAAATAACTACAAAATCTTTTTATCTATATATATTTTCAAATTGGGATTAAAAAAAAGTTTGTTAAGAGATCTTATTTTTTCAGAAAAAATATTAATAAAAATAATAATTTTTGCCTTTTTAAAAAATATTTCATTTTTTATTTTATTTGACAAAAATTAGTCATTTTGGGCATTCATGTAATATTTTTAGGAATCATGCAATAATTTTAGGCATTTTTGCGACTAAAAAAACAAGGCTATATTTGCAAAGTGATTATTAAAGAGGGGCACGAGGTATTAATTCCTCTTAATTAAATAGTGGCACATACACGCTGCATGTAAAGTTTCGTATGTATAACCTCCATGCATTCAATCAAGAAGAATGTTTAAAGAGCCCGCACGGGCATAGCTCAGTGATAAAAGAGGCAGTAGATTTGCCCCAAGGAGCACAGTTCGATTCGGGACAGCAGCAGTGTGGGTTTATCCTCTCTTGAGTGAAGGAAGGCCCTTGTTGCTGGCCGCTTTGGCACCCACTGAGTCTCCTGTCTCTGAGCCACTGAGTTACCGTGGTTTACCCCTCCCACCAATGTCGGGCTGGCGGTGGGGGGCCCTCTGGGGTGGGATTTCCCCTTTGCCCCAAGAAGAATGTTTAAAGCCATATAAAACAAAATCTAAGGGGAAAAAACAAAGCTCCATGTGCATTTAGTTGCAATTGCATGTTACTACGCAAAAGAGAAAAGCAATAAAAATAATAAAAGTTATATAGTTTATTTTTAATATTTAGGTTTCACATTTATATAAAATACTTAATAATCTATATTTTTCATAAACTATATATGATTTCTTTAACTATATTATAATTTTTTATGTAACACAGTATTTTTAAAAAAATAAAAATCCGGTCCCCAGTCCACTAGTTTCGGGCAATCCGGTCCCGGTCCGGTTCAATTTTGGACCTATATAGAGATTTAGAAGTATAGGAATATTCAGGCAGCATTAGAAGTTCTTTTGGTTAAAAGTTGAAAATGGCATCACTAGCCAAACTATTTAGCCTAATATTCGACAGTTATTAATGTAAGAAACAAAATTTTTTCTAGTGCCAACAATTACATTATATTTATTAGTATTTTTTTCCAAATAAACAAAAAGGAAATCAATTATAGAAAGCATATGTATCACCCATTCGACGACACAATCATGTAAGACAATGACATCAAATAACATCATAGACGCATAATCAAATGGTAACTGATTCAAAGGTTCGATTAGGCATATATTAAAAAAAAAACATTCATCACTTTCTTTTATATTAGTCATAAACTCTTGTCCATATGAACAAATTGTGCCACATTTCTAACTTTCTCAGCCATAAACTTTGTTATGGCAAACAAAAACACTAACAAATACTTGAAATTTGTCACCGCCTTGTGCTTTTTGTATAGCTTATAAGTTTTGGTTGTTGCAATCCTAGAGTTGAAAACATCCAGAAATTTAAGCACGTGAAACCATACTTTACAAGATCATGAACTAGAACCTATAAAAACATGAACCAATACCTACAAATGCACGAAACTTAATTCTAAATCAAAGTCCAAAATCCACAACCCTAGAAATTTAAGCAATTGAAGCCATAGACTATGAAATCCATAAACTCAATGTACAAAATCTATATAAGTTTTTGGAATATTTTCGTTGTGAGGTTCAAAATTGACCTCCAAAATCATTCAAAAATCAAGTAGAACATAAATCAAAACATCAATACACTAGAGATTAAATGACTCTTCTGATTCAAAACGATAAACCCTAAAAATGTGAAATTTGTTCATACCTTTTTCTATTAATTTTACCATTGTTGAGTCAAAACCAATAAAATGGTGATACCCCTTTTAATCTCTACCCTACATTACTATAATCTAACAGTGCTCGCATTTTACATCGAAAATTTCGATATAAAATGCGAGCGGGTCGGGGCTGAACGGACCAACCCGCATTTGGACAGGTCTAATCGAAACCCCTTTTAGCAAGAGAACAAAACACTATTCTTATACGAGAACGAATCTCACCAAAACAAGGAATGAAAATTGCAAGACGTTTTCCATATGCTTCATGGTCAAGGGCCTAATGGGCTGGAATGTTAAATGTTGAAGCCCAGAACAGCCCAGCCCAAGCCCATTCCTTGAATACACAAAAGATACACGAATAGAATTTGGCGCCCTAGTCTCTAGATCTTCCCGCCATTTTCCTCCACTACATTCAGGCTAATTAGCTCCCCAGAGGGGTGTCGAAACCCTAGGGGATCAAAATCACAATCACACTCACAGATTCACAAAATGGACTCTGAGAAACAGATGGACACAGAATTGGAAGACGAGCAAGCAACGGTGGCCGGCAGGCGGCGGAGCCGAGGCACAGGCGCGGCCGCCCGTGCAGACGCCTTGGAGCGCTTGAAGGCGATACGCCGTGGTGAGCGCCGGAATGGAATGTCCTACCAAGTCAAGCTGGAAAACCCTATCTACGACACCGTCGACGAAGACGAGTACAACGCTCTCGTCTCCAAGCGCCGCGATGAGTTCAGTAACTTCATCGTCGACGACGAAGGCACCGGCTACCGTGATTTCGGCGAGGAGGAAGACTGGACGAAGAGCGAGCTTCATGATTGGTCTGGTGACTCGGACGACGGGAAATCGGACAGGCCGAAGAGGAAGAAGGCCGAGAAGAAGGAAAAGGTGAAGGATTTGCAGCCTAAGAAGCCGTTGGCTTCCTCTAAGCAGAGGATCTCGTCTTTGTTTACTAGTTCTGTGTTTAAGAGGAGAGGTGAGGATAAGAGTAAGGCGGTGTTGTCGTCTGATAGTATTGTGGACGATGTGATTGCTGAATTTGCGCCGGATGAGCTTGATAGGGAGATGAGAAGGGGCCAGTCAAGAGGATTAGGGTTAAGTCTAGTGAAGGCGTCGAGGATTGATGATTCGGTCAATGTTAGTTCTCATTTGCAGGGAAATGGTGGCTTTGAGAAGAAGGGGGCGGATTATAGCAGATCTTGTATAGGTTATGGAGATGTCCGACCTAATGTTGAGCAGAATGCATCAGTCAAGGAGGCTTCTGTGCTTGATATAGGGGATAGTGCTCCTAAGGACGATGAGGATTTTCGCATGGTTTCGGAATTGATTGAGCTGACTGAAAATACCGAAGTGAAGGATGAGATGATGCCTGAGCAAAATGGGGTTGAGCCTGCTCCAACCGAGGAAGAAGGGAAAATGAATCCGGTATTGAAGGAGAAGGAAGAGAAGGTTTTCTCATTGAATGCGAAGATTAAAGAAGAAAGGGTCCAGAACTTCTGTGCCTCAGCTGAATTGCGAGCTGCCAGGTGTTCAGGTAATGAAAATCATGCCAGTAGTGAGATTGAGGAGACTGCTGCCAATGATTCTGTGGGGAAATCAGAGTTTTTGTTGGAACCTGATGGTTCTTTGCCCTTTTTCATTCTTGACGCTCATGAGGAGTTTTATGGTGCCAATATGGGCACCATCTACCTCTTTGGAAAAGTGAGTTTACTAGTTTTGAATTTGAGCTATATCTTGTACAAGCTTTAAGAAGTCTTTCCGTCGATAGGTTATTTTCATATGCATACTTTGTGGCTGACATTTGTATCATTTCCTTGTTGCTATCAAGGTCAAAGCAGGAAACACCTATCAGAGTTGTTGTGTAGTCGTGAAGAATATCCAGAGATGTGTGTATGCAATTCCAAATAGCAACATCTTTCACAATGAAGAAGTGCTAAAGCTTGAGAAAGATGCTGCTGACTCTAGGATTACCCCTGCTGATTTCCACACAAAGCTCCATGTAGTTGCCTTACTTGCATGCCCTTTTATGAACTATAGTTTCATATATATTTTCTGATGGATTCCTGTCTGCTTCTTTGTTAGGATGTAGCGATGGGTTTGAAGAATGAAATTTCTAAACATCTACTAGACCTCAATATCTCGACATTTAGCATGGCACCAGTAAAGGTTTGGGACTTTGTTAATCTAGTTAGATTGAAGTTTGAAATTAATTTCATATTGTCTTGGAGCTTATAATTTTACGATTGCTCATTTGTTGTTATAAATTATGAAATCGTGACAGAGGAGCTATGCATTTGAGCGATCTGATGTACCTATTGGCGAGAATTATGTTTTAAAGATCAACTATCCATATAAGGTAAATTACTTTGGATGGCTGTTTAGTTTTTTTGTATTTTAAAATTCTTCTAGAGGTAGTAAAAAGTCTTGTATCATTCATTATTTTCTCATCCATTTGGATCTGAGGGTTTCAAAGGTATATATGAACTTCAAATGCTGCATAGATAGTACAGAGACTACTAACAGCAGTATCTAATCAGTCAAATTATTTAAATTATAGGATCCCCCACTACCATCAGATCTTAAAGGAGAGGCATTTTCTGCAGTTCTTGGAACTAAATCCAGGTAAAAAAAATAATATCAATAGTTTTAGCTTCCTGTCTTAGTCTGTGGGGCTTTTATTTACTTTCACTTTATTGGAATCATAAAACATTTTTGGTTGGAACAAAGTTTTATGGTAGGAGGGATATCCTTGGGACTTTGGGATTTGGACGAGGACTTCCCATATATTGGAATCATAGCCCATTTTTAATTGAGCTCATGTTGTCTTACTGATATGAAAGATACTTCCTCTGTCCCTTTATGTTTGTCCATCTTTCCGTTTTCGTCGTCCCGGAATGTTTGTCCACAATTCTATTATTTCCATTTATATCACTACTTTTTTACACTTTTACCCTTATACATTCTACTTTTTACTTACTTTTCTTCCCCATTTCTCTCTCCATCCAATCATCTCCATCAAATACATTACAAATAAACTCTCATAAACCCACAAATAAATAATATTTCAATAATTTTTTTTAATATTCATACTTATTGAATTTTTTCCATTAAGAAAACACCCATTTAAGGTATATTTGGATTAATTTTTTTGAGCTAAATTTCTCAACCTCTATTTTGGTCTATTTTTTAATCTTAACCCATCTTCACCTTCTTCATTTCAACCACTCATATTACTCCACCAAATACCTCTTACACATTTTCTTAATTTACGCGACATTGTGTTTTATGGACATACATATAGGGACGGAGGGAGTACTATCATTGCCTGCTACAGAAATATAACTATATTTTCTTGTCAGCTTCTATGTTAACGAGTTTGAGCTGTAATATGTTGGTACGTTTGGAAAAATCATTCAGGTTTCCGTCTTGTTTGGGAACTAACTATGATCCTCACTCGCAGCGCATTAGAGCTGTTTCTTGTCAAAAGGAAGATAAAAGGACCGTCATGGTTATCCCTTTCAAAATTTTCTAGCTCCAGCTCTCAACAACGAGTTAGATTTCTTCTCCTTCACAATTTTCAGCCTAGAATTTATTTTAGGAAAGTTATAGTTTTCTAAGAAGGACTGATGCTGTATGCAGGTGAGTTGGTGCAAATTTGAGGTAAGTGTTGATTGTTCGAAGGACATTCAGGTTGCGGCCTCCACACAATACACTGCTGAAATCCCACCAGTGGTTGTTACATCAATCAACTTAAAAACTATTATCAATCCAAAGCAGAATGTGCACGAAATTGTTTCTGCATCAGTCATTTCTTGTAATAATACCAAGGTATGCACCATATAGCTGGTATCTCTCTATTTTTGCAGTGTAGATCATCGAATTGAGAAGCTAAAACCTAATCATACAACAAGTTTGAGTATAAGTCGATGTTAAAAAAGTTTATAGTGGCTGCTCCATTGTGATTTAAAGGTGAATTTCATTCATAATTGAAGGTCTTTGCAACTATATATTACACCGAAGAGTATAAAATATACATTAGAGGATTTTAATATACTTGACACATGACAGCATATGAAGAGTTCAGGATTTGGTGTGGATAACGGGTCATGAATGGTTTTTTGAAGGCATCTTCAAGATATGGACGTTATTGCTAAATGAATCTTGCATGGACTTCTATCTATTATTATTTATTAGCCTTTACTTTGAAAGCTTTTTTTTTTTTTTTATCACTTTTTGGGATTTGCACAAGGAGTATTATGGATATTTGCATTTCTCTACGTGCTCCTTTTAGCATCAACTTAACTTTAAAATTAGAACACGTAAATCCAATACTCAGGGATGTTTTCTCCCTTATTAATCAAAATAAACAACTTTTCCATTTGAATCAATGCCCATAGTTGATGTTGATCGCAGAATGTGTAGTCCATTTTTCAAACTTTATATTGTATTGTTTGTTTGAATTTAACATTTGATCACACATTCTAATGTGAAAGCTTATTATTCTTACCTTGTTTTCTGAACATTTCAGATTGACACTCCCATGTTACCCTCAGAGTGGAAGAGACGTGGTATTCTTGGTCATTTTACTGTTATAAGAAAGCTCGATGGAGGAATATATCCAATTGGATTTGCTAAGAAAGTCGTAGATAAAAATACAGAAGCACGAAGCAACATATTAGCTTCTGAGAGCAGGCAGATCTCTTATCCTCTTTCATTTTAATCCTTCCTTTTAAAGGTGTTAAATTTTGAAAGAGTTGCCATTTTCTCATGCTGATCCTGCTAGGAGTATGCAGGAATGTATCTTTTAATTTTCCCATTCTAACATCTCAATTTCCATCTTTTGTTTTCATATTCACAGTGAGAGAGCATTGCTGAACCGCCTGATGATTGAGTTGTACAAATTGGATAGTGATGTTATTGTGGGACATAATATTTCAGGATTTGATCTTGATATTCTCCTTCATAGAGCCCAGGTTGGTGTATAGTGGCGGCATATTATTCAGTATACCTGACTTTTATAAAAAAAACGTTTTGGAATATACTTATACACATCCATCATTTAAACACTGATGGATATAGAAGATGGATTTGGGAAAATACAACTGTGTTGATCAATTTTTAATTACAGGGGTAGATTGCTTACCGTTTAGATAGTGTTTATTGATGACATTTGTGCTGTAATTGCTATTTCAATATTTCCTGATCATGTAGGCATGTAGAGTGCCTAGCAGTATGTGGTCCAAAGTAGGCCGTCTCAAGCGCTCTGTAATGCCTAAGCTCTCAAAAGGAAGTAGTGTTTTTGGATCAGGTGCAAGTTTAGGTATAATGACTTGCATGGCTGGCCGACTTCTTTGTGATACATTCTTGTGCTCTCGTGATCTGTTAAAAGAGGTATTGTATATCTCTATTGTAATGCAGAAGAATTTCATTGAAATGCCTGCATATTTTATGATATCCCTAATATGAATCTCTCTTGCAATTTAGGTGAGCTATTCATTGACTCAACTTGCAAAAACCCAACTTAACAAAGATCGCAAGGAGATTGCTCCACATGACATACCCAATATGTTTCAAACAACAGAGTCGCTTATGGAACTTGTATGTTGTTATCCTCTTTCTTTGCTCACTATATTCAACAAGCTAACAGTAATATACAATCAAATACAAAATCTCTGTTTTGTGCTTTCATAAAAAAGAAATGCTTCAGTTGCACTGGCACTGGCTTCCTGCTTTCTTTTTTGGAAGGATGGTAATGGCTTCTTAATATGATGGGATATCTTGCTAGACTTCTTGTACCTAATGTCTGATATATTATTGCAATTCCTGCTCTGACATGGTACTATCTTTTCAGATAGAATGCAATGAGACTGATGCATGGTTATCGATGGAGCTCATGTTCCATATGAGCGTCCTTCCACTTACACGCCAGTTGACCAATATCAGTGGTAACCTTTGGGGAAAGACTCTTCAGGTCAGTTCAGTTTATTAAATCCATCTTCAGACTGTAAAAAAGAAAATTCTAGAACGAGGGTTTTTATAAGTGCATGCTATTCAGGGTGCTAGAGCACAAAGAGTGGAGTATCTTCTATTGCATGCTTTTCATGCGAAGAAATACATCGTTCCGGACAAATATTCTTCACACGAAAGAGAAACGAAATTGAGCAAGCGTAAAGTGGATCGTGGAAATGATGATACAGATGAAACAACTGTTGATGATGATGCTCCACTTGAACATAATGTGAAAGGCAAAAAGGGCCCAGCCTATGCTGGCGGACTTGTCTTGGAGCCAAAGAAAGGCTTGTATGACAAATATATACTCCTCCTGGACTTCAATAGTCTTTATCCTTCAATCATTCAGGTCTGTCTCTGGGTTTCTGTCTTTATTTCCACATCATCTCCATCTGTGCATGTATTTAGTTATACATGAATGTACTCTTTATACTGTTGAATGTGCCTTAGTAACAAGGAAATGTATTTGCAACAGGAATATAATATCTGCTTCACTACAGTTGAAAGGTCATCTGATGGGCCAGTGCCACGTTTACCATCATCTAATAGGAGAGGGATTTTACCAGAGGTAGCATTATATATTTGTTTGATATTTGATCATTTGATCCAATCCCAGATAGGGACTTTTTGATATCTTGAATTTTCTGGCCAGACCTAACCTTTCTGGGCTACTAGAATGTTTAACTTTGTTGGTAACATTTCCTTTTGATAACTCCAAAGACTTGAGAATGTCTAACTATCTGTCTTTATTATTGTCTTTCCTCCCTGCTTTAGCTGCTAAAAAATTTAGTGGAGAGGCGGAGGATGGTAAAATCTTGGATGAAGAATGCATCAGGCCTTAAGGTTCAGCAGCTTGACATACAACAGCAAGCACTGAAACTTACTGCAAATAGGTTTGCACCTGTTTGTCATTTCAATTCTGTATACACTAAAGACCTGCTATATAAGCCCCTGACCTGTTTAGTGCTAATTTATTTATTTGCTTTGCTTCTGTTGCAGTATGTATGGATGCTTGGGGTTCTCCAATTCCAGATTTTATGCAAAGCCACTTGCAGAGCTCATAACATCACATGTAGGTCCTTTTGTTTCATAGCAGCATTTAATTAATGACTCGTCATTTTATAACTTAACAAGCAAATTGTATAATGGTTTTGCAGGGGAGGGAAATTTTGCAGAGCACGGTTGATCTAGTTCAGAACAACTTAAATTTAGAGGTAGATTAAGGAAGGGCATTCAATTATTATTAGCATCTCCCACTACAAAGATCTTAGCACATGTTTGTTATATCTCTTTCAGGTGATTTATGGTGATACAGATTCAATAATGATATATAGTGGGCTGGATGATATTGCACAGTCTAAGTTGATTGCTGGAAAAGTAATCCAAGAGGTAGGCTATGTTTTGATTAGAAGCTTTGCTTATTAGGCTCACCTATTTTAGTGGGGGATGTATCTGGTTGGGGGTGCTTGTAATCTGGTGATGTCTATTTTCCACTTATACACATGCTAAAACAGAAAACAAGTTCAAATTCACAAGTCTTCGCAATGCATGCAATTTACAAAAGGCAACAAGTGATGCTAGAAGGGTTTGAGTTTTGATTCTTCAAACTCATCCCACTATTAGTGGGTTTCTTTTTATTCTTACAGATTATCTTTCTACAATTCTTCTCCCTTACCTGCCTCCTCCACTTACTCTTTCGAGTTTCAAACCACATGCTGCTAACAACTTGAACTTTCTCATAGGTGAACAAGAAGTACAGATGTTTAGAGATCGATCTTGATGGCCTGTACAAGAGAATGTTGCTTCTAAAAAAGAAGAAATATGCTGCAGTCAAAGTTCAGTTTAAGGACGGTGCAGCATATGAGGTAGGATTAGCCTTAATTTGTATATTATGTCACCAATTCTTGAAGATGTCTTATGAATTTGTTTGTTTGTACAGGTAATTGAACAAAAAGGTCTTGATATGGTTCGACGTGACTGGAGTTTATTGTCCAAGGAAACAGGGGAGTTCTGCTTGAATGAAATTTTATCTGGAGGGTATACCCTTTGTCATTGAGCTTTATTTAGAAAGCTATAAGGCTTTAAAATAAGTTTTGTTGCATTTGTGTAAGGAAATTGACTACACATTCATTGTTACAGCTCATGTGAGGATGTTGTGGAATCAATACATAATTCTCTCAGAAAGGTGAGCAAAAAATGGAGTCTGATGTGTTCAAGTTTAAATCTAAGCATTAGCACTCAAATTGTGGAAGGCTGTAATATGCAGAAAAACATTATGGAAGAATAAGCAAATACTGAAGAAGAAACAGTCATGTGTTGATGAAGTACTATGCCATAAATGCTGACAATACAAGATGAACTATCACCCTTTCATTAGGATCAAATATTAATCTAGATCCTGGAGCAACTTTTTCCATCTTAAGAGAGATGGCTTTGAATATTATAAAGCTGTCATATTTTGTATACCCTATCTAACTCAAACTTTTTTCTGGACATGATATGAAATCTACAACAGATACAAGAGGAGATGAGGAATGGAGATGTGGGACTAGAGAAATATGTCATCACAAAGACATTAACTAAGCCACCAGAAGCCTACCCAGATGCCAAAAATCAACCTCATGTTCAAGTGAGTAGTGCACATATTCAAATGTTTATTTACTGGCAATATCTTGATTCTTATACTCATCCTCATCATACAATATTGTATTGATGATTAATTATTCCACAGGTTGCACTTAGACTAAAACAGGGTGGTTATTCTAGTGGTTGCTCTGCTGGTGACACTGTTCCTTACGTCATATGCTGTGAGGAGGTCTACTATCTATCTTCAATCTACATACTACAGTAGATGGCAAGTCAACTAGCATGCTGCATATATTGCACACAATGGATAACTTGACTTGAATGTTGCTATTCCAGGGAGGAAGCTCCGGAACCTCTGCAGGCATTGCTCAGCGAGCTAGGCACCCCGATGAATTGAAAAAAGATAATGGCAAATGGATGATCGATATTGATTATTATTTGTCTCAGCAGGTAGTGCTTTCAACTTGATACCAACTTCACCATAATTTCTATGCCACTGTTAAATCTTATGATTCTATAGCTATTCTGATTTGTTGTCTTCTGTGCAGATTCATCCTGTTGTATCACGTTTATGTGCATGCATCCAGGGTACCAGTCCTGCACATTTAGCTGACTGCCTAGGGCTTGATACATCTAAGGTGCCATTTGTTCTTGTATTTTGACAAAAAAAAAGGCCAATATGGTTGTTTGTCGTCCTGATTTCAACGTCTTTGTGCTGTTTAGTTCCAGAGCAGGACTTCTGAAACAGTCAGCCATGGCACTTCTAGCCTGTTGTCAAGTTCTGCAGATGAAGAGAGGTAAAACTGCCAATAAACAAACGTTCAAGTTCAATGAACATTCAGCTTCAAGCTGACTGTAGTAATTCTTACTATAGGCATGAATGTGGATCTGGAGAACGTAATGCTAATGTTAACAATCCTGATGAATTATTAAGTCATCATTTATGAAAGATGCAATATCTGTGTTGTCATCTTCTCTAGTCTTTGTACAGTCATTTTATGTGCTTTTTAATCCTGAACTCCGAAACTTACACATTTTGCTAACTAATAATTTACCGATTTAACTGTTCTGATCTCATTCCATCATTGAAGACCTTTCTTTTGCTAATTTACCCCCCTAAAGAATTAGATGATGTAAGCTTTCTTTGAATGTGGGACCAAGAAGTATTATTATGTCCATGACTTCTGATCTAATCTATTGAACTGGCAGATATCAAGATTGTGAGCCTTTAACCTTGTCATGCCCCAGCTGCTCTGCCAGTTTTGACTGTCCAAGTGTGTTCCAGTCCTTGTGTAAAGCAATGAACAACAAAAGTCTTGATGTTCCCACAGACAACCCCAATGTTAAATTTTGGCAAGGCCTTCGTTGCCCAAAGTGCCCTGAGGAAGGTGATGCTGGTTTCATATCACCTGCAATGATCGCCAACCAGGTAATTGCTACAATTTGTCAAATGATCATCTTTCTATGTTTCCCATATATCAAAATGTCTTCTGGAGAAACTCATTAGTTAAATCATTAAAAACTTTCAGGTAAAGAGGCAAGCAGATGGCTTCATCTCAAAGTACTACAAGGGTTTAATGACGGTTAGTCTCTTGACCCTTCCTGAAAGACTGTTTCATTGATACTTTTTAGATTTTACTGGAAAGTCACATCATTCCTTGCAGTGTGATGATGAAACTTGCAACTACACTACGCGTGCACTTAACCTTCGGGTGATAGGAGACTCCGAGAGGGGAACAATCTGCCCCAATTACCCTCGTTGCAACGGCCATCTTATTAGAAAGGTTTTCATTTGAAATTTGATTGGACTTTCATATTTCTTATAGATTCATCTCCTTGTGTCACTAATGATTCTGTTATGATCCTTAGTACTCGGAAGCAGATCTTTACAAGCAGCTTTCGTATTTCTGCCATCTCCTCGACACCACTCGCTGCATCGAGAAGGTTGCTCCCTGTCCGTTTCTTTTTCTAGCCATTGAATAAAGAATATTTTCTAATATTAAACCTTATAACTCACAGAGAAGCCATTATCAAAATTACAAGCATTTTCTAATGGTAAATTGATTCTGAGTCATAGGTGGATGCGAAAGCAAGAATGCTACTTGAAAAGGAGCTTGGCAAAGTGAGACCTTTGGTTGATTTGGCAGCAACCACTGCTCAGAAGATGAGAGATCGTTGTGCTTATGGATGGGTTCAGCTACAGGATCTATTTGTCACACTTTAGCCAACCATTTTTTAATCTTATTATAGCTCCAATTCTAGATTTCTGGCTGTAAATAATGCTTTTACACCCTGTCGATTTTCGTCGTCATTGCCGGAGCAGTTTGATATGTGTTGTAATGTATGAAGTTTACAGATTTTTTCACCGGGAAATTGGCAAATCAGTATATTAATTATACTTGGTAAATTTCATTTTTGCTCGTAAGTTTTCATCTCTGTTCATTTGACCCCAGCTGGCCGTTCTGTTGCTCAATAATCAGTAATCCATCTTAACTGTCGTTTGTGTATGGGTCAATGTTTGTAACACACTCCCGGATCTTTTTATAGAACATGTATGAATACCTTATCTCCCAAATTTACAAAATTACCATCCTTATTTTTACTTTTTTCATCTCTCTTCTTCGTCTCTCTCCCATCTCTCTCTCCTTCAAGTTTTTTTTAAATGTTTTTCACAGTAATTGGGTTTATATCAAATTAGTTTTTATAAATAATTCATATTTGTTAATAAAATTGTATTAATATTTTAATTTAGATCAAGTTCAACTTGAAAATCAACCGTTTTAACAAAAAAATATATTGATTAAGACGGTTTGAAATTTTCGATTACAGATTTATTTAATACAATAACCGTCCATTAATGAACAAATCATAGTTGTCCATCATAGTCCAATGGAAAATAACGATGTCTATTCATTTGATGCGGACAATCTTAACTTTATTCATTCTAAATAGATGAACAATGAACGTGTGTTAATAAACGTATTGAAAATTCAAACTTGTCTATTATTTTTTACTGTCTCTATAACAACCCATCCCCAAAAACAAGTTTATAATGATTAAAAATGCCTTTAATTTTTAATGTTTGTATCAATGACCAAAAAAAGTTAACTAAATGCCCAAAGATATGCCTGAAATCTAAGACCTCTCACTTTTAATAAAAATGATCATTTTTATTTTTTATTTGAATTCTTATCCATTGCAAAATAAGCATAGTGACGTAAAAAGTGGATGAGAAAGCTTCAACCTTGGCCAATTCATTTCCTTTATATGTATTTATATAATATATTTTTAAAATGTCAAATGATAAGAAAAAATAGATTATAATCCTTCAGATTTGAGGGTGGGAATGTTGAGAGGGCAAAAGATCTAATTATAATCATTAGGAAGAAATTTATTGGAAGACAAGTTAATAATATAAGGTAATGTATTTATTGGACTAAAAGTTTACGGTATAATGTACTTATAATCTTATAAAGAAGTTCTAAAAAATAAGATTTAACTATTGATACTTTCAGCTAAAGTATGAATTTATAGTTTTGTAATCAAGTCTACAAAATACAATGTTATATCCTTATCGAAGTAGTTGTCATTATTTTCTATTTAATAATTCTATTTCTCGTATAAGAAACTTCATTTAACAAAGTTTAATATATGAATTCATGAATAATAATTATTTTATAAATTTTTAATTTTAAGAAAATGAAAATAGATAAGTTTTTATTGAAAAAAATGACGAAAAGGGTATATCTTGCTATATAACCTAAATAAAGGTATATTTTATATTATTAACTTTTTTTAGGACATCTATGCAAATTCACTATTTTTTTATTGAATGAATTAAGTTCACCGATTTTCTATGTACAATACACACTATACATTCATATTTAATGGACACGGAGTATGCACTGTATAAAAAATTCCCTCATGTTTGCGTACACAGTTTACCCATATGTTTTAGCCAAAACTTTTGTTGCTCAGTTTTTATTTAAATAATACCTCCTAAACAAAGTTTGAAAAAAAATACAAAAAAAATATTTTAAAAATGATTTCAGTATTCAAAAAATGACTTTTTTCATCCAAGAAAAATATATTTATATCCAAGTGCAATCCATTCCACTACGATTCATGAAACACTCACAGTGGCACGCGTCGTCTGAATTGTGATGAACGAGAGAGTTCAATTATCGACGCCCTCCAACAGAGAATGTTAGAGCAAAATGCGAGGATAATATTCTTAGTTTTGTCACTTTGTGGGATCACATGGATTAACAAAATTTAATAACCCCCCACCACATTCTCTACCACACCGGAAATCTCAATTTTAATTATCAAAAAAAGCCTGCAAACAACTAGCACGCTTGCTTCCACCAATTCCTCTGCTTCCAAGTACATTTTGTAGTTGGGAATTTGCACTGCACTATGCCTGTACAATGTCAGCTTTCTCGGTCCAGAATTCCACTGCTAACTCTCGTGTCAAACTCGGTTGTTCCTTGACACAATCTGATAAGGCAGAAGCAGCAAAAATGCAGATAGGTTTGTTTATGTCAGTGAAAGGACTGAGTTATGAAAAAATGATGACAAGAAAAGTGCAAGTATATATTTCCATATATGATATACCCATCTAAGTAGCTTGAAACAAGATGAGCATGGCTTGTGCTGTTGCTTTGGAGAACTCCTTGTAAATCATCTGTTAAATACAATGGCTCAGAGCTGAACTTACTGGGTGCGCTGGAAATTGGAGCCCATGATTCTGTGTACCTACTTAACACATTTGTCTGTGAGTCCCTTCCGGCTAATTGGTTCTGAGACGCGGTGTCTTCCCTGCAAATGACCTAATGAAAACTCAAAGTTGGTGAATAATGTCAATGTACTATGTGATCTAAAATCAGCCAAGGGATTTCTCACCTGTGAGGACGTTGGGAGGTTAAATGAACCGAGGTGATTTGCCATGGAAGAGTCCAGAGAAAACGGGGGCTCATCGTTTATTATACCCGGTAAACTGTCCAAACATGGCCTGGTCAAGGGATCACATTGGTGCCGTGGGACGGAAGGAAGTGTATTTGCAATAGTAGTAGGATGAGAGGATCCATCTCTATTGCTTAAGTTCAACCCCAGTTGGGACAGCTGGTCAGGATCTAGAACGTCAGGGAATCCGGGTAGGCACATCGGGTGCAAGATTAACCCGTTTCTCATCGATAACATCTAGTATTAAGTATAGAGGTAAACATATAAGCTTGATTAGAACACCGGACTTTATCAACACAGTTTGATCACATCAAGAAGACATTTGCATGGGTACATAAACACAAACAGTGTTATAAAAATTCCTTCTAGGCCCTTTCTAGGCGCTAGGCGGTCTCCGTCCACCTAGCCTTTTAACCCGTCTAGGCGGTGCTTACGTGTCCGTCTAGCCAACCGTTTAGGCCACGCGGTCCCTCTCTACCTAGAAGCCGTCTAGAGTTTTTTAGAACATTGAACACAAGAAGGAGGATCCTTCAATTCACGACACTAACACAGTAACACTAGAAGCCAAGAAATGGACCCAAAAACAGTAAGTGATGGAACCACTCCAAGTACAGAAATGCAGGCAAGTACTACAAGCACAGAGCATCAAAATGAGTAAACAGCTTAACAGACTACCTGCACTTGCAATTGAAGTTGCTTCAGATATTCGATCGCCTCATCCAGCATTGAAGCCTTGTCAGTCTAGCAAAATACCAAAAAAATTCAAAAAACAAATTATAGTCAGTAAAGAAAGCCAAACACAGAGAATAGAGAGTTGAATGACGTAGAAAGAAAGAGGCCCTGCCTTGTTACAGTTAGGAATGAGGTTCTGCAATGCCTTCATTTTCTCATTGATCCGACTCCTCCTCCTCTGCTACGCATCGATTGCAAAATTAGAGGTTAACAAATCACGGAATTCGAAATTTAGAGGTAGTGGAAGGATGAAATCCGACCTTTTCGGATAAATTATGAACTTCAGCCGCTCTACTCCGCTTGGACGAATTCCGCTTAGGATCCGGGCCCTCCTTCGCCCCCAAACACAAAATTGGAAAACCTAAGCAAGGAAATCCCCCTCCCGAATTGTGAGAAAACGCGAAGAAAGAAATCGTACCTCGCTCTCGCAATCGTAGTCATCGGCGTCGTTGTCCGAGCTTCTCAGCTGAAATGTTCCGGCGGTCAGGGAATCGGACTCCACCGGAGCCTCCGATGAAGACCTCAGATTCGAAAGCGGCGCCGGGGACGGGGAGGAGAGGCCGACATTGAGGTAGGGTGAGTGATCGAGTGTAGAAGGAAGGGAGGACGGTTGCACCGCCGGGGATGAGGAGGAAGATCGGTGGAGGAGCTGGCGGAGGAAGATGGAGATCTCGTCGGAGGGAGGGGATGGGGAGGTGTAGTCGGTGTTGAATGAAAACGCCATTTTTGTGATGGAGGTTTTGAATTCTGTTTTGTGTGCCAGTCAGGCGAGTCCAGAGGGCGGCATTTATTATATACAGTACGGGGAGCGAGGATACTGTAGGGGGTTAATATTGTAAGGATTTTTGTATTTCGTGTCCTAGGCTAACAAAATTTGGTTTTTTATATTTAGTACGTTTAGGGTGTGTCAGACACATAATAGAAAAACCGATATTATAAAGAGAGATCTTGAACAAAAATAAAATATTATAAAGGGAGATGCTATACATTATACATTTTTACTACACATTATACTACTAATTTATCTTAATAACTTCCTTTTATGCAGGAAATTAAAACATTTAAAAAATATTAAGATTTGTAGGATTTTTTGCCTAACTAAATGAATCTCTATTTAGCCCTCCTCCCACACTTAATTAGTTTAATTATATGAAAAAGTCATTAATATTTGATTGCTCGAGTTATGATGCATGAAAGACTTTATGTTTAGAAAAGTCATTACCATAAAGTTGATCAATATTACAAGTAAAAAATACCCTCTAATTAATAACTTCACATGTTTTTAGAAATACATTGTTTTATAAAATATTTGTATGAAATTGTTTAATTTAAAATTTTGAGTCATGAACTTTTATAAGAAAATTTTTGCAATAAAAATGACACCTAGTAATAGTTATATAAAAGTGATAATTTTCTTCAAAATAGATTTCGAAAGCTTGCTAGAGTGCTTGAAAGTTGAAACAGATAAAAATCCAATTAAATAAAAGCAATGGCTATTTTAAATTATACGTATTACAAATTTTTAATGTCAAGTTTTTGTTTAAAGTAAAAGTAAATTGTGTTGTTTAGCACAACTTATTTAATGTAAAAGATCGATACTTGGGATTATTTTCGTCCAATTTTCCTTGATAAAATCATCTAATAGATCATTTGATTGAAACCATCCGTATAACAAGTAACATTTCACTAAACCATCTGTTACCCCAATGCTACCCACATCAATCTAAAATTTCCGTTATGTCATTTAAAAAACCATTTTCTCTTCATCTTTGTTAAAAGTTGATAATGATAATTATTTTTAGGGATATTCGGTTTTGGCTTTTTCGCATGGTGCCCAATTAAAAAACTTATTTCGGGAAATACCCCTGAACTCTTATGAAAGTTCGGATCGTTCCCTTACTTGTAATTTTTCTCATATATTTCACTAAATTTCGTCGATTTTTTATTATTTAAGATATTTTATATTTACTAATTTAAGAAATCAATTATAATATAAAATATAATTTAAATAAGTTTTAAAATATAATCTATAAAAATATTATATAACCTATGGTTTCAAGTTAATTTATGTTCTATTTATCAAACTAAAACCAAAAATATTTCAGTACTTATATTTATAAATTTATTTATATTGTGAATACATATATATATATATATATATACATATGCAAAGATCATTTACTATTATTGAACAATATTTTTTACTTTCTCCTATTATTAAAGAAATGAATATTCATATATTCTATCAACATATATACATATTTATATAGAGTTTGAATTGATATTCAAAATGTCAAAACTTACTATTTAAAATTTTCATGATAAATTTCAATTATATAATATATTAGTTAAATACAAGTATCTAAATATGTTTGGTTTTAATTCTATAAATATAACATAAATTCAATTGAAAAAAAAGTTATATAATACGGAGTATTTTTTATAGAGTATATATTGAAATCTTTTTTATCTTATAATTGAATTTAAACTTAGTAAGAATAAAAGCATATATTTGTTATAGAAAATAAATGAAATATAAGAGAAAAATTACAAGTAAGGGTATATTTCCCAAAATAAGTTTTTTACTTGGACACCATCCGGAAAAGTCAAAAACTCGAGGGTACCAAATGAAAATTTTCTATTTTTAGCTACACCAACTTTCACTGTAATATGAGTATTATCATTATATTTAATAACTATAAAATTAATAGGTTTATGGAGTTTGAAGGATCGTTAGTACTTGAAGTCGTCGACACCTACAATGTCAGCGACCAGAATCAAAACTTTAGTACACAAGAATGATTTTGAATTACTAGATCAAACACGATGATTTATAGTGGAAAACCATCTACAAACCAACTAGTTTGTATTGAGAAAAATCACTTGTCTTTCAAGCTTCTACTTGAAAGGACTTAGAAGAGTACTTCAACTTGCTATATTGATTTTCCGGGCTTATAAAGAACTCCTTACACCATATTTGTACAGGTTCGAATCCTTCCACTATGATTTTCATTTTTTTCCTTTTTGGTTTACTTTCTTATATTAGTTGGGCCCACTCCTCCATTATAATAATTAAACTTTTATTTCTTCCAACTCGATGTTTAAAAGATTCACGGGACTCCAAATTATACAAATTTATTTCCACTAGTTTTATAGTTTATTCTTAAGTAATAATTAGATTTTTGAAACCTTAAATTCGTCATTTGATTTAGCAAATGATGATAATTTTATACTTAGAATATTTATCTATTAGTTGATTGTAAATTTTACTTTCCTGATTAGTTATTTAATAATGTAAATTTGATATGTTTAGATCGTTTTGTTTGTATTTTATACTATGGGGTTTTAACTTTTCTTTCAAAATTTATAGCCATTATAAATAAAACTAAATTTTATTTTGGCTGTGCAATCACAACTTAGTAATATGGTTATTATTCTAGATGTTTATTCTGCCTACGTTAATAAATTTATGTCGTTTTGAAAATTGACTTAAAAATTAAAAACTCATTTGACTTAAATACAATCTATTTTGTTAATCTACTTCACTTGTCATTTTATATTGTATAATTATTAATTTAAGTGATGAAGATATTATCAAAAGTGATAAAAATGTCAAATAACAAGTATTACTCAAAAAAACCTACAAAAATAAATAGATTTTATAGAGGGAATAATCATATAATTTTTACTAGTCGTAATTTAGTATTTAAATTATATTTAATTAAAAAATTAATAACTTTTTGCACAGGGAATCCAAAGTCCATTGGACGGCCCTGAGTGGAGCGCCTTTGATGGGGACATCGTTAGGTGGCGTCTGTTGACGCCGTTTAATGGCATTGAGTATTGTAACCATTTATAAAATTGGAATTTTTTTCTTCTTGTATAATAAAACGTCAATAAGTGATGTCGACTTTAATTGGCATGGTGCAAAAAGTCATTTTACATGTGTACAATAAATCAATGTCTTTTATTTCTTATAGATTCTTTTATGATCCATCAAAGCTAGTATTTGCCTGAGAAAACATTCCAAGTTAAGTGTTTGAAAGTTTATTTGTTGCCCAATGATGAAAACCCTTTCTAATATGTAAGCATCTATACTTGATGTCCATAATAAGCCCCCCATCATAGGTGCGGTCAATTTGAAATGTTAAATCTAGGTTTTATGGCTTAATGTGCAATTACTCTTTATTATTATTGACTTTGCCTTTCTATAGTTTTGGTCTTCCAGGATCACCCTATGACGAACATCCTATATTGAGCAGTGGAAGGCCAATTTGATTCTCTGAAAGCCTCTCAATAGCTGTCATTACTGACAGTGTTACTAAAGTTCATATCCATCCAACTTCGCAACCTTCTTTCTTTTCCTTTTTCCTTCCATTGTCGCTACCGCTCCTGTTTGAATAACAGTTGAGGTTGCAGCTTCAGGCCTTCACCTTGTGATAGGCCAATCGTGTTTGAAAGGCTTGGACGAGAGTCATTGAACCTTTCTTTTCTGCTATGATATATAGAAAAGTCGTGACGCTAGTCATGGTAGCTGATTCTGAGGGCTTTGTAGTGGAGAAGCTTTGTATGCCCTTCAAATGACTGAACAAAAATGCATCGCTTTTGCTCCTTGAAATGTAATTTGTTTGGTAGGATTGTTGCCTAGTAATGAAGACCGTGTGCACTGCATAAGAATCCAATCTTGATTTCCATAATAAGCCTCCCCATCATAAGTACTGTCAGCAGCTTGGCTCGCCACCACAGCTACATACAATCAATCAGCATCAGCATCTGTTGGGAAATCGACCCCTCCAAAGACACTTGTACACCCACCCGACCCAACCGAGACAAAGACATAATATTACAAAAGTGACTTTGTATTATACAGTGAAATGTACAAGACTAATTATACGGGTGACTCGAGACTCTTTATTATGTGGGAGACTTCACTCGACCTCACACACTCACACAACACACACTCGATCTACTCTTTTGATCGATGCCTAATTAGCCTACCTCATCTCCTATTTACACATGTTGTAGGAACACTCTAGAACCAAACATTACAACTTCCAATGTAGATATTTGCCTAGATTGTTCTAGTCTTTTACATGATAATTACTTTCTCCTATTTTCTAGAATTTTCCCTAATCTTCTACTAATTTGCAAATGCTCCCACTTCTTCTAGTATCTTCCACAATCAACCTCCAATTCTTGGGCCTTATAATTTTGGATCATTTGGGCTCTTTTATTAACCCAAGACTATTCTTTGGATATATGGATTATAATCCAACAATTCCTCCCTTAATTCATATTTCCAAATACGGTAAATTTCACCGTCTTTGGCTTCTTAGTTTCAACACCACCGCATCCACTCTTGACAGCATGTCTGTCTAAGATGCAGATATTCTTCGTGTTCTTCTGATCTCGCATGATCAAGCGTCTCCCTTTGAACACCTTACACCACTTGTATGTGCCAACAAGCCTATACTTTCTCGACATCATCATACCCAACGAGATAATATTAACTTTGCTTGAAGGCACGTACCTCACACCATGAAGAGTATGACTTGTACCGTTATGAAGCCTCATCGTCACGCTTCCGGTACCCTCAATCTTCAACTTCTCTCCTCCAGCTAGATTTAGATGGCCAAACTCTTCACCCGTCTTCAAGGTGTCGAACATCGCTTGATCTCCACACACGTGCACAGAGGCGGTACTGTCCATCACCCACTCTGGCTTAGCAACCTCATCACTCGTTGCTAAGTACACATCATCATAACCAACGTCATCGACCACATTCGTATTTGAGTCACCAGTCTTTGTCCGCAGCTCTCTCAACTTCTTCAAGTCCTCCCTCACTTGGGGACACCTAGACTGCATATGACCCTTCTCCCGACAATAGTAGCACTCCACGTCACTCCAATCCTTACTCGGACGTGAGCTACCTCCACGTCTCGGGTCATCTCGCCCTCTTGACTGGTTCCTCCCTCGCTCCCGCTTCCTCGCAACTAGTATGTGATCTCCACCGGCATCATTGGCGTCACTCTTCATCACTCTCTCACTCTCCCGCAAAGCGGTAGTCACCTCATCTAAGGTGAGGCCTGTCCTTCCTACAAGTAACGTCTGCACCAGAGACTTGTAGGACTTCGGTAGTGATGCTAGTAACAGCAACGCTTGCTCCTCATCCTTAATGTTATCTCCTGCATTCATCAGTTGGCATACTAGTTGACTAAATGAATTAATGTGGTCGTGAAGATTACCTCCTTCCTCCATCTTTAGTGAGTACAACTCCATCTTCAAACACAACCGATTCGTCAGCGACTTCGACGCGTAAATGCTCTCGAGCTTCTCCCACAACGCCTTCGGACTCGTCTCCTTCAACACGTTGAACTTAATCTCGGGAGCTAACGCCAACCGGATTGCACTCACCGCCTTCCTCTGGATTTTGCTCCATTCTTTGTCGCTCATGGAGCCAGGCTTCTCGTCCTCTAAAGCCTGATCAAGACCCTACTGCACCAAGAGGTCTTGCATCGTACTCTGCCACAACGTGAAGTTCATCTTCTCATCAAAGAGTGGGATCTCAAACACCTTCGACAAGCCGGCCGCCATCACACTAACACGAGATCCTTTCACTAACGAAATCTACACGTATCTCCAACAACGACGCGCTCAGAAACCTGGCTCTGATACCACTGTTGGGAAATCGACCCCTCCAAAGACACTTGTACACCCACCCGACCCAACCGAGACAAAGACACAATATTACCAAAGTGACTTTGTATTATACAGTGAAATGTACAAGACTAATTATACGGGTGACTCGAGACTCTTTATTATGTGGGAGACTTCACTCGACCTCACACACTCACACAACACACACTCGATCTACTCTTTTGATCGATGCCTAATTAGCCTACCTCATCTCCTATTTATACATGTTGTAGGAACACTCTAGAACCAAACATTACAACTTCCAATGTAGATATTTGCCTAGATTGTTCTAGTCTTTTACATGATAATTACTTTCTCCTATTTTCTAGAATTTTCCCTAATCTTCTACTAATTTGCAAATGCTCCCACTTCTTCTAGTATCTTCCACAATCAACCTCCAATTCTTGGGCCTTATAATTTTGGATCATTTGGGCTCTTTTATTAACCCAAGACTATTCTTTGGATATATGGATTATAATCCAACAGCATCAACATCTTCGTATGACCACCTTTCTTCTTGTGTATCGCCATCTTGGTTTCGTTATCAATATGGGGAAATACATAAACCCGCGCTCTATCTACTCTTGTTGGTGGCTGAGCAGTTCGCTGTCACTACTGCTGTCAAAACTTGACCCAACCCGAGAAACCCGCCCGACCCGCCCGACACCGAACCCGACACCCGAAATAGAGGGGGAAATGCGTGAACCTGAGATTTTCTGACCCGAACCGGTTTGACCCGAACCCGAAATCAACCCGAACCCGAAATTAACCCGTAACCGATTATATCCGAGTTTACTAACCCGATATTACCCGAAACCCCGAAGTAACCCGACCCGAAATCATCCGAAAACCCGAACTTACCCGACCCGATATCAACCGAAAACCCGAACTCTCCTGAATCAATAGCAATTCACCTAAAATAATCCGTAACCTTGAAGTTAATGACCATATTTTCACGAACTATCTCATATATATACTTGTAAAGAAACATAATATCATTTAATAAAATACTTTAGATACATTAATATATGTTTACACTAAAATAAATATTTTATTTAAAAAATTAAAATTTAAATCTTTTATTATACTTATATTTTTGAATATAAGTGCTACATTTAGTATTTAGTGTTAAAGGTAATGATATTAGGACAAAAATTATCATTCAATATATGACAAAATCGAAACCCGACTAACCCGAAACTCGGCTCAACCCGAAATTTAGATGAACCGAAACCCGAATGATCCACCCGAGATTGACCCAAAAATCAAACTTGACCCGACTAATTGTATACCCGACCCGCAATTGTTCAACCCGATCTGACCCGATTATTGAAAATATCCGAATTTAACCGGAATCCGAAATGACCCGAACCCGAAATGAACCGACCCGAACCCGACCCGACCCACCCGATTGACACCCCTAGCTGTCACTATGAATGGGGACTGGCTTTAATGGAAAGCTGAGACCATCACTGCTTTCTGAGGGCTTTTGGTTCTTATTATTACTGTCACTAATTGATTTTGTGTTTCATACACTTACAAAAATCAGTTGCTTTGCTGCAAATCATATAGGTTTTGCATATCATTCCTGATGGTAGTTGGTTCCTCTACAATATGATGAAACCATAGACTTCTTTATAGTGGCATATATATGCATCACTTTTCTCATTTGCTTGTGACATGATCCGACCCTTTATATAGCATTTGATCTCCATAATAAGCCTCACTATCATAAGTAGTACTATTAACGGCTCTGCGAGCACTGCCCATTGCCGATCTCCACCACAACCACCGCCACCATGGATGTTGTTTATACTCAATCAGACTGCCATAGCTCATAACTTCCAAGCAAACACACACCCTTGGTAACTGTTTATTGTTATCATTATTGCTAAATTGCAGAAAATCACCCTTAAATTAGGCAACTTGATGGTGGTGACTCCAAGCTGTTGATGCTACTATGAAATGTGGACTGGCTTTAATGGAAAGCTGAAAACCCTACTGGGTTCTGAGGGCAATTCAAGTTTTGCTTGAAATTAAGCATCATTAATATATATCATGTAATGCCGAACCACATACCCTAGTCATCTTACACATCCAATTGAGGGAGCCAGCCCAAAATCAGACTACACAAAACAGATGCTCACAGCCAGATCCAAACCCAAAAAAACACATACCAACCCATGACCACAAAACCCTAATCACACTCAAACCAACCACTCATTGCTAATCTTAGGCCTCTCCCTCCATGCAAAGGGATCATCAGGCATAGGCTTCAGAACCAGCCGAGTCCCACAAGCAGAATACGGACCCCAACAAAGAACCTTTTCCAAATCCTCCTTAAACTCAAAGTTAAACACAATCCAACCATTGTGGTACCCAACATGTGACCAAACCTTCCATTCATCCCTAATCTGAGCCAGAGCTTTCTTTCCCGGATTCTTCCCATCAAAATACCCAATCAGACAGATCCCCCAAGCCTCCTCAACGCTCAAACGATCCTCCTTTTTGATCCTCACGACTCCGACTTCTGTTGGCTCCACGTATTCGAGCCTGGCTCCTAATAGGTTTCGGCCTTGTTCGTATCTCTTCCTTTGTTCTTTTCTCTCCTTTTGCTTCTTCTTCTTCTTCTGGGCTTGGCTCTCCTTCTTGCCCTGATTGTAGCGTTTGGTGTTGGTGGTGGGTTGGGGTTTGGTTTGGGGTTCTGGGTAGTAGTTGAATGGGATGAAGGAGAGGTTTTCGAACTCCATTTTTAGGGCTTCTGAATATGAGCCAGAGGAAAATGTGTCGTGTTCATCTGAATCATCTCCAAGCTTTTGTTTGGACATTTTTGGCTGGAAATGGGCTTTAAAGAGGAAAGACTGAAAGAGGGTTTTCTAGCCCTTGTTTTATAGTGAGAGTTGTTTTTTTTTTTTGATCAAAGGAAGGGCAAAGCCCTACAGGAGAGTTGTGCATGTACGGGAAATGGCGTTGTTTATTAACGAATAGAACAAGGTGGAAATTAGGGTTTGGAGAATGTGAGTTCAATTTCAAAAAGAGCACATGAATCTGGGAAATGTGCATGTGTATTACTCCTTACGAATACCCATTTGATGTGCATGTGTAATAGTCCTTAGTATGGTTAATCTTGTCTGGGAAATGTGCATGTGTATTAGTATCATTAATTAATCTTGTCTGGGCCATGTGCATGTATTAGTAGTATGGAAAATCTTGTCTTACCCATACGAATACCCATTTGATGTTGTATTATATACTTTGAGCCAACTATTAGTTAATTTAATAACTGAGATAATACCCACTTGATTTCAATGTCAAACCTTGTAATCTTTCAATTTCAATAGTTAACTACCCACAACTCTAACGTACAGTAACAAATATGAAGTTTTCATTGTCACTTAAACACAGTTTATACAGCTCAAACGTGCGAGCTTTATAAAAGAAACTAGAATTCATGACCCGTAGCATGGGTTTGAAAACTATTTTGAAGCTTTATTAATCAACTTCAATTGAAAAATTGCATAAAATTGCATGAATGTGCAAAATGGACCAATGTATGATAATATAAAACATAATAGATTATATTATATTTAAAATAAATAAATATTCCATAAGAAATAAATCAATTGAAAATATAATTCACTTGCGAGAAAAACACTCATTAGTTGCATCTAAATGCAATTATGTATATATGAAAGATATAGAAAACTATAGAAACATATGAATGAATAAAGTAATATTGTTGGCTATTCAAAATATTTTTATATACATGAAAACTATAGAAGTTTAAAGAAAAAAATACCCATATTTTATGATTTAGGGTATAAATAAATTTTGTGATTTTCCTTAAACAAATACACATATTTTATGATTTATATTATTCACATATTTTGTAATTTACGTTAAAAATGTACACTTCAAGAAAATATTCATATATACGCATAATACAACAAATACCCACAGAGCACATTTAAAAAAAATACACATATTTTATGATTTAGGGTATAAACATATTTTGTGATTTACGTTAAAAAACATTATTGATTTATTTATATACTTGAATCATATATACAAATAATACAACAAATACACACAAAACACGTTTAAAAGATACACATATTTTTATTATTTAGGGTATAAATATATTTTGTGATTTACGTTAACCGTACCAATATGTATATGTAAGTTTTTAGCATTTAATTTGTTAGTTATGATATTTCATAATAGAGTTCAACTAATAACATATACATTTTCATATATACATTACCCGTACGTTTACATATTCATTTAAACTATAGGTAGTTATATATATATATAGGTTTTAAAAAATATTTGAGCGAAAATGTTGCTAGAGAGGATTGAACCCCCAACCATTGGGTAATTAGAGGAAGGCTTTACCACTATGCCATTGTGGTTGTTTTGACTATGATTACATAGTGTTTATTATATAGGGAAGATTGCAACCAACACTAAATAGAGCAATTAATGAGGACACCACCTAACTTTTATATATACTAGAAAGCTTTCCCGTCCGATGGACGGACAATTTCTTTCACCGTATTGTTCTGGAGGGTGAAAACTATAATCTTCGTCATAACATAATTTTGTTGTAATTAATAAATTATGTAAGTATTTTGTATTGAATTGTCCAAAAAATAGTAGATAAAATAAATATAAAATATGAAATTATTTTATTTGATTTTATTAATTTCTTATGAGAATTATTTTGATAATATGGCTTTTCTGTTACAATTAATTTTTTTAGCCGAATGAACATGTGTAGGGATTACTCTTTATAATTTTATAGACATTATGGAGGAAATTTAATCGAAAGCATATAGTTAGCTCTTTAGGCTTTACATTCTCGCTCAAAAAAGATAAAATGATAAGGCTTTGCATTCAAGTTACAATATTATAACATGATATATGTATGTAAAAAATAAGACATAGTAGCATGCATTCATAATCAATTACAAATAAAAAACAAATAAAAAAGCAAAACAAAAAAAAGAAAAAAATATAAAAACATGCATTTATTTGACAAGGAAAAGAAAAATAAAAGCTGTAGAGATAGATAATTCACCCAAAATAAAAAAATAAAATAAAAACAATTAGAGAGAAGTCATTAATGTGACAAGAGGGGGAAAATTTTAAGTGTTGTATAGATAGATAGATAGATATATAGATAGAATTTCCTAGTTTTTTTTTTCGGTGGAAGAATTTCCTAGTTTTTCTTATGGGTACGTAGAAGAATTTCCTACATTTTTTTTTAACCAGTTAATTATCCGGTTCCGATCCAAGGTTCCAGAGGTTCTCTGTAATTGACTGAATTTCCGGTTTCAAAACCGGACCCATAACGAATTACACTAGCTGAATCGAATCTAAAGTACATATCTTTGTGTTACAATGCATTGTGTTATGATAAGATGTCCACGCAATTTCAACACCTGCTTAAAAGACTCAAAATGAAAACCTAAACTATTAGGGAAACTAAAGTTATGTGTTTTAAGATACATTATTAATAGTTGAACGAGTATTTCATCTACAACTAGCGGTCAGGCCCGTGCATACGCACGGGTTTATATTATAAACAATTGTTATAAGGAGTATATAGAACTTTTGAATTATATGTTTTATTAATTTAAGCATATTGAACTATCTCACATATAATTTAATTTAGTGTATTATTGAATTATTTTTTAAACATATTTTTATTGAATTATTTTGTTGTAACAACTCTCTTGTATTTAACTACACTTTATGTTTAAATTAATTGAAAAAGACAGTAAGTTGAAGGACAATTTTAAAAGGTTATTGAAATTTCAACAATCTCTTTCTTTTGTCATATAGTTTGTATAAAAAACATATGAATATTAGTTGCTCTTTTTTCCTACTTTGTATGCCTATTTATTGATTTGTAGATGGATATATGTATATATTTAACATTCAAAATAATATTTTAGTAGATTTGGTGTTATAATCTGCCAGCTGGAGTAATAAGTAATATATTAAAAGTAAAAATTCAAATGATCTATAATATTGAAAGTGAACAACAAATATTGGTACCTTCCTACAATTTTGTAATATTATAATAAAAAAAACAATATTTGAATATCTTCATACAATTAAAATGATGCATCAACTATAACTTAGATTAATGATTAATATTATATATACCAAAGGTAAACCGAAAATGATATATAATATTTGAAAAATAATATTTGCATACCTTTGCATTACAACCTAGCCTACCAATAATTGATGTTTGATATGTGCATAATTTCAAAGTTTCTAACCATTAAGGCTATGTTCGGTACTTGGTTTTTTTCCGAAGCGGGTTCAGCTAGAAGAAGCAGAATCAACCAAAAAAATGCACCCTTGTACCCCCAACGGGGCTGGCTTTCCGCTAGCGTCTCGCTCGTTCCGCTCTCCGCTACATACAGTGTCGAACGAACCCTAAGTTACACATAAATATGTAATTTTTTTAATAATGCGTATATATAAAAAATTGTGACTAAATGCATAATATTGATTACTTTTCTATGTTTTATGTTCTTATACAAAGATCGTTTTATTTCTTATGTAATACTACTATTAAGATAAATGTGTCATACTGGCATTTAAAATAAAAATGATCTATCATATTCAACTTGAAAAATAATATTTGACTACATATGCATTACAACCTAGCTTACCAAGTAAAGTTTTTAAATTATCTATAAAATAATTAAAAGGTGAAAACTTAATTCTCATGTGTTATAAGTTCATAATTTAGAAGCTTTTTAACCATTAAGTCATACAGAAATATATAAATAATTTTAATTATAAGTGAACTTTATGACCAAATACATCATATTGATTACTTTTTACATTCTCAATATTTTTCTATGTTTTATGTTCTTATGTAAAAATAGTTCTCTTTATTAAGTAATATTAATATTAACATTAATGTATCATGAAGATATTTAATATCCCCTCACGTATACAATTTTATATATGTAGTATGCATAAATATAGTTTTCAAATGATCACTTTTTTGTATTCACTTTTTAGTTTTCTATAGGAAACAAAATACTAATTTATACATTTATAATAGTTTCGTTTATTAAAATAATTATTATTTTTATTCACTTCTTTATAATCATTAATGTGTCATTATGACATTAAAGACCCCCTATTAACACAAAATTATTAATATAGTTTTATATTTTATATGAGACATAAAACACTAATTATTATAGATTTCTAATACAATAGTTTTTTCTAAGATAAAATTTATAGTTTTAAATATCAATATAGTTTTCAAATGATCAGTTTTTATATTCACTTTTTAGTTTTTTATGTGAAACAAAATACTAATTGCTATACATTTCTAATACAGTGATGTGTTCTTTCAAATGATATCTTTTTGACAAAAAAAGAAAGTTTTCAATATAAATATAGTTTTCAAATCATTAATTTTTGTATTTACTTTTTACTTTTATATATTAAACAAAATATTAATTGGTATATACTTCTACTACAAATGTTTATTCTTTCAAATTAGCATCTTTTTATTTACTATTATGCTCATTAATGTGGCATAGGAGCATTAAATGTCCCCATGTACGCAAAATTATATATTTAGTATAGATTTATATTAAAAATACGTCGTAAAGTGTCAAAATTACGATGAAAAGCAAAAATGAAGAGTGGGCCTACCTGTATGGCGTGGTTTCTGTAGGCGGACGTCAACAACTTACGAATGGTGTCGGAATCCACCTCACCGGTGGGCAACGAGACCGCCAGATTACTATCAATAAACGGCATGCTCTCTCTGCCGTTGGAAACCACCAGCGATCGGCGTCGGAGACCCGCCATACTTCTCCTGCGGCCGGAACGGCCCCGGAAACACTGGCGAGGATGAATCCTCACCTCCCGGAGTCAAAGGCTCCGACACCGTCGCCGGCGGAGATTTCGTCGGCGCCGGAATCACCTTGACGGACAGCTTTTGGCCATTTTGGCAGGGCTTTTCGGTGTCGTTGCTGAAGAAGAAGTAAAATTGGTGCCTAATTACCGTCCAATTTGTAAATATACTATCGCCCCTATGAAAATGAGTAAATTATAATGAAATAAAGAGAAGTTTGGCTATAACCATTGGTCAAATAGCAAAATTTATAAGAAATTACCTGTTCAAAAAATAATTAATCAGACACATTTGTTAAATGTTTTTGTCACAGAGAACCACTTTTTTTTTTTTTTATCAAGAGCATATTATGTTTCATTAAATAAGAATATAAAAACTACTTCACCTTGCTTTTTGAACAAATTACAAAAGATTAAAAACAACATAACTATATATTAAAGCAGGATTTTTTTAATAATTAAAATGACATGTGTCAACTTGACGTACGTTCAATCACATCGCTAATTTTATTAAAATAATTTAATTGGCTGAAGCTTGATTGTAAACCCCCATGTATAAAAAAATATTAAAGTATATATCACTAAAATTTATCTATTATGGTTTGCGTAAGGATATAATCAATCTTATTAGTATATTATACTACATATTAAATTAGAGGTTAAAAGTAAAACAACACATATCAACTCCAAATTAAACCACAACATCATTTTGTTTGTGTCAGTTAGTGCTTTTTATGTGCTTTTGTCCTTTCGTGTGTATATTTTGGGTGCTCTTTCTTTGTAGTTTGTCTTGCTATCTGTAGTCTTTGGGTCTTTTGGACGCCCCCCTCTACGTTTAGCCAGGGGGCCCCCATCTTGACTCCTCAGATTCCCGTAAGGGAATTGCACTAGGTATATTGTTGTTGTTGGTGTATAAAAAAACTATTTTGTATGCATATGATTTCGATTTCGATTTTTCTAATTAAAATTAATTATAAAAGAACAAAAATTACTTCTAGATAAACAATTGTGCAATTCCTTATACAAAAAAAAAATCCCTACAAATCTTTGTTCAAATGGAAAACTATGTTGTAATAGAAATATTATATCATTAATAAATCTCATAAGGAATAAATTAAATTAAATAACACAAGATATTATATGTACGTACTATTTTGGAAACATTTATACAAAATCTAAAATAAATTTTATATTCAAATCAAAAGCGTCCCTTCAAGGCACGAGCACCAACACAACGTTTTACCCTTAATCAAAATAAAAGTATAGTTTTGTATATTATGTAATCATATTTGGGCTTAATAAGGATGTGTTGAGCGATTCTTTTGATTTTCAAAATTGTGCCTTCGTGGCACAAGCACCTATGGTTTTATGACGATGAGCGCTTTACTTACACTAATTTCAAGTGCGTAGGTAATATTGTTCTTTGTGGATTTGTATTTTCTTTAGTTTAACTTGCTCCTTTTGTTTGTGGCTCCCTTCTAACTCATTTAGCCGTCCTCAACTGTCGTAATTTTACCGCTCTTTCAAGTTACCAAGTCTATTTGATATTTCGGATTCTTTGGATTTTCAAGAAGTATATATGTGGATTATTTTACCAATTATATATGAGTAGGCTGAGCACCGGTCCAAAACCGGACCGGACCGTACCGGGGACCGGATGCCCCTAAATATATGGACCGGGGGCCGGTCCGGTCCGGTTTTGGACTGGATTTTTATTTTTTTTAAAAATAATATTATTTGAAGTAAAAATTAATTTTTTATTGAAAAAATTATAACTTATTTAGAAAAATTATATATAAATTATGAAAAATATAATATTATTAAGTATATAATATAAATGTGAAATTTAAATATTAAAAATAAACTATAAAAACATAAAAACTAATATAATTTTTATTTAATTTTATTTTTTATTTAATTTTTATAAATATCCGGTCCGGACCGGACCGGGGACCGGATTTCTAAAATCCATGGACCGAGGACCGGACCGGAAGTGCCCCGGTCGATACCGGTCCGGTCCAAAAATCCGGTCCGGACCGGATTTTGCTCAGCCCTATATATGAGCACATTTCACTATGAAGATGAATTTACTTCTCCATATATCATTCTTTTTAGTGAATTATTAGCATCCAATCCATGCATGCATTGTTTTTTTTTTTGAAAAGGTAAAGATTAGGAGTCATAGTTGCTTGTGCAATCTCGGTGATGATCTACCCCGGTGTTTTATTTCATGAGTCATAGTTTTTCAAAAAGCGAGCAATTTTAGGGTTAATTTTATGGATTATGTCATGGGTACGCGCACAATTAACAAAAAAGTGTTCAACGTCCTCATTAAGGCACTTGTACATAAGTCATCCACCCAAGACTACAACATTCTTCCCTCTTAGCCTAGCTTGTGTTGACTTCTGAGAAAATACCCAATTTCCATATCTATGCATTTGCTATACAGTTATGACTAGTGGTTTTGACGATATGCTCTACTGTTGATGAGGTTGTGAACCAACCATACTTACTAGGTGTCCAATAAAACCTATATGTGATTTCATTTTCTGATATGAGGATGTTAGCTACGCGCTCGACCTTATCAATTAGGAGATATTGTCTCGGTTCCGCAATTCTTTATGCTCCCTCTATTGTTATAAAAGTGCCCGCTGTACGGTTTCTATCTATTCCATTCGGCCTAATTGCACATTTTTCCAAATGGGTCACCACAATGCATGCATTGTATATCTATTGGATAAGTAATGACATTTAGTAAACTAAAATCTGACCTTTAACAAAATCAAAGGAAAGGGGTAGGTGGGTGGGTCCCATGAGTGGACCTCCACCAACCAATAGAGAAAAAGTATACCGTGGTGGGGTGGGGTGGTGGTCTCCAACCACCCACCATCCACTCACTTTCCCAAACCACCCTACATTTCCTATACTCGTTGATTATGGTTGGCAAACTTCATAATTATATATGATGAGTACGTACATATGACATTTTATCCTTATGACAAAATAAACAGAAATACGTATAGAATGAGAGAAACGTTATATTAAAGAATAATTTCAAAAACCAGAACCACCCCTTGCCCACCAACGACGACCAAATCCTCACCTACTATCTCAGATTCCTCTATTTAAACGAGCCCATTTGGCACCCTTCATATACAAACGCATTTTGGTCGATCTCAACCCCCTTTACAACATTTACTAAAAAATGGCAACCGATGCTCCCAACTCCGGCAATGTAGAGACGAAGCAAGCCGAGCAGGTTTTCAGGCACCAAGAAGTCGGCCACAAGAGTCTCCTTCAAAGCGATGCTCTTTACCAGGTTCGGTTTCGAGTTTCGAGTTTCCAGTTTTCAGCTTCCAGTTTTGAATAGGCCGGTCACGTTCTATATCATATAGAACGTGGCCGGCCTATTGTTTGAGAGCTAACTAACACACTTGTTGGATCGATCCGGGCATTTGTTTTGGCAGTATATTCTTGAGACGAGCGTTTACCCTAGAGAGCCCGAGTGCATGAAGGAGCTCCGTGAGGTTACCGCAAATCATCCATGGTTAGAAAGCTAGTACTCCATTCAGACCTATAAAATTGAATAACGTACTACAATGAAGCTAGAGTTCTTTCTTGTGTGTAACAAGGCTATATAATTTATACATGTAGGAACATTATGACAACTTCGGCTGATGAAGGGCAATTCTTGAACATGCTCCTCAAGCTCATAAACGCCAAGAACACCATGGAGATCGGTGTTTACACCGGTTACTCCCTCCTTGCCACAGCTTTGGCCCTCCCCGACGACGGAAAGGTATGTAATTGAAACACAAATTAAAGACACCATCATGCATAACCTCTAAACCTTTAACCTATCTATCTAGCCAACATAACAGCTTAATTGTCATTATGTTTGTTTGATCAGATATTGGCCATGGATATCAACCGCGAAAACTACGAATTGGGTCTCCCGATCATCCAGAAAGCCGGAGTCGCCCACAAAATCGACTTCAAGGAAGGCCCCGCCTTGCCCGTTCTTGATAAAATGATTGAAGAGGTAAGCCTACTTATAAAGACATTCTCTTTTCTAAATTCCCTAAAAATGTGTGAAAATGGTACTATACATATCATAATTGTATGATCAGACTATATGATATAAAGGGTAGGAGCGTAGGAAGTAACTTTCAAGATTTGTTGTAGTGGGTTAGGTGAGAAAGTGATATATACATATATACATATAGAAGGCAAAGTGAATTGGAACTTGACTAATTTGTAAGCATACATACGTGTGTACGTGATGTGTATGTGTAGGGCAAATATCATGGAACATTTGATTTCATATTCGTGGACGCTGACAAGGACAACTACCTGAACTACCACAAGAGGCTGATAGACTTGGTCAAGGTAGGAGGAGTGATCGGGTACGACAACACCCTGTGGAACGGGTCGGTGGTGGCCCCACCTGACGCTCCACTCAGGAAGTACGTCAGGTACTACAGGGACTTCGTGCTCGAGCTCAACAAGGCGCTGCCTGCTGATCCCCGGATCGAGCTTTGCCAGCTCCCCGTTGGTGATGGGATTACCCTGTGCCGCCGTATCAGCTGATTATTCCTTCCTGCTTTCGATCGATCACTTGTATTGATTGTTGAACTCTTTGATTTTCATGCAGAGAAATATGTACTTCAATATTATATATGCAACTCGATCTACTTTTCTCAACTCGATCACTTGTATTGGTTACATTACATGAGTCTCATTCAGCAAATGAATGTTTACCAAACAGGGCATCAAGGGGATTTGAAATAGTAAACCAACCATGGTATGACATTGCAGAGCAGCAATGGACAAAATGTGGTGAATTTCATAAAACTATCCATTAGTAGTTCGTGGGGTTTGCTTTACATAAAACTTGTTTTCACAATTGAGAGGCATATACTACTAAGTACTAATGCAAGCAGAAACAGACAAGGCCCCGGAAATGTTAATATTCTCAAACCTTACACAGCGCGCAAATTTAGCTTGAGTTTCGCAATATCAGGACATACTAATGTGGTAACCTCTGAAGCACACTTGGAACATTTTGTAGCCCAAAATTAGGCTCCCCCTCCACTTGCTCTCACAACAATGCTGAGCTCCCCCTTTGCCAGTGAAGAGCATTACGACTAAAATACTACGATCCGGTATACATTTATATCTATTCTTCTCCAAATAAGAAAAAAAAAGAAGCTAAAATCTATGTGCTAATAGTAGTAGAATCTAGAAAAGCATGAGAGTTGCCATATGGGCCATGAGAGACAAGCAAAAGAAGCAAGAAAGGAAGACATTTGGGTAGTGAATGGATGAAGCAGACCCTGATAACTCTACTGTACCAGAGAAGCTTCCCGGGGTAGAAGTTGAAGCTGTCACCGGAGCAGCTACGTTCTTGCAAGACCCACTAGGAGCACCTGCCTGTTCATGTTTACAAAGATATGATTGGCATTACACAACATACAAAAATAAGGATTTTTTAGGGCCCATTTTTAATCCATATCAGGATAACAATTATGGATATGAATTTTTACTCAAACCTATACCTGGTGTTTGATATACAGAAGTTTGGTATTAGAGAGCTATCCGAAAAAAAAAAATGTATAACAAGCCCTAACAAAAACAGTGATACTCAGAATGATGTCTAAAAAAGATGAACAAACCTGGCAAGCAACAATTGTGCTACACCCACATAATCTCTGACCATTCATTTGATCCAGAATGTCAAAAACACCTCCTCCATCGCTTCTCTGGAGCAATCAATCATTTTTCATTAGAATTATGTTGTCTTCACTTCAATATGCCTTTCAAAGCTAAAGAAATCACAGCAGCAATAAATACCATGTAAAAATTAACAGCCACAAAATTGGGCAACATATTTCCTGCTGATTTATAGCAGGTGCCAACCATATCAGCAAGTGGGGCTGAATTAGCTTTGCAAGTTTCAGCCTGAACAGGATTCGTAGGGAAATAATTCATCAGAAAGAGAGACGCGCTTCCTGAATCCAGCTTCTTTGACTCCTTTCTGTTTGGGCAAGAACCCGGTTTCACTCCGGGGTCTCCAGCTGAAACCCAATTTTGTTATCACTTAGATATTATATTCACATATAGGATACGTTTGGATCGTTACCAGATCATTATATTGCATTGTAGTGTAAGATTTAATGCAATGTCATGAATTATAGTGTGCAATCTGATGCAATCCGAACACACCCAAGGTATCATCAAACCTGATAATACTAGAAGCAGCACTTACGTTCATTTTCCACCATGTATCTCCACTCATACGCAATTCCTTCGGCTTCTTCTTTTGAGGAATCCGAAGTGAAAACTAGAAGGCGATGGTTTTGCTGAACCATTTCGCTCACAAGAGGCCAATCGTCTCCTCTCTTGGGCATCTTGGAAACAGGAAACCAGTACTTATCCAGGCCAGCGTTCATAAACAGGTTCGTGAGACCTTTTGGAGCATGAACATAGTCCTCAATTATAATAGTCACGATCTCTGTTGGATTCTGTGTTAAGAAAGCTTCAACCTCCCTTAAAGTGTCAATAGCCGGTCCCTGAAGTAATAAGGTCAAAGCATTTTGAGTGTGAGTGACTTTTGATCATTTGACTCGACGCTCATTTGGAATTAGAAGACTAGAGGGGGAAAAAACAGTTAGTTACAAAAGCAGTGATGTTATAGCATTGTCCTCCAAATGAATGGCAAAGCCAAATATCATTGTTGAAGTCGTACATGTCCAGCATGAGTCCTCGCACTCCATTCTACAAAATTTAACATAATAAACAAGCATATGAAATTAATTAACTATCATGAGAGGGGGAATAAATGAGCAAAAATCGTCTCACGAGTCTGAATTACCCTTAGCTGATTGGTGACAGTATCTTCTTGGTTGTAGAACGTGATCCTCTGAACACCGGGCAACGGAGGAGCATTTGCATTTGAGAAGGCATTATGTGTCATCAGCCATGAGTACTTGTTAAAGGGTAAGCCACCAACCTGCCTCAGCACACATTCCACAACCGCAATCAATTTCAATGTAACTAAAAAATGGCAGAAACCCTGAAACTTGCCAAAATCATACAGCCCCTGCCTTGTCACAACATTAATGACCAACAAAACTACTGAAACCTTAATAATTGAGCACAGCTACTATTCAATCAACTTAGGAGTCTGAATCTTGGTTACTATATTGAAATTTAACAAACCTGAAACCTATTTAACACAGCACTAAACCAAAAGTAAGGCTATAACTAAAAATTCCATAAATCTGTGGCTGATAAGGAAAGAGAGAGAGCAAATGAAAGTAGCTTACAATGGAGGTGGGAATGTTGGCTTGGCCTCTAATACACAAAGGCTGAGGCTTGGAAGCAGCTGGGCAATTCCCACAATAAAGACCAGCTGCACACTCGGTGGCAGAAGAGCAGGATTCCGAAACCTGTGAATTGACCCAAAAAAAAAGAAACACACTGTTTATGCTCAAACAATTGGGCCCAGAAGAGCAACTACCCAGATCTTAATTCAGGCAAATTCAATGTTAAATTGAGAGGGATGGAGAGTGAACCTGGCAATTGCCATTCAAACAAGCTGAGGAAATACTGAAGAAGAAGGAAACCCAGAAGAGCAAAACAAATAAAGCGCCAATTGGCGGAGCTTCTCTGCACACCAACATGGGAACTCGGAAAGAGGGGCAAAAATGGGTGTCAAGAGAAAAACCCAAAAATGAAAGAAAGGGAAGATTGAGAATTTCTACTGTACTCCGCTACTCCACGGTGAGAAGATGCCCAAGATTTTGGTTTTATAATACAAAAATACCAAGGCTACTGCTACTTTATGGTTTTTGGTTATATTTCTGGGTGCACTGTTTATGGCTTTAATTTGCATGATCAGTGACCAAACTAGTCGGGTTAATCTTGTAAATGTGATAGTGTTAAAGGATTTTTCTACACTATAAAAGGTTAATAATAGAAATTTTTTATAAATCTTAAATTTTGGGTTTTTAAATTTTTTTATGACGGATTCACTATTTCATTTTTAGGGTTTTAATTTATGTTTTTGGTATGCTTATCATTAGAGTTAAAAACCGTAATGTTAAGAAAGTTATGGTAAAACTTCCCGTATGATAATGATATACGTGGTTTTGTGGTTTAGATCCTTTTCTTTTTGTCTGCATAAATCATGTGATGGTAAGATTTTGAGGAGAAATATACCATGTTAAGTAATTTGATCAATCAATATGTTGTCATATTCAATATGATGATAGCTTCATTATTTCTTTTGAAAGATAAAGTATAAAGTAGCATGTATAGAGTTGTTGGTTAACAATTTTACATAGGCTAGAGCTTGTTTAACAAAGAGGCTGCATTGCTTTCGGGATGAACGTTTATATATTTGTAATAAAAATGATAGTTTTTCGCTTATGAATTAGCATTTTCTAATGCTAATAGCCTAATATAGTCAAGCATGACCTAATGATAAGACCAAAAATGAAGAAATACATTACATATAGATCTATTGTTAATATTATTCAAAGAACAAAAAAGGGAGCTAAAGCTGATGAATCATGTCATGATCCATCTTGGTTTATATGATTTCATTGCTTCTTTTCCTTTTACTTTTTTTCATTTTTGCTTTTGGAAAAAATCAGAATGTATCAATTATTATGCCATGTCTTTGTTTGGGCGTCCTTAATCAAGTCAAAGCATCCATTGGCTTGTGTCCCTTTTTCTTTCTTTTACTTTGGTAATTCAAAGGGTTTAGTTGAGGTAAAAGTGGATTTTAGGAGAAAAATGAGAATGAATCTCGGTACTTCATCACATACGTATATAAAGATTGTTTATAACCAGTGGAGTGTAAATTTTGGAATATGATGGTATGTTTTCATCTATCATAATAGTGTATGATGATATATGCATTTTTACAAAGAATGTGTTCTATTACATGTGAAAAAATTCATAATAAAATAAGGCATGCACAGTCATATTAAGTGCAAATACACATTCATGTTAAGTAAAAAAGCACAATCATATTATTTGAAAAGGCACAATCATGACCTTGGCCTCGCCAAAGACTTTATACGCTTTAAGATGATCTAAATCATGTAAGCAGATCTCGTGAGATATATTATGGTAGAAACAATACTCGAACTTGAGGTTCGAGTGGTAGGCTTGATCCAACATTATGGACCCAAGTAGGCACGATTTCAACGTGATGAACTCGGATGGTCAAGACCAAGATGATGGCGAGCAAGGAACGAGTAGGCATTCAAGAATAGTTTGACGCACAATAACTCAAGGAAGGAAGAATTCTCTCATCTTGTAAACTTAGATTCAATTCACCGGTAAAATAAAAAAAGTACATATGAAAGTATTTATAGAGCTAGGAAACTAAGATAGCTAGACTATGGGCTTGAAACATCATCTTTTCCATAAGATAAATGCATCCCAAATTATATTTGAAAAATATGAACCACAATCTAACTAAACTTTATGAAAAAATAACATAAGCACATGTGCATAACATGCCACGAGCGAGTGTGTGGCATGGGAATCTAGGTGTGAAGGGGGCGAAGGAACCCTCAAGTTGCCTAATTGTGACCACTGGTGAAATTAGTTGTAGGCATGCTCGGTGACAGTGTTTGGGAACCGGTTGTGGCTAAGCTCAAAATCTCAGTTGTGGGTACGAGAGTGCCAAAGCTGGCCATGGCATGGATGACCAAGGAGTGTGTGATTGAAACTAAGGACCTGGCACGACTCCTTATCACGGGCCCGTTCGAACGAAGACTCATAGCTTCTTCCTCTTCGGTGGCAGAAATGGACGGCAAGGGCGCATCACCCTCCCCTTTAAGTGGGAAGCTTCCCCACATCTCTTTCATGAAACTCGAAAGAGATGTAAGAAGAAAGATCTGCTACATTGAAAGTAGTATGAACACCATACTTGTTGGACTACTCCAATTAATAAGCATTGTTACCAATTTGCTTGAGCAATCGGAAGGGGTTGTCACCACGAAGATGTAATTTGGTCTTTCAGGGGGGTGGGAAAATGCCCCTTTCAAAGGTGGAGCCACACGAGATCACCGGGCTCGAAGATGAGCTTCTTCGGCCATGATTATGTTGAATGGTATAAAGCTCTACCCGGCGCAAGAGTTGGTCACATGTGCGCTCATGGAGGCAGCGAATGGTGCCATTGATGATAGTAAAAGAATGTATTCAACACATTATTTTAGTAAAATTAAGATCTGGTGTATATATAGTGGTAGAATTTGCTATCATTGATGATTTTTTTAAAATATAATGATAAAATTATGAGAAGTGACATAATTTTAAAATAAAGTTTTAGGATAAATCAATTTATTTATTAGGTGGGTATAGACCTGTCAATCGGGTCGGGCGGGTTCGGGTCGGGTTGTTCCGGGTTCAGGTTGAGTTCGGGTTCGGGTCAATCGGGTTACAGGTCAAACTGGGTCAGGTCGCTTCGGGTTTTCGGGTCGGGTCGGATCAACCCAACGGATCAAGAGTATCAATTTTTTGACCAAAATTTAAATAAAATATAGTAACAAAATATTATTTTTAAATATTTTAATAATAAATATATCATAATTTTCTAAAATAAATGTTATATATTGTAATATAATTAAAACCTTTGGGTGCACAATTACCCGTCAATCTGTCATTTCATTATATTAGAGTGTATTCTAATATAAGTTTTCCGCGCCTTATAGATTTCTTGACCCAGCGGGTTTGACCTGACCCTAACCCAGAATTTTCGGGTTTATCGGGTTCGGGTTCAAACTGGGTTTCGGGTTCAAATTTTTGGGTTGAAACCCAGAAATTTCAGGTCGGGTCGGTTCGGGTTTACGGGTCGGGTCGGCTTTTGACAGGTCTAAGTGGGTATAATAATAAGATTTAGATTTATATCCTAGGATAGAATTATTAATTAAACAACTCAATATTTAAGATAAAACTAATATTTTAATTAAATATGTATAAGATTAAGATTATATATTATGTAAAAACTAAGATTTAATAAGATAAATTTTTAGTAAAGGTGATGTGGTGCAATATGGTGGTAGAATTTGCTTCAACTTTAGTATATGACTAGTATTAGTCTCGTACGTTGAAGACACGAATTTGATTTAACTAAAAACTTAGTTTTTACATTTTATATATAGTCATTCAAAAGAATAGTTTGATATAAAACCTTATGTTTTTATATTTAATTTGTTTCTTATGAGATTTATTTTAATGATATAGTATTTTTGCTATAACATATTTTTTTTAATCGAATAAAGATTTATAGGGTTATAATTTTTGTATAAGGATTGAATACTCCTATCATTTGTAGGATTTAATGTTTATGGATTATAATTTTAATTATATTTAATTGGAGTTGACATATGTTTTTCTATATTATTATTTTAATATCCAATTTAGTATACAGTAAGATTAATTAATTATATATTTAAGGAAAAGTTACAGATACAATTTCAATGATATATATTCTTCCATATTTTACATACATGTGAGGTTTACAATCAAAATTAACCAATTATATTATTTTAATAAAGATGAGTGATGTGGTTCAATGTGAAGTTGACACATTTCATGATAATTAATATTTTTAACCTCTGCTGTAGTATATAATTATGATGATAATAGATATAGTCCATATTCGTTAGTATAATAAGAGACCTAGGAATTTGTTTTAAAAAACTAAAACGTAAATACTATTAATAAATTAAAATTATTTTTATATTAGTAGAGGGAGTTTTCTAATGTGTCCTCTTGGGAACATATTAAGAATACCGAACTAATAAAGTTTAAAATTTGTTTTTTAATTATTGTTTTCTAAATGGGTTCACTAATTCCAATTTAAGGAATAGTTTGAATATTTTTTTCCAAATTTGGCATTCTTAGAGCATCTTCAACAGATGCTCCATTTTCTTGGAAACTACAAATTTGAAGATTTGTGGGTGTTTTACAGCCCGAACAGATTCTCCAAATGCTTCTCCAAAATGGGGACAATCTCCAAAGTTAGAGTGACATTCTCCAAATTTGGGGATATCTCCAAGTTTCTCCAAACCTATTCATTGGTTATATTTTTATTTATTTTTTCTTTTGAATTAAATGTAGGCTTTTGATTGGAGAATATAAATGAGTATTCTCCATAATAGGGAAATTGTTGGAGTTTGATCACAATTTTTTTGAAGAATTTGCCTCTTGTTTCCCCATTTTGGAAAATTTTTTGGAGAAACTCTTGGGGTTGCTCTTAATATGTGTTCATGACCACACATTAGAAAAAACGTTAATAGAACTACTTTTATTTTCACCCAAAAAATTTATACATGTATAAATAAGTTAAATTATTATCATATAATAAAAAAACTTGATATACCAATGAAATATAAGGAAAAATAATTAATTGTTGAGATGATTTAGTTAAACATGTGATTGGTAATAACTCATTTTTATCATTGTTGATCCGTTTAATATAGTAGTATGTATTTATTTTCCGACCCCTCTTTTGAAAACCTTTGGCTCCGCTACTAAAGTAATGCTTGCATAATAAATGAGGATCATCTGCTCACCAAATCTCAGGGTTTTACTTAATCAATGAATGATTATTCTTTGTTCATTAAGGCTACAACATCTACTATAACCATATCAGTTGTTTAGGTTGAATGTTGATGATGTCGTAGAAACCGGCAATGGCATAGCTGCAAAGCCTGCAATTACTTCTCTCTTCATAATCAGTTTAAGATCAAAGATTTTGGCAGACGTACTGTATGGGCCCCGCCTTGGCAGGGAGGTCATCAATAATCATGATGCTGTGCTTGTTTCTCAAAAGAAATTTGCAAATGAATTGCTTCAGGAAGAAGTATTGGTCGCAGAACAATGCATAGTCCTCTTGAGATGAATCTTGAAGTTGTAACTTAACCAAGGAGAATTGTTTGAAGACCCTTTGTTGCAGGCTAGTGCGAAAACTAAATTTTGTCACAAATACAAGACTTTACTTGATTTTTGTTTTTCTTTTTCTGAAGCTCTAGATTTCACTCTCTGTGCCTAAACAGGAATTCAGCAGGATTATGACAACTCAGAAGGTTTCATATTAACAATGTTACAACAAAAGATCACATCATCTTGTTCAAAAGAATACATGATTGTCTCAAACATATACACTATCTGTGTGAAGAACAAAACCAAGGATTTTATATTCTGGGTAAGTGGTACAAAAAAAAATCAAGAAAACCAAAAGCAAAAGGGAGAACAGCAAGGCTTCACTTTGAACTTTTCTGCATTGTGTTCGTCGTCCCAAGGTACTTGCCCCCTTGGCTTACGCTGTTCCAAGCACCAAAACAGAAGAAACTAAAACCGCAAGAGCCTCACGGTTTCCATGGTGCTGGAGGCGGTGGAGGAGTAGGAAACATAGGAGGGACAGCCGAGAAAATAGTGTTCTTGTCAATGCCGACACTCTTGTCTCCTGACAAAGCAACCAATGCTGCAACTAATCCGGCGTTCCCTGCAAGCGTAGGCTCTGTGTAGTTGTAGTTGGTCCGAACGTCATGGAAGCCATCGTGCAGGTCAGGACCAGCAACCATGGCTCCTACTAGTGTGTTCGGATTGGGCTTTTTAGAATCCCTCCATTTCCAGCCTCCTTTGCAAGAGTACTTCACCTTGTTCTTAGGGATTGATGCCCCTCTGTGATGTACATGCTTTGGATACTTTTCGCCGAACCCAACTAGGTAGCTAGTCTTTCTCGGATTTTTGCCAAGGACGTAATCAATCTGCCCGGATAGAGCAGGGAATTCAGTATCTCAAGTGAAAACTTTACAAGATACCAGCATTTTTGCCTAGTACGAAATGGATCTGGATAGAGCTAAGATATATACCTGTGTCTGAGCAAATTCACGCAACACTTTAGTTGAGTAGAAAGTGGGACCACAGTACCATCCGGGAGTATCCGCAGCATCAAGATAATCACTAAAAAGGGTAGCCAAGAACGCAGCATTTACTACATACTGAAGTGGTTGAGGTCTTCCATGATTTAACTGGATCAATCCTCCTAATAACACATAAAGAGATATGCATATAAGATAAGGAATCAAGGAATTAAAAGGGCAAAGTTTCAATGGCAGAGGTGATACATACCTTTTGTTCTGTTAAAGCTGTTGTAATAAGGCAAGTAGGAGCACATAACTATGCCTGTTTGATTGTGGAATGTCCCAAGAATGTCTTCATATGGATAACCAGGGCTGAGGAACAATCTCAATCGAGTAAGAAGTACCTGTTATTGAATAGATAACGATTCATCAGAATATTAGATACGTTATTGTAAAAAAAGAAAAAAGAAAAAAAAAGTTGTACAGACTACATCATTGCATATACAAGTCATCAACATACAAAGCCCTCTCATTGATGCTACGTGAAGCAACAATGATGTGTTGTAAACTTGCAGTTAACTATACTTTTTGATGATCCAAGTTCTAATGAGAGGGGTCAGTGCAAATGGAACGAGTGACATGGCAGAATAGCAATCTATAGTTAACAAACTAACGAGAATAGTTAGCTAGAAACCAAGTTTGCAAGGACAGGCTGGACAGCAGATGCACAATCTAGCTTAATAGTGGATTCAACTCGAGTGAACTAATACTTGGGCATCCTGAAAAAAAAGAAAACACAAGCGATGTGAACATACTTGGGCTCCAGCTAGCTTGTTGTCCCAGCTGAACACACCATAGTCAGGACCTCCCCAGAAAGCACCCGCATGTTTCACAAGATTGCGATTAGTTGCAAGCTGGAGATACGAATTATTCCCAGTGGCATAATACATCCAAGCGCCACCCCACACAAACTCATCCCAGTACATGGTTGAATTGTAGAACGTGGCAGCCTCAGATCCACTAGCACTATACCTCCCTCTTTGCTCCCTAGCGAACTTCCATAGAGTTGCTGCACCATGAACTAGCTTCTTCGAATAGGCCTTGTTTTCCTTGAAAACAATAGAAGCAGAAGCCAAAGCGGCAGCCATCTCTGCAGCAAGATCAGAGCAGCTGTGACACTCTGTCACTGGTCGAACATAGTCAATGTCCTCGGGCCGCGTCCAGCAGTAGTGATCATTAGGAGTCGTACTGCCGTGTGATGTATCTCCACTGCCAACCTATCAGACATCATAGCGTTAAAAATACGCTTCATAAGCAAGCTAATTGACATTAAAAAATAAAAAAATAAACATTGTGCCTTGAAGTTTTTGGCTTAGTAAACTGCCTTATAGGAGTTTACATGTATTTCTCAGTAGGAACAACAACAACAACAACAACAATCCCAGTGTAATTCCCCTTACGGGGAATCTGGGGGGTCAAGATGCGGCATAGCTAGTGGCAGAGGGGAGCGTCCAAAAGACCCTACGGAAACATTCATCTGAAGATCCCCCAAAGACAAAAGGATTGCCGTAGTTCTCTATGCTACCCGGAAACTCCGACCGGGTGGTGTTTCCCGTTTCCGACGGAAACACGGAAACTTAGAAACTCAAACCCCGAAACTCATTTTTACACTAAAAGCATAAAATTCATGTGTTTCCCCGTTTCCGTTTCCGTTTCCGTGTGGTATTCATTGAAAAGGGGAATTGCCATCATTTTCACGAGCTCACCACCTTCTTAATGGCTCTGATTGTTTGATCTATGTAATGATGGGGTGACCTCTACAGATCTAATCTTCTCCTTTCAATGGATCTCCATAAAAGCAACTCAGATATATCTTATCTTATATAGATCTAGCTCAAATCATTAGGTCATGTACAATTGCGGTATCAAATACAGTAGTATTTAAGACACAAATTAATCATATGCATAGCCATATCTCGAAAACGATCAATACCTGGGCGACGAGGCGATCGATGGAGTCAGCAGACGAGTTAAACGTCTTGAGAAGATAATCAGTGCCCCACTTAATGACATCCTTAACATGATTAAGCTCACCAGCAGCATCATACTTAGCACTATACTCAATCACACTCCAACTCAACATAGTCAGCGAAAACGACTTGGGAAAATGGAACTTGATCGCATCGCCAGCATCATAATACCCGCCCTTGAGATCCTTAAAGATCGTCCCGGAATCAGACTTCCCGTCGTTGAGGCAGGAATTCCCCCTCCAAGAGACATTATTGTGCTTCGGAAGCTTCCCGGAGCGCTGGGCGTTGAAGAACATGAGCGCCTTGTGGAGGGCGAGCGTGTAGTTGTCCGGGGGCGGGGCTTTGTGGCGGTGGCGGGGGACGGTTTTGACTATGAGGGTGATGAAGCCGACGAGGAAAGCGACGGCGAGGATCGTGCCGAGTGTCCAGACGAAGATCTTACGGCTGACGATGAAGCAGCCCAGATCTACGTATTTTTTCTTCTTTTTTTGCTCGGTGGGGCCCAGGAGCCAGCTTTGTTGGGTTTCGTCGAGCTGACGGGAGGAGGAGAGGGCGGCCCGGTCGTAGTCTTGGAGGTTCCGGCTCCGGTCGTCGTCTGTCGCCGATGAGTCCGCCGCTATCTCTAGGGGACCGCCCCATGGATCCCGCCCGTACATGGTTCACTGCCTGACTGTACGATTGGGGGTTTTGAGATCGGGATCGAGATCGGAGAATTGCTTCTCACTCTTTCTCTCTCTGTCGGTCGGTGGTGAGAGAGAGGGTTTGTGTGGATTTGGGTGGATTTGAGCGATGGGGTTTGCTTATATTACACTTTCACTCGAGAGACCGACACAATTCCAGTGTGGAATTAAACTAAACTATTATTAGTAATGATACAGTAATAAATTGTGGGTTACTGTAGGGGAGGAAAGTGGGTTGGAAGGAGATTGCAGATTGCTTGATTAAACAGAAAGGGATAATAAGGGAGGTTGGTTTGTATTTCAAGTCGTATGAGCATGTGGGGGATTGTGGATGGTGGGTGAATAACGTCGATGGTGGTGAGTCGTATTCAAACCAAACGACAATGATGGGCTGTCCACCACCATCCTCCCATTGGCCCATTTATTGAGTTTTTTTTATTTTGTTTGGTTCCGCTGTCTCTGTCCACCGCCATTTCATCTCCATTTCTTTTCCAATTTCCACATTACTTTCTGCATTTGTTATAAAATATTTAACCTGCTCGTTTCATTTTTTCCTTTCATAAAACATGTTTTTTTTAATGTTTATTATATTATATTATAACTATATACCAAAGCGATGTTAAAAAAAATATTTAGTACAATATGTGTCAATTTCTCGTTGGACTGCATCACACGTCTTTATTAAAACAATTTAATTAGTTAAAATTTGATTATAGACCCCACAGATATATAAAATATGAAAGAATATATTATTGAAATTATATCTATAAGATTTTCTAAAATATTTAATTAATAGAGAAAGAGTCATGTAAGAAGGATTATTGTGGTGAAAAATAGAAATAGATCTCGTCCGTTTGGATTATATCCGATCGGAGGGCCAACATGTGTTTTCCCGTGTGAAAACAAAACAAAACGCGTGATTTTCTTCGTCCGTCTCCCCAAACTCCATTCCGCCCAATTCCTCCACTTCTGCCTTCGACGGCATCTTCCTCCGCCGTTCTCCCCACCGCAGAATCCGGCTTCCGTCCACCTCTTCACCGTCGGTTCAATTTTGATTCAGATTACCGGTTTCTTCACGAAAGGATCTCGGATCTATTCGCCGAACGCCTCAAATCCGGGAAGGCGAACAACATCGGGCTCTCTGCGAAGTGGTTCCCTCGCGATTCTTCGCCGGAGTACGCCGGAATCGAGGACGCTCACTTCGCCTACAGATCCGCGACCTTCTCCGGAAGGAAATGCTGGCGCCGCTACGCCGGGCTCTAGATCTGTCGGCGGTTTACATGTGCGCCAAGCGGTGGATCGAGTTGCCTTGCTATTGCAATCCAATTTCAAGGGAGTTCGTTCGAGCTTACCTCGGAGCGAGATCTTGGTCTATAATGGCGGCGTCGAGTGGTTTCGCCACGACTTTCGCCTTGGATACACTCGTTCACGGCGCCGCCTCGGCGTCCTCATCTCCGGCGAGGTCTGTGGCGACGGCCTCGTCTCCTTCTTTGGTCGGACTCCTCGGCGGAGCGACGGCCGGGAAAAACAGCCAGAGATGTGTGATTCAGAGACGGAGTTGCATGCCATTGGTCAGCCCTAGATGCGAGGTCGGATCTAACGATTCTGCATCGCTTAAATCCGTCCGATCGTCGAGCATTTCTGCTCTCGAGCAGCTCAAGACCTCCGGTGCTGATCGTGAGTTCTTCTTCCCCCTTTTCCTTTATCGTTTGTCCTTCTCCGTTTCCGTTCGTATTTGGATTTTTTTGTAATGAGGAGGCGAACTGTTGTTGTTCACTTGATGATTGCGAATTCAAGATGCATTGTAATTTGATGAAATATGCTGTTCGGATTTGTAATCATGTTATATGAATCAACAGGTAGTTTCATGTACACTGGAAAGTTGTTAATATGCAAACGATTTTGGCTGCTTATGATTACTATACCGGTTTGTGTTGTGTACGTGATTACTTTACCTGTTTGTGTTGTGTGTGTGATTACTCTACTAGTATATGATTTTGTTCAACTAGGCAAAGGATTTGTTCAATTAAGACATGAATTTGACTCCTTCCAATGAAGATAACTGTTTTGTTAGTCGTTCTGGCTAGAAATTTATCTATTGAACACATCCAGCTATACAAACGTTCACATGGATGTTGCTGCACGCAAACAAATTTACCATAGAGTTGTACAAATTTGACCATTGAGTTGCACAAACTTGACCTATTGAGTTGCACAAATTTGACCATTGAGTTGCACAAATATTGATGAACAAATTGACCATAGAATTCAACACATTGGCAATAGAGTTGAACAAATATGAATGAACAAATTGATCATTGAGTTGCACAAACTTGACCTATTGAGTTGCACAAATTTGACCATTGAGTTGCACAAATATTGATGAACAAATTGACCATAGAATTCAACACATTTGCAATAGAGTTGAACAAATATGAATGAACAAATTGAGTATTGAGTTGCACAAACTTGACCATTGAGTTGCACAAATTTGACTATTGAGTTGCACAAATGTTGATGAATAAATTGACCATAGAATTCAACACATTAGCAATAGAGTTGAACAAATATGAATGAACAAATTGACCATTGAGTTGCACAAACTTGACCATTGAGTTGCACAAATTTGACCATTGAGTTGCACAAATATTGATGAACAAATTGACCATAGAATTCAACACATTGGCAATAGAGTTGAGCAAATATGAATGAACAAATTGACCATTGAGTTGCACAAACTTGACCATTGAGTTGCACAAATTTGACCATTGAGTTGCACAAATATTGATGAACAAATTGACCATAGAATTCAACACATTGGCAATAGACTTGCACAAATTGCCAAAGCGAAACAAGCTATATGAACTTCGACTGCTATAAAATATGACATGAATGCAAAATTGATCATAGAGTTGCACAAATAAGCAATAGAGTTGCACAAATATGGTTGCACAAATCGGCCATAAAGTTGCACAAATCGGCCATAAAGTTGCACAAATACGGTTGCACAAATAGACCATACGGTTGCACAAATCTGGACGCCCGTGCCGTTTTCCGAAAATACGCCCGTGCCGTTTTTTTCCTTTTTTTTTTTTTTTCTTGAGCCCTTGATCTCTCCTCATCCAATGGCTATGATTCATTCTTATTTCCTACCATAATAATCATTCCTACCGGATCCGAACCCTAATTAATAAATCTTACTACTATATACTAAATTGGACATTAAAATAACAATATATGTCAACTCCAAATAAATATACAGTTAAATTAGCAGTAGTATATTTCTACCAAAAAAAAAAATTAGCAGTAGTATATAAAACCCGTATAATGTTTATACGTAAATCAAAGTGAGTCCGATCCTTTGCATCGGATTCAATTTGAACTACTTTATACAATTGAGTTGGGTTTATTATTTATAACTTCATATAATGTTTTTTCTTTTAGTTTAGAATGGTGGTCGTTAGTGGTTGGTTTTCCATTGGATTTATATACTTTTTTGAACTCTACTCTCTACTTTTATAATTCACCCACAACTTTCTAGGTGTGCAGTCTAAATTGTAATTTAATCATTTTTGGAAGTGGTAATTCAATTTCTAAGAGCATCTCTAAAGAAGAACTTTGGGTAAATTTCTTATTATATTTTTAAGATATTCTATTTTGTCCAAATTTAGAAATTTTAATCTACATTCGTGAGTTTCCAGAACCCAAAATTGAGATTCATGTGGTCTCTTTTAAATTTTTTCCTCTCATTATAAATAAAAAAATCCATATGTCAATATATGTGTCATATTTCCATGATTGTTAGAGATGAATATCATTTGTAAGAGCTTGTATTTGACACAATATCTTTAATTTCTGACTTTTTTTTTGAAGCAAAACGGGTAATTGTATTAAGATGAATGCACTAGCTATTACATAGTCTCCACTCTCTAAGCATTCCAGAAATTTTCTAAGGTCTTTCGACCCCTTATTCCACCTTGCGTTACAACAATTTCTTATATGCCTCTGGCACATGATACTACACTCAACAATACTCAAATCTTGGTGGTTATACATCTTCATGTTCCTAGCTTTCCAAACAAAGTATATGGCTACACTTATGCAATGATTCCAAAGATTAAACTTGAAAGAAGTCTTGCCACTAAGTCCATTTGCTTGATCAATCCAGTTATCCAGGCTAGAGCAGTTTCTACCCAGTTTGGCCCATTTCAACGTCTGGAGCAGGACTTGCTTGGAGTAGTTGCACTCAAACCATAGGTGAGCCATGGTTTCTTGAGAGTTGTTGCAAAGGACACAGAGGTCATCAGAGCTCAGGCCCCAGGCTAGAAGTTTGTCTCTCGTGACAGCTCCCTTCATCATGATTTTCCAGATGATAAATGAAACTCTGGGAGTGTTCAGTTTGTTCCAAACAAGATCATTCCACTTGCATTCCTCCCCTCTGCTGCGCTTGCAGTCATACAGACCCTTAGAATCAAACCTTCCATGTCTAGAAGTGATCACCATGACGTTTGTATCATCGTTCATGGAGTCTCTGAGATCATTTCTCATTTGAATAACTGACCTCCATATTGCACTTGAAGTGGCTTTAGTGTTCACTTCCCAAATGCTCTGGCTTTGTGTGTAGTTGGCTCTGATCCAATGGCTCCAGATAGTGTCAGTGTTCGTGCAAATATCATAGAGAAGCTCAGTGAGACTGACTTTGTTCCAGGCAAACACATCTTTGATTCCAAGCCCTCCTTCATTCTTAGGTCTGCAGACTTTCCTCCAAGCAACAGGTGCTCTAGTACCAGTGCTTCCACCACTCCACAAGAAGTTTCTCATGGTCCTATTAAGGTAATTTATGACAGCTTTTGGAAGGAGAAAGATTTTTATCCAGTACTGAATTGTGCCATGGAAAATTGCTCTGATAATTTCCAACCTTCCAGCATAAGATAAGTGTCTTGCGGCCCAGGAGTTTGCCTTGTTTCTGAGCTTGTTGGTAAGATCTACAAAGTCCTTCTTTTGAGCTCTAGAGCTGCAAAGAGGCACGCCAAGGTATTTGACAGGGAGGGAGCCAGCTGTCATTCCAAGGGTGTTGCAAATGTCATCCTCTTTAGCTCTGCAGACACCAGCACAGAAAACTTTAGATTTGTTGAGGTTCATTTCCAAACCAGTTGCTAAGCCAAACTCATTCAGAATGTCCTTGATAGCCTTAGTTGAGCTTTCACTTCCATGAGAGAAAATAAACAGGTCATCAGCAAAGCACAAATTCACAATCTTTGCTTTCTTGCATCCAGGGTGATATTTGAATGAGCTAGCAGTGTCACAGTTCTTGAATGCTCTAGTCAGATAGTCCATGAGAAGCACAAAGAGATAGGGAGCCATTGGATCCCCTTGTCTTAGCCCTCTTCTTGCCTTAAAATGACCACAGAGATCCTGGCCAACTTTGATTGTATACTGGCAGCTGGAGATACATTCTCTAATCCAATGAACCATGATAGGATGCAAGTTGAGTTGTTCAAGCAGGCTAAAGAGAAAGTCCCAACTCACAGTGTCATAGGCTTTCCTTAGATCAATCTTGAGGACACACCTAGGGCTGATATATTTTCTCCCATAGCTCTTTATAATATCCTGACAGACTGCAATATTGTGGCGAATGCTGCGGCCCTTAATGAAGGCACCTTGGTTTTTGTCCACAATTTTTGGAAGGATATTCTGCAACCTAGTCACAATCATCTTGGAGATGATTTTGTATAAGACATTACAGCATGATATTGGTCTGTAATCACTAATAGTACTGGCATTATCCACTTTTGGAATGAGAGCTATTACAGTGTTGCCAAGCTCCTTGAGCATTCTGCCACTAGAGAAGAAATCCAGAATGGCTTCAGAGATCTCATTGCCTATAGTTGGCCAGGCTCTTTTGAAGAAGTGAGCATTAAATCCATCCGGGCCTGGGGCTTTGTTTTTGTTGATGCTCCAGAGAGCCTTCTTCACATCCTCTTTGGAGAATATGTCTATCATGGTGTTTCTATCTTCATTGTCAACAATAGGACCCTTCAAGACAATATTCCTGTCAGCAAGCCTGCAATGAGTAGGGGCTCCAAGAAATTCAGAGAAGTGTTGAACAATGTTGTTTTTAATGATTTGTTCATCATAAGAAGTAAATCCACTGGTATCTGTGAGAGCACTGATCCTGTTGTGAGCTTTCCTCTGCTTTATAGAATTGTAGAAGTAACTACTGCAGCTATCATGATTTTTGATCCAATGTAGCTTAGCAAGCTGTAGATGTTGAGTTCTTCTTCTTTTAAGAGCAAGTTTGAGCCGGCTAAGGACATCAGCTTCATCAGAGAGGAGAGTTGGACAAGAAGGCTTTCTTTGAATATCAAGCTGAATGTTCTTGAGATCATTGTGAAGTTTAGTGATCTCTCTTTCTTCACTGTCTAGATTTTTTGATTTGAGCTTCTTTAAGGGAGCTTTCAGGGCCTTGAGTTTACTGACAACTCTGAACATCTTATGGCCCTGAACACAAGAGTTATTCTAGGAATCATTCACAGCTTTATAGAACTCAGGGTGATCAGCCCATATGTTGTTGAATCTGAAGGGAGGTTTTGAATTTTCTTTGCTGCCATAGATTTTCAAGACTGCAGGGCTGTGATCAGAGCATCCAGGAGCTTCAAAGCTTGCAGAGAACTTAGTGAAATTATCAATCCACTTCTGATTAGAGAGAATCCTGTCAAGCTTGCATCTAACAAGATCTTCATCACTTTGTTTGTTTGACCAGGTAAAGAATGCTCCACTGTATCTTACATCATCAAGGCCATTTCTACTGATGCAGTCATGGAACTCTTTGCTGAAGGATACATTGGGGTTGTTACCATGCTCTTTCTCACTGGGGTCTTTGATAGCATTAAAGTCTGCAAGCAGAATCCAGGGAAGATCACTAACTGTGGTATTAATTTGGTCAATAAGATGCCAGAGCTCAGATCTCTCTTTCTCATCATTGGAGGCATATATGAAGGATGCTTGAGTGTTGTGCTGAAGGAGTGGGGAGCTAATAGAGACATGTAATAGCTGAGCTTCCTCGATCATAATGTTGACATTGACTCTGCCATTAGGTTTCCAAAACAACCAGATTCTACCATTGGCTCCAATGCATTTAGTGCATCTTTGCCAGCCTCTGAGCAAGGATCTAGACACCTCCTCAGATTTATTTTCTCTAACTCTAGTTTCTAATAAAGCAAGAACATCAATTCTATTATCTGCTACAAATTTGTGAGCAAAGTCACATTTAGAGGCTTCATTAAGGCCTCTTATATTCCAAGCTGAGATATTTAGACTATCCATAGGAAACCATGGTTTCACCATCATCCTCATCCATTGCCTCCTCAGATCCTTCAGCAATATCATCCAAAGCTGCAAATTTTGATTTCTGTATAACCATCTCTTTGCCTTTTGATTGTTCAGCTGAATTCATGCTTCTCCTTGGGCTTTTGTTTTTGACAGTCTCCCACTCAGAGGGCTCATTTATTCTTATAGAAGAGTTGTTCATAGTTCTGACAGTAGAGGGAGCTGCATTGGTGAGTCTTTGAACCTGTGGCCTACTCTCAGCAGCCTTACTAGTTTCAGGTTGTTCAAATTGCTTCTGGAATGGCTTTTTTGTCCACACTTTCTTGTGGAAATGAGGCTGCTTCCTCGGGCCTAACCTCTGGAACACAGTAGTGTTCTTTTTCACACACTCTCCTACCTTGTGACCAAAAACACTACAAGCGTCACACTTATCTGGCATCCATTCATAATGAACACCTTGGACCACCTTCTCTCCATCCTCTCCATGAAAGGAGATCTCTTTCCTTATAGGCTTCCTAGCTGATATCTCCACCAATATTCTGGCAAAAGAGAGCCTCTCCTGATTCTCTGTGACTTTATCTATAATAATTGGGTTGCCTAAGGCACTACCCATTTTTTCAAAGAATTCTTCATCCCAAAACCTGACATCCAGGTCCGGGAAGCTTGCCCACACTTGAGTAGTTTCAAAGCAAGAGGGGTCTAGTTTAACACCTTCTGTCCATCTCTTGAGGGCTAAGGGCCTGGTGCCTCCTATCATCCATGGACCATTTGCCAACACCCAGTCCACATCCTCTGCATTCTCAAATTTGAACACAAAAACTCCAGAATCTGTGAGGATAATTTTTGGTTGGCATTTGACCTCCCATCTAGCATTGGCAAAATTCTGGACCACATTGAAAGATGCTCTACTCCCTGCAATCATTCCTATCAGAGCATTCCTCCATTTCTCGACATTTTTTTCTACATCTTTTTTGCTGAACTTGATGATTCCATCTTCAAAGCCTGCAACATAGTTTAGTCTTCTTCCACCCTTGTTCGCCCTGTTCCCAGCTACGGCTTCTCTGAACGAGAGCTTTTTATGTGTGACTTGAGCCACGGAATCATGGTTGTCACCTTGAGCAGGGGGGATGAATTCACCATCCTCCACTTCCTTCTCATGTAGGGGAGCACCTTCCAGAGAGCTGTTGGAATCAGGAACAATGGAAGGGGAAACAGAGCTGGGGGAGCTCGTTTGTACTTCAGTTTGTACTTGATCCTGGGAATGAGCTCCAGTTTCACTAGAGGCTTCATTAGGTTCTGATGAAGAGCAATTAGAATCAGAGGTCTTGGTTCTTGTAGAGCTTCGAAGGATACGAGTGTTGTTGTTTCGAATGGTGTCGTCAGAAACAACGATGGCACTTGGCAAGGAGGGGGGGTCAGCATGTGGTGATGTGTGAGCGCTTTTATTCTTTCTCCCGGTGCCTTTCCCTTTGGCCATGGCCTCGGATCGGCCCCGGCGGCGCGCCTGACACACCTGCACAAACCCTGGTTTGTCGTGTTCCCTGTCGCGCGCGTGAGGCGCGGAATTTCTATGGTTGCTTCTCCGTCATTTGATTCTCCTACAGTACCATCTCTTTAATTTCTGACTTTTACTGACAATTAGTTAATCTCAATACCATCCGATCGACTTGATTTCGTTCAAGGTTGCTCATCTTCTTCTCTGTTGTGAAATCCAACTTTAGATTGACACGATTGGTGATGTTTTTGCCCAGATCGAGGCTAAAATTGACGATTTGGTGTGGTTTGTAACTCCTCGTCACATTTGTTGTTGCTTCTACCCACTAAATTGGGTCATTGAAATTCTAAATTGGGAACTTAAAAAAGTTTGATGTCCATGGAAGCAGATGTCATCTACTAATTTTAATTATTAAATTATTGTACTTTTTTTTCCATTTGGATATCCATATTAAAATCAATAATAACCAAACGCATAAATAAGATATGACTGATATAGATTTTTATCTACCAAACAAAGATATGAGATATCATATCTCATACTCATATCCTATGTCGATATCTTATATCTTATCTTATAGCTGATATCAAATATATCAATACCAAACAAGTCCTAATTCCCTTGGAAGATAGCACATGATGACTTACCCATTAAATTTAGGCTTGTTACAAATCATATTGCAACCCCACAAGTGTATAAAGCCTACGATAACACGAAGACATCTCTCATGCTTTGATGGAATGTCCATTGACAAGGAATATCATTTGATTAAAAAAATTGATCCAAGTGTTTGAGACCTCGTCTACAAAGGTGCTTTAGAAATGTATCTTGTTCTTTTAGGAGATTTTTCAAATTCCTTGTAAAAAAAGGGTATAATTTACGTTCTTGAATAAAACCAGACTATAATGTTAACTAGTTTAACCCTCATAGGACAACATTAACAACTTTGTTAGGATAATTGATAAGAAAAACATTTAATCTACAAAGTTCATTTATTGAGCAAAGATGTTTTTTAAATAATTTATAAAGTATAACGATATTTTATATGAACTAAAGTCTAAACTCTCAAAATATACAAATAAGACTCTTTACATGATAAATCTTATTAGATACTCAATCTTTTAAATTATTAAATTATCTATGATATTCACATATTGTAATAAATTTTTATTATAATTATATTTTTGATCTTTTTTAATAATATATATTACTATTTACCTCTTAGGTTTATATAGATATATTTCATGGACTTCTTAGATATAAAAAAATATAAATATATTATTAGATAGAAAATCCAATAGATATACTAATATTAGTCTCATGCTTGAAGGCACGATTTTGACATAACTAAAAACTTATTTAAAATTTTATATAATGTTACTTAAAAGAATAGTTTGATATATAATATTGTATTATTATATTTAGTTTGCTTCTTATGGAATTTATTTTTATGATATATATATTTTGTATAATACTCCCTCCGTCCCTTTATGTTTGTCCATCTTTTCGTTTTCGTCGTCCCAGAATGTTTGTCCACAATTCTATTCTTTCCATTTATATCACTACTTTTTTACACTTTTACCCTTATATATTCTACTTTTTACTTACTTTTCTTCTCCATTTCTCTCTCCATCCAATCATCTCCATCAAATACATTACAAATAAACTCTCATAAACCCAAAAATAAACAATATTTCAATATTTTTTTTTAATATTCATACTTATTGAATTTTTTCCATTAAGAAAACACCCATTTAAGGTATATTTGGATTAATTTTTTTGACTTAAATTTCTCAACCTCCCTTTTTTAATCTTAACCCATCTTCACCTTCTTCATTTCAACCACTCATATTACTCCACCAAATACCTCTTACACATTTTCTTAATTTACGCGAAATTGTGCTTTATGGACATACATGTAGGGACGGAGGGAGTATATTCTTAAGATTTGTAGGATTATAATTTTTGTATAAGAATTGAATACTTGTTTCTATGAATATGTTTCTTTATTTTATAATAAGTACTTTTGTTTTATAAGTGTTTTTTTGCTTTATACTTGTTCCCCTGCTTTATAAATTCCAGATTCTCGTTAATCACGTTATATCCAGCCTTTCAATGGCATTTTTGTTTGTAGGAATCCATTTTGGGATAGAATTGTTAATAACAGATTCATAGTGTTTAGGAAAGTTTACCTCAATTTTCTTGGTTTTTTGGCTTTTCGTTGGGATTGTTGAGCCATTCCAAATGCCAGCACATTTTTTCTTGGTTAAATCTTCGTGTTGCTCCTTTCTTCGATTAACTTGGGCAAGGAATGAAGAGGCATTCCTTTACGGGCATTGATAGAAGAAGTGATCTCTCTCCCCACAATACCCACACTCGATCTGATTGTCTTCAAACCAAAGCTTAATCTCTTTTACCTCACCGTTTTCATCAGGGGCTATGATGCTTTGGATTGCATCACAACAATCTCAGCATGAACGCAGACTTTGTTATGTTGTGTTTCGAACAGGATCAACCTATCGAGTCCATTCCCTTCTAAGATGGATGGAAGAGCCTCGTTGGTGAGGTATATCGGAGCTAGTTTTGGTAACCGAAACCACAAGTCGACCATGTGTTTTGGTTCTCTTGCAGTATTGAAGTCGGGCCTCCATTCCCTTAGAACGATGAGTTGTCCGTTGACATGGTGGGGTCTCATATCCCATACTTTTTGTTTTTCTTTTGGGGACTTGAAGCGAAGCTCAAACCAGAAGTTGAGTCTGTTTAGGATTTCAGGTTCCGGAGTGTACCTCAAAAGGTTTCTTATTTTGGCTTTAAGCTTAGTGAACTCAATTGGGTTACCGACCACGAAGGCCATGAGTGACGACTCCATTTCTTTCCGGGTATTTTCTTTCACTTTGGCCAATTGATTCATGAACTTTGAGGGAGTCTCATATGGGTCGGTTTTGAGTTTCGATAACATGGTTTGGATTGCTCCTTGGTTTTTCAACTTGTCTGATTTACCAGATTGAGCTTTGGTTTGGTTTGTGTTTGATGAGGAAGTCTCATCTGGGGTGGAGTTTATCTTCATTCCCTATTCTTGGGATGGGTTCTTTGGGGGTGGTTTCATTGTTTTTGGTTTTGTTAGGGTGGGTTCAACGAAAAGAGATCGAAGATAGGGAAATCGGAAGTGAAAAGGGGGGATATGTAGAGGTTACGATTGTTATAGCAGGTTTAAGAGCAAAGGATATGAGGTGTGGCTATTTGGTGGGGTGTGTAAGGGTATTTAAAGAAGTGGAATTCTGCCCTTTGTTTCTCCAAGGAGGTACGATGATCCTTGGACCATTGAGCAACTTGGTTGTGATTGGATATTAGCGTCAATAATGGCTCCTAACTTTTCCTCTAAGATATAATGGCTCCATCTCCATACGTCTTTGCAATTAGACTCTGTAGCTTCTATCTCAATTAATCTCCTGCAAGGCTCATGCCCGATGGAGAATAGTGAGAGGAATGTAGTAGTGATTAGAATCGGTTGGTGTTTCTTCAACCTTCCATTGAAGACGGAGTATGACTTTTTCGGCGCCCCAAACACTGACCAATTAGAGGCCTCCATTTTCCTTTTCGAGGTTGCATTCAATTCGGAGGGACGTCTTTCTCCTCCATTAATCTGAGGCACGTTTGTCTGGCGTGCAACTTCTTTCAATTTCTTGCTCGGCTTCTGTTCTGAAACTCGACGGTGGCGGCACTAGTGTTGCAGCGTTTTTAGGGTTTCATCGTATATTAAAAACTGAGGGAGTCGCACGTGTAGGCGTTGTTGATACCACAAACCATCAACGCGTGTACGGTATTAGGAGTCGCCCCCTCCAAAACAAAATCTCCCCAAGTACAACGCCCCTCGGTCGCGTCGTCACTGCGTTCGATCACTTAGATGTTGACCCTTCCCGCAATCAAACCCACTAAGCATAAGGGTCCCGCCAAGACGTTGTCATCGCGTGCCATGCAAGCAAGTGGATGGGCGGAAACGTCCCATCCAAGCAAGTGGATGGGCGGCAACGTCCCATCCAAGCAAGTGGATGGGCGGCAACGTCCCATCGGTGTCAGTACAGGGGCGACACCGCGGCCGCCGTCCTTATAGGCCAACCGGTAGGCGACACGTATGTGGGCGGCATTCGTCCCACATCGGCGATTCGTTCGATCTCGGCCCAAGCTTCGGCTATAAATAGCGGGGTCTGCGCACTAAGAAGAGGATCCGAAATCTCGTGAAACTAACACCAAATCTCGAGCTAAGATCCTTGTTGTAATCCAATACACTCAAAGTGATAGAGAGAGTTCTTACCCATACTCGTGATCTCACACAACCTAAAGCACATCTCGCATTACCCTCATCGCGTTTGATCTTAGCAATAAAACACCTTTCCATCTCTTAGCTTTTGATTCGGTTGAAATCAACACTTGCTACTCTCATCGCGTTCCACACATTTCGTGTTTTTGGACCTCAATAGGCGCGATCTTAAATCAACACCCATGTGCGTTCGTTATTCATTGCTGAGTAATATCTCAATTTTGTACTTAATCCGAAATCAAAATGACTGACTCATTAAATTGGCTTAATTAATATTTTTATTTATGATACATTGATACTTTTATAAAATTATAAATCATTCCATACATATTTGATATTTGATATTTTTGTAACTAAATATTTTAATGTCAAAAATATTAATTCAATTTGTAAATAATCTTAATATTATTTATGTTAGGCAATGGGTAGATGGTAGATGAAAGATGAATGATGAAATTGGGTTGAAGGTGCATTCAGTAACATATATTCAGCTAGATGACAGATGAAATTTTGTCTAAATTCAGCTACCAGTTACCCCCTACCCCCCAAGCTTGTAGATGGTAGATGAAGCTTGTAGATGGTAGATTATTTTTTTGGGTTTATTGAACGGGGCCTGAAGCTCCGTTCGGTAAAAGCAAAGAAATTCATCTACCAGCTACAAGCTTCATCTACCATCTACAAGCTTGGGGGTAGGGGTAGATGGTAGCTGAATTGAGGCAAAAATTTCTCTTTCATCTAGCTGAATATTTGTTACCGAACGCGCTTTCAACCCAATTTCATCTTTCATCTACCATCTACCCATTACCGAACGGAGCCTTAGATTTGTCAAATGGACCGATTAGTCGAGTTTTATCAGTTTGGATTGACTGTAGGTTCGAATCCATCGGACGAGTCAATTTCTTTTGTATAATTGATTCCATACTTAAAATAGTTTATCTACTATAATACAGTATAAAGCGGAACCCAAGTCTTTGTTAAAATTTGCGCAACGTCATCAACCATGAATAAAATAATAATTTTATTTTTTGCATTGATTTTCAAAAAATAAATTATGTATCTTCTTGATATCTTATCCAATTTCCTTATGTATACTTAATATCTTACTCAATTATATATCCTTATACGAGTAAGGAAATTGAAATGATTTCTTTTTATATTCCTTACAGTTTTTTCTTATTAATTAGTATACATTTTTGTCATTATTGAATCTTGAAGAATAGTGAAAAAATTTCACATGTGTTAATAATATATTCATTAATAATATAAATTTGAATATAACTATTTTAGATTAACATTGTATGAATAAAAGTACATATATAGGTCAATAGGTTCGGACCTTGGTCCATCGGATTTGGATTATAAGCTCCCGAGTTAAAAGCGTATTCGTATCAAAATTCGATCTCAAATCGATTAATTCGGTTTTATATTTATATTATCCGTACCATTATCCGTATCAAAATTCGGTTTTATATTTACATTATATTTACATTATCCGTATCAAAATTCGGTTTTATATTTACATTATCAAAATTCGATTAATTCGGTTTGTACTAGTCAGAATAGTTAATATTCATGACCCTTTCTTTATTTATTAAACGCATAAGAGAATCTTTTTCTAAAAAATAAAAAATAAAGTTGCAACTTACACACAGCCCCTACGGCCAGGCAGATATTGTTCTTCTATCCTCTTCCTCTTCCTCTTTTCATCTTCACTTGTCCTCTTTCATCCCCTCATGTTCATCCGTCGTGGATGATACAGATCTGCCAGTGATAACTCAATACACCTCTTGGATTGAATCTTCATAGAAGAATCCAGATGAGCTGCTCGAGAATCGTTCCAGACTCATCCTCTCTCTCTCCGCCGCTTCTTCACCGGGCCTCCTCGTCGGCGCTCTGCTGCCAACCGCCCTGCCTCCTCCTCCTTTCTTCGCTCTCGAAGAAGCCCGCCGCCGTTTCCTCCTACACTGACGGAGCTCTCAGGAGTCGCAGATCCCTCGCACTCGCCTCTAATGGAAGCGGTTTCATCACTAGCTCCGCTCCCGTATGTTCAATTTTCCATCCCCTAATAAAGACCGTATATTCCAACGATCAAATTCGTAGCCATTTTTGAGGAATGACAGTATTTGAGCTAACTATCTGTCACTGATTTAGCTTATAGAGAGAATTGTTGTCATAGATGTCGAATAGAAACACCGTGTCTGTGTTTTTAGGCCTTAAACCCTAGTTTCTGCATTTTGCAAAGGAATTTTGTCATTTGCAACATCCTGTGGTACCGAGTAAAAACGACCATGTTTATCAGTAGGATTTTGAATATTTGCTCTTCATCTTAATCCAACAATCAAATTCGTAGCGATTTTGATGAATTACAGTATTTGAGCTAACTAGGTTTCACTGAATTAGCTTATAAATGGCGCTCTGGTTCAGTTTAAGCCTCTTTTGCTGCGTACATATGCGCTTAGCTGAAAGGAAAGAGAGAATTGTTGTCATAGATGTCGAATAGAAACACCGTGTCTGTGTTTTTAGGCTCTAAACCTAGTTTCTGCATTTTGCAAAGGATTTTTGACATTTGCTTCATCCTGTGGTTCTAAGAAAACGGTCTGTAATCTAATCATGTTGTTGGTTTTGCAGGTGAAAGATGGGATGTATTATACAGTGGGTGATTTCATGACCAAAATTAACAAGTTACTGACTGTAAAGCCATCGACAACTGTAGACGAAGGTATGTCATGTGTCCATGCTCGTCTTTGATCGGACAATGGGATCGTCCATGTCTATTTATTTATGTATGGTATTCCTTGCAGCTCTGAAGGTTCTTGTGGAGAACAGGATTACTGGGTTACCTGTGGTTGACGATGATCAGAAGCTGGTAAGCTTCTTGATATTACCCTAATTCAACTTTCTGATTCATTATGGGTTTTTTTAGAATGTATGCTGCTGTGTCGTTGATATAGTGTTCATGGTTTCAACACCATGCTGGTGTCCTCTTTCCTGATGCATTGCTCTTGTTTGCGACAGGTTGGTCTTGTTTCAGACTATGACTTGTTGGCTTTGGATTTGATTTCAGGTGCTACTTTCTTGAGAGCTTACTTATTCTGCATTACAAGCTCTCTTATCTCTGTTTTGCTTTTTATCAGATAAATATACATGCAGGGTGCATTTCCATAGTTTGGTGCTTACTCCTCACTTCCTCAGGATTAATGTACTTCACCTTTTCAACAGGATGCTTGCAAATTATGTAATTTAATCATGTATGACAGTGCTTCTTAGTGCTTGTGGTATTTGGCATGTTCATTTTGCTACTTGCCTGCTAGATAAAACAGTGACAACTGGTGAAATCTTGGTGGAGTGTTATTAGCCACTCCAGAACTCGAGGCCTTTCTGATCATTCTGTATGTTGCCAATTTTTTTTCAGGCAGTGGAAAGGCCGATGGAGGCATGTTTCCTGAAGTTGATAGCAATTGGAAAGTATGTGATACTCATTAACCCAAGAAGTAGCTTTTCAGTGATGTGAATTCAGTATTACAGTGGTAGATCTTACCCTTTGCTTATGGTAAAAATTTTAGGTATTTAATGAGCTCCAAATGTTGCTTACTAAAACCAACGGAAGGCTTATCTCTGATGTGATGACCCTGGCTCCTATGGTTGTTCGTGAGAACACAAATTTGGAGGATGCTGCAAGGTTTAGCCCCTGCTATTTGATTGTCTTCAATTGCTTACCTCTCAAAGCACGTTTTGTTGGGTGGTTGATATTTTCTGAATTAGAGGTGTTATGTGATGTTGCTGTTTCTGGTTTATTATGATGTCAGGCTGTTGCTAGAGACAAGATATCGCCGTCTTCCAGTGGTAGGTGCTGATGGCAAACTGGTAAGACAAGGCAAATGCTTTTCTTTCCTTTTCCTACGGCGAGTTCTGTTTTGTTTTCTGCTTCTCGGTTTTGACATTGGTGTGAACATTCATGTCATTAGGTGGGGCTTATTACAAGAGGTGATGTCATAAGAGCCGCTCTTCAAATTAAGCGAGCGGCAGCAAACAATTGAAAGTTGCGTGGAACTGAAATGAAACTGATTGTAGATGGATTTGAATGATGGCTGCAATACCCACATTCTTTACCATTGTTGGGCTGTATAAAGCTTCAACAACTTGTTGCTGCTCAATATGATGATACTGCCCTGTAATTAACTTCGTTTGGAATCTGCCGTCAATTGAATACGCAGCTGATCAGTAGAAAAGTATATGTATATTGCAGTATTGCTCTCAAAATCACCCTAGTCTTCAGTTTTTTTTCCTTATTGGTGTAGAAAAGAATTCTGGTTAAAACTGTTGTTAATATATTGGTCTTCTTATTTCTATATCCCTCTTGGCATAACTTTCTGTATTGCACCTTTGTTTCCACGAGTTCACTTTTTTTTTTTTGGGAAATTCCGCCCGGTAACCACGAGGTTTTACAAATTCCGCGTGGTGCCCAAAGTTTTTCGGTATTCCGCATGGTAACCACGAGGTTTTGCAAATTCCTCGTGGTAACCTTGGCCTATTATAAAAAGTTAAAATTATATGAATACTTACCCTACTTTATAATTAATTACACAAATCACCCTCTCTTTAGTTTTTTTTAAAAAACTATCTACTAATCTATTTTTATAAAACATCTAAATTCATAATTTTAGTATTATATATATTTTATTATTTTCTCTTTTCCCATGGCATGCACTATATATTATTATTTTACAAAATCTTCTATTTTTTATTATTCTAAAAAGAACCACATTTTTCAAATTTGTATAAAAAACATTTCCTTTTTCAAATAAAAAAAATCATACTTAATTTAAAAAACAAAACTACCAGTTCTTATTAACAAAATATAAACTTGAATTTTATTAATAGTTGATCTTTTAAGGGGGTGTTTTTTAAAAGTGGGTGCGCTAGTTCAAATAATTTGTTCTTAAAATATATTAAAATTGTTTTTTCTAAACATAATGTACATATATAACGACATTAAAAATGTGTAAAAATTATAGGCTTTTTATGACAGGTACAACTCTAGGAATTTTTTTATATAATAAATTAACATTTAAAAATAATAAAGATTATATATTGAGTAATACTTTTCATTAGGTATTTTAAGAAAAAAGATTTGATAGTTTTGTTGAAAAAATCTATTTAAATGATATTTCTCATTAGGTATAAGAAATTAGTTTGTTTATTTATTTTTTCAACAAACCTATCAAATCTATTTTCATTTTTTAATATAAATTTGAAAATTGTGATTCTTTGTTTTTTAATAATAAACAATGAAACATTTTGTAAAATAATACTAATATATAGTGTCATGTAAAAAGAGTAAATAAATATATATATATATATATAATGCTAAAATTATAAAGTTAGTTGTTTTATATAAAAAGATTAAATATTTAAAAAAACTAAAGATAGGGTGATTTGTGTAACTAAGTAGAAAGTATGGTTAAGTTTTTATATAATTTTTACTTTGAATAAAAGGCAAGGTTACCACACGGAATTTACAAAACCTCGTGGTTACCATGCGGAATACCGAAAAACTTTGGGCACCACGCGGAATTTGCAAAACCTCGTGGTTACAGGGCGGAATTTCCCTTTTTAGTTTTACCTTTTTTAGGGATGGGGGAGTGAAGACTGTGAAGGACGACAAATGTAACAAACTAACAGTCCTTTTTCTTGCTCTATAGTCTATTATTGGATAAAAATGTATATTTACGTTAATAACTAAATATTTGCGGATAAAAAATTAAGTAAAAATCTATCTCTAGTCCAACAAGAGAGCAAAAACCTAACACACAAAAGAGTGAAAGATATATATTTATATAAGTTTTATGGGAAATTCCGCCCGGTAACCACGAGGTTTTGTAAATTCCGCGTGGTGCCCAAAGTTTTTCGGTATTCCGCATGGTAACCACGAGGTTTTGCAAATTCCGCGTGGTAACCTTGCCTATTATAAAAAGTTAAAATTATATAAAAACTTACCCATACTTTCTACTTAATTACATAAATCATCCTATCTTTAGTTTTCTAAAATATCTAATCTATTTTTATAAAACAACTAACTTCTTAATTTTAGTATTATATATATTTTTATTTACTCTTTTTACATGACAAAATATATTATTATTTTACAAAATCTTCCATTTTTTATTATTAAAAAAAATAATCATAATTTTCAAATTTATATTAAAAAATAAAATAGATTTGATAGGTTTGTTGAAACAATAAATAAACAAACTAATTTATTATACCTAATGAGAAATATCATTTAAATAGATTTTTTCAACAAAACTATCAAATCTATTTTCTTAAAATACCTAATGAAAAATATTACTCAATATATAATCTTTATTATTTTTAAATGTTAATTTATTATAAATAAAACAATTCCTAGAGTTGTACATGTCATAAAAAACCTATAATTTTTACACATTTTTAATGTCATGGTATATGTACATTATGTTTAGAAAAAACAATTTTATTATATTTTAAAAACAAATTACTTGAACTAGTGCACACACTTTTAAAAAACACCCCCTTAAAAGATCAACTATTACTAAAATTCAAGTTTATATTTTGTTAATAAGAAATGGTAATTTTTTTTAAATTAGGTATGATTTTTTTTGATTTGAAAAAGGAACTGTTTTTTATACAAATTTGAAAAATGTGGTTCTTTTTATAATAATAAAAAATAGAAGATTTTGTAAAATAATAATATATAGTGTCATGGGAAAAGAGTAAATAAAAATATATATAATACTAAAATTATAAATTTAGATGTTCATAAAAATAGATTAGTAGATAGGTTTTTTTTTTAAAAAAAACTAAAGATAGGGTGATTTGTGTAATTATTTAGAAAGTATGGGTAAGTATTCATATAATTTTAACTTTTTATAATAGGTCAAGGTTACCACGCGGAATTTACAAAACCTCGTGGTTACCATGCGGAATACCGAAAAACTTTGGGCACCACGCGGAATTTGTAAAACCTCGTGGTTACCGGGCGGAATTTCCCTTTTTTTTTTTTATCTTTCTTGTTTTGAGTTTAGTATCCAGCAACTCCCAACAATTTTACTCTCAAGTCTGTATAGTTGGAAAGCACTAGAATTAACAAGGCTAATCATGAAGGCATATATTTCTACTAAAAAGTTGCACATTATACACAAAGCATACATAAACAAAATATCATACAAATGATCATGACCTGAGCACCCAACTGCTTGTTTTTACCACTCAAGCTTAACCTAATAACAAAAGGTGGTATTTTCATCATCATTCTCTTACCGCACCACTGCCACAAACTAGGTCTTACTAATCTAATCTTAAGACTTACTTTTCTACTTAAGATATACAAACATAGTCTAAAATACCAACAAAAGTTTTGCTCCGGCTGATCGACGTAGTCTAAAATACCAACAAAAGTTTTGCTCCTTCAAATTATGTCCCCAAGCATACCAATTTGGTGTCCACCCAAGTTATCATCTGTTGCTTGCCTACCAGAAAAAGACCTCAAGCTGATTAGCTTTCAACTTGAAACATACCCATATGACAGAATTAGAGCGCCTAAGCTGATCAATTCCGAATTTAGACAACAAACAATATGAATCGAACTTTCTGAAAATAACAGATCATAGCCACATAAATAAGCAAGGAACTCACTCATTGACTAATAGCAGATCATGGCCACACATGTCTAAGGGAATAGAAGACTTTCAACAAAGTCATGAGCCATATTGACTAAATCGTAGTCATTGATTCCACTCTTCAAAGGAATTAAACCAAGTTTGGCATCATACGAGACCAGCTTATATTCAGATTCAGATCCACGATCCTCACGCACAAGTGCAGCTACAGTGCTGCCATGTCCTTCCACTGCATCCCTTCCCCGACCTTCCAACGGCCAAAACACCTCTACCATGCGAGTAGGAGCAGCATGGAGGTCGAAACCAAACATGTGAGCCCACGAATTACCCTCTTGCCTCGAGTATAAGTCACATCTACGATGATCCAAACACAAGACCGAAAGATTACCTTGCCAATGACAAGGTAGACAGTCTAGAGAATATTCCACACCATTCGTTTCAATAAACTCAAAACGTTCTTGCTTGAAGTCAAAGGACAGTATCACGTTAAGCTTATCCACGATGCCTCCTACCCAGTGACCGACTCCTCCTATCATAACAGCAGTGCCTTCTCTATCGGACGTCCATTCCCCCAACTCTCTCCTTGGAATTACACTCCAATCGTGTCGCTTCGACGAGTAAAGATAGCCCTCCCTTAAATACAAATCAGGTTCAGTGGGAAACAACATTACTATGATCTTAAACTCTTTGGTCGAAGGGTCAATCCAGAAGCCATAGCAATTCCACGGCTCATCCACAACAATATCACACCGGAAACCATCAGGGAGAGCAAGTGTGAAGGACTTACGGATCTTAGGGTTCCAAATATGCACATCTGTTTCCCAATCAGAGAGACAAACTACACCGTTGAGGGTGCCGATAATGGATCTAGACTCAAGACCGCCTCTTTGAAATCCCATTGGATATGAGAGCGTATCAGTTGACAGGGTACAAGGATCAACAACAAGAAACTCCTCAGATTCCCCATATTCGACAATCAAACGGGGCTTTTGAACATCGAGATGCTCGTTCAAGAACGTTGGAGAGTTGATGAGTTCTTTCCACTCTTTGCACACGGATCGAAATCGGAGCAGGGCTTTCACTGGCAACCACTTCAAAATCAGAGCCAAGGTATCTTCGGTGATGAAATCAGACATTACGGAGCTGAATTCTCTTCACAGATCTAGATGTTCAATACCAAGACCAACCAGGCAGAAACTGGAAGAGCTCAAAACTGCTGAACAAATCTGCGAGCAACTTAGTCTGCATAGATATGATCAATGCAACACATATGAATGAATGAGCAAATCTGTAAACTCAAAATCCTACTGAAGAGTTTACTACCTCATCATACAGGTATGGAAAAGAAAGTGTCCATTTTTTTCTAGGTTTTTAGAACACATGAATAAAATTCAGGATTTGGCGAGCGCATAGACCAACAATGGCATAGAATTTCATCACACATCAAAGCAATCATATCCAGAGGATTTGCGGAGGCGTGTACCTGGAGGAGGCAACAGAGGCGTTGGACGAAGGCCGGCGGGACTCGCCAGCGAAGGGTCTGCTAGGGCGAGGAGTTGGTGGCGTGAGGACGGGAAGAGCCGAAGAGGGGAGACCGGCGACCGGCGACTCGCAGGCGGCCTACGAAGGCTCTGCTAGGGCTCGGAGTTGGCGTGCGGAAGTGCCAACTGCTGGGGCTCGCCGGTGTTCTAAAATTGAAATTTGAAAGACATAGAAAGTACGGGTATTCTACAAATTTTCGGTTTTACAAAAACCCGAAAACCGAACCGATTTTTTTAGCCTGTTTATTTTGTACGAACGAACTGAACCACGCGGTTCGATTCGGTTCTTCAGGTTCAAAGTCTCAGCCCTGGTTTGAACTAGGTGAAAATGTTCTTTTGCTCTTTTGCTTTGATGTTGTTTTGTGCTCAATTCATATGACATATTTGTGTTATAATTGGGTTTTAATTGCAATAAGTCTTTTATGGTCTAGATTTCAAAAGATATTTTATACTTGAGATGAAGGCACCCAAACAATAACCCAATCCGATCCGAAAACCGATGGTCTTTTGGTAGTTCGGTTTAGGGTCACAACCATCGGTTTATGGGTCGGGTTGGATTTGCAGTTTTCAGAGTTGAGTCGGGTTGTGGATCATCGCCACCCCAAAGCAATATTTAGTGTTAATAAGTTTTCAACAACCTCCTGCATTTTTCATAACAACCAAACGAAACCATAAAGTTCTTCTTAACCAAAGAACTCCCAAAGTTCTCATCCAAAATACATACAACCACCGGGAGAGGAAAAAAAAGAAACTATATGCTATCAACAAAACAGTGCAATCCTGACTTGTAATGTAAAAAAGAGCAAAAGATTAACTATAAAAGCAGCTAGATCTAAACTCTAAAGTTGGAACAATTGGCCAATTATTCATACATTGGCAGCTTTAAATAATTTGAGGCGATCCAAATTAGCAGTTAACACCACCTAATATAATGCCAGTTTACAAATATCCAAAATGGCGACTTCTTTTTTAGTGTGTTGACATTGCTACGACTTCTTACGCATACCCATCCGTGCTTTTGCATATCTATAAGCTGGTTAAAGCATAACATGCCCAACGAAAATAAACCAAGAGGAAGAAAACATACATGAGTGGTAGTATAAAAAGGATACTCTAAGCGCATTCCCTCGCCAGCAGAAGAATACAGAATTGCACCTTGCAGTTGTTTTAGGGCGTCTGTTGAGCAGGCAGTATCCTAAGGCAGATAAGCATGATTGAGCAAGAAAGCTACCATAATATATTTTGAATTTATGCAAAAGGCACAATGCAAGGAATGTAGAACCTCAAAGTCCACAAATGCAACAGGAGTTCCATAATTGCTTTGCACTTTCAACTTTATGAACCCACGGCATCTGCATAAGGGCACAAATCAGTATACTATTAGAGACAAATCAAGAGCATATGCGCTACCCACAAGAAATTCGAAAGCAAAGTTGGATTAGTACCTTGAAAAAACTTGAATTAGCTCATTCTCTTTACATTGTTGTCCTAGGTTAGCCACAAAAAGTGTCGGGCATGGAGGATTGTTTCGAGACGCCTGGCCGATATGTAATACAGGGTCAGACATACTTCGAATCATTATAGAGCAGGAAAGCAAAAAAAAATTGTAAACCATACTTTTTGGGTTTAGATTGCTAAAATCAGGTGTCATTGAAGCCAAGGAAAGAATAGATCCATGCATATTAAGAGGAGTTGAAAGAAAAACATCACATATAGAGCAAAGCAGAATCATGAACTTAGCCAGAACAAAATTAAGGTAGGAAGAAAAAGGATAACTCATATAATTACTTAGAGCATCCACAGAACAAAACTTACATCTTAATTGTTAAACCATGGCTTTTAATAGAAAATAATCTAAGAAAAAAGGTTCAATGCATAAAACTCACCGGTTTTGACACACCAGTCTCATTGTTGCTCCTGTTTTCACATGTGCAATAAAAAGGACAAAACAAGGAGTTAAATCTAAAGGCGCATTTTGTGAATAAAAAGTTAAAAGAGTATCTTTGCCCATCAATTAGAAGTACAAGTTCTTTGGCTGAGCAAATCATGTCCTGGTATCAGTAAAACAAAAGTCTTCCATGAAATTACTAATTATCACTATTTGGCTATTAGCTAGACTCAAGTAGAAGTGAATCAAGTGATAACTTTGAGGGACAAAATATGTGCTTAGACCGTAGAGTAAGTAGCTCTGAACAGGAAATGTGATTATGTGTGCAAGAAGTGTAATTGACCTTTGTGCAGTTGTATAACCAATCATGTTGTGTGCTGAATTACTCATTCGGGGAATGTGAAAGCTGCCAACACCTGCTAGTGCCAATACTTGCAGAAACATGTGTACCATGAGTTTAGGAAAAAAGGTGTTGTCATGTGGCTAATGAGGATTGTGGGCAAGAGAATCGAATTGTAATGGAAAATCAAATATCTTGGTGAACTTTTGATTACATTCTTCCTCAATAGAGGTGTTACTTTATATGTATGTGCTCATACTGCAGCAAACTAACCAACGTGTTGAAAAAGGTGAGCAAATAAGTGTGAAAAGGTTAAATTGTTAAAATTCATCATCTTACCAGGATCAATACTAGTCCTTGGTATAGAAGAGCAACCTTTCAGTTTCTTATGTGAATCTGGCCCATCATCGTCTGCTGCCACAATACTAATCATGTTTAAGAAATTACAATGTAGAAAGCGCATGCTATGGGGGACAAGCAGAGAAACTATAGCATATATACCTGTCCTTGAGCGCTTAGATTTTGAGTTCGATTTTGCAAGGTCAATATACAAGGTAGACCCTTTCTCTAGATCAAAAACCATACCCTGAAGCAATACAAGTGCTCAAAAGCATCAGTATAAAAGATGTCAAATGCATATACCATGTAAGACTTTGGGTACTAGGAAACAAATTCTTACATTGATGGCATGCATAGCAGCAACTGCCGACTGCTGGTCAGCGAATACAGCGAAAGCAAACGGCTGCTAAAATCACAACATACATTTAGGAAATTGAAAAACAACACAAGCTTCATGGAAGGCAAATGCAATAAAGAACAAGTGCCTTTTCATATAGAGAAAAAAAAGGCTATCTACATAGAATTCTTCTCATTTCATCTAACCCTACAAAACAAAAGTTGAACATCACGGAGCTAATTATTTCTTCATTCCGCCCTTCCCGTGGATATTCTAATCATTCAGAACCCTAATTGAACAATCAAATCAGCAAAAAAGACAGCAGAGATTAGTGAACCTGTGAATCAGGCTTGGGGGGAGTTGGGAGATTGGAGGACTCGTATCCGGGAAATTCACGGAAAAGATTGTAGATTTCTCGGGGTTTGACATCTTCGGGGAGACCGGCGACGAAGAGAGTGCGCACTTCGTCGTGAGAGGAGAGGGGAGAAGAAGATAGCGCGTAGGCGTAGGGATCGAAATTAGGGTTAGGGTTAGGCTGGTGGCGGAAATGGTAGTAGGAATGGACCCCCGGCGGAGGAGGATGGTAGTAGTCGTCCATGGATCTTTGGCCGAAGAATTCCTTCGGTGCGAATTTCTCTCTCGAATTCCTCCGGCTAATCAATGGCACTCGCCAGTCGAATCAGTTTCTACAAAGTTGTTCCGATGATCGCCTCGGACAGGCATGGCGAACGAGAGAGACCCCTTACATCGGGAACATGAAATTTAACCGAAACCGAAAAACTGACCGAACGATCGAAGCGAACCAAAACGGACAAAGTTCGGTTCGGTTTTGGGCTCATGAAATTTTGGAATTTTGGTTTCGGTTTCGGTTTCGGTTTTTTTTGGTTCGTTTTGATTTTTACAAAGAAAAACCTTATATTTATTGAAAACCTAATAAATCGAACCGAATTATTTCGGTTCGGTTTTTGGTTCATCAAAATCCCAAATTTCGGTTTCGGCTTTTTACGGTTCGGTTCGGTTTTGAACCGAAACTCAACCCTATTTAACGGTCTTGGTCTGCATACAAAGCGTAACTTTGCTGAAATTTTAACAAAAATAAAAATTGAGCATCAGCTCCAAACCGAACCGAACTGAATCTGAAATTCGGGAATTCGGTGAACCGAAAACCGAACCAACAAAATTCGGTTCGGGTTTTTCAATTTTCGTTAAATATAAGGTTTTTCTTTGAAAAAATTGAACCGAACCAAAAAATAACCGAAACCGAACCGAAGTCATAAATTTTCTTGAGCCAAAAATTCGGTTCGGTTCAGTTCAGTTCGATTAATTCGGTTAATTTTCTCGGCTTCGGTCCAACCATGCTCAGCCAATATAAAATGACTTTTTTTAACAAAAACAAAAATAAAAATATACTGAGAGGGTTAGCCGTTTAGGGGTTTAGCAGAAGGTCCACAAACATCTAACTGAAACCCTCCTCTATCCCGAGATCAGGCTCCTCTCCGGCGACCGCCACATTCTCGGAGCTTTTGTGCGATTCGCCGATCCCACTTACTCCTCGCTGTATCGTCTTCCTCTGACCTGGTTTGTCTCTCTTTTCTTAGCCTTCTTCGTTTTTAGGTTTCCAATCGAACAATCCCATTCCAGGTGCAACCATGATGGATTTGCACTCCTGCTTGTGCATTCTGATGGATTTCATTTGCATATTATGCTTTGATTATCTTATTGCGTTTTTGGCTACATATTGTGATTTAATCTAGCATGAGATATTTCAATTGTACTAGTGTTTGATGATTCAAATAAATGCCGTTGGAGACTTTAATCTGTAGTGCTGATCCAGATACATACCAGGCTTTGACTTATAATAGAAGAGAGGAGAAGTTACAGTTAATTTGTGACAATCGTGTTGTTAATTACCAGTTTGGTTTCGTTAGTTAAATTTATACTAGTGATAATCTAGCATTTTTTATTTGGTGCATTGGAAAAAACTCTGCTAAGGCCTCAAACTCATTACTCAATGGTGATGGCTTATATGGTTGGTTTGTGATGAACGCAATTTTGTGTATGTTGTTTGTGATGTTAGTCAGGTGGTGTTAACCCAATGCCTTTTATTTGTGTTAATCTTCCCTTTTGTTTATGATTGTTATTATCATTATCCTTGTTTGCAAAGGGCAGAGCATTAAACCCCTTCTATATCCCACATCTTCTCCACAGAGGAAATGATTCGTTCCTTGCTCAGAGCAGCTGCGACACAAAACCTAAATCCAACGGGCATATCCGCCACGATCAACCCTGCATCTGGCTCCGCTGCCAACCAAATCTCAAGCCGTTTGTACTCTGCTAAGGCCTCAAAGTCCACACTCTCCAAGGCCAAGAAGAAGACCCAGGTCGTTTCCAAATCTGATGAGCACTCGGGTGGTTCGTCAGCTGATTTAGATGCAGATCTTGATGGTGAACGGATTCGGGTGCAGAAGCTTGCTGAGGATGAGAAGAACAAGGCCCTTGATGTTGGCCCCAATGGTCGCCCGCTTTTTACTTCTGCTTCTTCACTATCCGAGCTCTCTCGCAAAGATACTTGTTCGTACATGAAGTTCAGGTGGTTCATTCTATCTTTTGTTTCAACTATATTGATCAATTTCTCATTTTTTGTGAGTTTTGCAACTTTTTATCTTATTAATTGTAACTTATCTTTATTGGGATGTAGCATGGATGAATTGAACGCTGTATTACCAGAAGGATTGCCAGCCGGGATGTTGAAGGAGTTTGAAGATTCAAAACGCTGTGCTTTGCTTGTTAGGCAGAGCTTTTTGGATCTTCGTGATAATTTTAACCGGATTGTTGATCCTCCTTTGTGGTCTTCTAATGCTAAAGGTAATGAATGCTGTAGTTATAATTGTTGTTGATGTCAACTATATCTGATTTAAATTAGTAAGTAAGAAATAAATTGCACAATATATTGGTTTTGTAAGAACTATTGGATGCGTAATATAAGTTGCTCTGTATGTGCGGCAATTTGTGACTATCTTTTCCTGCCTTTCAGTTCAATGAAGTTGTAGTTGTGTTCTGCAGATTTTTATTATTAAATGCTTTACAACTAGGAATGGAAACAAAACTGATATTAGTCATGTTTGCCTGGCTGATGTAGAAGTTCCAGTGACAGAGTTCCATTCATGGGAAGAAATAAAGAAAAATAATCGAATACAATTTCTGGATAGCATACCATAAGATTCTTATAGGCTTAACTTCGAATCGGGAGAATACAAAGAAGTGCAAAGAAGTATCTTTTGAGGCTTAACTTCGAATCGGGAGATTCTTATAGGCTTAACTTCGAATCGGGAGAATACAATTTCTGTATAGTGAGCTTTGAGGCGAAACTTGTGGTAAAAGAAGTGCGAAAGCAAAGGAAACATGAAGAGAAGATATATTTATTGTGATATGAAAAGGTTGTTCTAGTTGTTACTGGAAGCAAGACAATTTTGAAGATGAGCTCTATATGTTAGTAATAGAAGACAACAGAAATTGTCAATGAAGATTTAGGTTGACATGAGGGTTTGAACAAAAGGAGAAGAGAAATGTGTGGAAATGTTAAGAACAGTGAAAATCTATCCCTATATATGTGTCTTTGCTTTCTGTGTATAAGTTGCAAAGCTTATGGTAGAGTGAGCAGAAAGAATTCCAATAGCCACTTCAAAGATAATAATGGTGTTAATACATTTATTCAGTTTGTGCATATTGATCTAGTGATTTCTTGAAGTTGCTTTTCCATGTCGAAATTAAAGTTTTGCTATGTTTCCTCTTGCCCAGCTCCCAAAGTTCGTAAACAGATTCTCTTGGATGGTCCTCGAAGTTGTGGAAAGAGCATTGCTATCTCAATGCTTGTTCAGTGGGCTCGGAATGAAGGTTGGTTGGTGTTTTATGTGCCTGAAGCTATCAAATGGACGCATGGGTGGTTTTTCTATAAAAACCCACAAACGGGTCTGTGGGATACCCCTAAGCAGGCAGAAGACATTCTTAAGGCAAGATTTTATGGTTTCTTTCATATCAGATGTATAATACTTCCAATCAGTTTCTCTGCACTAAATGCTTACTCTGAATAGTCTGCTGGGTGCTTCGTATAGTTATGTGGATGATTTCTGATATGTTATTAGATCTAATTTGCACCAGCTTGTTTATTATGGGCTGAAGCCTGTGCTTATATTATATGTTTCCCTGTGTAGGACTTTTCCGCTTTCAATGAAGCCAGATTGAAACAACTACCATGTCAGACATATAGTGATCCTATTCCATTGGGGGAAGGAGCTGGCATTGGATGGTATAAAGGAGCAGATACCATGGCAATGCCTGAGGGTTCAACACTGCATGATCTGGTGATGGCTGGTGTAAGCAACACACATGCTGCTGTCGGAGTATTAATTCGTTTGAGGAAAGAGTTGTCCCTTGTGAAAGACGTCCCTGTCCTGATAGCTGTTGATCAAGTAAGAGCGCTTTGACCCTACACTATAATTCTGAATTCTCTAGTCCCTTGAATTTTAGGCTGACCTGCTAGAAGACTATACAAATGCCTATGTGATCTCGTTTTTTCTAAAATTTTCCAGTATCCGTTTCCTTTTGATTTCTCACTATTATGCATCTACTTTCATTTGTGCAATCACTTTTATCTGCTCTTTCTTTCACCTTTTTGCAGTATAACAGTTGGTTCACATTCAGCGAGTATGAGGAGCCAGTAACTGTGCGCTCTTGCAAGCCAATACATGCAAGAGATCTTTCCACGGTACCCGATGACCTCTATATTGAATCTGTCCATTCTGTTACACACATAGAGAACCCAGTGCATACATGAAGCATCAACATCATGTGCAGTTAAATACTTGAAGTCGTGGGTTTGACAGGTGAACGCGTTTAGGTCAATGGTGCATGATGATATGATGGTTGGTGCATTCTCCCACTCAACTGCTGTTGGAAAATTGCGCCTAGAGCTCCCAGGCGTTCCAGTAGATGCTCGTGTAAATTTTCCCCGTTATGACCTTGACGAAGCTGCGGCTGTTTCCCATTATTATCTCAGGTACTTGCTAATGTTTGGCCGTGCTCACAATTCTCGTTTTTTTTTTTGTGTTTTTGTTTATTGATATGGTTGATGTACTTTTGTAGTTTCTCCTTGAAACTCCGCTCTTTCTGGTTATCTGAATTCATCCTTTTAGCTGTAATTCTAGAGCTTCTTACGGTCTTACCTATTTGCTCCATGGGTTTATTGCAGGCAGAGGCTAATACGCCGAGAATCGTTCACAGATGATAAGTGGAAGAAGATATACTACCTCTCAAATGGCAACGGAACAGAGATGAGGTGGCTGGCTCCATTGATTTGGTGAGCCATGACAAAACCCAATTCTCTCTGTTGGTAATTTGAGCGAACAATACAAGGAAGTTATCCCAAACAGACTGTTTTTGAGACGACAATCATCTTTGTTGGGAGTCTCTGCGTTGGAAGCTACAATTGTATCTGTCGTTTCAACTCAAAGGATTAGATAGTAAGTTTTCGTTACTATGGCGGGTAGTTGGTTGTATCGGGTGAAGGTGTAATAGAGCGTTACATTTCGAAATAGGCCAACTATAATTCTTGAAAAGGCCCAAAAGGGGTTTTGGGGTCTTTACAATTTCTCTTGTTTTGGGGAATGGTTTTTAGATTAATAAGGATCCGTTCGACGTTAAGAAGTTGGGTGTTATAACATTGAAACTTATTTAGTAGTTGACAGGTGAAATTGGGAACCTATGTTGGTGTATTGTGTTTCTAGGATCACTTTATTAAAAAAAAATCAATCAAATGCTTGGCTGCCATGTTATACCACAATGACAATGGTGGTAGTGAATTCCGGCGGAGGCGAAACAATTGAAACTTTTTTAGTAAGTGACTAACGCTAATCAAACGCTCGTCGCGGATGCAACTTAAGTGTGGTCATATGTTGAAGAACGATCGGAAAACAACTCGATTTCTCTCTTTCTTTCACGAACAACAATCGACTTGGAAAGTAAAATTGAAGCGTTTTTCGTTGAGATTTTGAGATGAAAATAACAGATTTAGGAGTGACTGGGATTGGGCAAGTGTAAATTTTTGTATAGCAACAATCGAGCTCCAAAAGGCTCCAAATTCGGATTCGATTAAATAATCAATCCAGGCGTTATTTTTTTCAATTTTAATTGATATTAAATCCTAATTGCATTAGTTTCCGAATGATTTTTTCTACATAGGTTGAGGGGTTTTGTAGGCATTGAACGAGTTGAACAAAGAATTTTATAGACTTGATTTTCGTTGAGAAACGGATTCGATTTGGCAAATTGAAATTTGACCTCCATTTGAGAACGATGAACAAGCTTGTGTTCAATCCGTTTCTCGGAACTCATAAAAAGTTAAGCTTAGTGCACTAAAAAAGAATGTCGTAAGATAATTTTTATTCTTAATTAGTTAAAAAAGATATGGGTTTTGATATTTTTTTACTGGAAAAAAAAACAATAAACTTCTTAGTTTAATCATTTAGATATTTACCGAAATATACAGTTCTTAAATAATTATTTTAAAAATTCTTATCATATATAAATGATCCAAAAAAGCAAACTTTTATAATATCATAGTTATATGTACAAAAGTGTAAAACATGTCAAGCAGATTCGACTCACACCATTTCTGGTTCGAGTCAATGAGATTATTGGTCACCTTTACATGGTGGTCTATAGGGATATCTAGATGATCCAAGTAGATCTCTAAATGGGTTATAAGTTTACACTACCTCTAAGTCGAAAATGGTAATCTAGTACCTTGACGGCGTACAGAATAATTTCTAAAATATAACTTTACATTAATTTGATAATAAATGTAATTTTTTTTAAGATGACATTATTGATCCGTGCGTCAAACTGATCTCATATGAAAACTTCTATAACTTGACCCGGTTTAACTACTAATTTGATTGAGTTGAACTCTTAATAAACTTTCTATAACAAATTCACATATCTACCCATTAAGTCCGACCTTAATTTTTTTTGTTGATTAATTTATCGAATTTGAAATTTAAATCAAATATAAACTTTCACAAATCTATTTTTTAATTATATAAATTTTGAATTTTATTTCTTATTTATTTCCATATTCTAACTATTATACATTTATAATTAGTACAAAATTATTGACATAGGTTCTTTTAACTTTCATTGATTACTTTGTTACTTTTTATTTAACCAAATCCATAAAATGTACAGGTACTTGAGCTAGTATTCCTCAATTTCCATACAAATCTATTCATCCTTTCATGAGACAAGATCAAGAGTAGTGGAAACTAATAACTTAATTGGATTCGTTTGATCATTTTAAGTTTTGATCGAGTACAAGTTTGATTTAGTCGAGTTATGAATTAAGTCAGGTCAGTCTAATAGGCCAAATGTATTGACTTTTGTACAATGATTACAATTTATTATGATTAACAGTATATTTAAGTTGTATACTTTTGAACAATAAAAAATATTACAATATTTTAAATAAGTTCTATTTATTCGGTAATATGATAAGTCAAGTCAATTCAACAAGTTTCTTGTTTCAACTAGACTTAGGTCGGGTCGAGGCTCAATTGAAAATTTTCCCATACCACGTCTTATGCCTCTGAACGCCTCTTCTTTGTGTTTGCTCCTTATATTTATATTTTTTGTTATTTTATAACAAAAAATTATAATCGAATTTTGATTTGAGAAAATAGAAGAAAAGTGCCAATATAATTTATCTTTATATTTATATTAAAAATTAAATTCTTTGAAAATAGTCATGAACTAGCAAATGACCCGTACCTTGTACGTCGACGTGTTACTTATTTATTTATTACGTATATATAAATTTACTATAATAGTTAAAAATATTATCATATGTTTACTTTATTTTAATATGACACTTATCTTTTGGATTATATAATAACATAATTCTTGTATTAAAAGTTATATATGCATAAACATATATTTAAATGATCCATGAAGAATGTCGTAAGATAAGATGCATCAGGTTTTACTAAAAATTGATGAAAATATTTTGGAACTTAAATTATCTGCATAAAAAAACTTATATAAATAAATGAATAATGTTAAATAAAAAATCATACTAATATAGTATTATATTTAATATATAGAGAGTATTTAATATGATAAAATATAATATCAAATTATCATGTATATATGTTATTATGTTGTAAATAATTAATTAAATAATAAGTATATAAATATCAAAATATATATTAAGGAATCGTTATCTTAAGTAAGAAGGTCTGGACCCGAGGAGCTAGTTCGTAGGCGTGAAGGTCTGGACTTGGGAGTTTTTCGCAGTGGGAGGGGTTGACCGAGGAAGCACTGGATGGACAGTATAAGACATGATGTCAGCCACTTGGGGATTTCGACAGAGCTGACAGTATGTAGGGATAGGTGGAGGGAGAAGATTCACGTGATAGATAGCTAGTTTTTGTTGTTTTGTTTTGTTTCTTTTTTCGTGTATAGTGCTTGGGTGTGGCTTTGGCTCGGGTTTGTATGTTTTCTAGCTGAGCTTTTTTGCTTGGGACTTTTGGACACTCTCCCTTTACGTTAGCCAGGGGTGACCCCATCCTGACCCCCTAGATTCCATGTAAAGGGAATTACACTGGATTGTTGTTGTTGTTGTTGTTATTGTTGTTGTTGTTGTTGTTGTTGTTGTTGCTGTTGTTGTTGTCGTTGTTGTTGTTGTTGTTCCCTTGAATATTCACCTTCGTTCTTGCTTTTGGGACACAAATGTATGTTGCCTCGTTGAACCCATTATACGCTTTGATGTTGCCTCATTAAAAACCTTGCCAGGAAAAACCTAGTGGGATAAAAACCTGGTCGAAGGGAAAAAGAGTGCAACGCGTATGATGCTCCCCCTGACTTCAACGTAGCTCTCGGAGCTTACACATTCCAATCCTGTGCACTAGTTCTCCAAATTTCTTAGGAATCAAAGACTTCGTGAACAGGTCGGCCAAGTTGTCATTCGACCGAATTTGTTGGATATCTGCTTCACCTTTTTCTTCGAGATCTCGAGTAGAAAAGAATTTTGGAGATATGTGCTTTGTGCGGTCTCCTCTGATGTAGCCTTTCTTCATCTGAGCAACGCATGCTGAGTTGTCTTCATATAGTATCGTCGGATTGTCAGTGATTGGCTTCATTCCACTTTCCTTTTGGATGAACTGAATAATTGATCGTAGAGACACACATTCTCTTCCAGCTTCATACAAAGCAATTAATTCTTCTTGATTTGAAGATGTGGCAGTTATAGTCTGCTTTGTTGATCTCCATGAGATGGATGTGCCTCCATATGTAAATACATAGCCATTTTGTGATTTGGCTTTGTGTGGGTCGGACAAGTATCCTGCATCTGCATATCCGACTAGAGTTGCATTGCTTTGGTTGCGGTAGAACAACCCCAAATCATGTGTTCCGCGGAGGTAGCGAAATACATGTTTGATCCCATTCCGATGCCTCCTTGTAGGGGCAGTGCTGTACCTAGATAACAAGTTTACTGCAAAAGCAATATCTGGTCTTGTATTGTTAGTCAAGTACATTAGTGCACCGATTGCACTTAAATACGGAATATCAGGTCCTAGAACCTCTTCATCCTCTTCTCGAGGGCGAAATTGATCCTTTTCAATATTGAGGGAACGAACTTCCATAGGAGAAGTCAGGGGATGAGCTTTGTCCATATAAAATCTCTTTAAAACTTTCTCAGTATAGTTGGACTGATGGATAAATATTCCATCTTTTAGATGCTCAATTTGTAAGCCAAGACAAAGCTTTATTTTCCCCAAATCTTTCATCTCAAATTCTTTCATCAAGTATTTCGCAGTATCTTCCACCTCATTGGGAGTTCCAACTATGTTTAAATCATCAACATAGACTGCGATAATAGCAAATCCCTCATTGGACCTTTTGATAAAAACACATGGGCAAACAGTATCGTTTTTATATCCTCTTTTCATAAGGTATTCGCTCAGACGGTTATACCACATCCGTCCTGATTGTTTTAACCCATACAACGACCTTCTCAATTTTATTGAGAACATTTCTCGAGGTCCGTTGTTTTCAGCCTTAGGCAATTTTAGTCCTTCTGGGACTTTCATATATATGTCTGTATCTAGTGACCCATATAAGTATGCGGTCACGACATCCATAAGGCGCATTTGCAGTTTTTCAAATACTGTCATGCCAATTAGGAATCTCAGTGTAGTTGCATCGACTACAGGAGAGTATGTCTCATCATAATCAATTCCTTGAATTTGAGAGAAACCTTGGGCTACTAGCCTTGCCTTATATCTAACGATTTCATTTTTCTCATTTCGTTTTCGTACAAACACCCATTTGAAGCCAACAGGCCTTACATTCTTTGGTGTACGAACAACAGGTCCAAAGACCTCTCGCTTTTCAAGCGATTGTAATTCTGTTTGAATGGCATCTCTCCATTTTGGCCAATCCTTTCTTTGACGACATTCATCCACGGATTTTGGCTCAAAATCATCATCTTCAGTCACAATATCAATAGCCACTGAGTAGGCAAATATATCATCGGTAATGATATCCTTTCTATTCCATTGTATGCCTGTGCATACATAATTTATTGATACCTCAAGATTATCAATGTTCTCATTATCATTGAGTGTATCAACTTCTTTTAGGATATTTTCATTTTCCATCTGATTGCCTTGGTCATTATTCTCATGACTCAGTTTGGCTTCTTTTGTCATACCCTTTTGGTTCTTTGGTTTCCTTGGTTTCAAGTCTTTTGAACCCGGAGGCCTACCACGTTTTCGACGTGTCGTAGACTCATTTGCAATGGACGTATTAGGTTGTCCAATGGGTATATCAATCATAGCAGGAGCATTCGCTGCAGGAATATGTGACTTTGTTACCTTCTTTGTATCAGTGAATGCATCAGGTAACTGATTTGCAACATTTTGCAAATGTATGATCCGTTGAACTTCTTGTTCACACATTTTTGTTTTCGGATCAAGATGAGATAATGATATTGCATTCCATGTAATCTCTTTTACATGTGGGTCCATCTTTTTCTTATCTCCCCCTAAGTTTGGGAATGTATTTTCATCAAAGTGACAATCAACAAATCTTGCTGTGAATAAGTCACCCGTTGTTGGTTCGAGATATCGAATGATTGAGGGAGATTCGAAACCAACATAGATTCCCATTCTCCTTTGTGGACCCATCTTTATACGTTGTGGAGGAGCAATGGGTACATAAACTGCACATCCAAATATTTTTAGATGTGAGATATTTGGCTCCTTGCCAGATACTAATTGCATTGGAGAATGCTCATTGTTTGCACTTGGCCTCAATCGAATCAAAGCTGCAGCTTGTAATATAGCATGTCCCCATGCAGATGATGGCAACTTTGAGTTCATCAACAATGGTCTAGCGATTAATTGTAATCGCTTTATTAATGATTCGGCAAGACCATTTTGTGTGTGAACATGAGGCACTGGATGCTCTATATCAATCCCTATTGACATGCAATAATCATTGAAGGTTTGGGATGTAAATTCTCCGGCATTATCAAGTCGGATTTTCTTGATTGCATAATCCGGGAATTGAGCTCTCAGCCTTATTATTTGAGCAAGAAGTTTGGCAAAAGCTGCATTCCTGGTCGACAGTAAACTTACATGTGACCAACGTGTAGATGCATCAATTAGGACCATAAAATATCTAAATGGTCCACATGGTGGAGCAATTAGTCCGCATATATCTCCTTGTATCCTTTCTAGGAATGCAGGATTTTCACTTGCAATTTTATTCTTAGAAGGCCTGATAATTAGCTTTTCAAGTGAACATGCAGTGCAATGGAGATCACTGGACGGGAGAACCTTAACGTTCTTCAATGGATGTCCAAGTGAGTTCTTTATGATTTTGTGCATCATTATTGATCCTGGGTGACCCAAGCGATCATGCCACAATGTGTATGCAGTTCGGTCAATTGACCCTTTACTAGATGTCGCATTGGCCTCAAATGGACAAATGTGTGTATGATATAGTCCGGAGGCTTGCGTAGGCATCTTCTCAAGAATCTGTCTATGACCAGACTCATATTTTACGATGCACAGATATTCACTGCCATTTTCATTCAAGGTTTCCATGTGAAACCCATTGTGGCGCACATCTTTAAAACTCAGTAAATTTCTTCGTGATTTACTTGAGTAGAGTGCTTCTTTTATTATTAACTTTGTTCCTCTTGGGAGTAGAACAAGTGCTCTTCCAGAGCCTTCGATCAGTTTCGACACACCAGATATCGTGTTGACATTTCCTTCAAGAGGTCTTAATTTTGTGAAGAATTCTTTGTTTCTCAAGATGGTGTGTGTTGTTGCACTGTCTAGAAGACATTGCTCCTTCCCATCGAGTTTCACATTAGATGATTCCATGTTTTCTATGGAAATAAAGAGAAACATTAATGCATTAATAATAAAGATGCATATTGATTACATAACGATATTCATATTACACAAAGTCTAATACATAAAATATTGGAAATGATAATTAAGACAACATACGACATGCGAAAATAAAAGACATGACAAATAACATGTAAGTAGTAAAGATAATTAGGGGCTAGTATTTTTGCTTAAACCCCTAAGGCAAATTCATCATTATTGTCAAGATTGAGAAAATCATTGACATCTAGACTAGTCACGGGAGATTTATTCACATCTCCATTTTCGATGTAATTGGTCTCGGTAGCCTTTTCTTTATTCTTATCAGCTTGGTACAGCTTCACAAGATGCGGAGCTGTACGGCATACCTTTGACCAGTGATCAGCCATGCCACATCTATAGCATATAGATTTGGGCTTTTGGGAGGATCCTGATGGACCCGTCTGGACCTTTTGCTTGCCATTCCCCTTGTAGCCATTGTTCACGCGGTCATAAGGTTTGTTGTAACCTTGACCGCGACCACGAACAAAGCTGTTACGGCCACGACCGCGACCACGTCCGCGGTTACGTCCACGACCATTATAGAATCGTGATTGTTGCCCACGTTGATGGGTATTTCCATCATAAAACGCCTTTTCAATAGCGTTTGCTTCTGGGACTATTGTTGAGCCAGTAGGCCTGAGGTTGTGGTTTTTCATCAATAGCTCATTGTTCTTTTCGGCAACCAACAACACTTTCAACAAGTCAGAATACCTCTCAAAGCCTCTTTCTCTATACTGTTGTTGTAACAACACATTAGAGGCATGCATTGTGGAGAAAGTTTTCTCCAACATTTCTTGCTGGGTAACCATGTGCCCACATAGTCTCAATTGAGAGGTGATTCTATGAATAGCACTATTGTATTCAGTGATAGACTTGAAGTCTTGGAACCTTATATTGTTCCATTCATGGCGTGCTTGTGGGTACAAGATTTCATTTTGATGGCCATAATACTCATTCAAGCTTTCCCACAATTCAACTGGGTCATCCACAAACATGTATTCAGTCTTTAGACTCTCATGAATGTGGTGACGTAGGAACACAATGGCTTTTGCCTTTTCTTGCGGGGTGGTATCATTTCTCGCCTCAATTGTTCTTTCAAGGCCATTTGCCTTTAGGCTAGTCAAAGCATCAACCCTCCATTCGAGGTATTTTTGGCCCGACAAGTCAAGGATTTCAAACTCCCTTTTGGTGATGCTTGCCATTTTAGTTACTACAAGGAAATTATAAATTAACAAAACAAAGGCAATTAGGAATGCATATATAACTCGTAAATATATATGGTATATATGATGAGATTCAATAATTTAGTCATGGTGTATGTTATTATTATGTTAACATACATAAGCATGTAATTAGTATGTATATAACATATGAATGATAACTTTATATAAAGAATGCTTATAAGATGTAAATAAATGACAAGAATTAAAGAAGTAAATAAATGATAAAGATTAAGGAACTAAACAAATAGAATAAGCATCAAAGCGGTAAATAAATAATGTATGCATGAGATATATAAGATAAATACGAAAGTATACTGAAACGTAAAATTAGCGGGAACAGTTATAAATCCGGTTTCCTTTTAATCCTTTTATCCTCATCCATCCATTTCACTTTTACCACTTCCACCTTATCTCCTCCATCTCGTCTTCCTCCTCCATTTTTCATTTTCATGTCCATGGCCGACGACGACATCTTGCGTCGTATTAAGGCCGGTAATGATCGGTTTTTAACCGAGCTTTTCATTTGTCTTGTTCTTATCGTGATTATCTATATTGCGCTCATAATCATTTGGGTAAGAAATTTCTCACAATCCACTTGGTGAAATCAAACATTTACGAAAGGGGATTTGAGTACAAACGCCAAATAAGGTAAGTAAATCTTTGTATTTTGTTTGTATCTTAGTAGATCTAAGTAAACATGCTTCCATATTTAGTTTATAGCATTTTAGATCTAGAATTTTGAAAATGAGTTTCTGATGTAGAAGATCCTAAATTAGGCGACTACAGAGCATACTCATCAAAACGATGTTATAAACTCTTTGCATGAATTTAGTTAAGAAGAAGTAAATTCGTAGATTTAAAGAGGTAGAAGTGATTAAGTATAGTGTGTAAGAATTTACCAAAATTAATTTTGTAAAACGTAGGAATTTATACATAAAGCTCAAATCAAGAACTTACATATGTGCTCAAAAGAACTTATATATGAGTTACGAACAGCTTATATAATTAAGAAAAACTTTAGAACTTTAATTTAGTTTATTAAACCTACGAACAAGATATTTATATAATTAAAGATTAAAGAAAGATCAGTTGGTAATTAGAGACTCGTGCTGATAACGTGTGATATAATAAAGAATTAGAAGAAGATTATCAAAACTTTACTTAAGAACTTTTACTTAAGTAAGTCACTTTAGATTGATAATGACATTAGAAGAGAGGGAGAAAGAGTAAGCACCTTATATGTTGTATTCTTACTCTTTGTTGGTGCAAGTTTTACAATGGGTGATGTCTCTATTTATAGGACCAAAGTTAGGCAAGAGTTACCACAAAGTCAAGATTAGGAGGTGAATAATTCACACCTTTCTACCTAGGGTAATTAGTCATACACACATGTGTTTCTTATGCATCTTCTAGATGATCATAAATGTGTTCATAACACATAGCTCAATGTGTATTCATAACACATCTAACCTTTTCATTAATTTTTTTAATGGTATATCTATTTGCTATGATAATAAAAAATATATATTTTATATATTATTTTAATAAAAAGAAGATGTCGAGTAAATATACTTGGTATAATTTGCTACTATATATTGATGATTTTTATAAAATTTTTTTAAATATTACAAAAAATAAATTTTACTGTAATTAATTTACCATAATTAAATCAGTAAAAAATACAAGATTATGATCTATTTTTTAATCAAATGGGTATACCATAAGATTAAGATTTATATATTAGGATACAAATATTAATTAAACAACTAAAAATCTAAGATAGAACTAATATTTTAATTAAATATGTATAAGGTTGAGATTATATATTATGATAAGATTAAGATGTAATAAGATAACTTTTTTAATAAGGGGGTGATGTGGCGCAATATAATAGCAGAATTTGCTTCCGCTTTGGTATATAGTAGTAGATATTGCGTGATATTTTCCTTTTTATCTATTAATGAAAATGTTTATATATAAATTGAACTTCATTAAAAACATAATATAAATATACAATATATTATATCAATTATTCCTTCATTTTTCGGGTCAATCCAAGGAGGTACATCTTTGAAGTTAATGAAGTTTGAATTAATTGGGTTCATTTTTTTAGATGTACTAGTTTTCGAGTTGAGGTTAAATCATAAAAATTTTGGTCAAATGGAATTGATTTTGATCAATTAATAATTGAGTTTTTACAACTCTAAAAATGAATGGGCACACAATTTAGTGAAACGAGTAGATTAACAAATGCATATTCCTAGATCTCGGTCCACCGGAATCGAAATCAGACCGGCGGTTTCGGCTCCCTTCCTTCAGACCCGGGGAGCCGACGGTTCTGAACCCCTCTTTTTTGCAAAAAAATATACATAGATTATATCAAAATTACAACAAAAAATTCAAATCAAGCTCTAAATGTTTATATAAAAAAATTGAAACCACATTTATCCGTCAAAAAAGGTAAAATATGTCCGAGCCTACTAAAATTTATTTTTTTTGAAATAAAAATAGATTTTGTTTTTAATTATTTTAATGTTTGATCAATTTCGAAACCATGTGGAACCGGGACTAGAACTTAGAAACCGGATAAGGAACTATTCTGATTCCGGCTCTCCAAAATGTGGAACCGAAATTCATCTGTTTTGAAACCGGACCTACATCTACAACTGCATAATTAGGTAGCTACCACCATTTAAACCAAAAAATGATTAGGATATATAATACATACGTATACAAGAAATATATATGCAATTATCATAAAATATCTATTACTGTATACTAAAGTAGAAGCAAATTTCGTCATCATATAATAGTATCATGGAAAAAGAGTATATAAAAAAATATATATACATAATACTAAAGTTATAAGTTAAGTGGTTTATAAAAAATAGATTAGATAGTTTTTTTTTTTTTAAAAAAAAACTAAAGATAGGTCCATTGGTGTAATTAAATAAAAAGTATGAGTAAGTTTTTATATACTTTTAACTTTTCATAATATGCCAGGGTTACCACACAGAATTTACAAAGCCTAAAGCCTCGTGGTTACCATGCGGAATATCGAAAAACTTTGTGTACCACGCGGAATTTGCAAAACCTCGTGATTATCGGGTAAAATTTCCCTATTTTTTATTGCGCAAAGGTTGACGGCTCTTTCATTTCTTTGTCGATACTCTGTATGTGTATGCCGATGGCATGAGTTTGACCAGTAGACCCAAAAGAAGAAGACGAAACCCAAACCACTTCCAATTCTCTCACCCTTCCCCTTTATTTTCTCAACCAAAACGTTACTCTCCTCTTGTTTTTATTCTTGGACAAACCCAAACACACACTCTCTTTCTTGAGCTGGTTCTTGAATGGCCCCCTCCTCACCCATCGTCTGACCACAAACAAAAACCCAGATGGCAGCAGTGGATCTGGCGCTGGGCTACGGCCGAAACCACTTAGTCGACGAGGCCGCGGCCGGCCTCCAAAGCGTCGAGAACTTCATACAACTCATCTCCAAAGCAGACCACTACCAGAAGCAGGGAAATGCCGACTTCAGCTGCCAAGCGGCGGCCGCCAACGACGCCGTTTCGCGGTTCAGGCGGGTCATTTCTCTGCTCCCTCCAACCCGAACCCGGCTGGGCCACGCCCGGTTCAGGCGCGCCCCCACGGAGAGCAGCAGCGGCGCTCAGGTGCTGTGCCCCAGGCCCATCAAGCAAGTCCCCATGGATCCTCGGCCGGAGCTGATCAAGGACGCCACGGCCCACGTCAGCTTCTCCTGCTCCCCCGGGAACTCCTTCAAGTCAACGTTGACCGGCGAGACCGGGGCTGCCACCACGCCGCCGCCGAAGACGAAAAGGTGCAGCTTCTCCGACACTGCTGGATCAGGCCGGTGTGCCCGGTCTTCCTCCGGCCGATGCCACTGCTCCAAGAAGAGGTAATTAATAATCCAGCAACTTTATTCGACGTTTGATTTTTGTTTTTTTTATTAAAATTAATTACTAGTTGTATGTATTTACTTTTACTATGTTACCGGAAATTCCAACGAGGTGGTGTTTTCCATTTCGGATGGAAACATGAAAAATTGGAAACTCAAACTCGGAAACTTTTTTTTACACTAAAAGTATTGAAATCTTGTCGAAAATCTTGTTTCCGTTTCCGTTTCCGTGTAACTATGGGACAATTGAACAGGAAAATGAGGATGAAGAAGGAGGTGAGAGTGCCGGCAATAAGCACCAAGATGTCGGATATCCCACCGGACAACTACTCTTGGAGGAAGTATGGCCAGAAGCCTATCAAGGGTTCTCCACATCCAAGGTTGTTTTTTACTCAATAGAACATATGTAAAAACATGACTAGTCTTGGCTTAGTTTTGTATTTGATCCCCTTTTTTCAAGTAGTTGTTTGTTTACCTATAGAGTTAGGTTTGAGAAATTACGCTCATGAATGATGTCTATACATTAGGTATGAAAACTGGACAACCTTGTTGTATGTCGGAATATTTGTGAATGATTCAATCTTATATGCTTTATGGTGTATTGAGCAGGGGATACTACAAGTGCAGTACCATGAGAGGTTGCCCAGCCCGAAAGCACGTAGAACGGGCCTTGGATGACCCGGCCATGCTTGTTGTCACGTATGAAGGAGAGCACAACCACTCTCTCTCCGCCCTCGAAACCTCCAACCTTATCCTCGAGTCCTCGTGATCACGATGAACCCGTCATTTTTCTCTATCAGTTATCACTCAATTACAGATCTAGATCTACAAAAACGAAGTTCGTGGTGAAGGAGACGATTCGACCATAAGTGGTTCAAATCCTCTCCATTTTCATATAAGGGACATGGAAATGGATCTTCTTCAATTCCGTTTAAGGCAATGTACAAGATTAGACTTCTTTGGATTTCCTTTCTTTTGTCATGGAATAGAGGTGGTTAGTAGTATGGTGGTGTGGCTTTCTTTTCTCACAATGATGATGAAAGTGATAGTGTTTAGGGTTTTTTTTGTAGTTTATATGGTTTCTTCTATAATTAAGTTGGTTCTAATGGATTGTTAATCATGTCATTGTCTTTCAAGATTGATGCTTTTTTCCCCCGGCTTTGATGGATCGATCTTGGCCGAGTAAAACAAAAGAAAGAATTGGTCAAAAGTGGGTGGGAGAAAAAATGTCACCTTGTGGACCAACTTATGCTCCCAAGGATTTTCATTGGTTACTAAAAATGATTGCTCTAAATTTCTCTCAAGAAAACAAGTCACATTAGTGCACCAATTATATGTAAATTATTAGGTACTTCTTTTTTTTGGTAGAAAACTAGTATCAGTGCCGGTGCCTTCAAGGCACGATTTGATTTAACCAAAAACTTACTTAATTGTTATATAAAGTTATTCAAAAGAATAGTTTGATATGAAATCTTATATTATGTTATACAATTTGTTTTTTTTGTGATTTATTTTAATGGTATATTATTTATGTTATAATATTTGTTTTGCGATTTATTTTAATGATACATTATTTATGTTATAATTTTTGTTTTGTGATTTATTTTAATGATACATTATTTATGTTATAATTATTTTTTTGCAATTTATTTTAATGATATATTATTTATATTATAATACATTCTCTTAATCGAATGTAGTATTATAATTATGTAATATATAGACTAAATACTTATTTTTATCAATAAGTTTCTTTATTTTATAATTAATATTTTGTTTACAAAATCTCTTTACGTAGTAGATTTGAAAAGATAGATTTTTTTAAAGGATTTGGCTAAATTTGTATCATACATAATATATTACAATTATTGTATAGCATACGTACTCCTATTACATTTGGAAATATTCATGATATATTAGCATATGTAGTTGGATAGATAGATTTTTTCGAGGAAAAAAATCTCTTGATAAATGCTTTAGCATATGTATTTTTTTAAAAAATAATTAAAATGAGAATTAGTAGATAAGAAGAAAGCTAATGTGGGGTCTACGATTAAGTTTCAACCAATTAAACAAATTGAATTATTTTAATACAGATGGGTGATGTCGACCAATGAGAAGGTAACACGTGTCGGGCTAAATATTATTTCTAACCTCCGCTTTAGTATATAGTTATGATTATTAGGTACTTCAATTGTCGAAAACAACTTAAGAATAGTCACAAGTGTTAAAACGAAACATGACAAATTATTGGTATTGTTTTTTCTTTCTTTCTATTTTGTCAAAAAAAGTACTAACATTGATATATTATGTATTTTCTTGATAGAAACATCGGCTCTAAGATTTTAGTTGTCTTTTGAAGGTTAATTTTGAGTGCATAAACTAGAAAGTGAATTGAATACTCGAAAAAAACTTCAATCCATCTTAATCTTGAGTGTTATACTTTTATCCTTATTTTCTGTATTAGGATAAATTTTTGGATTAAGAGAATATAAAACACAAAAGGTTTCAAACAAGCAAACCAGATAAAGGCACACAGAATACGTGAACTTCAACAAAATACTCTTATGTTTTGTATTTTACACATTTTTAACGGACACTATCAGAAATACTATTTTATCTTTTGTAACCTATTTTTTCACCTTCTTAAAAATCCCTAACAAAAATAATAATGATGATAAAGAAGAAGAAGAAAATGATAATCCTCTAATAAATACAAAGATCATCTTCATAAAAATTGTTAGTACACAAAATATGCCGTGTACAAGTTTCAACTCCTTCTTCAATGACCTTCTTCTCCAAGCTTCTTCTCCCAACCTCTTCACCTTCAATGACCTGCAAGACAATGCACCAAGGGGCGAGCGACCCCTAATCCACCTCCGATGCTTAAGTCAGAATAGGTACAATGTCGATTAAAAGGCGTCAGGCAGAGCGATGGCTTAGAACTTAGAGCTTAGAACTTACCTTCCACATGGTATACATGTGTATTTATAGAGGAGAGGGACAAGGGGGGCGCGCGCCTAGGGTTAGGGCAGTGCCTTGCTCCCTAAGTCAACCAAATATCTTATCTCAGGCGAAGATAAGATTCTCCTCCATAAATAATATCCTAACTAGAGTAACTACCCTATTAAAGGATAAAGCATAATAAATATGGATAGCAAAATAAATAAGATAGAGAAATAAATGCTAACTAACTGATATGGAATTATGCCCGCCTACAAAAATCCATAGTAATAACAATAGTAATCTACTAACAAATACAAATATAAACGTGTAAATCAAAAATAAAAATACCTGAAAAAGACAAATAATTTGATACATAGAATGACAAACAAAAGTCAAAAAGGAGGGGCTGTGACAGAGTGGTGTGTTGATAAATAATCAACAAAACTTGAATTGCACACTTATTTTAGGGTGAGAAGGAATCATCTCTACGGCTCTCAAACAAAGCCCAAAAGAAGACCCTCACACGTGCTTTTTGACGAGATAACCACCAATTTTAATTTGGTTCTTCTTGTCAATGGGTTCTTAACAAAATGGTAAATCGGGTTTTAATTCTCGTACTGAAATCAACCAACAAATTCCAGGTTACTAAGACAGTTCCTCTTTTGATTTTAATGTGATTTACAAAAATAATAAACTTCTTTACATTTTTTTCTTTCTTCATGATTCAATTACTTAATTGTATAGTGCATCGTCTTTTATTTTTCATTTATTTTTCTGTTGTATGGATAAGTTACTGTTACTCATTTATTAAATTTTATTAGATTTTAAAGCTTAAATACAAATATTTACTAATAAAATTGTCAAAAAGAAAAAATTTATAATAATTTGCATTTATTTATAATTGGACGATTGTAAAATTTTCGCATTGGGTCGCTCATAACTATTGGACGACCCTGATAAGGGGTGAGATTCAAAACATGCTTCCTTTCAAAAAACACTAAGGCCTTGTTCGGCAACAAACAAATAATAGCTTATAATATATTATTTTTCAAAAGAGCCTTTACTGCTAAACACTTTCTTCTCTCGCGTGTAATAGCATCCTTATGTTTTTTATTAATAATTTATTGCTACTCTTCTATACTAATTCCTTGTTTGAGTCTAGAACTTTCTTTCAACAAAAAGCTATTATTGCGAATAATGTGCATGACACCGGACAGACCCCTAGCATTACGACCTGTATTACCTTAGCATAGTAATTCATATTCCTCAGCATTACGACCTGTATTACCCTAGGTTACCTCTAGCTCTGTGTCTGATCGCGATGCCCCCCGAATCACTATGCCAAACCTTAGTGACGAGATGTGCATATATCTTTTCAAACTTATTTTGATAACTATTCAATTCAATCATAAAAATTACTCGTTGAAAGATTATGGTGGAAAATCAACGTTTTAAAGTATGAAACCATACAAGTATACATGTTTAAAACAAAGTTACACAATGTTGGAAAGGTAATAAATTATCATTGGAAAGATATCTTTAAAGATATATCTTTAATGAGTTAAATATTCTACCTTGCAGGTCCAATCCAACGCCCAGGCTGTGGCCTTACCGTGTCCTTAGCGTGGCCTTGCCAACACACAATAGACTCAGCCTAGCTTGGCCCAGACGTGAGCCTTGGCCCGAGCCTTTGCCTTGCCTTGCAAGTATCTTAGCTAATTTTACATAGATTTTTGCCTTTGTTTTTATTTCTATCTTTCTCCCTTCGATAGGCTTAATGTTAGCTCAATGGGTTATTTCTATTTTTTCAATTTGGAGAAAATTCTATCTTTTGCACAAGATAGAATTCTCACTTAGGTAGATTAGCTTCTTCTATTTAAACCATGAAATTGTAACCTCGAATTATTAATGCATAATTGAAATACAATTGTTTTGGTTTAGTCGAGTTCTCTCCTAGCACCAAAGTTTGCGTTCAACCTTTGTTCGAGCCCTAGCTCGACCCATACAATTCTCATATGGATTGTCCTTGTTTGTTCATCACGTTGATCGAACCTCAACTTGAGTCCTAATGTGGATTCAACGTCAAACTCAATTTTAATCACGTTGGAGATTGCATATCGCTCGCTTCAGCCAATTCCGAGAGATTCCCAAGTCGATCTATAGTGATCCTTCGCACTTTCGCCCACTCCGAGGATGAGAGCGCATCAAAGATTTAGGGTCCGACACTCCTCATAATATCGTTATCAAACACCCCACAACTTCCAACTTCCTCAATTCATTAATAAAAAGACAGCCTAGATAGACAACGTATTGGCCATGGAAAGACCAACCCCACACCTTTTACCTTGGAGGGGCCTTGGAACACTTGATGGAGACACGATTCAAAGTAGGAGGAATGAACTCAAGCTTACCTCCAAGACTGAAGTTCATGAAAATTTTCTTGGACTTAACCGCCGAAGAACTTGGCCGTCCATCATTAGCGTCACGAAGAGTCTTAGCCGAGTTCACAAGTGAGGGCACATTGGACTTGGGTGTGGAGGGGTTAGCACCAACCTCCGTATTACCGTTAGCAAGAGCATGGGGAGTTGGTTCCTAGCTCGGAACCAAGGAGTACTTAATGCTCGAGTCATTAATTATGCGATGCATCTATGGCCACATTCACACCAACAGGGGCCACAATCATTCCTAAAGCGCCTTGAGTGCGAGGAGTGTCCTTGGCAACATCGGTGGGAGTCGGAGAGCTCTGGCCTGACACCACATTCGGGGTGGGACTATGAGGCTAGGAAACACCAGAAAACCTTCAAAAGTATCTTCTTCAACCACGGACAAAACATTAATTCTTGAGTTGTCTATCATTTCACCATCTTCCAAGCTTTGAGGGTCGATGAACATAGCATTCTTGCTCAAGCTTTCATCCATAGATGTTTTGGAAGCCACCTTAGCACCACCTTCATCCACCTTTTTCAAGGCCTTAGATTTTCGACTATTCTTATGGTTATCGCCATTGCCGCCCACCTTAGAGGGAGGAACCACATCGACACGGTACTTGCTCGGGTCACCGGATCCATGGGATGAGGAAGCCTTGCTAAACTTCCCCATAGCCACCAAATGCATGGCCTAATACGGCACAAACGTTAAACCCCGGACGCAGTTGGAAGCCTTCTTTGCCACGGCTCTTTGGTGGATATGGAAGTGGAGGAACGAGAGAGTCTTCCGTGATGGGTGCCGGCCCGGGGATGCTATCGAGTTTGTCAAGACGAAGACGAAGGAGTATTTGGAGGCGTGGACGAGTCGAAGCAGCAGCCAGCAGAAAACGGTGCGACAGGAGGTGCTCGTTTCGTGGGAGAGGCCGATGGAGGGATTTATCAAGATCAATACCGATGGCTCGGTTGACAGCGAGGGGAGGGCCACGGCAGCAGGGGTCTTGCGGGACTCGGAAGGAAGATGGCTCAGTGGCTTTGTGCACAACATAGGGAGTTGTTCCGTTCCAACCGCGGAATTATGGGGCATCGCTGACGCGCTCGAGATTGCTTGGAACCGTGGCCACAGACGCATTGTGATAGAATTGGATTCCCTATTGGTGGTGGGACTCATCAAGAAGCATATCAACGCCTCCCACCCGCTCTTCAACCTGGTTTCGAAATGCCAAGGCTTCCTTAATCGTGATTGGTCTATCCGGTTAACCCATGTCTTCAGGGAAGCGAAAATGATCGCCAACTCCCTTGCCAAACTTGCGTTTTCCTTTCCTTTAGGTATTCATGTTTTGTCAGGGCCACCTTTGTGTGTGTCCCAAATTTTGCTAGACGATACCGGGGGTAGGGCCCTCCCGCGTATGGTGAACACTTTAGGCCCGTAATTGGGGTTTTCCCCGCTTTCCGACCAAAAAAAAAAACAACACCACCGAAACAAACAAGGGAAGGGCAAGAGAGGACTAAGGTGAAACGAGGGCGGACATGAGAGAGACCGTCTCCGGTGAAGCCGAGTCACTCCGATTCGATGGTGGCACGAGAGGATACGCACCACGAAAGGGGAACAAGGGGCTCGCAATCGAGAGAAAATAACGAAGAACAAAGAGCTAAGACCACAAGAAAATTCGGGATGATAGACAAAACGAGTGGCATTGCTTTTGATAGTGTTTGTTCTATACAATGTACATATCTTAGTGAAATAGTTCCCTTTTTATGTAATGCTAAAGATAGATCCTCGATCCATTAGTTGGAGGCTAATGCCCACGTTCCTCAACTACCTTAGAAATATGCTAGCTTATGACGATTGGTGCCAACATCCTAGATATCTCGAGCTTCATATGCGTTGACCACCATCTTCCTTATCTTGGCCGTTGACTAAATCTGGCGATGACCTTAGGCAGTTGGGCTCCTTAGGCTTGCATCACCTAGTAAACCGAGGCCCAACATACAACAAAAGAATCATATTTAACGTTCGTACACAATCAATAATAGATGTATATATGCATATTCAAGACCCTAGATGTCAACTCAATCAACAATACATGCCCATATTCAATGTTTAATAACCATATTCAATAAACAACACATACGCATTCAGAAAAAATAATTATGAATTTAAAAAATAATTTAAAATGGAAGCCCTTTTTTCTAAATATTTTTTTAAACTTTGATATTAAATAATTATTTTTTATTAACTTTCATTTAACGTATATATTATCATGTTCATAATAACTTAACTTTTATCCCTTATATTTAAATAATTTAATTTATTTCATGTTATTTGAATGAATCTAATTAAGGGCTTGCTACACTTGTTGCATGAAAGTACTGTTTCAACAACAGTATATTTTTTCTACCTCGAAATCCGTAAAAAGTAACTAGTTTTTACGTATTTCGAGAGAGAAAAAATATACTTTCATACAGAAAGTACTTTCAAATGGCAAGTGTATCAAGTCCTAAATTTGTTACTATCTATTTATGTAAAAGATATTTTGAATTTTGAAAAAATATTCTCTCGTTTTTTATATATTAGTAATTTTTTTAATTTCCTTTTTAATCACTTTATGTAGTAACTAAGAAGCAATTTAAATAATTTGAATTAAAAAAATAATTTACAACGGGAAGTCCTTTTTCTAATTAGTATTTTTATCTTTGATATTAAATCAATTTATAGTTATTATCTTTTACATAACTGATATATTATCAAGTTTATAATATTAATACCTAAGCTTTTATCTTTCAGTATAAAATAATTATGAATTAATATATATTTTATTTATTTCAATATATAAAGAACTTAGAATCATGTTGGACCCATTTTATATTTCAAAATTTTAAATATTTTTTATATTTCAAAAATAATTTTGAAACAAATGCTAATTACATAAAGTTAGATGGAGGCCTAGAAACAAATTGGGCCCCCACACCCTTCTGAATGCAAAAACTTAATTTATGAAAAACAGAAGTACCACTTCTAGCATTGTTAAAGTGGTTAATAGCGAGAGTCTTAATACGCGAGAGCGTGTCCAAAGCCTCCTTCTCGAATTCCCAAATGTAGAAAAAACAAAGGAGATATATTTGTATCCATGCTTATCGCGTTTGGACTCATACAACGTTGTGCAAGGCCAACCTGTACATTCAAGAGCATACCAACACACTCTGGTCACATCCACACACGCGTCCTTGCCCTAATGCCAATGAAAGAATAACTAGTGGGTCTAAGATCATGCCCATTCCCGAACGGAAACCTAGTAGAGCCTCCTTCCGCACCGCGACCCTGACTTTGGCACAAATATCAACAAGAATATCGTACACCAGATAACGTCTGAACTGAACATCCACCTCACTAGAGCAGTGGACAACATGATCCCTGATAAGCACTTTTATGTCATAGTAAAAGCATTGTCAAAGAAAATTCCTAACTTCCAAAAATCAAGTATATTGAAAGTAAGAGTCGTACCACATAAACTCGGATTTCTTGTATATATTAAGTATTACTAAAGTAAATGGAGGATTTTGAAGAAAATTATCTAAAGTCTAACTATCTAAAGTCTGAACTTCACACCTTGATTAATCTATTGAAAGTTATCTAAAGTCTAAATGGGGGATTTTGAAGAAAGTTATCTAAAGTCAATGATGATCAATTTATCATCATTCTCTTTCACCTTGATTAATCTATAGTGGTACTTTAAGACTCAACTGCATGAGATCTTAAATCAAACTTCGAACCTAGTCTAGTCAATAGAACCGAACGGTGCTACCAACCCTTATCACTAAATGTCCTAATAGATCTCCTAGGCTCGATTCAGCACTAGCAAAGAGCATGAAGTATCAATAGAAACGAAACATACAAAGCAATCAAACATTCATATGAATTATGGTTGAATTTCCTCTTTAATTCAATTAGTTCAATTGACTATAAAAAGATTGAAGTTTCTTACTTGTGATCAAGTTAATTCCAATCGGTAATTAAAAAGAAGTTCAAATAGATGACCAATCCACCAAAACCCTAGGTTCAATTTGGTTCAATTAAGCACAAGAAAATCAACTTAATCAAGGTTCAATGAGAATTATCAAATCTTACAATGATTCCATTCGATAACTTCAACAAATTAATTAGATAAAAGAAATTTAGCTAGAATAATTCATGAGAAAACTTATAAAGGGTTTTTAGGGGATTTTTTCCTTTAAAAATCTCTCTTGTCTCTCTTCAAAATAATAATCAAAATACGCTTCTAACCTAAGGAACGTCAATTTGGGTCAAAACATCGTAAAATAATAAAACAAATCTATCATAAAAATAATCCGGTCAACACGTCAAAGTGGCCCAATCTTTCTCGCGTCACGGGGCCAAAGCGCGACATGGGCTAGGTGAGGCGCGATCGGCCCTTCAGTCACACATCTGGCGCTTCAACACCTGAGAACAAATGGTCAAGCACGACCAACATGGCTGAGGTGCGACTGCGCCTTGGATTCTAGCTCGCACTTGTGTCGGATTCCCTCGGCAATCTTCACTCGATCCATGCACTTTCTTGGTCCTTTTCACCTAAGCTTTCATCCCTCTTCAAGTCCACCAACTTCATGCAACACCACTTCTGTGCTCTAAGCTCATCATCAACCTACAAATCATCACAAAAGAGCGTACATACCGATCAACGAGAAGAAACTAAACTACACTATAGAACAAAGACAAATCTACCTAAAATGCTTTCAAAAACGAATAAAACATGCTCTAAAGCCTATGTCCTATATGCACTTCCAATCCCCCCACTTGAGCTGGGCAAAACTGGGAAGATGCTGCACTAATCTGGACAATTGGATCAACCAAGCCAATGGCCTTAATGGTAGGAAGAGCTTTAAATTCAATCTGTGGAACCATTGTATAAGTGTTGTCATCGTTTTTGTTTGGAAAGCTAGGAATTTGAAGCTGTATAACCAACAAGTTATTAGCATTGAGGAGTGTAGTGTGATGTGCCAGAGGCATATCAGGAATTGTTGCAGTGCAAGGTGGAATAGGGGTTCGAAAGACCTTAGAAATTTTTTGAAGTGTTTAGAGAGTGGAGACTATGTAATAGCTAGTGCAAGCTAGCCCTTTGTAACCTTCTTTTACTTAATACAATTACCCGTTTTACTTCAAAAAAAAAAAAATCCCCCCACTTGTCCATTCTTGTAGCGTTGCAACTCGAGCAAATACTACCATCAAGAAATAGAGGTACTATAAGCCTGTAGCATAATACAGAACAAAACTGCCAAGGGTTCATCTTTTGTCCCAAACCTTTAATAGGGATAGTGAACAAAAAATATTGTGCATGAGGAACACGAATACTACTAAGAACAACAACCTCCCTCGGGCCAAGCCTGTACGTATCAACGAGACTGTTCTCATCAACACCAAAGTAGCACCTTCCCAAGGTTTTCATGAATTGGGGGGCAGGAGAAACAATGGTGAAGGAGGCAGCATCGACGTTGCAAAAGGTATTGAAATCATTAAACGCATGCTAAAAGGAGGGGCCAGGAGAAACTATACCCGTATTCAATATAATCTTAGCCCGCAGATTACTTGTCTGAAGCCAAGAAGCAAGGAAAGCATAACAGATAACATCCCCAGCAACAAAGATATCAAGGCCACCTCTTTTGATGGGGAGATTGGCGAAATGCCACTGCCAATCACCAAAACCCGTTGTTGATGCAACGACAACCTTCTCCAAAAAGGTTCGCAAAAAATGATCAAACTGAACTTGAGCATCCTTAAAATACATAGGGGAGAAAGTTCTCAAAGCATAGAACAACTTAGAAACCCCAACGCAACTACGAAGGAGAAAGAGCTCACATTGGGGTCATTTAGCCGATTGACCGGTACTGCCTCCATGAAAGCAATAAACTTAGAGACCCTCCCCAAAGCATAGAACAACTTAGAAACCCCAACTCAGCTATGAAGGAGAAAGAGCTCACATTGGGGTCATTTAGCTGATTGACCGCCTCCATGAAAGCAATAGATTTAGAGACCCGCCTTAAGGCCAAGTCCCGATTGAAATCCGCATCCAAGATGACTGACCTACTAAGAAGTTGACCCCACTACGTAGTCGAGAGATGTTCGAAGGAAAAACACCCTCCACGAAACTTCTAGGATCCTCCACAAGCTAAAGATGCTCAGTTTTATCAACATTGAAGAACAAACCATGCGTGAGCCCATCAGCCTTAATAATGTCAAACGTCTTGACCACCATAAGGGAGTCTCAAATAATGGTGTCATCATCAAGATACCAAGCCTAGACTCCCTGGAGGGTGAGACTGCAAGCCAGATTAATGGACTGGACCAAAGGATGTAGAGATAGAGTGAAGAGCAAATTCCCCAAAGGATCACCATGTTGGACCCTTTGACAAGACCAAAGGACATAATCTTCGAATTTTTTTCCAAAGTAGGCACTTTTCAAATTTTTATTCTGAAAATAAGCACGGGTGAAAATTATTTCCGGGAATAGGCACTATCAGCTTCGGAGACGCTGGCTGTTTCACCTTTTTTAGCCCCCAGATAAAGACGGAAAGAAGCTGGTCCATCCAGCGTCTTTCACAAAGAGACGCTGCCCGGCCAACGTCTTTCATTATTTTATTTTGTTTTTCAAAATTTGGTATTATTTTTTTTCAAAATTTTAATATCAAATTTTAGTAAAATTAAAATGAATTAATTCAAATTATATGCCCAGATGATTTAATAAAATTTTGTATAGTTTTTTTTGTTACGGTTTAAAGGAAAGACCGGTATACTTACATGTCTAATCAAAAGACGTTATCTCGTTCGATTATCTTACTCGTTATAAAAACTTAACTTGTGTATATCTTATATATATATATTTTAGAGGTGTGAAATGGGTCGGGTCGGGTGGATTACGGTTCGGGTTCAGTTTGAATGTGGATTCGGGTCAATCGGGTTACAGGTCAAGTCGGGTCGGATCTTGATCAGGCACGTAAGTAACGTCTTTGATCAGGCACGTAAGTATATATGTCTTTCTCTTTTATCTTAACCAGAACAAAAAAAATATGAATATTTTATTTAATCATTTAAGTCATATAATTTGAATTAATTCATTTTAATTTTTTAAAATTTGATATTAAAATTTTGGAAAAAAATAATACCAAATTTTGAAAAATAAAATACAATAATGAAAGAAAGTTGGCCCGACCAGCTTCTTTCTATGAAAGACGCTAGTTGGGCCAGTGCCTTTATCTGCGGGCTAAAAAAGGCGAAAGACGCTGGTCCAACCAGTGTCTCCAAGGCTGATAGTGCCTATTTTCAAAAATAATTTTCACCCTTGCCTATTTTCAGAAGAAAATTTTGAAAAGTGCTTATTTTGGAAAAAATTTCCATAATCTTCATAATATAGCCTAATAGGTTGATGTAACAAAACTCAACCCAAGGAGCAATAGACGGACACCTTAACCTAGTTTCCTGAAGTAGGACACTCCTATCGACAAGATTGAAAGCGTTCTTAAAGCCCACTAAAAGCATAGAAAGGCCAACATCCTCGCCCTTAGACTCAACAACCCTATTCACGGAGTGCACAACAGCCTCACACCCCCCTAAGAACACCCACTCTAAGCTAAAAATCCTCCAAATAACGGTTCATAGAAGGACCAACCATAGAGGAAACAACCTTGGAAACAAGCTTCCTCGATACAATGTCAATGACACTATGGCGTAAACCACCACCCGGCTTAACCAAGGCAGTCAAAGGGAACTAACAATGAACTCAACTAACTAGCTCGGACATTGTTGGGTTTCCCTCCTTAATTGGAAGTGGATCAATTAAATAGCCCATAATAATAAAGCCCAACCCAAAAAGATAACTAGAATTTTTGGGTAGATTAATGAAAAATCTAGAAGTGTGTAGCTAGAGTGGTAATTAGGAGAAGTTTGTGGGATATTCTAGAATTAAGTAGAATAAGAGGGCTAGAATAGTAGTTTGTGGAATTATCTAGAATTATGAAGAAGCTTGAATCCACTAACATGTAAAGCCTATAAATAGGCATGTGTGTAGCATTTTCCACAACCACTCAAGTGAAGAAACCAATTGAGTGTATAAGTGAGAGTGGTCAAGGGTAAGCCCTCGGGTGGTGAAGAGTGTAAGTAAGGAAGAGTTCGGGTGAGAGTTCCACATAAAATCAATTAGTGTTTGTAATCTCTTTCCACAAAATACATAAAAGGGAAATTCCGGATGGTGCCCTTGAGTTTTGGGCTTTTCCGGATGGTGCCCACAAAAAAAACTTATTCCGCAAAATGCCCCTGAGGTTTTGAAAAAGTTCGGGACGTACCCCTCTTACCATTTATCTCACAGATTCCGTTAGATTTCCTTAAAAAAAAAAGCAGCAAAAGTAAAAAAAAAAAAAGATAATAAAAGAAAAGAAGGGGAACCAAGAGTGGAGTCGAAGAACAATCCCACCGGCGTTGGCTTCCATTGAGGGCAGCGGATTCCGTCGTCCTTGCCATTTTCGTCTTGTTCGTCGTTTTGTACAGCCAGAACTTCTCCCACACTTCCTTCTCCGGTTATTACTTCATCTATGTTGTTTCCACCGCTTCCGTCTCCGGCGAACGCCTTCGATCTCCTCCCGCCGGTCACGCCGTCAGAGACCGTCTCCTATTTCCACCACCCGCTTATGCCGGTACATTCTTCGCTCATTAAAGACTTGGCTTATTGCTGATGTTTAAGCCCATCTTGGGCATGATTACTCTACATAATTAATCAATTCCCGTAGGGCTATGCCTGTTTTTTGACAATTGTGTGTATAAGAAATTTGCAAGTTGTGAGTGTAGTGTATGAGGTAATTTCAAGTTGCAAACTATAAGTATAATGTAGTTAAATTCTGGTTTTGATGTGAAATTAGAGCTTGAATTTGTGACCACCGTCCGCAGCCCATGTCCACCGACCCCGACCACCGTGCACAGCCCGTGACCTCCAGAATCCGCCGCCCTCTATGGATGCCGCCGCCCTCGCCAGCCACCAGCGCTCCCCTCTTCTTTCCCCTTCGTTCGCAGCCCGCGTCCGCCGACCACGACCACCGTACGCAGCCCGCGTCCGCCGGCCCCGACCACCGTACGCAACCCGCGTCCCCCGGAATCCGGCGCCCTCGATGGTCTCCGCTCGTTGGATTGTTCTCCGACTCCACTTTTCGTTCCCGTTAGTTTCTTTTTTTTTTTTGCTTTTTTTTTTTAAGGAAATCTAACGGAATCTGCGAGATAAATGGTAAGAGGGGTATGTCCCGAACTTTTTAGAAACCTCATGGGCATTTTGCGGAATAATTTTTTTTGTGGGCACCATCCGGAAAAACCCAAAACTCAGGGGCACCATCCGGAATTTCCCAAAATATTAGCTTGTAATTAGTTGTCCATTTGCCCATCTTAATCACACGAAGAGGGAAAATACGAGTTTTCCGAACAGTGGTATCAGAGCCAGGTTGTTCATAGTCCGGGTTTCTCGTGCGAATTAAGATGGAGGCTACCGTTGCCTACGATGGTGACATGTTCAAACTCACGGCGGACAACTACACTTACTAGAGGCCGATGATGGAGAACCATCTCTACTACAAGGACTTGTACGAGCCCATCATCAACGAGAAGAAGCCAGAAGGAAAGAGCGACAAGACGTGGGAACTTCTGAATCGAAAGGTGGTTGCCGTTATACTAACTTGGCCTCGGAAGGAAAGCTCACCATGGACACTGTCAGTGATAGCCTTCTCAACGAAGAAGCACGGAGGAAGGAACGAGGCACGACCACCCAGTTCGAGGCTAACGTCGTCGATGGACGAAGAAGAAACGACACTCTGAAGAGCCGAGACGTAGAGGAGTCTCGAGGTAAGTTTTAATCACGATCCAAGATAACATGTTATTATTGTGGCAAGATTGGTCACAAGAAAATAGAGTGTCGAATCTTCAAGAAGGATTAGATGGCCGGTCATGCCAAGGCAGATGAGTTTATCCCAACGAAGAGTCAAGAGGAAAGGAGAACCACCGCGATGACAATCGAAGGTGCTGAAGTTTATCTCGTTGGAGGAGGCAATATGCGGAACATTGTCTATAACATCTGGGTTATCGACACTGGCGCATCCTTCCACGTCAGTTATGATAAAGGTATCTCCTCATCCTACCAAACCGGTGATTTTGGTAACATATGGATGGGAAATGGAGGCATGAGCAAGATCGTTGGGGTAGGAGATATCATCCTAACGTGTGATACAAGATGCAAGCTCTGCCTAAGAGATGTGAGGCATGTACCTGACATGCACCTCAATCTTATATTAACGGGAAAGTTAGATGAGGTTGGTCTAGTGAATCTCTTTGGTGAAGGAAAGTGGAAGCTCACCAAAGGAAGTCAGATCGTGGCTCGAGGAAGAAAGGAAGGGTCGTTATACCTGACACGAGCCGTGCCCGATGCCAAGACTAAGGAGTTCATGCACCGTGATCCTCCCAGAGACGAGCTTAGCCATCAGCGTAGGGATCCGATCAACAAAAAGATTGATCGAGGAGCAATTACAACCAAGAATGGTGACGCTGATGATGGAGATATTGTAGGACAATCCTCTGGAGAGAGAAAGGATAGCCCGTATGAGTATGAGATACTCACGGATGAAAGACAACCTCAGGCCTATGAAGAGGAAATGGTTAGTGGACATGAAACCAAGGGGGTAAGAGCCATGCAAGAGGAGACAAAAGCCTTGCATGAGAGCCTCACTTGTGAGCAGAAGAAAGCCATGCAAGAAGAGACGAAAGCCTTGCATGAAGACCACTCATTCCAGCTGGCAAAAGAGGAGCCTGTGCTAGAGGGCACAGAGGAAGAACCGATCGAAGAAAATGATTCCAAGAGTTCAATGTCAGGCTTTACGGATACCTCTGAAGGGAGAGTTGGCTCTTGGAAATCAAAGATGAAGTATTATCGCCTTGTTAAGGCAGAGAATAACGTATCCACTAAGGGATGAATGAAGATTTGGTCACACGTAATGACCAAGGTGATGATAAACAAGAATGACGAGATCGTGACACCGTTACACTTCCAAATTATGTCGGGAAGGGGGAGATTGTTGGGCTCCCTTCTTAATTTGGAGTAAACTAATCAAATTAGCCCATGATGATAAGCCCAATCCAAAGAGAAGTCTAGAGTTTTTGGGTAGATTAGTGAATAATCTAGAAATGTGTAGCCAGGGTGGCAAATAGGATATTTTGTGGAGCATTCTAGAATTAGGTAGAATAAATGGGCTAAGATAGTAATTTTTAGAATTGTCTAGAATTATTGAGAACCTACATGCAAAGCCTATAAATAGGCATTTGTGTAGCATTTTCCACCACCACTCAATTTAAGTAACCACTCAAGTGAAGAAACCAATTGAGTGTATAAGTGAGAGTGGTCAAGGGTAAGCCCTCGGGTGGGTGAAGAGTGTAAGTAAGGAAGAGTTCAGGTGAGAGTTTCCACATAAAATTAGTTAGTGTTTGTAATCTATTTTCTCAAAATACATAAAAAATAGTTTGTATATTAGTTGTCCCATTTGCCCATCTTAATCACACGAAGAGGGAAAATACGAGTTTTCCCAACAGACATTGACCCCGCAAGAACCAGTTAACAACCCCGGTGATAGACCCTAACACATCATCAGCCACTGCAAACGCAATTCCTCCCAGAATATCAACAAAATGTTGAGCCCTAAGCCCATCCCGACCACAAGAAGTCCCTTTAGGGAAGATGTGGATCCTGACAAGCACCACATTTTTACTAATAGAGAGCGGTTACACCCAACGTGGAGGACAGTAAAAACGGAGGGGGAGGGGGATTAGGATGTTTGTCCTCCAATTCACAAGGATGCCAAGGCAAGATGGGGCAACTCATGAAAACGTAAGGACCTTAATATAGTAGTGGTGAAGTGTCTGTCCTCAATCTTATGTTTATATTGAGAAAGGTTAACTTCTTCGATCAGGACTTCTTGATTTCGCCACACCCCTAAAGGGAGACACCACCTCTGACAACCGATCAAGCACCAAACCCAGCCTCTCACAAGGATACTGCCACCGAATAATGGCGCGAGAAATACCATCGAACTGACAATGCTCTCGTTCGACCGCTGTTGAACCCTATTGGTATGCACAAAGGTAGCCAAAATGTAGCTAGACAAAATAAGGAGCTGCACCTAGGCAGATACTTCGCTTGGGCTTACCAGGACCTTGTCAAGAGCACTAAGGAAAACTCTTGCAAAGTCAAGCCTCAACTTAGGGGGATACACTTACGAGTTCGCAACTTCATGGAGAAAACACGATTAAGGAGATAAATTTTAATTAAATAGCAATTCTCAAATTATTATTTTTTTAATAAAAATATTTTTAAAATGAAAAAATTAAGTTATAATTGTGTCACGCACAACGAGATACAACCAGTTTTTCGAAGAGTTTGTCTAATTCCTTAGTTATAATAATTATTACTCACACCGTCCCTTTTTGTTTGCCCCCTTTCCAGTTTCGTCATGCTAAAATATTTATCCAATTTTCTTTTATATCAATAAATTTTTACAGTAATACTCTCATGTAATCTTTTTTTTTTTTAATTTCAAAGTATTTATCCCCTTCACTTCTTATATCTATATTAAATTATAAAATAACCTTATCTAATTTTAATTTTTACCCATATCATGATCACCCATCTATATTTAGGCGGTCTCAAAAAAAAAAAAATCTATATTTAGGCAATAGTACTTCTCCCACAACACTGAGGGAGTATTATTTCCATTCCTATCCTGTTTTATCTGCGTAATCAAAGTATATATATGTCCGTCCATCCATCTATCGTGAACTACAGTATCAGTCAGTCTAACACGCCGTCTTTTATCGTCTCCACCGACTTTCCTTTGACCTTCTCCGATTCAACGGATCCAGACCTTCACGCTGATCTCCCCCTCCTTTCCCCCCTTCGAGGTTGATGAATCGGACGCTTCTGTGAGCCTCGGAGGATCAATCAGGAGCTCTAAGAAAGCTGAATCCTTCCTCTCGATGGATCAGATGATGAATCGGACGGTGCCAGCCCCGCCGGGAACGGGCTCCGGGATGCACATGCACGACAGCGCCCGATACGACTTCGTCCGTGACATCGGCTCCGGGAATTTCGGCGTTGCTCGCTTGCTCAGGGATAAACTGACCAACGACCTTGTAGCCGTCAAGTACATCGAGCGAGGGGATAAGGTTTCCGACTTCTTTGCTTTCTGAATTGTGATTGGCTCGATTTTGATTTCTAATTAGCTGCTTTCAGGATTTAGGTTTTATTTGGGGATAATAGGCGCACAACTGTTTTGAGATGGAGTTGGTGATGCTTGTGCTGTTTTAGCTACCACGTGTTGTTTGCTTCTACATTTATCACGGCTTTTCTGTTTAGGTAGTTTGGATTTTGGGAACTATAAAAATAAATTTTGTTGGTGGTTTGGTTTTGGGGGAAGAAAGAGGTTTTTTTTTCTTCATCTGTATTTGCACGGTAGCTTTTTACCAATTGAGCTGTGGTTCAGTGAAAGACTACCCTTTCCGTGACTATAATTTTGACTGTAAGTGTAAGTTATACTGATGCTGTTACTGGTTTGTTTGGGTGAATTGAGAATATGTTTTCTTTCCATGGTGAGCTAGCAACCAAGATATATGTAGGTGCTCTGTGCTTTGTGGTGCACAATTTCATTCAGGATTTAGGGTTTATTTGGATGTCTTTGCTTTCAAGATTGTGCTTTTAGCTACCACGTGTTGTTTGCTTCTAAATTTAGCACGGCTTTTCTGTTTAGGTAGTTTGGTGTTTGGGAACTGTAAAATCATTTGTGTTGGTTGGTTTCTTCATCTGTATTTGCACGGTAGCTTTTACTGATTGAGTTGTGGTTCAGTGAAAGACTAGCCTTTCCGTGACTATAATTTTGATTGTAAGTGTAAATTGTACTGATGCTGTTACTGGTTCAAAATTGTTTTGGCCAATTGAGGATATATGTTCTTTCCATGGTGAGCTAGCAAGAAAGATATATGTAGGCGTTCTGTGCTTTGTGGTGCACAATTTCATTCATTTCTTGCTTTCTCATATCCATTTAGCTTGCCCAATTGGAATGTACCCAAGGATTTGTATGTGGTCTAGAAACCAGAATCTTTTTTTGGTCAGAGAGTTTCACCCTGAATCCAATGGCCTTTGATGTGCTTAGTAATTATGGGCATCCAGAGTTCTTATGAGTTTTGATTGCTCTCGTGTTTTCTTTTTTGAACTGCAGATAGACGAGAACGTTCAAAGAGAGATCATCAATCATAGGTCGCTGAGGCACCCCAATATTGTTAGATTCAAAGAAGTATGCTCCAGATCTTCCTTCCATCCTTTTGGGCTTTGATGGAGATACAAAATTAATGTGTGTAACTTGGACTAGGTAATGTTAACTCCTACCCATCTGGCTATTGTAATGGAGTATGCATCTGGAGGAGAGCTCTTTGAGCGAATTTGCAAGACAGGCCGTTTTAATGAAGATGAGGTTCCCTAATCTTTCCCTGACTTTTTCTTTTAGGCTAGTTCCCTTTTCAAATAAAATGTTAGGTTAGTCTCTGACTTAAGTCTTAACTACAGGCACGCTTCTTCTTTCAACAACTCATATCAGGTGTAAGTTACTGCCATGCAATGGTACGGAAACTAGTCTACTTTCTATTTGATAGTATTTTTCTTGCATTCTAGTATTTGGTTTGTAATTGCATATTAAGTAATCTGTATAGCTGCATTGGAAATTTTTTGGTGAAGCAAGTCTGCCATCGGGACTTGAAGCTGGAGAATACTTTGCTTGATGGAAGTCCTGCTCCTCGGTTGAAGATTTGTGACTTTGGATACTCTAAGGTTTGAGCTTTGAGTACTATCATGTAAAATGTTTTTTTTAAGTTCACTAGATTTCACAAATAAGTAGGATTTTCTGGCGTTATTTGAGATGCATACTACAGTTTTGTTGTTCATGTTTCAGTCATCTGTATACCATTCACAGCCGAAATCAACTGTAGGAACTCCTGCATATATTGCCCCTGAAGTTCTACTGAGGCAAGAATATGATGGCAAGGTAATGTTGTATATTTGTGATTTGTGAAGTTCCAAGTTTCCATTATTTTTGTAAGATTTTTCACATGCAGTCAATTGTATAATGGTGTTTAGGCACTGATTTCCTTGCCACTTTGGCATAATCATTTCCGTGTATAAGGAGCACTCTGAGATTTCTTGCGTTCATTAGTCAGTTCATCAGAGAAAATGTACCAAAGATTCCAAAAATTTATTTATCATACCAACCATGCTAAATAATGAGAGCAAGCCTGTATGCTTTTCTAATCCAGGAGTTATAGTATTGTCATTGCGATAGTTCTTTTATTTTGTCTCGGAAGAGTAAGCTTGTATGCACTCCTAATGCAAGATTGTAAACACATCAGTGTGACTAGTACTAGAGTGTTGGTGAATTATTAATTAACTACATTATCTATTTAGGGAAGTTTTACTTGGGAAGAATCTGATGAGGACGTGAGTATGTGCTATGTGGAACCTTGAATGTCTGTCTCTTGGGGGATGATATATGTTTCTCTGTGATGTATGCATTTGATGGGTTTTCAGCAATTGATAATATTCTTCATCACTTCATTCTGAATATTGGTTACTTTTGTTTGTGTTAAATTAACTCCCATGATAAATAATGCAATTCTTTGCTTGAAACTTACAGATTGCAGATGTGTGGTCATGTGGTGTGACCTTATATGTCATGCTGGTGGGAGCCTATCCATTTGAAGACCCAGCTGAACCGAAGGACTTCAAAAAGATGATACAAGTATTTTTTTTTTTTTTGTTTTTCATACTACATCCATCTATCAATCTCCTATCCGAATTATCATTCAGTATTAAAGTAATATATCTTGAATTCCAGAGAGTATTAAATGCCCATTACACTATTCCTGACAATATCAACATATCTCAAGAGTGTCAGCACCTGCTTTCCAGGATTTTCGTTGTCGATCCTAATGCAGTAAGTGTTTCTTCTTTATTAGTAGTGCACACATGAAAACTTGCACGAAAACCACTCTAATATCCGCTCGCATTGTTTTTTTCTGTATTCTGAACTTATTTTCCTTGGTTCTGGAATTTGTTTGCAAATAGAGGATCACGATCCCAGAAATCAAGAAACACCTGTGGTTCTTGAAGAACCTGCCAACAGACCTAACGGACGAGAACACAATGGGGAACCAGTTTGAAGAACCGGATCAGCCTGTGCAGAGCATAGATGAGATCATGCAGATCATCTCAGAGGCGACCATTCCTCCGGCTGGGACCCGCTGTCTTGACCAGTTCATCACGGATAGCTTGGACATGGACGATGAGATGATGGATGACTTGTCCGACTCCGATATTGATGCTGACAGCAGCGGTGAGTTTGTGTTTGCCATGTGAATGAAAACCCTCCCTCCAATTCTGAAGGGTGTTTGTTTGTGTAACTACTAGCACTGTTTTATCGTGTGCTTTGTAGAAAATTAGTGTTATTTTTCTTCAACGTGAAACGCAGATTTTACAAACAGGAAAAAAAAAAAGGAAAAAAAAGAAGGTAGATTTGCTGTAGATTTGGAAAGTTCCGGATGCTACTGGGTTGTCCCAACAATATCATCTACTAATAATTACACGCCTGTGTCATTTTTGTTGGATCATTCAGATTACCTTATATTGTAAGTTTCTGTTTGCAAAATCGATTCCAGGAGAAATGACATTGCTCGATTCGATGATTTCTTGGGACACAATCTACTATAATAATACAAGTATAAAGCAGAATCCAAGTCTGTGTAAAAATTTGCGCCACATCATCGACCTCGAATAAAATAATGATTTTATTTTTTTGCATTGTATTTTTTTAAAAATAAGTCATATATCTAGCTACTTGATATCTTATCCACTTTCCTTATTTCTACTTAATATCTTACCCAATTTGATATTTCCCAAACATGATTTTCTTAAAATTATATCCTTATTTGATTTTTTTCCCAACATGATTTTCTTGAATTATATCCTTATATGAATAAAAAAAATTAAGTGATTTTTTATATCTTAACAATTTTTACTTACTAATTAGTATACATTTTTTTTCATTATTAAATCTTGAAAAATAGTGAAAATCTTTCACATGTTACATATTTTACACATAGAATTTTTTTTGTCAATAGTATATTATATAATAATATAAATATAAAAAATTGAATAGAATCATTTTAAAATTTACATGGTATACATAAAAGTACATATATAGGTTAATAGGTTCGGACTTCGGTTTATCATGTTTAGATTATAAATTCTCGAGTTATAAGCGAATTCATGTCAAAATTCGATCTCGAATCGGTTAATTCGGGTTTATATTTACATTACCCGTACATGGTACGGGCATTGTACTAGTTGATATTAGTTTGTTAGCATGGGATTTAATTTATAAATATTCTCGAATAATATTATTAGTATTTCGATTTGATAACGTTTTTATAATACAAAACCGTGATTTGATATTAAAAAATTTTAATATTATTCATAATATAACTTAATCATTACTAAAATACAATCTAGAATTAGTGTATAGAAATAATTTTGGCAATATAAAAACTGATACGATATTATATATATAAATAGTATGATGATATTATATATACTTAAATAGATATATATTTAGGATATATGTGTAGAAAAATGACTCAGAATAATCTTAAGTATCAATTTTTAACAAAAATAATCCAAAGTTTGAAAATTACCACCCACGATACGAACTATAGTATTATTAACCAAATATGAAATCATTTTTTGCCTAGTGTTCCGCATAATCGATGATGTGACGATAAAAAATATTGTAAACAAGTGTACTATTAATTTGTTATGCCAGATTTTCCGTTGATACATTATCAATTTCACCGAAAAACTCATCGGACATGCTTTTGGTTCGCCTTTGGTTAATATTGTAATAGTTCATATCATTGGTGTGATTTTCAAATCTTTGATTATTTTTAGTTGAAAGTTGATACTTCAATTATTTGAATCATTTTTCCTATATATACACCAACGTATATATGCGGGCATTCAAGCAGCAAGTGTATCGAGTCCTCATGCGTAGCGTTACACATGAAACATCCTTGCGGTATGACCACGTTTTTCAATAAGCCTTTGTTTAGTGGGTAACCGTTCATGTCAATTTTCCAGAGAGAGTTTTTTACTTTTAGGTAAGTATCCAACTTCCACATCCAAACATTGGGGTTCAAGGGCATGACTTCTTCCTTAATTATTAGGTGTATCGCCAAGTGTATAGAGTACCATTCATTTCTACTTAGGGTCAGATCAACTTATCGCCAATATCATTTTTTTTTTTTTGACAAGGTGAGAATTAGGAGGACCTCCGATCAGGGAGGTCGTCCTAGAGCATCCTTGCGGATGAGAACAAGAAGTTCTGGTTGGTTCCAAAGTGTATCATTCGGAAGATTATGGCCCATTTTAGCGATTTTATCGGCCACAGTGTTAATTAAACGACCCACGTGAGAAAAATGGACCGTCTCAAAATCTTGCAAAAGGATGAGAGAATCCGATATAATTCTCTCGATTTCCCAAGGACAAGTCCGCTGCCCTTGTAGAACCTTGATGACAATTTCGTTATCACCCTCAATTTCTAACTTAGTTATGTGTCTTTCTTTTGCTGCGAGGATTCCATCACGAAGGGCCATTGCTTCAGCCTGAAGAACTGATATTGTTCCATATTTAATAGCAGCAAGTGCAATAGTCTCGCCTTCATAATCCCTTAAGATTATTCCACCCGTTGCATCTCCATTTTGGAGTTTCGAACCATCAAAATTGAGTTTACTAAATCCTCGTTTGGGCCTTTCCCATTTCTTCGGTCTTTTCTTCCTCGTGGCTATGGGTATGTGGTGCGGTCCATTATACGCATCCTCTTCTTCTTCCCTTCTCTTGCTATCTTCCCATTGTTGAAGATGGATCTTTACGTATGACACAAGGTCCGGAATGAAATCATTTGGCGATTGTTGAAAGGCTAGTTTATTACGCTGATGCCATACGCTCCACCAAATAACAGCTAGTTCGGTAAAATCTTTTGCACTTAACTTTTGATTGAGCTCATGAAGGATGTTCCGGGGGGTTTTATTAGTAGGGTCATAATGTCTAATTTTCTGGGCTGTTGTGCTATTTATTCGCTGTATTAGATTAAACGTATGAGGACATTCTATTAGCAGATGGGTTGCGTCTTCCTCTATACTACTGCACATAAGGCATCCGACAGGGGTATGTATATGTTTCTGTTGTAGTCTAGATTTCGTGGGTAATCCATTCATATCCACTTTCCAAAGAAAATTTATAATCTTTGGGAAGGTATCCATTTTCCATATCCAGTTATTAAGGTTCGGATTCAATGATTCGTGATTAGCGATTAGCTTTATTGCCGTTTCTGTTGAGAACCAACCGTTCTTACTTGGAGCCCAGAAGAAACGGTCCTCTAGTTCATTATTGGGTATTGGAACTGATTTAATCCGCTCTACCATTTGCGACGGGAGAATCTGTTGCAAGTCATTGATTTTCCAACAATGATCATTATTGATGAATCGATCGACAGTTGTTGTATCATTGATCGTATCTGGGTTCAATGCATAATTCTTTAGTGGTTCTTGCATGATCCAATTGTCCTTCCAAAAATTTATAGTTTTACCATTTCCAATTTGCCAGATTATCCCTTTCCCGAATTCTTTTCTTAGGTTTAGTAAGCGTTTCCATTGCCAAGATGTATTTGCTTTGACTTTGTATTCCATTAGCGTTTTTCCTCTTAGATACTTTTCCGTGACCACTTTAACCCATGGGTTTGAAGGTTCTGCTATTATTTTCCAAAGGAGTTTCATTTGTAGAGCTTTATTCATGTCTTCAGCTTTCCTTAGTCCAAGTCCTCCATAATATTTCGGTTTGCATATTCTATCCCACCCGATTAGGGGTTTATGTTGCCTGTCTTTGTTCCAAAAAAACATCCGATTGGTGGCATCAATTTCATCATGAATATCTTTTGGAAGCATGAACCTTTGCATGATATAATTTGGTTTTGTTGCTAAATTTGCACGTATCAGAACGGTTCTACCTTCTTGGGAAAGAGAATTTGCCTTCCATTTGGCTAACTGTTTTTTGGCGTTTCCAACGGTTTCCTGAAATGTATCTTTATTGACTCTCCCATTGACGATCGGACAACCTAAATATTTTTCAAGGTTTGTCATCGTGGAAATTCCAAGGATTTGCTGGATTTGTTGTTTCTGATGACTAGTTACTTTTTTCGATGTCTGAAAAGCGGATTTGTGGTAGTTCACTTTTTGTCCGGATATTGCGCAATATTCATCAATTATTTTCTTGATATTGCTACAAGCATGGTGAGTGGCTTTTGAAAAGATAATAATGTCATCTGCAAATGCAAGGAATGGAATTTTCGACCCACCTCTGGAGATCGGAAATCCAATTACATTTCTTGAGAGCTCACATTCTACTTGAAGTTTCCTAGCCAAGATCTCGGCGCTAATTACGAATAAATATGGTGATAGCGGATCACCTTGTCTAATACCTCGTTGTGCTATGAAAGGGTCCGTAGGTCCACTGTTTACTAGCACAGAGAAAGACAATGTACAAACGCATTCGCGTATCCAATTAAAAAATTTACTATCAAAGCCGAATTGTTCTAATATGTCAAATAAATAGCTCCAATCTACACGATCATATGCTTTTTCCATATCAAGTTTGACGGATAGCCATCTTGTCTTAGCTTGACTTGCCCTAAAGGAATGAAAAACCTCATGGGCAATGAGCACATTGTCTTGTATTGCTCTTCCAGCTACAAACGCCCCTTGGAGAGGGTGGATAATCTTGTGCATTACTCGTTTCAGGCGATCTGTCAGAATTTTTGCTATGATTTTATAAATGGTGGAGCATAAACTTATGGGTCTATAATGATTTGTTGTCGAAGGATTCTCTATTTTTGGAAGTAGCGAAATGAACGTATGGTTGGTTTGTCTCAAAATTTTCCCAGAATGAAAGAAACTTTTAATCGCTTTGATTACCGATGGTCCCACTAGGTCCCAATATTTTTTATAAAATTCAGCAGGCATTCCGTCAGGCCCTGGTGACTTATCTGATCCAATTTGCATAACTGCAGTCTTAATTTCTTCATTGGAGATAGGTTTCGTAAGGTGCATATTATCTTCAGTTGAGATTTCTCGGTCTATTAGTTTAAGATATTCCTTAAAAAGAACTTTGTTCACAGGTTCTTTCGCATCTCGCTTTCTAAAATCTTCTTTTATCTCATTGTGTATGTTTTCATCACCCACTATGTACGTGCCATTGCTCGAGATTAAGGTTTTAATTGCTTTCCGATTTCTCCTACCAGTAGCAATTTTATGGAAATATCCTGAATTTGAATCAGATAGTCGGATGTGCTTCGTCTTAGCACGTTGTTTCCAATAGGTTTTATGGAAATTCAAAATACTTTCTTTCTTCTTTATTAAGCGTAATTGTTTCTGAATGATTGCAGGTTGCGGTGATTGGATGATCTGCTTTTGTAACTCTAAAAGAGTATCCTCAGTTTGTCTAAGTTGTTCAAATGTGTTTCCAAGTGTTCTCTTTTTCCAATCCTTAGTTAATCTCTTAAACAGTTGAGTTTTTTTCATGAGCTGGAACATATACGATCCTTGAAAATCGACTCTCCACGCTTGCTTGACTACATTTCGGAAGTCACGTCGTTGCATCCACATTTTTTCCAGTTTAAACGGAAGCGCTTTGTCGATTCGTCCATTCGTTAGTTCAATTGATATTTTACAATGGTCTGAAGTGGTAAAGGCATGGTTATACGTTTGCACACTGGGGAACCATTGAAGAATGTTATCAGTTACTGAGGTCCTATCCAATTTTTCGTAAGTGTTATTTATTTCCGTCTTGTTTTTTCTCCAGGTGAAGAAATTTCCTATTGTTGGAAGATCTAATAAGTTACACTCATCCATGAACTTTGTCAGCCGATTAAATCTACTATTGTCGGGGTGGTTACCACCTTGTTTGTCGTTTGGTTGAAGAATTTCATTTAGGTCACCTATTATGATTAGTGGGAGGTTGAAATTTTTCATAGTTTGCGCAAGGTCGTTCCAAAATTCTTCTTTCTGATTTTCTTTAGGAGGGGCATACAAGAAACAAATGGCTATAGTATACTTAGTGATCTGGTGTACATATTTAAGTACTATATAGCGGGGTTGTTGTAGGAGGAGCGATATGCATTCATTATACAATTGGTGCTCTTTCCACATTACCATAATTCCTCCGGCTCTACCGGAAGCCGGAGACCAGATCAAGTTGTCGAACCCTGCCCTTCTCCAAGTTTGATCACTTGGAGATTGGTCTGTTTTGGTTTCTGCTACGGCTATGATTTGAATTCTTTCAATTTTACAGAAGGAATCTATTTCGGGCCAAAATGATTTCCTACCAATACCCCTGCTATTCCAGAAGGCGATTTTCATTTGATAACATTAGGAGAGTGACTTTCAGAAGTTCCTATGAACTTAGATGCAAATATTTCTCTTTTTAACGGCAAGTTATCCTTACTACATTGATGTTGTTGTTTAATTATGCTAGATCTGGCTTTTCTATTATCAATACGTATGCCAACGCAAGATAAAGAGACATTACAACAGTATGAGCAATTCACCTGATTTATTACATATTGGGTTAAACAGTCCAATGTTTTTGGTTTACAAAGATGGGAACTGTGATCAGCTATCGTTAATATTGAACATTTGAAATCATAGTTCATCAGAACATCTTTACTATAGTACAATGTTTTTGTGTTAGAGTTACTTATTCGCACACTGCTATGTAGGAGCTGAAATCTAGGCCAGCATGCATATCCTTCTTGTTCCCGCACCAATCTGTCTTGGACTATATCCTTGCCAGAGTTAGAAACTAAAAACCAGCAATTACAACCAGAATTCAGTGTTCTTGTCCAGCTGGAAGCTCCTAAACAATGAAAATTACTTAAATCACACCAAAAGCAAATTTGCACACTACTTTGAGCACATCTATTGCAGCTAAGTTTGAAGAATTTGCTTATGCAAGGGGTAAAAGCTGAAAAGCAATAGTTACTGTGGGCTTTTATTCTCATTGTTCTACTCATAGTTCCATACAGTTTCAAATTAATGGACTTATACCAAAGATATATTTGTCTATTACCTTGATCACTCCTACTGCATCTAGGCATAATGAGCTTGCTTACCCAAACACTTGCCTCATTCCTTTTCCTGTTCTTTTTTCTACAATGGCAACAAACTATGTAAACAATTATCCAATAAGGAATAAGAACTTGAGTGTCCAAACCATAGACAACAAGATGTCTTCCATTATAGCAGAATGCATGTTTACAGTGAATAGCTATGTTATAATTTAAGCCTTTCATAAGCACGCCACCACATAATCCATTCACCTTGCCACTATCTTTATTTGTTCCTAAGAAACCAGCCTCAGAAGGCTTTTTAGTTGCCCCACCCTTTAAGGTCGCAATGACCATGGCAGGAATTGGCATTGGTTCAGAATAACCAAGAAGGTTCATAAGGTTCATAGTTCCAAATTGTTCTTTAGGAAGTTCCTTTATACGCACAAAACGCCTCCTCAATAGGGGACTTATTTTGAGGTTCTTTAACAACATAGGATTCATCTTGTCCACGGGACTACAGTGGGGATCAACTCTCCAAATTTTCGCTTTACAGTCAAAGCACCAATACCCATAGATCATAATATCCCAATCAAAGTACGCAAGAAATGAAGAGGATAGAAACAACCTGTTCGAAATCAAATTTCGATGCCCAACATGGCAAATCCAGAGAAGCGTTTCATCTTTTGTGAGAGATTGATACTCTCTCACTTGGTCTGTGGATGGTGAGTAGAGCAGGGAAATCCGCTGAAGACAAGCCCAGGACGCCTCCCCGAACATTCCTTGGGGGAATAACTTGAAGTTGTACGCTATAATCTCCAACCCTAGATCCCGATTTGATCTTGGTTTCTTGATAAACAGCCCGAATCCTTTCTTGTGCCGCCTTCTAGGAGTCGTTTGTTGAAATCCGACAGCCTTAATCATCCTTGAAGATGAAGCTTTAACCAATCGTCGTTCTTTGAGCCTTGGATTCCTTCGCAGGTTGTCGGAAACTCGAGTTACCATGTCTTCGATTCAAGACTTTGGAGTTCTTTGTTCATCAATCCGAGCAGGTTGGGCGAGAAAAATCCTAAAGATTAAGCCAAAGAAAGCACTTAATCGGGATCTAGGGTTCTTAATTTGGGGCTTTTGGTATTGTAGATGGAGGGGGCTTTGGGGGAAAGTTTTCATCGGGAGCGTTTCCTTTTTTTTTCCTAGGGTATGCGGCCACACCACATGCATGTATCGCCAATATCATTTTCTGGGATTGAGATTCTTATTATTTTCTCTATCACTTCACTAGGAATCACATGTTGAAGTTCATTTATTTTCCATTTTGTGTCCATAGAGATTAAGTGCTCGACTTTAATTGTCACATTAACAACATCATTTGTAGCTGGCCATTTCACCAGTGGTTCGTTCGTGAGCCATCTATCCTTCAAAGAATCAATAGGCCGGCCATTTCCTATGAAAGCACCAGTTGTTACAAGCCCGGTGTGGAATCGTAACGAACCCTTGTTGGTCAAGGGCTTGAGTTGCTCTCGAGGTGAGAACCACTCGAGGTCACGCGGGTAACGTGTTTGATATGAGAGACAAGAGAATTAAGGCAAAGGAGTATATTTCTGAATGATCTCCTTTTTAGCTTACAAAGAGTATTCATGCTATGCCCTACCGGTTCAATACAAAGCGATCTAGGAAAGAACCGGAAAGAAAACCTGGAAAGAGAGTTATAAAACTCTAACATGGAAAATTGTTCTCAAAATAAAACAATAAAATATTCAAATAAATACATAATATTATTGATATCGTTTTGGACGACGTTGGTCTCGCACGGGTCGCGTCCTGATGCTGTCGTCATTGCTATGTGTCGTATCATTGTCATCTCAAGCCTTTCTCATGGCTTCAGTTTCATCAGTTGCTTCCATTGCCAAGAACTGTTCGACTTGATTTTATAATCTGAGAGCGAGTTTCCCCTTAAATATTTTGCACTAATCACATGTACCCACACATTGTCTTGCTCAGTAAGAATTTTCCAAAGAAGCTTCATTTGGCGCGCCTTGGTCATATTCTCCACTTTCCTAACGTCTAACCCCTTGTATGCCTTTGGTTTGCATATTCAGTCACATCCGATAAGCGGCTTATGTTGTTTGTCTTTATTCCAAAAAAAAACGTTCTATTTATAGAATCAATTTCATCAGTAACATGTTTTGGCAGCATGAACCTTTGCATTAGGTAGTTCGGTTGCGTGGATAGGTTCGGCTTGATTAACACTGTTCGGCTTGATTAACACTGTTCGTCCTTCTTGAGATAGCGTATTAGCTTCCCACTTTGCTAGTTGTCGTTGGGCATTTTCAATTATGTCTTGAAAGCTTTCTTTGTTCACTCTACTGTTGATGATCGAACATCCTAGATATTTTTCTAAATTTTTCACCGTGCTTATCCTTAGTGTTTGTTTGATGCTTTATTTCTGTTGGTTGACAACTTTCTTAGAGGTGTGAAATGCTGATTTATTATAATTTACCTTTTTGTCCTGTAGCTGCATCTTAGATTCTCTTCAACAAACAATTTTCTTCATTTGATTGCACGCGCTCTGGTTTCTTTAGCAAAAGTAATAATATCATCCGAAAAATGCTAAGAATGACACTCTCTTGCCTCCTCTAACTATTGGAAAACCTACTAATGACTTTGGTATGAATTTAAAATATGCATAACCTTAGAAACAAAGAAGACAGGGCCTTAAATAGGGAACGGCTCAACCTAGCTTCTAATGGGTCGCTTACTCATGCAAGAGAAGAGGCAAGCTCATAATACTAAATCAAGTTATAACATAAATGGAAAATGTTAAATAGGGAAATATATAATAAATGGGCACTATCGTGACTCAGGGTGGACGCCATGGTCACGGGCATCTCGGGCTAGCAATGATCGATCCAAGCTCAAGATCGGATCACATCAATGCCCGTACAAATTGTTTCTAATAGTATGATTGGGATTCCACGTTGTTGGATCGTAAGTCAGTTGAATGTGCGTCCTTAACAGAGTTAAGGGCGTCCTTAGGTGCAACAGAAGTAAAAGACTTAAACAGGTAAACAGATAAGATAAGGGACTCTGGGATTTATAGAGGAACCCCACTAAGACCAACTAGTCTTATGGGTAAACCTCTACCTCCAAGGAGGATTTTCGAATAGCCGTCCTTATCTTATTAGAGTGAGTCCTTACAGAGTACAGGCGAGCAGTTACAATTCTCTGAGTCTAAGTATGCGTCCTTAGCCTCACTAGTAACTCTCCTTTTAGCCTAACACCGTAACCTAACTCTCTTTCCTATAAGGTAGCTAAACACTCACGTCTCTCACAATACTTCGTGAGAGACAAACTTTCTTTCTAACTTTTGTGATTTGTTTTGGATTTGTTGAGGTTGGACTTCTTCTTCTCTCGATTCAAGCTCACTTGATCTTCTTGATCTTCGTTCTTGAGCTTGAATGCTTCGGGAGTGAGCTTGAGAGAAATCTTCTAAAGTCCACACGGCTATGCATAACCCTTGAGGGGTATTTATAGTGGTAGTGGCTTTTGTCCTATAGCGTCGTCAAAGATCACTGCCAGATCTGTCGTCTTCCCTCAACGGTGCGATTTGCATCTTGAGGAAGTCAACTCTGTCACCACTTGGGAAGCCTCCGTGTGGTCAGGGGACTATCTTTTGAAAAGCGACTTCTTTGGAAGTATGCGCACATGCTCAGACATAGGAAACTTCTTTCTGAGGACTACGGCCGATTATGATGTAATAATATTGGGGCGGCCTTGATTTGAATTTGAACTTTTACACAATTTTGGCGCGCGTCCCTTCTCGATGAGGACGCCGTCCTAATCTCATAGGGACTTCATTCTTGTTCAGCTTTGGATATTCTGATTGGAGTGCGTCTCTGTTGTTTAGGGACTCTCGTTCACTTGTTGTCCTTTTCACTCATGCGCGTCCCTAGGACTTACCTGAGACAAGTACTTGGACAAACATTAAATACCATTGAGTTTGTCATTATCAAAACTAGGGACTTTCATTATTGGTCAGATATTAGAGACTGGCGTCCTTAATATCTTCCCAACAATTTTCTCCTTTTTGATGATAACAAACTCTTTAAGCAATACACAAAAATAAATCTTTTAGCATGAAGAACTACACTCTAGCGTCCTTTGACGAAGATTAGCATGCAAACATGTTTCAAGTGCGTCCTAACTTATTTTTGTATTAGCGTCCTATGGACTTGGCCGAAATTCCCCCTAAACACATGCTTTCTATGATAACTTTAAAAAGAACGCATCTCTGCAAAACTATACTTCTCCCTTTTGGCATCATCGAAAAGGAGATTAAGTGATAATTCATTGCAGCACAAAGTCATAACTAGAGGGAGGAACGCTTAGACAAAATGATTAAGCAAAAGCAGTGAACGGTCATTCATAGAAATTGAGTGCAAATAGACCAAGTACGGTTATTACAAACATTCACCAATATTGTTCAAAAACCAGATTGTTCAAAAAAACATCACAAAAGAGACATTGTTTTTTAGGATTGGAAGGGGAGGCGTGATCACTTAGGACACTTGCCGAGAGCCTTTAGGACTTGAGCAGAAAGATCATTTTGAGCGTTCTATGAGTTCGTTGTTGCAGATGAGGGTGTCGTGCACTTGTTGGATGAGATCGATGACCATGCATTGGTTGTCGATCATCATCCCCAGGAGTTCCTTGTTTGAGTACCCTTCAGCCATGTGAGGAACGTTCCCTTGCTCTTCGTCAGACTCCACATTTTGCCCAGCGGGCGTCCCTACAACTTGCTCAATTTCAGCATTCTGAGCAGCAGCGTCGGCAGCAACCTTCTTCTCAGCTTCCTTTGCTTCCCTTGCCTTTTGTTTCTTCTCAGAGGGGAGCTCTTCATCAGGGTGACTTTGGGAGTTTTAACCCGAGGTCACTGACGGTAATTATCCCTACAGAAAAAGGGGGTGTTACAGTAGGTGCCCCCGACGGTATTTTTCGTTAATTTCCATTATGCCTCTGTATGCCTATCTAAAGCGCACTAAACTGTACTCCTATGTTAAGCGCACAATTTAGTATACATTTAGCCAAAAAATAGTGTAGGAATAGTTGTTGTCCTTTGTGAAACTAACTTAACTCCTCTTTAACCCATATTCATGCTCTAAGTGGTGCGCTCTTACGAAACCGGTTACAAAAATCCAAAAGATAAACAACAATGTAATGGATCGGCCCTTTGACTAGGGCCACGCGGTGAACCGAGAATCCGGTAATAACGGCAATAAAAGGGGGGAGCCTTTAACAGTTTAACTCAACCGCCACCAGATAATCAATCAATCCCCCGAGATGGACGGCCGAAATCTACATAATTTGTCAGTAGGACATGGTCAGTGGGTCACCCAACCAATTTTCAAATGCCCATAGACGCGTTTACGCATGACACCATAATACACCGTGATGATTAGCTCCACACTCAATAATTACCCACCAAATCCCCCTCAATTGTGCTTAATTTAATTATTACTACTACTACTACCTACGGAGTAGTTTTTATATCCTTACACCAAAGTAGAGATAATGGTTTAGCCAAATTAGAATTCGATAAATAAATCAAAATCACAACACACTTTAATGTAAATTTTCCGTAAATATCATGGAAATTTTCGGCTGTATTTCTTGAGTTTAATGTCCTAAATTCTAATGTTTTTTTTGTTGATTTGTGCTCTTGAAATTTCTCTACTTGTTAAGTTTGGTTGAGAAATGATATATATTCACCTTGCTAGAACGTTACTTGGATAAGATCATATGTGTGAGTACGTTTTTGACGTGTCTAGACTTGCGAGATTTCAAAGAAGCATTGGACGTTGACTAAACCGATACGATGGTGCAAACGAAGGCTCTAAAAATGACTCCGATCACGCCAAAATAATCTTAAAAACTGTATAATATTGTAGGAGCGAAATCCTTTTATTTTAAGGATGCAAAATACAATTATGAACTTGTACTTGATAAATTTCAAAAAAGGAATGTCAACCAAATATATACTTAACCTCTCAACCACACTTTTTTTTTGGTTGAAACCTCTCAACCACACTAACAACTTCTTTTATCTACACATTTAATGTCATGTTTAGTAACCATAATTATCTAAAAGTAGTACAGTAAAACACTACACCCCCGATAGAGATATTGACCATTTTTCTTCATAATTATAAATAATTTTATATAAAACCTTTTTGGTTCATTTCTTACTTATTATAACAATAATAATAATAAATAAAAGAAATGAAAATCTGTTTGAGATATTGTAAGTAAGAACTAATACTCTAATAGATGTCATGATTTGCATGTGAACCTTCTTCTCTAAGAAACTCGGGCTAAAATACTAAAAATACACCAACTCAACTCTCAACAAACTTTCCGAAAACTGAATATTAAAATATTTACTGCTAAATATAATTAAGAAAAACAGACTGGCCTCCACCAGTGGGCAATGGGGCCATGTGCAAATCCTTCGGTCCTGATTCCCGCGTATTTATATATCTCCCACCGCGTCCTTCCTTAAAGCCATGCTAGCTGTTCCCTTCCTTTTCCACTCCCTAAATCCACCCCCCTCTGCAACTTTCTGTGCTGTGTTTTCCGGTCTCATAATCTAATAAAACCGCCAACCACATTCCACACAGGCTCAATTTCTGGGGTCATTGTTCATCAGATCCAGAATTGGAGCACGACCCATTCACCCTTTTGCAGATTAAGAAATGGGCAAGGCCAAATCACCCAACTTGATTTGTGGATTGGTGGCTCTTCTGAGCTTTTCTGCTCTTGTGAGTGCTGAAGATGCCTACAGGTTCTTCACATGGACGGTCACTTACGGAACGGCCTCTCCTCTTGGTGTCCCCCAACAGGTTTTGTAGATAGATCTCAGATTCCATAAAGTTGCAATCTTTTTTGAATCTGGATCCAGATCTCTGTGGAGAATGCTTGATTTGTGTGCTTCTTGATTACAGGTTATCCTTATCAATGGTCAGTTCCCTGGCCCCACTATTGAGACTGTGACTAATGAAAACATAGTTCTTAATCTCATCAATAAGCTGGATGAGCCCTTCCTTTTGACATGGTGAGTTTTTCTCATCTGTTTCCCTTCTTCTTGTTGGCTTTTCATGGCTTAAATCAAGCTTAGAGTCCTCTTTTTTTACTGAATACTCCCTCCGTCCCATAACGTTTGTCCACTTTCCTTTTCCGTCGTCCCAAAATGTTTGTCCACTTTCCTTTTATATCAATAACTTTTTCCAACCTTACCCCTATTCGATCTCTAAATTTACCCCCATTATCCAACTTTTCCACCTATTTTATCTCTTTTCAACTTTTATCCCCTATAAATTTCCAAAAGTACCCCTATTTAATCATATCTTTTACCCACTTTATTCTACTTTTTCACTTTCCAATATCACTTTACACCTCTCATTAAAAACCGCAAAAACCGTCCTTTTAGACAAACATTATGGGACGGAGGGAGTAGTAGTTTAGTGTATGTTAATGCCAGAATATCTTATACTCCGTATCAGGCAGTAAAGATCCTTGTTCTTGTTGGTGGATATGTTTAAAGGACTGAGAGGGCCTACTTTATAATTTATTTTTAGACAGCTAAGATGCTTATTCTTCTTGTGTGACTAATGCCAGAACATGTTCACACTTGTTTTGATTGCAAGTGCATTATTGTAAGTGTTGCTTCCAAACAGGGTGAACTACAAAATGACCTTTTATAACTAGAATAGCTCTAGACCCTAGTTTGCATTTATCAAACCTAGCTAGCAGTTCAAAACCCTACATTAACCTTATAGAAGTGTTTCAATGGAGTGATTTCTCTCTATACAGAGGCCTTAGTGTTGAATCACTAAGAAAATTGTTTAATGCCAACATTGGTCATGAAGTATGTTTTCTGCAGAATGGACTAAATTCAGAGTGTTTTGTCTAAGTTACCCAAGTTATACAATGGTAACTGGTCTAACTAAATTAGCTCTTTACTGGAAATAGGAATGGAGTAAAGCAAAGGAAAAACTCATGGCAAGACGGAGTCTTGGGAACCAACTGCCCGGTTCCTCCGAACTCAAACTACACCTACAACTTCCAAGCTAAAGACCAGATTGGAACTTACACATACTTCCCATCGACCGCGTTGCATAAGGCTTCTGGTGCGTTTGGAGCATTCAACATCCATAACCGAGCTGTCATTTCGCTTCCTTATCCCGCACCTGATGGCGAATTCACACTGCTTACCGGAGATTGGTACAAGGCTAGCCACAAGGTAAGAAGAGGACAATCAAAGCAACACTCTGTACACAAGATCAGATTCTTAAAATATGCTATTTTTGGATATTTCACTTTTTTCTTAATACCTACTGCCTTTAGAAAGTATTGCCATTTTAGCAATCAAATCTTGTTAGGAAATGTTTCTCATTTTATCTTATTTGACCTAACTTTGTATATCAAATGTTCTTCAGGCACTGCGACAAACCTTGGACTCCGGCAGACTCCTCCCGCCTCCTGATGGCATCCTCATGAACGGCGTTTCTCGTACATCCTTCACTGGTCAACCAGGTTAGCCCTCACAGACATAATACTTCATTCAAACCATTCAATAAGAGTTATTCTAAGATCAATCCTAATGGCTATATACTATGCTTTACCTATCAGGCAAAACATACAGATTCCGAGTCTCAAATGTGGGGCTGTCTACATCATTCAACTTCAGGATTCAAGGCCACAAACTGAAGGTAGTGGAGGTGGAAGGCTCCCATGTGCTTCAGAACATATACGATTCCGTGGACGTGCATGTTGGACAGTCGGTTGCAGTTCTTGTTACACTCGACCAAGCTCCAAAGGACTATTACATTGTGGCATCCACACGCTTCACAAAACATATCCGAACTGTTACTAGCGTTCTTCGCTACCAAAATTCTGCTGCACCAGTGTCCGGAACCTTCCCCCCGGCTCCAGCATCTCAGATCGCGTGGTCTGTAAATCAAGCTAGGTCCTTCAGGTAAAAACCATAAACTATGATAATGCAAAATTTCCTTACACTGCATAATATCCAAACTAATCCTGTATTTTTATACCTTTATGGTGAGGTTAATCTTAGCATTTTCTTTTTAAAAAATTCTCAGGTGGAACCTGACGGCAAATGCTGCGAGACCGAACCCTCAAGGCTCGTTCCATTACGGGCAAGTTGCAGTCACAAAGAGGTTCTTATTGCAGAGCTCAACTCCAGTTATCAACGGGAAGCTACGGTGTGCTGTTAATGGCGTCTCGTACACCGACCCTGATACACCATTGAAGCTTGCTGATCACTTCAACATCCCAGGGGTCTTCAGCTTGAACACCATTCAGGGAAATCCTTCAGATGGTGCTGCTAAGCTCGGGACCTCTGTCCTGCCTACAATGATACATGACTTCATCGAGATTGTCTTCCAGAACAACGAGAATGCCGTGCAGTCTTGGCATCTTGATGGCTATGATTTCTGGGTTGTTGGGTAAGTTGTGTGCTGTTCTATCTTTATGTGCTGATTTCTTTGTGCTTTGAGCCAACCCTGATTGCTAAATTTGTGACAACTGTTGCAGGTTTGGGTTTGGCAAGTGGACCGACGCCAGCCGGAAGACGTACAATCTGGTTGATGCTCTTACTAGACACACCACCCAGGTAAAAACTAACACTCAAGACTTTCTTATGAACCCTGTTCCAAAAAACGCTAGGCGGTTTTTAGGCAGAGAGGGACCGCCTAGAGCCTAGGCGACCTATAAGGTTTTGCCTAGGCGGCCCAGACGGTTATCTAGGCACCGTCTAGGCGGCGGTTAAAAGGCTAGGCGAATAGTGACCGCCTAACACCTACACTGGGCCTAGGTGGGGCTAGAAGAGATTTTTAGAACACTGATTATGAACGAACTATAACTTCACTTGTTGAACGAACGCTAGTTGCAGTTGCGGATTGAACTATAAAGAAAACAAGATTGAACTTAATCAGAATTGAGATTGATAATCTAACATGATTTGCGGATTGGATCAGGTGTATCCCAACTCATGGACGGCCATACTCGTTTCGTTGGACAACCAAGGGATGTGGAACTTGAGGTCGGCGGTGTGGGACAGACGATACCTCGGGCAGGAGCTCTACATGAGAGTGTGGAACAACGTGCAGAGCCTTGCAATGGAATACAACATCCCAAGCAATGCACTCATGTGTGGCAAAGCCGTTGGTCGCCACCCATAGAGAAACAAAGAAAAGACCTCAAATCATGTGCTTTGTTAATTTCATGGGTCATATGCTTTCTTCTCATATGGTTTCCTCAATAGTCATCAGAGTTTGACTGCCAAGTTTAAAGAAACTACATCACAGAAAACTGGAAGAGATTGCGATTTCTGATATGTTATTTATCAGTTAGATGAGTGTATTATGGTTTCATTGTACACCTTATTTATTTATTTATTCTTGCGAAAGTTACATGCCATGAGCGTTTGAGTAATAGATGTACGTATTTTACACTTGTGACCAGTGACCTTGATTGTGGATGCGTTGCGCACGCAAAGCTTGTTGAAGTTAGGAGAAATTACACTTAACCACGGGCTATTTCCTATTTGTTATATTTAATCATCTTATATATTTTTTTCTACATTTAATCACCCTTATTTACAAGTTGTTGTATTTAATTTTCCTTTATGTATTTCTCGACACTTAGCTCAGTACTACAAATAGAGGTTGTAGCCTTAAGGGAAGGAAATATTAGAAACAAAGAATAACTAGTTTAGAAAAATAGAAATAGAAAATGATAACCTCACAGTCATCAACATAGTTAGAGAAAAATTCAACCAAAAAAAAACATAGTTAGAGAAAAAGAAGTTGGTGTTGGGGAAATTGAAGTTAGTACGATCGATAGGAATTGTACTACCATATCCAATAAAATAAGGGTCAGTCTTTTTAACGCAGGGTCAAATTGCTTTGTAGCGCACTATAAATAAGGGTAATTGACGCTTTTGCCCTCTTCATTTTTACGCACCCTCTTCGTCCCTCTTCTGCATCTAGCGATTTTTGGCCCTCTTCGTTCCTCCGTCTGCGTTCCTCCGCCCTCTTCGTTCATCTACTGCGTTCAGCAGCTCTCCCTTCGCGTGTTGCAAGCAAAAACTTCGAGGGTCAGTCTTCGTTCCTCCGCCTTCGTTCGCCGTCGTTCCTGTTCGCTCGCCTTCGTTCCTTCGTTCGCCGTCGTTCCTGTTCGCTCGCCTTCGTTCCTTCGTTCGCCGTTGTTCCTCTCAGCAGCTCTCCCTTTGCTCGCCGTCGTTCCTGTTCGCTCGCCTTTGTTCCTGTTCGCTCGCCTTCGCACAATCAGGTAAGATTCCGCTCCCATTGCTCCTCAACCGTTCTCTTCGCTCGCCTTTGTTCCTGTTCGTGACAGTTTGGTGCAATCAGACAATAGACCTACTCTGTTGCACAACCCTGTTGATTTATTACAAATTGCTCTCTATCATATGTCAAAGACGCCTTTGGAACCCTCTTTTGTTGCACATCCTTGCTCTCTTGTTAAACAATGATATACTTATCAAATCCTTGAAGTTGTGGGTAATCAAAGTGTAGGGCTTTTTAGCATTATGAATTGTTTTGTTACTGCTAGATTTTGGTTATTAGTGTTTGTTTCCTGAATGTACATTAATAGAATTTTGCCTTCGTAAACCTCTTATGTTTTCCAATACCTTCTAAAGAGACAAATGCAAAGAGGGCAAAATCGATAACTGTTGTTCTTCATATTCCATGGTTCCAACAAATGCAAAGAGATTTGCATTAGGATCTCCTCTAGGTTGTATGATGTTGGTGTTCTAATTGGTGGTCGTCTTGTCACAGATCTTTGATCAGGACGAGTTTTCTTCGTCGCTATCTCGATCGAAGTAGGAAATATGAGGTAAATTTGCTTCGTGCTTCCTTAATTTGTTGAAATCAGCTTAAGCTTAGGATTTTTCTGATTTTTGATGCCAAACCCTAGGCTTAAAGACTGCATAAATCTCATACAACACCTAATTTCTCTCGTTTGGTTGTATTGTTTCCAGCCGACCGATGGAAGAAGATGCTCTTGTAAGTTCAGCTACAACACCTTTTGCTATTGTTTTCATTGGCTGTTTTGGTTCATTTTGATGAATGCATAGTGTTTTGCATTTTATATGCTGATCTAGTCTCTATATAAATGCTGTGTTTGTTGACTATAGGTGCCCTGGCTAACTATTATTCATGGTCAGAGCTTTGATGAAAAGATCAAGCAATACTCATTTTGTCACAAGGTCTACGATGGAGATGAGATTGAGAAGCTTCTTAGGGTCAGTCTGTCACTTTCTACTTCTGATGCCTTATCAAGCCTCTTACTACCTTATCACCTTGACATCCAAACAAATCCTTACTATGTCCTATTTTTTTTTGTACCTTTAACAATCTAATGGAGCTGGTTTTATATTTTAGGAGCAGTCTGTGACATTGGTAAATAGAAGATAGAGAATTAAATAGTATATTTCTCACAAGAGACTCGGTGATCAAGGTTTAATTTGTGCTGATAAGAGTCCAATATGAGCTTAATGGAATTTTTTCTCTCATTTTGATACCATGTGAGAGTTGGAGAATGGGTCATAATGAAAACCAGGGTGATAAAGCTAACACTTGCAAAGAGCACTGACATAATACTAATTTCTTTGGGCCCTTTTCTAGACTGTTCTCATTGTCTTTATTCATCTTATTTAACATATAGCTTTGTGGCATGGGAATGGAGGTGTCTGATCTACTGTATGATATGGCTTATTATAGCAACCTCTCCCACCTTTGTTTTCTAATCATTGTGTTCTTTGGTTAATTTTAGAAAGAAGATGGAATTCCCAAACAAACTGTCAGGGTTGAGGATATTCCTGGATTAAGTGAGTAATAATGTTTGTTTATCACAGTTGATGGATATATATATATTTTGTATCCAATTTATATGACTACCGTATGCCATCTTACGGAGTTTTTTTCATGTATCTTATTAATGGATAACATGACAGGGGAGGCTGAATGGACACCTGATCAATATGGCCATTCACATTACAAAGAATTGCTGAATGGAGATGGTACCCCAAATAAAAAATCACTAACTGCGTTCATGCGATCTCTCTTGAAGGCTAGTAATTTCCTCTTGCCATTTACCTCTCCTTTTCTCGACGTCACATCTACTTTCACTTGTGATTTTGTGCTGATATGAGAACTCAGCTATTGTACTTGCTTATTGTTGGATTTGTATGACATGGCCAGACAATGCTCGACCATCCTGATGTTTAATTGGCCATTTAAGGAACCAGTGGATGTGCGTGACGCACCTGATTATTATGACCATATCCGCGACCCCTGATGTCCACGTTTTAGGTAGATTTTTAGGGTTTAGATAGGTTAGTTTAAGTTGTTTTTCGTGGTTGAGTCTTGTGTTTTTTGAGTCTTTTTGCATGAGTTTTCGTATTTCCTTGAGATTCGGAAACTACGCATATTTGTGTCGTTTTGTAGGTGTTTTGGAGCTTGAAGAAGAGTTTGGAGCAATGCTAAGAGTGGATGGACAAGCTAGGAGGAAGATCTCAAGTGGAAGAGCTAAGGAGAAGAGCTAAGAGAAGCTAAATCAAGAGGAAAAGTGAAGGAAAAAGCCTGAGTTGTTCTGCCCTTGTTTTCTTTGCTTTTCGTAGTTTATCGATTAATCTTAGCACTATTCTCACTCCCATGGACGATCCTGACTTCGCTATACGCAGCGGGGTCTTGACTACAAATTTATTTGTTCAAGAAATCCTTCAACAAATTGGCGCCGTTGCCGGGGATCGAATTCGGGTCACCCGCGTGACAGGCGGGAATACTTACCACTAGATTTTTGTTTCTTCTAACTTTCCTTAGATTAGACTAGGATACGATACATTTGTTTGGATAGGATCTTTGTGGGATTTTTGCAAGGTTCTAAGCTTCAAATGCGGGCTCAAAAAGGAGGGGAGAAGACAACTTGACATGAGGTACATGAGCCCTCAGGACCGACCCTATGAGGGTCGATCACGACCCCCCTTGCTCTTCCTCCCCCTCATGCACCTCTCAGGATCGACCCTAGGAGGGTCGTGCCAGCACACCATCTCCACCTCCTTTTCAAGCTTCAAGAGTTCATTGTGAGTTTTCTTCTTCTTTTCTCTTTACTTTTTCATGTGTTTTCATGAATGGGGACATTGCATGATTTAAGTATGGGGTGGGGAAGAAGAAATCTCACATGTTGTATATAATTGAATCTTTGCTTTGTTTGTTTGTTTGGTAGTTTGCCTTGTTAAGAAAAATCTTGAAAAATTCAAAAAAATTTAGAAAGTGTCAAAAATCCAAAAAAATTGCAAAATGTCAAAAACGAAAAAAATAGTATATTTGTGTGTTTTGTTTTAGGATAGAAGAATGCTCCATCTTAGATGTCCTATGATGAAAACTAATCTTCATGCTTGTCATGTAATTCCTTTGGCATAATTGGATAGTGTAGCCCGAGTTTATGAGAAATTGTTCTTGATTGTGAATGAGACTTGTGATGAAATTGAGCATATGTGTTTTAAGTGAAAGTAATTGCAATCCAACAAAATTTTTACCTGGTGAGAATTTTGGCCATATAGGGAGAACATCATTGATTCCCTTTTCTTTGTTTGTGTGATTTTGCTCTCTTTATGCATATGTCTCTTGTTATTGATATGGTTATCTATTTCTTGAAGCCGTTATGAGATTGTTCATGCATGTTGATTGTGATTAAGAACTTATATTTTTAGCCCATATTCTTCCATTCCTACCTTGAATTATCTTTGCTTGAAACCCCGTTCTAGCCTTGACCTTTTGTTTGAAGCTCCGCAAAAATTATCCCTAGCCTATTAGCTTGACCCTCCTCCGGGAATTGAACTTAGATGATGTGTTGGGAATAATTTTTGTTGAGTGACAAATGTGTTGGGTTTGAAAGTGGTGACATTGTTAAAAGGGTAGAAAACAACTTGTTGAAGTGTAATGTAAAAGGATTCTTGGCTTGGAAAGCACATTGTTGAGAAAAAAAAGTCATGAAAAGAAAAGAGAGAGTAAGGAGAAGCTCGAAGATAAAGCCTCAGGATCGACCCCCATATGGGTCGATCTCGGCCCAAAGTGAAGAAAGTGAGTGTTGAATGAAAAAAATTATGAGATTAAAAAATTATACTTGGATCTCATGTATACGGTATATAGTTTCTACTCCGTATATGTTATTTTGGGCTCCATTGACACGGGCTAAAATATGTGCATAAAAGCCTTTTTATAGTAAATTGTTCAAGCTATACTAAGAGGCCGATTGATTAGTGTGATGACCACTAATTAATCACATGTATGAAGGCCCCTTTTTACACTGGCGATGTTACGTATACATGGAGGCACAAAAACCATAGAAGCTTGGGCCCCAAGTACTACGCTCTGACAAAACTTACAAAACTTGAAGGAGTGGGACGGTTAATTGGAAGAGGTAATAAAGGCCTAATTGCATTTGACTTCTCCCGAATTCAAGCTGGTGTAACGTCCCCAAATCAATACCTTTAATGGATTTTAATTTCCTCTTGCACGTTGAAAATGGGAGAGAAGCATGAGGTCTGTCTCCATTATATATACACACGTATACTGGTGATGGAAAAAAAGGAGGAGGCAATTAAAAAAGAAAGAACAAAACATGCACTAAGAGAAAACAAAACAAGGAGAAAGCTAATAAAGCAAAGAGTATTATATACCAGAAGGTCTAACTCGATTGTTTGTGATCGATCAAGGCAAAGGTATTACTCTTAACCTTGTTGATTTTCTTTTATATGTAACTAGATGTTTTGGGTTCTTTCATGCCCTCAGATAAGATAAATATGGAGGGTTTGAAGCTTTTAGTTTCAACACTACAAACCCCCGTAGTGAGTTGAGCACAACACTTCCGCCACTACAAGCAGACTACAAGGGTAGTCAGGGAGGATTTGAAAGGTGCCAAACACCACACAAAAACAGGCCCTGATCGAATAGTCACGATACAACCTCCAAAGCTCGTGAGCGGTATATGGAAGGTGTGATTCAAAGCATGATGGTCGATACGAGATGACGTGTTGGCAAAACGTAATCGAAACATACAGTTTCATGTTGGGTACACGATGTATCGTAGGTCGAGATTTAACGATACCAAACGTTTCTTTTTAGAAACGAGAGGTTTTGTAAATCGAGACCAAACAAAACAAAGCATGCCTATCTAGAAACGGGATGTTCCAAAAATTAAAAAAGAATCGATACAAAACGTCTCTTTTAGAGACGGGATGTTTCGTCAAAATTCAATCGATACAAAACGTCTCTTTTTAGAGACGGGATGTTCCGTCAAAGGACAATTAGATACAAAACTCCTTTTTTGAGAGGCGGGATGTTTCTTGAGAAATTCTTCGAAACAAAGCGTTCCTCTTGTTAAAACAGTTGGTATCGATAAATCGAAACAAAGTGTTTTTATTGTGGAACGACTTGTTTCTTGGACAAGACGACTACACACAATTACAAAAAAAAGTGTAATTATTCTTGAAATTTCGAGGGAAGAAAATAGACTCATATGCTAGAGTAGTCTGGTCACTTTGCCTTTAAGTCTGTGTAGAAAAATGGTGATGAGATGGCAATTTCATACTCTAAAGCTCATATAAATCATCAAGCTCAACGTACAAGCTAGATGTGTTAATGTTACTTAACACTAGTCGAAGTACAAAAGACATAAAGGCTTGCTAGCTAGGTAGTAGCTCTTGAGGCAATCGATCATACTTGTCTTACGTGATTGCTTGAGCCAAGACGACCCTTCATCGGAAGATCAATCCATTCAAAGGCACGCCATTTACAAATCCAAGTCTACCATTACTTAAGCATACAAATTGGTAGTGTCCTAAAGCATTGTCTTCCCACTAATTAATACATAAATTGGTGGTGTTAGAGTCCTGACAATAATATCCAAGGCAAAGATAAAGCCAAAGGAGATCGCGTCACATATGCTAATATTAGTGAATCTATAAATAAATGATATCACTAATCAAAGCAAGATATCACTTAACTTGCACACGAGAAGCCAAAGCAGAGGCGACGATCCGCCGTTCTTACGCAAGTGATCTGTGATCATACAAGAAGAGGAATGATCAGCCTAGCAATACAGATCACTATATAGTGACCCATGACTCACTATATAGTGGGTAAATGTTACAATATAGGTCTTTATGATCAGCATAGCAATACAGATTTCAAGTCAAGCATAATGTACATGCATGTGTACGTACGTAAATGCATCATGCAACTTCATGCTAAAAAATCACATGTTTTGTCTAACGCTAGATTATGAGACCGAACAAGATCTCTCTTAAAGAACTACGTGGGCTTGATTCCGTCTCAAACGGATACGTAGGAAATTCGAGATCAAACTCAATCAGCCTCGAATTCGGCCCCATACTCCAAAATTTTATGTCGAAATGACAGAACTACGTAGACTTGATTCCGTCTCAAACGGATACGTAGGAAATTCGAGATCAAGTTCAAATCAGTCTCGAATTCAGTCGCATACTACAAATCAAATTTCATTTTTCAAAAGGGTAGAACTACGTAAAGACTTAACGCCTATAAAAGGCTACGTAGGTAGCTCGATGCCAAATATCGAGTACAGTCGCTAAATCTCAAATCAAAAATTCAACACCCCGAACTACGATGACTTGATCCCTCTAGAGGGTACGTAGGAAACTTGATGCAATAAAAAAAAAATCAAGTCCAGTCGCAAAATTTTAAAATCGAACTCTGAACTACGTAAGGCTTGATTCTCTTTAAAGAGATACGTAGGCAACCCATCAAATTTTGGGTGCAGCCCGAATTATAAAAAATATGACTAATTGTGTCTATATTATTATTAGAAGTTGTAGAGATATATAGTTAAGGGTCGAACTTATAAAAAAAAAATTAAATGAAATGTGTTTATGCATGGTTGTTTTCTTTTAACAATTTTTGTCTAACATATTTTTGGCACGCCCAGTCGGACCCTTTTCTTTCTTTGTAATTTTTATTATTAATATAGATACTCACATTAAGTCTCTTTTGTTGCAAGGAAAAATGGCACCAAGAGCAACCGTGAGATTCAACCAACTACCAGCCACCTTCCTCGTCAGGGGCGGGCGTTTTGTCCGCCAAAGAAACTTTAAGGTGGTTTTCAATGTAGATCGAGAGGCGATCACCGCAGAGATCCCCTTGGAGAATCACTATGTGCCCCTTCAACACTTAGGAGATGGGGCAAGTTCCAAGGGGGAGTCCAAGGCGCGTGCATCTCACCCTCGACACCAAGGCGAGCGGCCTATGAGGAACAGGTTCTCTGGAGGACCGACCGTTCAAGTCATTAAGACCACAAGGAGGTTTCCTCCTGGAGCACCTATCCAAGATGCTTCAACAAGCAAAAAGACAAAGAGATCTTGAAGAAGGAGAGGTCGCAAGAATGGTTCTAAGCACGACTACAAAGTGAATCCATTGGGCAAGCTTGCTCCGTCTCCAGCTTTGGAGTTAGCCAAAGCCACCCTAAGAGAGGCGGCCCATGGACTCATAGAGCCGACGAGGCCAAAAGCCACTCCTCAGGTTCATGTCCCGAGGCAAATTCTGATTGGGTCTATCCCTATCAATCTTGATCCAGTAGAACAAGTCAATATGACCTCTTATATGGATAAAGATGAAGGAAAGGTCCAATCCAAGGCTCCAAAGGTAAAGGTCGTGAAGCCACCTCCGTCGAAGAAGGACCAAGGGGCCAAGAAAGACTCTCGTGTCCCTTCAAAGAGTAGCGCTTCTTCTACCTCAAGTGCTTCAGTACCTCAAAAGGCCGCATCCCAATCCTATACAGGCTCTATTACAAGATCAAGGGCGAAAGCGATGTTGTATGCCGAAGTGGCTTCTCGGCCACCTACTCCACCCTCGCCCTCATCGCCTAATGAGAAAAGTGTCACTGGTGAATCCGTGGGATCTCCATTATATGGGGATGTTAATTCGCCTTTCAAAGAAGATGATTTTCCATCTGTACTTGAAGAAAGGAGTCAAGAAAGTTCTTTCAATTCGAAAGAAGTAGGTGATATGCCAGTGATGATGACTGGTGCTACTAGCATTGAGGAACAACTCCAAGAAATGCAAAGAAGGATGGAAGAAAAAGACGCTCAAATTGCTGCTCTCTCAGCTCAAATTGCGAGTCATCAACAAGAGAGTAGAAACGAGCAAGTGCGAACAAATGAAGAGGGGGACCCAAGCGGTACTTCAAACCTGAACGGTGCCGTAGGCATGTCTCCTCAAGATATTCGTGAGATGATTGCTCAAGGCATCAAAGAATTTCAAGTGGCCCAAAACCCACCTGTAATTGGCTACAAAAAGCCATATCCCGCACATTTTGACGTTGTGCCTTTTCCCCCAGGATATCAAAGGCCCACCTTTGACAAGTTTGATGGGATTCATGGTTCACCCCATGAGCACCTTGCTCACTTTTATTCAGCATGTGGGGAAACAGCTTTGAGCGATGCCTTGCTTCTACGCCAGTTTGTCCAATCCCTAAAAGGATCTGCATTCACCTGGTATACGCAACTTCAACCAGGATCTATTGAAACATGGGACGAGTTGCAAAGGGCATTCCTTGCTCAATTCGTTAGCACAAAACCGAAGGTCTCTATCATGGACCTTGCGAACACTCATCAAAAGCCAAATGAAATTGCTAACGACTTCATTGCAAGATGGAGAAGCTTGAGATTGCAATGCCCCGAGAAGTTAAGTGAGCTAGCATGTGTACAAATGTGCACAAATAATCTACTTCCCAAGCTAGCAGTGCATGTTGGTAGTGCCGAACCACTATCATTTGATGCTTTAGTGTCTAAGGCTTCTAATGTTGAGCGCCAACTTGCTCGACGAAAAGCAACTACTAGTCGGCCTCAAATGAATGAGAGTCGAAAGGATGATAGTAAGAGGCTACAAAAGAAAAGCGAGTCCATGACGACATTCATCAAAACAAGTGGGAAATCCTCCAAGGAGGGTAATTCCAAGACCCAAGATAAGGGTAAAGCTAAGGAGCCCACTAAAAGGCCCACTCTTCAAGAGAGGAAGCAAAAGAAATATCCTTTCGACGATGAGGATGTTCAAGGGATATTTGATGAACTCTTGTCCGCTAAGGCTCTAACACTCCCTGAGCCAAAAAGGCCTAATCAGGTGGGAATGACAGACGATCCGAAGTATTGTCCATACCATCGCCTTCTTGGTCATACCATTGAGGATTGTTATGTCTTAAAAGATATAATCGAGGGTATGATCAACAAAGGAGAAATAGAGGTTGAGGGAGCGAAGTCAAAAGGCTCATCTGCTTCATCCAACATGATCTCAATGGTGGAGATCGTTGACGCGTTACCTTCACCCATAAGTGGCTCACAATACGAAGATGTGCCTACAGTTTCGTTGCCTCCAATGGCAATACCTGTTGAATTTCGTGTAGATAACGATGTTCATATTGTGTGGGCATACCCTGACATGCCAAGGTGTGGGCCGAGTCAACCAACCCTTTATGAGATCATGACATGTTCTGACTTTGAGAATTTCTTCTCCGAGGATGAAGAAGAAGGTGATAGTCCTTTTGAGTGGCAAATGTCCACAAAACAAAATCGTCCTCGAAAATCTTTCGCTCAAACATCCAACCCTCCAAGTTTTAGAATGATTGGGAGGGGATCTAACAAAAAGAAGAGCAAGAAAGATAAAAAGAAGAAAAAGAGGAGTAAGAAAGGAAAGAAACTTGAATCAGACTCCGAAGAAGAGTATGTGCAACCTCGACGATTTCCTGTCACATTGAAAGAATTCATCCCAAAAGACTATCTAGAGGATGATTCCCAGAATGAGGATGATGATAATGATATGTTTTGGGGAGAGGAGGTCGTGCAATGTTGCATGGTCTCTAGTGTCGACGAAGAGGCGGATCATGAAGAAGTCGATGACATTTCTCTTCGTTCAGGTCGCCAATTGCTTCCCTCACAAGCAAAAAGAAAAGGGGTGGAAAAAGATTCAAGTAAAACCCCAGTTGTGACAAATTTTGAAGAGCATGACAATAATCAAGCTCCTATACCACAACAAAAGGAGAAGGGTGGAAAAGGTGGGCCTAAAAGAGATTTTCCTCCAAGGGTTCCCATGTCAAAGCGAGAAGCTCCTTATAAAGAGAAGGTGCGATATGATGTCATTAGTCACCTCAAGCGCATTCCAGCGCGTTTGAGTGTCTATGATGCACTTCAAATGTCCAAAGACCTACGGAGGGCATTGATTCAAGCACTCATGGATCCCGAAGATTACAAAGATCAAGTAGATCCAATTGAGGTCGATGATGTTTCTCTATCCCCGCAAATGCAATGTGCTTCGTGTATGGCCGCCATCACCTTTTCAGATGATGACCTTCAATTAGGGGGTGAATATCATAATAGGCCATTATACGTTACAGGCGCCATCGGAGATACAAATGTTAACCGTATTCTCTTAGATTGTGGGTCAGCGGTAAATCTTCTACCGTTAAAATCCCTGAAAGCAATAGGGCTGACAACCTCTCATTTGTCTCCCACATTGCTCACAATACAAGGCTTTAACCAAGTGGGGAAAAAAGCTATGGGAACTATTGCCTTGAAAGTAATGATGGATGATCTATACAAGGATGCCTTATTCCATGTGATAGATGCTAACACTTCCTACAATGCTTTGCTAGGACGACCTTGGCTTCATTCACGCAAGTCAATTGTGTCTACACTTCATCAGTGTTTGAAATATACTGATGATGATGGCAATGAAAGGACCATCAAAGGAGATCCAAACCCTTTCCATGGAGAAGATGTGAACTATGCTGATGCCAAGTTTTACAAATCAGTTAGCTTTTCCGCCTCAACACCCATGAAAGGAGGTGACGGCTCCAAGGATATTAAAAAGAATGAAGAAATTCCCGGAGTTGCTCAAGCATCAGGCATCTCTCTTGAGGAAAGAAAAGAGGTTCAACCCAAAATCTTGTTTAGGTATACACCAAAAGACAAGAGAAAGGTTGGGCAAAAACCCATGACCTCAATTGATAAAGCTATGCAGTCTCTAATGACTAGCTACACTTGCCCTCTTCGTAAAATCAATCAATCCTTACCAAAGGATTCTTTGGTTATCCATAAAGTTCTTAAAGAAAACGGGAGTGAAAGCAAGAGAGTTGTGACGTGGGAAGGAGCATCAAATCCTTCCAACGAATCTTCCAAATTTCAAAAGAATCCTCAAGAAAAGGTGAAAATGTTGAAACCTTTCTCCAAAGGTAAAGCTCAACGAAAGCATCTCAACAAGGAGGTTCTCGACAACTTACAAGTTTCTCTAGAGGGAGAACTTTTGACAGTAAGTGTTGTAGAGCCTATGACGTTGACACCAATGGAACAAGAGTTATTCTCCAAGGAAGAGGTAGTCACTGCCCGAGTGTCTGTTTTTCAAAGACTCGATACAAAATCGATTAATGAGACATCTTGACCATCTGTGTTCCAATGGCTTGAAAGGATCGACAAACAAAAGGTCAAGAAGGTCCGTGTAAAAAATGCCAAAAAGTGGAAGGTCAATAAGGAAAAACGGGTTGGAGATTCTGACCAAGAAATAGATGACTTTGAAATTGGAGAAGTCAATGTAGTGACTTTCTCGAATGTGGCAAGCTCCTCTCAAGAGTCAAATGACGAGGATGATCCCTCAAATTTCCTCAACACGGTCCAACCTGCTCCACCAGAATTAGAAGATGGTGGGCAACCTACAGTGGACGATCTTCAAGAGATCAACCTTGGTACCCTCGATGACCCTAAGCCGGTTTTCGTTAGTACACTACTAACGAATGAAGAGGTGGTGTCATATAAGCAATTACTTGAAGAATTCAAAGATGTATTTGCATGGGGATACCAAGACATGCCCGGTTTGGATCGAAAAATAGCCGTTCACAAATTGGATATCATTGAGGAAAAGAAGCCAGTCAAACAAGCCCAAAGGCGTTTTCGCCCGGAGTTGATGGTTCAAATCAAGAGTGAGATCAACAAGCTCATAGAGGCAGGCTTCATTCGAGAGGTTCAATACCCAGTATGGTTAGCCAACATTGTTCCAGTTAGAAAGAAAAATGGCAAGCTAAGGATATGTGTGGACTTTAGGGATTTGAATGAAGCATGCCCTAAAGATGAATTCCCACTTCCAATCACCGAGTTGTTGGTCGATGCCACTACTGGATTCAAGGCCCTGTCTTTTATGGATGGGTTTTCTGGTTATAATCAAATCAAAATGGACTCAAAGGATGAGGAGTTCACTGCTTTTCGAACACCCTTGGGTACCTTTTGCTACACAGTTATGCCTTTCGGCTTGAAAAATGCTGGGGCAACATATCAAAGGGCGATGACAGTGATATTCCATGACCTTCTCCACAACACCGTCGAGTGCTATGTAGACGACTTGGTGGTCAAAACAAAAGAAAGAGAGGATCACCCAAATGATCTTCGTAAAATATTTGAGAGGTTGCGTGAGCATCAACTCAAAATGAATCCCCTTAAATGTGCATTTGGTGTTACATCAGGGAAATTTCTTGGTTTCATTGTACGATATAGAGGAATTGAAATCGACCCTGATAAAATTAAGGCTATCATGGAAATGCCTCCTCCAAGAAATCTTCGTGAGCTTCGGGGTCTACAAGGCAAGCTCGCCTACATCCGTCGCTTCATATCCAATCTGACAGGGAGGTGTCAACCTTTTCTAAGGCTGATGAAAAAGGAAACTCCATTCATTTGGGATCGAGCATGTCAAGATGCACTTGAAAGCATTAAAACATACTTGACAAATCCACCAGTGTTAATGGCACCAGTGCAAGGAAGGCCTCTCATCCTCTATACTGCATCTCTTGAGCGGTCTTTAGGGGCTATGTTGGCTCAGAATAATGATGATGGAAAGGAAATTGCCCTATATTACATCAGTCGAACACTGGTGGGGGCTGAACACAATTACTCCGCCATGGAAAAAGTTTGTTTGGCCTTGATTTTTGCCATTCAAAAGCTAAGACACTACCTTCTGTCTCATCAAATAACATTGGTCTCTAAGGCTGATCCTCTAAGGTTCATCTTATCAAAGACCGTGTTGTCTGGAAGGTTAGCTAAATGGGCCATGCTTTTAGCCCCGTTCGACATCAAATTTGTCTCACAAAAAGCAGTGAAGGGGCAAGCCTTGGCTGACTTTTTAGCCGCTCATCCAACTCCCGACAATGAGGAATTGCCCGATGATTTTCCTGATGAGGAGGTCTTTACAGTTGAGGAGAAACCATGGCAGTTATATTTTGATGGTGCAGCAAGAAAAGATGCAGCCGGAGTTGGAGTTGTGTTTATCACTCCTTCTGGTGGGTTAGTGCCATATTCCTTCTCCTTATTGGAGAGTTGCACAAATAATGTGGCTGAGTACGAGGCCTTGATCATTGGCCTGGAAATTGCGTTAGAAATGCGTCTTGATCCCTTAAAAGTGTTTGGTGATTCTCAATTGATTGTCAAACAAATAAATGGGCAATAAGAGGTGCGAAATTCAGGTTTGATCCCTTTACATCAAAGGGCAAAACATCTTTTGAGTCAGTTCTATCAAATTGAGGTCGAACATGTCTCAAGATCTGAAAATTCTAAGGCAGATGCACTGGCCAAATTAGCTGCATCTCTCACACTTCCAAATGAAAGGGAGATTCAAATAACAATTGGAGAACGCCACTTGCTTACACCTTCCATGGAGCGTATTACTCCAGTTGAAGAGGTTAGGGTGGTTTCAGTCTATGAAGTTGACCAAAGCAATGATTGGCGCCAACCTATTTTGGAATACTTAAAGCATGGGATCTTACCTGAGGATCCCAAAAGAAGAGTAGATGTCAAAAGACGAGCGCCGAGGTTCTCACTAGAAGGTGATACACTGTATCGAAGAGCTTTTGAAGGAGTGTTGCTCAGATGCTTGTCCAAAGAAGAAGCTAAATATATCCTAGCTGAAACTCATGCTGGGGTCTGTGGAGCACATCAAGCTGGTCCGAAATTAGCCGATCAAGTCAAGCGACTAGGCTACTATTGGCCCACTATGGTGAAAGATGCTATGGAATTTGCAAAAGCTTGTCATGCTTGTCAGATTCATTCAGATTTTATCCACCAACCTCCACAGCTTCTTCACCCAACTACTTTATCATGGCCATTCAACGCATGGGGTCTCGATGTAGTTGGACCAATTAATCCATCTTCATCTCGTGGTCATCAGTACATTTTGGCCGCAACAGACTATTTCTCTAAATGGGCTGAAGTTTTGCCTTTGAAGAAAGTAGGGGCAAAAGAAGTCGCAAATTTCATAAGGACTCAGTTAATTTACAGATATGGAGTTCCTTCAAAAATCATTTCAGACAATGCCCTTTACTTTAAAAATCAAATGTTGGTGAGGTTGGCTGCAAAGTTTGGGTTCAAACACAGTTTCTCATCAAGCTATAACCCCTCATCAAATGGCCAAGCTGAGGCATTTAATAAAGTGTTAACAAAAATCCTTAAGAAGATGGTGTCAAAATCGAAAAGAGACTGACACGATCGTTTACCCGAGGCTCTTTGGGCATATCGTACAACGGTCCGAACATCAACTGGATGTACACCCTATAATCTGGTCTTTGGGTCCGAAGCTGTGTTAACCCTTGAGGTACAGTTGCCTTCTCTAAGAGTTGCAGTTCAATTGACAAATCCAGACGAAAACGCTAAAATCCGCTTAGCAGAGCTTGAAGCAATGGATGAGCATAGACTAGCGATTCAACAAAGACTCGAGATCTATCAAGCCCAAGTTGCAGGGGCATTTAATAAGCGAGTCAAGTTCCGTTCATTTATGGTTGGTGACTTGGTTCTTACAATAAGGAGGCCAATTGTCATTAATCGAAAGTCGCAAGGAAAATTTGAACCGAAATGGGAAGGTCCATATGTCATCACTAAGATCTTTCCTAAAGGCGCCTATGAACTCTCAAATGAAGAAGGCGAAGTGGTTTATGCTTGCGTGAATGGAAAATTCGTAAAGAAGTTCTTTGCGTAGTCTTGGATGGTCAAACAATGAACTACGAAGGCTTGATCCCTCAAAAAGGGGGTACGTAGGCAATCTAGCTAACTTAAATGCTAGATGCAGCCACCACAAAAAAAAATGAAATCAAAATTTAAACACTTTTCGCAAATGAAAGTCGAAATAATTTGAGCAACCCTTCCTAGAAGGTGGGTTCAAGTTGTCTCGGTGATGTGAATCAAAAGGTGTAAAAAAAAAACTGAACCGAACTGGTTTAGGATGAACTACGATGGCTTGATCCCTCACCAAGGGGGTACGTAGGCAATCTAGTTAATCAAATTGTTAGATGCAGTCACAAGAATCGTTCAAAGGAAATATTTAAAAAAAAAAAAAAAAGTCCCAAGCTCTTTCTTCTCTTCCCACAAAATAAAAGGTCTCTTTCAAGAACACGGCCTTTACAAAACATCAAGTCCAAAAACCTAATGGCTTGCATTAATGAAATGCATGCAGTCATTAAAAGCCCCTAAATCACATATAGTATGGGTATAATGATATACCACAAAGGTAGTAAACCGAACCCTTGGCACGAATTTTCAAATATGACCAATGGCCAGCCCAAAACATGACCATAAGCCTCAAAGTCAAAACCAAATATCAAAACAAATTCCTCTTTCAAATTTTCTACATACCCATACATGCTACTTGTATAGCCTCAGGCAAAACCTTGGTGACTATATTCTCATGAGTTTGATATAAAGTCTTGCGAACTCACTCGTATCGTCTTTGCTTTGATTAGATGAAAAATCCCATTAGAGTTATGAGGTGTACATCACTTTAGCCTTACTCAAACTTTGATTCATTGAAAGAGAAGACGAACTTTGAACGCGTTCATTATGATTCACACGTACAAAGTTCGGGGGCAACTGTTGAATGAAAAAAATTATGAGATTAAAAAATTATACTTGGATCTCATGTATACGGTATATAGTTTCTACTCCGTATATGTTATTTTGGGCTCCATTGACACGGACTAAAATATGTGCATAAAAGCCTTTTTATAGTAAATTGTTCAAGCTATACTAAGAGGCCGATTGATTAGTGTGATGACCACTAATTAATCACATGTATGAAGGCCCCTTTTTACACTGGCGATGTTACGTATACATGGAGGCACAAAAACCATAGAAGCTTGGGCCCCAAGTACTACGCTCTGACAAAACTTACAAAACTTAAAGGAGTGGGACGGTTAATTGGAAGAGGTAATAAAGGCCTAATTGCATTTGACTTCTCCCGAATTCAAGCTGGTGTAACGTCCCCAAATCAATACCTTTAATGGATATTAATTTCCTCTTGCACGTTGAAAATGGGAGAGAAGCATGAGGTCTGTCTCCATTATATATACACACGTATACTGGTGATGGAAAAAAAGGAGGAGGCAATTAAAAAAGAAAGAACAAAACATGCACTAAGAGAAAACAAAACAAGGAGAAAGCTAATAAAGCAAAGAGTATTATATACCAGAAGGTCTAACTCGATTGTTTGTGATCGATCAAGGCAAAGGTATTACTCTTAACCTTGTTGATTTTCTTTTATATGTAACTAGATGTTTTGGGTTCTTTCATGCCCTCAGATAAGATAAATATGGAGGGTTTGAAGCTTTTAGTTTCAACACTACAAACCCCCGTAGTGAGTTGAGCACAACACTTCCGCCACTACAAGCAGACTACAAGGGTAGTCAGGGAGGATTTGAAAGGTTCCAAACACCACACAAAAACAGGCCCTGATCGAATAGTCACGATACAACCTCCAAAGCTCGTGAGCGGTATATGGAAGGTGTGATTCAAAGCATGATGGTCGATACGAGATGACGTGTTGGCAAAACGTAATCGAAACAAACAGTTTCGTGTTGGGTACACGATGTATCGTAGGTCGAGATTTAACGATACCAAACGTTTCTTTTTAGAAACGAGAGGTTTTGTAAATCGAGACCAAACAAAACAAAGCATGCCTATCTAGAAACGGGATGTTTCAAAAATTAAAAAAGAATCGATACAAAACGTCTCTTTTTAGAGACGGGATGTTCCGTCAAAGGACAATTAGATACAAAACGCCTTTTTTGAGAGGCGGGATGTTTCTTGAGAAATTCTTCGAAACAAAGCGTTCCTCTTGTTAAAACAGTTGGTATCGATAAATCGAAACAAAGTGTTTTTATTGTGGAACGACTTGTTTCTTGGACAGGACGACTACACACTATTACAAAAAAAAGTGTAATTATTCTTGAAATTTCGAGGGAAGAAAATAGACTCATATGCTAGAGTAGTCTGGTCACTTTGCCTTTAAGTCTGTGTAGAAAAATGGTGATGAGATGGCAATTTCATACTCTAAAGCTCATATAAATCATCAAGCTCAACGTACAAGCTAGATGTGTTAATGTTACTTAACACTAGTCGAAGTACAAAAGACATAAAGGCTTGCTAGCTAGGTAGTAGCTCTTGAGGCAATCGATCATACTTGTCTTACGTGATTGCTTGAGCCAAGACGACCCTTCATCGGAAGATCAATCCATTCAAAGGCACGCCATTTACAAATCCAAGTCTACCATTACTTAAGCATACAAATTGGTAGTGTCCTAAAGCATTGTCTTCCCACTAATTAATACATAAATTGGTGGTGTTAGAGTCCTGACAATAATATCCAAGGCAAAGATAAAGCCAAAGGAGATCGCGTCACATATGCTAATATTAGTGAATCTATAAATAAATGATATCACTAATCAAAGCAAGATATCACTTAACTTGCACACGAGAAGCCAAAGCAGAGGCGACGATCCGCCGTTCTTACGCAAGTGATCTGTGATCATACAAGAAGAGGAATGATCAGCCTAGCAATACAGATCACTATATAGTGACCCATGACTCACTATATAGTGGGTAAATGTTACAATATAGGTCTTTATGATCAGCATAGCAATACAGATTTCAAGTCAAGCATAATGTACATGCATGTGTACGTACGTAAATGCATCATGCAACTTCATGCTAAAAAATCACATGTTTTGTCTAACGCTAGATTATGAGACCGAACAAGATCTCTCTTAAAGAACTACGTGGGCTTGATTCCGTCTCAAACGGATACGTAGGAAATTCGAGATCAAACTCAATCAGCCTCGAATTCGGCCCCATACTCCAAAATTTTATGTCGAAATGACAGAACTACGTAGACTTGATTCCGTCTCAAACGGATACGTAGGAAATTCGAGATCAAGTTCAAATCAGTCTCGAATTCAGTCGCATACTACAAATCAAATTTCATTTTTCAAAAGGGTAGAACTACGTAAAGACTTAACGCCTATAAAAGGCTACGTAGGTAGCTCGATGCCAAATATCGAGTACAGTCGCTAAATCTCAAATCAAAAATTCAACACCCCGAACTACGATGACTTGATCCCTCTAGAGGGTACGTAGGAAACTTGATGCAATAAAAAAAAATCAAGTCCAGTCGCAAAATTTTAAAATCGAACTCTGAACTACGTAAGGCTTGATTCTCTTTAAAGAGATACGTAGGCAACCCATCAAATTTTGGGTGCAGCCTGAATTATAAAAAATATGACTAATTGTGTCTATATTATTATTAGAAGTTGTAGAGATATATAGTTAAGGGTCGAACTTATAAAAAAAAAATTAAATGAAATGTGTTTATGCATGGTTGTTTTCTTTTAACAATTTTTGTCTAACAGTGAGTCTCAGGATCGACCCCCCTAGTAGGTCGATCACGACCCATGCAAGCTCGAGCTAAAAAAAAAAAGAGAAAGAAAATAAATAAATAAATATAAGTGCAAAGCCAAGAATTCCTAGTATTTCTAAGTTGTAGTATGGAAGTTTGGGTTAGAAATTGAAGGGTGTGAGTTTCATTGAAGTGTTTGGTTATGAGTTGAAAAAAAAGAAGATGTGAGTTGTTTTGGTTTGAAGTTTTGTATTTAGGAGTTTGATTCCCGGATTTAGCACCACATGGCCAAATAACTCCTTACCTATTATTATTACCGAGCCCCATTACAACCCGGCCGAATGAGTCTTCTATGAAGATTTCATTGAGCCTAAGTTCTTATGAATATTGATGTGTCTTGACTTCTCTAGGTAGAGAGATTGGTGATATAAGTCTCAATGATAAAGTAGATGTTGTATAAAGATTGAGATGAGAGTTGATTTGATAGCCTAAACACATGAGAGTTGAGAGAAACACATTTATATCCCTTGTGAGATTGGATTGTGATTGCCTAGCTTGAGACTCATACATATATGATGACGTTAAAATTACTTGTCTTCTTTTTCACTTGTGTTTAAAATGTTTTGACAAAGGCTATGCTTGAAGATTGTGTTATTGGTCTTGATTTGCATGATTATTGCTTGAGGACAAGCAAGTCTAAGTATGGGGTGTTTTGATGTCCACGTTTTAGGTAGATTTTTAGGGTTTAGATAGGTTAGTTTAAGTTGTTTTTCGTGGTTGAGTATTGTGTTTTTTGAGTCTTTTTGCATGAGTTTTCATATTTCCTTGAGATTAGGAAACTACGCATATTTGTGTCGTTTTGTAGGTGTTTTGGAGCTTGAAGAAGAGTTTGGAGCAATGCTAAAAGTGGATGGACAAGCCAGGAGGAAGATCTCAAGTGGAAGAGCTAAGGAGAAGAGCTAAGAGAAGCTAAATCAAGAGGAAAAGTGAAGGAAAAAGCCCCAGGATCGAGCCAAGGTGGGTGGAGCTCGAGCCAAGTGAAGAAGTTAGAAGAAGCTGAAAAAAGAGCTCTCAGGATCGACCTTGAGGGGGGTCGAGATCGACCCCTAGGGGATCGATCCTAGGCACCGACTTCCCTTATTCCGGATTTGCTTGTAGAGTTTCCTAGTTTGTATTTAAGGAAGGTTGTTTCTTTGTGTTTCCTAGTTAGATTAGGACTCCTTTTCTTCTATAAAAGGAGGTTGAACCTTTAGTTTTATTCAGGCTTTTGGGGGGAGAATTCATCCCTTGTGGGGGAATCAATCAATTAATCATCAAGACTTGGAGAGCTAGGAAGAAGACTTGGAGAGCAAGTTTGAGAATTTGTAAGATTGATCTTTTGTTCAATTTGAATTCTAGTTTGGTTTTGATCATGTCTTCCTCTTCTTCTTCCTTGCTTCTCTTTGCTATGTGTGAGTAGTCTTCTTAAGTTCTAGGGTTGGGCAAAAACCCAACACAATCATGCATGTTTAAAACTTGAATTCATGACTTGAATACTTAAGGATCATATCTAATCTATCTTGTGCTTAATCCTTGATGAAAGTTGAGGCATATCTTGTAATTAACCCTAGCGAAAGTGAAAAGTTAGTTGCTTGATTACATCTAATAGGATTATTTGCGAAAGTTGATATTCCTAGGTTGAAGGATAGGTAGAAAGTTGTTTAATTTGCGAAAGTTGATTGAATAACTTGAATTGTTTGCGAAAGTTAACTTTTCTATGATCTAGATTTCATGATAGTTGTGAATTCTTGTCAAAAGCATATATGGTTGTTGTTGTGGTAGCCCTAGCCCTAGGATTTGCCTTTTATATTGATTGAAATTCGTATCTTTTGCCTTGATCCCGACTCCCTTCGTTGTGTTCAAGCCCTTGTTTGTGATTGAGTGTGTTTTGTGTGTTCGTGTGTTTTTGCTCTCAGGATCGACCCCCCCTAGGGTCGAGATCGACCCTCTTTGGGTCGAGCCTGAGTTGTTCTGCCCTTGTTTTCTTTGCTTTTCGTAGTTTATCGATTAATCTTAGCACTATTCTCACTCCCGTGGACGATCCTGACTTCGCTATACGCAGCGGGGTCTTGACTACAAATTTATTTGTTCAAGAAACCCTTCAACAACCCCATGGGTGAGTTCCTGACTACTTTCTATTTTTTAATTGAACAGATTCAAAGCCTCTTCTCTGACTGTGTTTGCACTGCAGATCTAAAAACAATGTCTAAAAGGGTGGAGTCAGAGCAATACTACTTAACACTCGAGATGTTCATTGCTGATGCTAAAAGGATGTTTGCCAATGCTGGCACTTACAACTCTCCTGACACCATATACTACAAATGCTCTACGAGGCATGTCTTATAACAAATCAACGAATACTACAATTGCCATAAGAAAAGCCATTTTGCTAGTCAAGTTATAGTACAACTGTCGAAGTACCTTATTTTGCCCTTTTATTGTATTTGCATACCTGACATAAACTAGCTACCATGTCATGTGTTGCAGTCTGGAGGCCTATTTCTCGAATAAAGTCAAGTCCGGGCTTCAAGCTCTCACCAAGTCACTGTCGTGAGTATGCGGAGAGACCCATTCGTACGCGACAAGGGTTGTTTGAATGAACCAAATAACCTGAATACTTGGCATTATCTGTGGTGGCTATATGCTTGTATGTTATTTATCTAAATTGTGGACTTGTAAGAGAAAAATGTATAATTCTGTATTCAGTTCATGTATTGATGAAAGACATTCCAACGGCCACAACTTGTAGACACCTCATATTTGGAAGGGCTTGGCCTGCAGAGCTGATGATGCCGGGAAATAAATGTACCATGTTACGTCAAACATTGATTGTTGTGAAATTACTGCCTTATCACTGTAGCATGTGACGTTATAACAATATTTGAGGTGTCGGGCCGATTCTGATTCGAAGGACATAATGTTTGGTTAGGCTTCTTGATCTCGAGAGTATTGCTTGATCTTTTCATAACACCAAACACATGACTCGATTTAAATGTGTTAGTTGTGGGTTAAGTAATGCTATACTCGCTTAAAATGTGTTAGTGGTGGGTTAAATAATGCTACATAGATGCGAATTTCAGCTTTTCACGTACTTATAAATCGTCCATTATAAATACATGGAAAAACTTGATACGTCCACACACATATCATGGACAACGTTTAAGGGTCCATAAGTTTTCCATGGACGAACATTTAATGACCATTAAAAAATAGAAAAGTGCTTTAGTAAAACACTCTCTTAGAGTGTAACATGAGGTGTTGTGAGGACCTTTGGATCAATCTAATCAAACGGTCCGGATTTAATAAAAAAAGGGTGTATATGTGTTGTTGGGTGGAGAAACACTAGATCAAAAATCAAGCCCAAGATTTACGCTTCTATTTTAGTAAATAATATCAAATCCCATTTTTTTTTGGTGAAATAATATCTTGGGAGATATCCCCCTTCCATACCCGATAATTTTCATCTATAGAAAACTTATCTCTCTTTCAAAACACGATTACGCCGTCTTCATCAGCGCTCCAACTCAATAGCTTTCATTCTCCATTGAAGCAATTCGATTTCCCCATAGTCCTCATCGACGATTTCCTCCCGCACAAGTGTTCTTGGTAAGTATTAGTTACTCCTCTGTAATTTTTTTTGAATTTCTTTCATTCTACACCTAGACGAACTTGGATTTGATATATTAGGGTTTCGAAGTAGTTTTTTCAGTTCAAGAACATCGATATGCTTGTGCATTCGGTTGTTTTAATTTAGGTTTTAATCGTCTACAACAACCTATGCAATTAGTCGATTTGAAGCTTGTATGTAGTAGTTAGGGTTTATGTAAATTTCGATTGTAACAATCCGGTTTTCCTGGATTGAGGGTTTTTGTTTTTTTTGAAATTCAAAACTAGGTTTAACTAAGATTTGTCGATTTATTGGTACATATCATGAACAAAGGCGTGCATGGATGCAGCTTGAATGAGATCGACGGGAAGAGATCGTCGGGAAGACAGGTATGGTTTCTCTCGTTGAATGTTTTTCAACTATTTACACGAACTTATTCATTACGAGATAAAACGAATGATTTCATTTATGTTTTATGTATGTCTATTGTGTTTTTCAACATGTTAATAACAATTTTTCAAGTAACAGATATAAACTGTTTTGTATTTTTCATGTTGTACAATAGTGTTTTTCAATGATTACAAGACAACTTTTCACATATTAGTTTCAAATATGCAATGGTTTCTCTCTTTGAATCTTTTTCAAATATTTACATGAACTTATTCATTATAAGATGAAAAGAGTGTCTTCTCATATCTGTTTTATGTGTGTCTATTATGTTTTTCTACATATTGATAATAATTTTTCAAATAATAGATTTTAACTGGTCTGTATTTTTCATGTTGTACAATAGTTTTTTTCAATGATTATAAGACAACTTTTTCACATATTTGTTTCAAATATGTAATTGTTTCTCACTTTGAATCTTTTTCAACTATTTACTCGAACTTATTCATTACGAGATAAAACGTATGATTTCATTTCTGTTTTATGTATGTCTATTGTGTTTTTCAACATACTAATAACAATTTTTCAAGTAACAGATATAAACTGTTTTGTATTTTTCATGTTGTACAATAGTGTTTTTCAATGATTATAAGACAACTTTTACAATAGTGTATTTTTCGTTTTGATAGTTTTGCATTATATGATGAACACTTGTTCAACAATATTAGCTGTGTGTACTATTATGCATAAATTGTTATTCATTTATGTGTGTTTTGTTATGCAGTTCTTCAACAATGGCAGCGAGGTACATATGGATGAAGTTTGAAGACATTGATAATGTTTTTTTTCACAGCAGTGTACATTCCAAAAAATAGATGTACTTATTCATATCCAATGTAGTATTTATTCGAGATGTAACAATCGTTATTTTTGTCTTATTCAATGTATTACATTTACATATTCAAGGTTCATATAAGATTCTTATTTTTGTTGCATACATCTAATTATTCAACCTATAACGAATTGATTTTCACTGTAAAACAAGTAATTGTTCGACCTAAATAAAGTAAAATGTAAAACATGTTGAACAATACCATTATTCAAATCATCATACAGAGTTTTTTGAACGTTGACTAGTAGATATTCCATTATTCCATGATTTTCTAGTGACTTTTTATTTTTACGTAAAATTATTATTTTTTTCTAAAGATCTTCAATCTCATCTTTATCAATTCCTAAAATTTAGCAACTTCCTATTTTAAAAAATGCAACCAAATATTTTCAGTTCAATCATTTTCATAAAAGATTTCCCCTCCCGATTTTATCTCCAATCAAATCCCATAAAACACGTTTTTACCTTAATTGGAGCCACGTAGAAATAATCAGATCCTCCCCTAAAATTAATCCTATTGTGTACCCTCAAATCTCACCATCTATTTAGGTTGATCTAACGGTTCCCCTCATACCTCATGTTGCACCCTAATAACTATCTCACCTGAGCGTTCCTCTAAAAATATTGGGCAAGGTTCGTAAACAAAAACTGATGACACACCCGGCCAGTGAAAATGTCTGGACAGTACTACCTTGTCCACAAGTTTTCTATGATCATGTATGAACCCGTCCACAAATTTTCTGTGCTCATGTATGAATCGTCCATCCCTTTTTAATGGACAAAGGGGTGCGCTATAAAGTAATTCGGCGAAAAGCCGTAAAATAACTAGATTGGGCCACAATCACCTTATTTGTTGTTGTTGTATAGCACTGTAGTATTGGCCATCAATTTCCATGGCAGTAGAGACGCCGTCTGGGGAGGACCTGCCATGGGAATGGGAGAAACCTTAGAACCCAAATAAAGATGGCTACAACGATCCGCCGAAGCCTCCTAATGTCCTTTTCCCATCACCGTTCACGTGCTGTGTTTGTCCACCTCTTACAACCTAGCTCCCATCTCTACGTTTTTCCAGATCTCTAACTCGCTGCATTTAATTAGGGTTTACACTCTTCTGAATTTTATTATACAAGTATATCACTTCACAGACGTAATGCGATCTGTTTTCGCAATTAATGTCGCCGAGATCCGCCAATTTCGTGCGCTCATACAAGCAGCGATCCTCCTCCCGATTCCAAAACTACGGCACCACATATGCTATTATTGGGATCGATTCGGAAGCGTGAAGTGCTCCCAACGTATTCCGTATCGGATTTCTCCGTTGTTTCGTCCAAGCTGTAATCGTAATTGTAACTGTAAAACTGTAATTGTTGGCCATGGAGAAGGCATTTCGTGACCAGCTCCGTTATATAAGCACCTCGTCTGCTTACTGTTGGAAGCCGAGCAACTCCGGATCCTTTTTCATTCCTCTTTCCTTTCTTGATTCGAATAAAAGGTCATTCATCCTCATCTGATCCTTCCATTCTTCTAGTCATGCTCAGTTGAATGCTTGTGCTTATGCTAACAGGAGTGCTTGATTTAGGTGTATTGATTTTCCCGTTTAAGTTTGTTGTAACATGTTGTGGTCACTCTAAAAGACAAGTTCAAATCAGTTTGGAATACTTTCAAAGCTTAGTTGCATTGGCATTTCATATAATTGTGGTATTGACAGGTTCTGTCATGTAATTTTAAGTTTGAGGTGTAGTTTACATTCATAGGTGAAAACATCTCAGAAATCTCCACAAGAATGTGTAAGAGAATCTTCTATTTCTGACTGCTCATTTTAGAGCAATGCTTGAAATGGTTTATGCAATTTGAGAATGGTGTTTGGATAGCTGAAGCTCTAAGATTGAATGCATGATAGAAATCATTGAAGTTTGAATTGGGACTTTGTATTTCCCTGCTCTACTCTTACAACTGGTTCTCTCTTTGACCAGGAAAGAGATCTATCAGATCATAAGATGAGATGGGATGAGCACCTACATGTTCTTTTTGGACTTTTGGCTTTGGCAATTATCCTTTCAGCTAATGCAGAAGATCCTTATAGATATTATACTTGGAGAATAACATATGGAAGAATCTCTCCTCTTGGGGTCCCTCAAAGAGTAAGTTCCTTTCGTAGGCTATTTTTCAACCATCTGTTGTGTATGTTATAAGTATAACCATGTTTGATCAACCGTTTTGTTTATTTCCATTCTTTTTGATGACCTTGAGATTCACTCTTGTAGGGGATCCTCATCAATGGACAGTTTCCTGGCCCAACTATTGATTGCAACACTAATGACAATATGATTATTAATGTTATTAATGAATTGGACGAGCCATTCCTCATCACATGGTTAGTCATCAAGTTCTAATTTCTTTCCTTAATGGTGCTAATCTCTGTAGCTTAAAGTTTGGCTCAGATATTTAAGCGGTTGAAACATTTTTCCCAAGTTGATCCGTTGTTGAATGTCTTTGGCTTGTTTTTTTTGATTGATATGCGCAACTTTCTTTTTCATTTTCTAGGAATGGGGTTCACCAGCGAAAGAGCTCCTGGCAAGATGGAGTTCTTGGGACAAATTGTCCTATTCCTCCTAAATCCAGCTGGACTTACAAGATGCAAATGAAGGATCAAATAGGCACCTACAGTTACTTTCCTTCGACAATGATGCATAGAGCAGCTGGAGGCTTTGGTGGGTTGAACATCCACAGGCGATCTGTTATTCCGCTTCCATATGCAGAACCAGCTGGTGAATTTACTCTAGTTGTTGGTGATTGGTACAGGTCTGACCACAAGGTATATATGGATCTATCTTATTATTGCTGACATATTACTTTTGGTTGGTTCCTAAAGTCTTATTTAATGTGGCTGTAAATCGCATTGCACATTTTTCAGTTTACCTATTATGCTAGGTCTAAATAGCTTTTTAAATGTAGGCAATTCTCATTCTTTCGTTGCCTTATGTTCTAACTTGACAGTAATTTCTATAGCTGAGACATTTATCTCAGACTCGGTGCTGAAATGTCGAAACTATGAAACTGATGAGATGACTGCTATGCTGCAGAAATTACAAAAGTCCCTAGATGCAGGCAAACCTCTCAAGTTTCCTAATGCTCTGTTGATTAATGGCCGTACTAGTGGTTCTATACTCAAAGGAAATCCAGGTTCCTATCATCTCCTCTTTTAACTTTTTACATTTTTTTTTTGTCTATGCAGACACTCAAGGGTTTTGGTGCTTAAACTATAAATCTGACATTTAACTCAATTTCACAGGAAAAACCTACCTGTTTAGAGTTTCAAATGTGGGGATGTCAACATCTATAAACATTAGAATACAGGGACACACACTGAAGCTGGTTGAAGTAGAAGGAACTCACACTATTCAACAGGTCTATGATTCGTTGGATGTCCATGTGGGCCAATCATTGACCTTCTTGGTCACTCTTAATGCAAAGGTGAAAGACTATTATGTTGTTGCTTCTACGCGTTTCACTGCTAAACATACCCGCACAGCCACCGCTATCCTCAGCTATGCTGGTTCAAAGACCCCAGTCTCTGGAGCATTGCCTTCTGCTCCGGCTAACAATATTAACTGGTCTCTGAATCAAGCCAGAACAATGAGGTATTGGACGTTGCAATGCTATTAAAATACCAGTAACTTGTATAATAATTATGCTATATTTTTTGAAGTTGTTCCTAATTTATTTTTTTGTGTTGGTTTTTTTCCCCACATATAGGATGAATTTGACTGCAAATGCGGCAAGGCCGAATCCGCAAGGAACTTTCCACTACGGAGCCATACCAATTGCAAGAACAATAATATTGGAAAACTCTGCAGCGAATATTAAAGGCAAATTGCGTTACTGTGTCAACAGGGTTTCTTACATTAACCCAAACACTCCATTGAAGCTGGCTGACAACTACAACATTCCTGGTGTGTTTGACCTGAAAACAATTCCCTCCACTCCAACACGTGCAGCTGCGTCTCTAGGCACATCTGTCTTTGGGTTTAGCCTTCATGATGGCATTGAAGTCATCTTCCAAAATACTGAAAGCGTGATGCAGTCTTGGCATCTTGATGGCACTGATTATTGGGTCGTTGGGTAAATCTAATCCCCTCTTCTTTTGCTTGCTATTATGGGTTCATCAAATATTTTATTCCGGTGTTTGTTTGAAAATCCCAAGACAAAAGGGAAAGACTAAAAGGATCCTTTTTTGCCTTTCCTGTTGTCTTGGGCCTTTTGGACACATCCTCTTGATTTATTTCGGGGCAACGAGAGTGCATACATCTTGAGCCTCCAGATGACCCTGTGTAGACCATCAGTCCACTGGGTTGTTGTCATTTTCATTTTTTTATATTGAAAAGCATTTTGTAAAAACCGACAGTTTATTACTGACAAGGAATTATAAAGAAAAGTTCAAAAAACTAGATATTAGAAAATGGGTAGGAACATTGTATCATATCTTAACAACTTTTTTTGCATAATTTTGAAGTTTTATAGTGAATATTATGTTATTTAAGGCCTGCTAAGTAGCTTAATTAGAGTTTGTGCCTTCATTTGGTGAAAAATTCAGATTTGGGTCAAAGCAATGGATTCCTGCTATGAGGAAGCAGTACAATCTGCATGATGCCATCTCTAGGAGCACTGTCCAGGTAACTGAAACCACTCTAGAAGCATTCAGATCTAAATACAAGAAAGAAGAATACAAAACCTTGGTTTACAACTTAATTTTGTACAGGTTTACCCCTACTCTTGGACTGCAATATTCATTTCTATGGACAACAAGGGAATGTGGAATTTGAGGTCAGCAATCTGGCCAAGGCGATACCTAGGGCAAGAACTGTATATGAGAGTCTGGAACAATGAGAAGAGCCTTTATACAGAATATGACATTCCTCCTAATGCTTTGAAATGTGGCAAGGCTGCTCACATGTAGTCCTAGAGCCAGCCATGGTTGGTTAGAGCTATGCTTATCTTACCACTGGCCTTTTCATTGATATTGTTCCTTTTGTTTTTCGGATTGTATTTTATCTGATCATTGGGTTGGGAAGATCATTGTAATACCACAATATATCGGATTGTATACCTCAAAAACAACTAAACCACAATACATCAGATTGTTGCTTACATCTGCCTCTTTATGCTCTACTTATGCTGTATATTATTAATCTCTAGCTAATTTACCTAGACATGTGAACTTTTCTCATATGCAATTCATGCAAACTTCAGTGATTCTAGAGCTGGTTTCAAACTATGGATGCAAGTTCAGCAGAGCTGTAAGCATAAACACCACTGATTGCAGAAATGATAAATGCATTGTGGGTCTAGTAGTTGTTGAGTATGGAGCCTGATTCGGATTGGGCGCAAGAAGACGGAACGAGCCAAGACCAAAAGATGAGGAAGAGAAGTCGGGGGGCGCACCGGAGGGAACGTACCAGAGGGCACACCGGAGAGAACGTACAGAAGGTGCGAAAACTCGGGCAAGGGCCGAAAACTCGGGCGAGTTTTGCCGACTGTGGGCGACTTTTCAAGGCAGAGACGGAAGGCCAGAAACTCGGGCAGGGGCGCCAGAAACTCGGGCGAGTTTCTGGGCCTGGGTGAGTTTCCGGGCCGATTTCGCGAGACGCGTTTTTCTTTTCTTTGAAGATCCGATCTTTTATTTTTGGGAGATATTATTTGAGAAATAATATCTTGTGGCTCTAGGTTTTCTATTTATACTCAACTTGATTATTGTAATTGGTGTGCTTTACCATTGAGAGAAAATCCTAAAAAGAGAGATTGAGAGGTTAGGTTAGGAAGATCTTGATCAGGGTAGATCTGAAGATCAGTGTCCTTATAATCCTTGAGTCCTCAAAGTTTCTAGTGGAGATTCTCTGACTTGGTAGTGCCCCCAGACGTAGTCCTTGGGACGAACTGGGTCAACAATTGCTCGTCTTTGTCTTGGTTCACTTACTATCCATTGATTAGCAGGAACGATCCGGGGCTTCCACAACAATTTCCACAACAACTGGTATCAGAGTTTAGGGTTCTTGAAGTTGAAAGATGGATGTCAGTAAGTTCTCCATTGAGAAGTTCAAAGATGCGAACTTCGGGTTTTGGAGAGGAGAAGACATGGAGGACCACGAGCAGAGGACGTTGGACAGAGTGACGATGAGCGCATCGTTGTCCGGAGACGTTGTGCACCACACGATCAGAGAGGAGACAGAGGTTGAGTCAGGACATACAGTCACAGAGTATGTGATGTGGAGGTTTGACAATCGTCCAGGTGTTTTGAGATCCGGTGGGAGCGAAAAGTATTTGGCTTGCAAGGAGAAGACCGTACGACAGGTGTCGAGTATGGTGGGAGAAAACCTTGCTGATAGGCTGGAAGAATGGAAGCCGGGCGAGGCTTCTAACGGCCTGACGTGAAGTTGAGGTCTGGCACTACCACTACCAGAAGGGAGGATCGTCAGGCAGACGATGTGGGCGCTTTGAAACATTCTTCAGGTGAGAGTTTGTTGAGCGTTGGAAGATTCAATTGCAGTTGGAATCAATCTCCAGGTGGGAGATTGTTGAGTATGGAGCCTGATTCGGATTGGGTGGAAGAAGACGAAACGAGCCAAGACCAAAAGATGAGGAAGAGAAGTCGGAGGGCGCACCGGAGGGAACGTACCAGAGGGCACACCGGAGGGAACGTACAGAAGGTGCGAAAACTCGGGCAAGGGCCGAAAACTCGGGCGAGTTTTGCCGGCTGTGGGCGAGTTTTCAAGACAGAGACGGAAGGCCAAAAACTCGGACAGGGGCGCCAGAAACTCGGGCGAGTTTCCGGGCCGATTTCGGGAGACACGTTTTTCTTTTCTTTGAAGATCCGATGTTTTATTTTTGGGAGATATTATTTCTTAGGAAATAAGATATCTTGTGGCTCTAGGTTTTCTATTTATACTCAACTTGATTATTGTAATTGGTGTGCTTTACCATTGAGAGAAACTCCTGAAAAGAGAGATTGAGAGGTTAGGTTAGGAAGATCTTGATCAGGGTAGATCTGAAAATCAGTGTCCTTGTAATCCTTGAGTCCTCAAAATTTCTAGTGGAGATTCCCTGGCTTGGTAGTGCCCCCAGACGTAGTCCTTGGGACGAACTGGGTCAACAATTACTCGTCTTTGTCTTGGTTCACTTACTATCCATTGATTTGCAGGAACGATCCGGGGCTTCCGCAGAAATTTCCCCAACAGTAGCTTCATCTTCTTGTACACAAAGCAATGCTATTTGAATACATCTCATGACTTGCTTCCTTGAAACATTTACGTGCAATATGGGGTCTACAAGCTCATCAGGTGTCCTCCCCATAGCTTGCTTCCTCGCGTGATGAAAATCCATTGTTACAATCTAAAGAATTATTACTCCGAAGATATGGACGCCCAAGTTTATATAAAATCTAAACTTTAATAAATTTATAAACATGAAAATTAGTAAGTAAATAAATATTAAATACAAAATAGAAAAAATTTGATAACTAGTCTAGTTTACAACATTTGTGAAGCAACCAGGCTCCCTTAAAAAAAAAAGAGGTAACTATGCAGAAAAGTTTCCATATTTAAATTAAAAAGATTTGTGTACACATGTTCATGGATATCTAATATAATACAGTATAAAGTATAACCCAAGTATGTGTAAAAATTTGCGTCATGTCATTGAGCTTCAATAAAATAATAATGTTATTTTTTACATTATTTTTTTGTAAATAACTCTTATATCTATTTTATATTTTATCCAAATTTTCTTATATCTCTACTTGATATCTTATCCAATTTTTTTATATCTCTACTTGATATCTTATCCAATTTCCTTATATCTCTACTTTAGGATGTGTTAACTATTGTATTTTAGGGCTTTAGTGAGTGTATTTAGGTTAGAGTTTGAGCCTTGTTGTAATATGAAGACCGAAGACACATGACTTGAAGATACGAGAGTTTTCCGGGCTAAGTTTCAAGTGAAGTCCGCCACTGACCCAGATCCGCAGGTGCGGTGTCCGAGCCGCGGTCGCGGTGAAGTAGAGGGGACGATGATCCATTCCCGAGAAGGCTGTAGGTGCGCCGCCTTGGCCACAGCCGCGATAGAAGCCGACATAGAAAACCCGATGACCGATCCGCCGCGGGCGCGGTGGCTGTGCCGCGGGCGCCGTGGTGTGTGTTCCGGAGCCAAGCAAGATTTTTCTATCTTGTTTTCTTTTCTATCTTTTGCCTCTTTCCTTGTATATTTCGGGGAAGGCGCCGGCCGGCAGCGGCTGTCTTCCCTCTCCCACAACGTTCCTGTCTTCCCTCGCTCACGACCTTCCTGTCTTCCCTTTCCTATGACGCGCCTCCATTGCAACCGGCCGCCTGCTGTCCGCTCGTCTCCGTCGACACCGAGTACCGTCGCGCTCTCTCATCTCTCTCGTCGCTTACGGATGTGAATGGCGGACAACGTATACGCTATGATTTACGTACTTGCCTTTGATAAAAAAACGTGTTTAGTACATACTCAATAGGATTTTCTTGTTAGGCTATCTAATTAATTCATTTCGAAAAAAAAACTTATAGTTGCTTAATTATAGCAACTGTAAGATCCTAGCTTTTAGGCTATTGCCATACTCAAAAAAAAAACGTGTTTAGTAGTTGTCATATTCAATAAGATTGCTTTTATCTTATCTACTTATCTACTTAATTATAGCTACTTAATTTCGAAAAAAAAAACTTATAGGTACTTAATTATAGCAATTGCTTGATCCTTGCCTCTCTCTAATATTATTGCCATATTCAAAAAAAAAGCGTGTTTAGTATTGCCAAATTGATCAATAGGATTTCTTGTTAGGATTTTCGTGTTTAATAATACTTAATCATTCATTAACCAACTACATCGTTCAGCAAAACCATCGGGAAAAAAAAGAATAATTGAAAAAAACAAGAGTATCAAAAGAAACAGAAGCTATGAAATGAGCAACAATGTTAGCAACGCCTCCCACACCTGCCTCTCATCCGGCCTGCCTCTCGTCCCACCACACCTCCCACGCCGCCCAAAGGCGTCCTCTGGTGCCGGTCAAGGGCGCCCGGTGCCGCCGGTCAACGGCGCCTGGTGCCGCCGGTCAACGTCTTCATTCGACGCCAATGTTCAATTTCGAAATTATTTTTATTATTATTTTACTTGACGTCTTTCGAAAGCGACGCCTCCTAATGACATGGTGCAAAAAGTCAAAAATGTGTGTGCAAAAAGTCTATGCCTATTCAATCAAGGAAGCTTTATTATGAAATCGTGAAATTCCAGTAAATTCTTTAACCTTAAGTCTTTATTGATACTCTTGTGCTTCATCTCATGATCTTTGTTTGATTGTATGAGCCTGATCAACTTGTCTAATTGGCTTAGATCTATTGTCTGAATTAGGATTGGTTGTTGTCTATACATCTTTTCTATTCTCGAAACAATTCTATTATAGGACCGTAGACTAGATTAGGGAAGAGTATTCAATGGTTGTTTTGTGCATGAGACTCGTAGCTTGATTGCATGATTCAATTTCCTATTATCCTTGTGTTCATTGCATGATTTGAATTAAGTGTCCTTGTTCATAATCATAGTTTTGTTAGGACCGTGGACTAGTGAATAATTAAGGTAGGGATTGGAATTGACCTCAGAATATAAAGAAGTGGATGAATTGATGATCGATGAATTAATAAAGTGGAATTGATTGGATGAACTCTGTTTGCTAATATTGTTTGAAAACCCTCTTCAAAACCCCCGTTGTTTGTGTTTTGCATGATCGAACTAAAATCAACATAAGAAACTGATTCTCTTGGGTTTGACCCCTTACTTGCTATACTTTGCTTTGTTTAATGTTTTCGCCTTCAATAACTAGTTTTCGAATATTCTGTGCTATTGTTTCCTGAATACCATCTCGGAGCGCCAAAGCTTTTATTTTAAGTACTAAAATATTGCCATATTTTCTAGCTATTACAGATATCAGGATACCAAATCGATCTCTCAAAATCGATCCCGCCGACATGCTTTCATTGGACAATTTTGACCCATCAAAGTTAGGTTTAGCAAATCCTTGATCTGGTTTATGCCATTTTGTCATTTTCTTTGTCTTAAGATTATAGAGGTTGTTATTGGTTCTAATATCATCTTCCTCATTTTCTTTCCATTGTTTAGAGCGTTCCCCTGATTGTAATTGTGTCCGTATGAATAAGGTAAGATTTGGAATGGGGTCACTTGGTGCTTGTTGGAAAACTCATTTACTTCGTTGGAACCAAATACTCCACCAGTTCACCGCTTGTTTTGAGAATCCTTCCATTCCTAATTGTTGCCTAATTTCAAACAGTACTTGTAGAGGACTTTTGTTTTCCGGGTCATAGTTTCGAAGAGTTTGTTCGAGACTAGGATTTATATTCCTTGTAAGTTTCAAAGTATGTGGGCATCTTATTAGGAGGTGAGTCGAGTCTTCATATACGTAGTTACACATCAAGCAGCCGCCCGGCGTTGCTATGTGGTTTTCGCTGAGTCTTGCTTTTGTTGGTAGCTAGTTCATCTCAATCTTCCATAAAAAGTTCTTTACTTTAGGAAAGTATCAAATTTCCAAATCCAGTTATTCAGGCTAGGGTTCAGTGTGTCCTCTTTAGTTATCAGTTTAATGGCAGATGACGTTGAGAACCATCCGTTTTTACTTGGAGCCCAAAAGAGTCGATCACTTATATGATTTTTAGGAATATGAATTAATTGTACCTTCTCTACAATGCGTCTAGGAAGTAATTATTGTAATTTGTGTAGTTTCCATTCCTTATCGTTCGTGATGAAGTGATCTACAGTAACATGTTCATTAGGGGTTTCATGATGCAAAGTATGTTTACTTAGTGGTTCCTGCATTACCCAATTATCCTTCCAGAAGTTAATTGTTTGTCCATCCCCTAGTTGCCAGATTAGGCCTTGGTTAAACTCTGATATTATGCTCATTAGCTTTTTCCATTGCCATGACGAATTAGTTTTGACGTTATAAGAGTCAAGGGTGTCTTCTCGTAAATACTTTTCTGAAATTATTCTAACCCATACATTATCTTATTCGGTGAGAATTTGCCATAGCTGTTTCATTTGAAGGGCTTTGTTTATGTCTTCAGCTTTCCTAATTCCTAGACCTCCATACAGCTTTTCCTGTCCCATCCTACAAGAGTGTTACGTTGACGGTCCTTATTCCAGAAGAAACTTCGATTGATTCCATCCATTTCATCATGAATGTGTTTTGGAAGCACAAAGCTTTGCATTAAGTAATTAGGTTTTGCAACTAGGTTCGATCTAATAAGGATTATTCGTCCTTCTTGGGACAACGTGTTAGCTTTCCATTTAGTGAGTCGTTTCTACACCTTTCCCACCGTATCCTGGAAGGTTTCTTTGTTAGTTCTACCATTGATAATAGGACAACCTAAGTATTTTTCTAAGTTCGTCATCGTACTCACTCCAAAAGTATGTTGAATCTAAATTTTATTGATTATTTACTCTTTTCGATGTTTCAAATGCTGACTTATGGTAATTTGCTTTTTGTCCAGAAATAGCACTATATTATTTAATTATATGTTTCATTTCTATGCATATTTTCTGTTTGGCTTTAGAAAATATAATGATATCATCTGCGAAGGCCAAAAACGGAATTCTAGTTCCTCCCCGAGTAATTGGAAACCGAATTGCATTCTTTGAATCAATACAAGCATGTTGGAGCTTTCTCGCTAGAATTTCAGCGCTAATCACAAATAGGAAAGGAGACAGGGGGTCTCTTTGTCTAATGCCTCGTTCTGGCCTAATAGGTTTTGTAGGGCCATTATTAAACAACATAGAAAATGAGGCTGAGCACACACATTCTCGTATCCATTATATAAACTTTTTGTCGAAAGCAAATCTTTCCATCATTGCGAATTTGACATAATGTATTGGTAAAATATTTCACACTTGTGATTAATGTGCAATTACAATTAAAAGGCCAAAATAATAATAAAAAAAGCATCCACTGTAGGAGGAAGATAAGAGGTGGTTAGAAGATCCAATACATGTTCCAAGCATTAACAATCATTACACACCATAAGAAAAAGTAACAATCCCCATTCATTCATTCAAACTAAAACTTAAGAGCCAAGTTCAAGTCACATGCTCACTTCATCCATGATCACAACAACGATTTGCATTCAACATTACTTATAATAGACTTCTAATTAGCGAGGGTACAAGTCATTCTGAAATACATTGCTAGAAGAGAATTCATATTGATCGGTTTGAGACAACTGAGTCGTTTGTGGGCCTTGAGAAGCTGTAGTCGACATAGGCAGAGTCGTTGGTGGACGGATGCTACGGTAAAACGTCGAAGGGGTTGGATATGGAAGTTCAATGGAATGGTTTTCTAACATACTTAGCAATACTCGTATTGTGGGTCTCTTGTCCTCATCGTCTTCGACACATAACAATCCAATTTGGACACACCTTTGTGCTTCAACCCTTGAGTAGTTGTTCTGTAGAACTGGGTCCATTAGTCCTTCGATTGCTCCTTGATTCCAAAGTCTCCATGCCTACATATAGCATATGCAATGCAATAATTTGTCATGACCGTTTTCATTAATATGTTGCTACCTTCCCATACATCATTTAATACGTTCAAGTTTCGAATCTATGTGATTTAATATATATATATGTATATAAAAGAAGAATGCATGTACGCACATAGGGTAGAAGACCATCATTGCTTATAGGATCGTAGAACTTGCCAACACTTTTACCGCTTAAAATTTCAAGGATTATGACTCCAAAGCTATATATATCTGACTTAACGGTACACCTTCCTGTCATCACGTATTCCGGTGGCATGTATCCCCTAAAAACAAACAGAAATTTTACAATAAGAATGTTATTCGTTTGTCTATATATATATATACATGTACAAGTTAAAAGAGTTTGGCTTTAGTAGTCCTTACATTGTGCCCGCAATTGTAGTTACATTTACCGTGGTCTCATGTACCGAGACCAATTTAGCGAGTCCGAAATCTGCTATTTTGGGGTTCATCTCCTTGTCAAGCAAAATATTGCTTGATTTGAGATCTCGGTGCACAATTGTTAGTAGGGAATCAATATGAAGGTATCGTAGTCCCCATGCGATGCCCTCTATGATTCTAAACCTTGTTGCCCAGTCCAGATTGATAGACTTGGTGGTATCTATATATATAGAGTTTTATTGCAAGGAAATACACACATCCCATGCATGATGCATACATGCATGTAATTAGTATATAATTAATATAAACATACTAAGGGCCCGTTTGGTATCCAAAGGCGGAATCGGAAACGGAATGGAATGAAATGAAAATGAATCTAGTCCAATTATGCGTCACTATACATTAATTGAAAAAAATATTTTAATTTTAAACTTTGAAATTTGTGTGTCTATAGAAGGGATGAATGGAATGATTGAGGTGTTTTGTTACCCCACCCTTAGATTAGGGAATGATTGAGGTGCTACAAGGGTACCGCAAGGCACCTTGAAGTAGTTTTTGAATGAAAATTGATGTGACTCATCATGTATCATGATGCTAAAGTGGACTAGGTTCGTTTCCATTCCATTCCATTCCGTTTCCGATTCCATCTTTGGATAACAAACGGGCCCTAAATATGTATGTTTTTAGAAGGAAAAATGTATGTGTAATCAAATATGAATGAATGGACTTACCAAAGAGGATATGATCGAGGCTCAAGTTAGGCAAGAACTCATAAACAAGTATACGTTCTTCATGTTCTGCGGAGAATCCTACCAGTCTAACCAAGTTTCTATGTTGAAGCTTGGCTACGACGGCCACTTCAGTCTTGAATTCTCTTATATGATGATCATTACTTCTCGATAACCTCTTTATGGCTACTAATTGTCCATTGGGGAGGGTACCCTAATGTTATTGAACATGTATCATGACTTGCCTCTAATTATTTATTAATGAAGTATATACAATATGACCTAATAAGTACTTTGAGCTAATTAAATATGGTTAATTGCAGAAAATTAAGTTATTACCTTATAGACACTTCCAAATCCTCCATGACCCAATTTATTTTGGTCGGAGAAGTTAATGGTTGCTGATTCCATTGATTTAAAATCGAAGCATTCCACATTCCCAATCTCTGCCTCCGCCCTTTTTGAAGGAATGGGACCGGCAACTGGCACTGGGCTTTCAAGTGCATCCTTTCTTTTACGCCAGCAAAACCAACCACCAATTCCCAATAACACAAATAGTAGAGCAGCCATAGGTATTGCTATTCTTGTAATATAGTACAATACACTCTTTCCTACTGCATAAATATATATCATAAGTTCATTAGAATTGGTCACCAGCACGGAGGCTATAATACTTCATTTATACGAGGATCAAATACTTAAGATTATAAAATTATAAATATTGTTGAATTAAAAAAATATGCTAGAGTGACAAGTATTTATCAATAATGGAGTACAATTTTTCAAGTGTTACACTTGTTATTTACATGCTAAAACTGAAACTAGAAGATAACTTAGTTGAAATTAACTTAAGATAAGATGATTTTTTAATAAGATACTGTAGTTGTTGGTTCTAAATCTTATCCAATACAAGAATATTTGCATATTAGAGGTCAACTAATCGACTTAGTATAATATCATATTCTATTCTTTTATTTTTAAGGTATATAACATTTGACAATTCTAAACTACTTGGATAAAAATAAATACTAAAAACATATTCGATATTATCATACTTAGTATCTGCACAAACTTCAAGACTTTTCATATCGGGTTGTATGATTAAGTTTGTGATGAATGATCGTGTTTGTAATCCCTATTGACTTCCCTAACAAGGTAGGAAAGCATGTAAGATGAGCCCAACTATGAACATATGTGCGCTAAGCTTGTCATTTACATAAGCCCAACTATGAACATAATGTTTTTCACAATTTTTGAAGTGAGACTTTTTTATTTCCACGCATCTCCTGCAAGGATAATTAGCATGGCCTAGTTAACATATAACCATAAAAGTCGATAAGCCATCCACAAGCCAAAGGAGATACACCAAATCATGTTTATTATGGCGAGCTTGTCCAAACAACAAGGGGAAACATTTGACTATAGGATCATCCAAAACAATGAAAGAGACCGTCTGGATTTTCAACACATGTATAGGTAGCAGAGAGCAAAAGTAAATCATCTTCCATTATTAGATATGAACACTAGGTATTTCCAAATATAGTAAAAGTAAGAAGCTCCAGGCATAAAATCAACACATTTCAAAACCGAGAAGCTATAATAATTCATGATCAGGACCAGTTAAGATGGAAATTATAAATGAGCTTAAAGCTCGCTTTTAGTAAAAAAGTGAACACAACAACCCAATAGGACCTTAAACTCATTCCTAACTTGGAGAAGGATTTAGATAACAATATGTTGTGTCGCCCTCCAACAATTGAAGAAATTAAGAAAACGGATTTTGAGTTGGGAGCTAACAAAACCCCAAGTCCAAATGGTTTTCGGGCTGACTTCTTTCGGAATTATTGAAACATTATTGGAAACTCCGTCACGTTGGCGGCGAAATCATTCTTTCACTCGACTCTGCTACTTCAAGAAATTAACCATGCCTTCATTGCCCTCATTTTCAAAGTAGACAATCCGCTAAATATTAACTATTACAGATCAATCAGTCCTTGCAACACTGTCTACAATACGATCGCTAAACTGACTACAAATATACTATGGCTAATTCTCCCAAAGCTTATTCATCCGCTTTAAGGTACTTTTCTGGAAGTTTGCGTTATCCAAGACAACATCTTGATAACTCATGAAGAGAGGATGGGTGGTCCTTAAACTTATCATGGAAAAAACCTATGACAAGATTGATTGTAATTTTCTTCGACAAATCTTCATAAAATTTGCTTTCCAAGAAATGGATCAATTGGGTTATGACATGCATTACTACCGCCTCTTTCTCGGTTCTTGTCAATGATTATCTATGACCCTTTTTTCAACATACAGGTTGTATAAACCAAGGTAACCCACTAGCACTCTACATTTTTCTTTATCATTGCTATGAAATTTATAGATAGCTTAAAAAGTAAGCCATAACATCTACTCGCATGGTGGGTATGCAACTCACAAAAATTGTACTTGGCTCCCGTTTTCGAGCTTTATTGATGACACGATGATTTTGGCTAACGTCTCCTATGATAATATGAAAATCATTAAATCAACCTTAGATTACGTTACAGCTAGAACAAGCCTCGTCATTCATTTCCAACAAAAAGCAGTCTTTAGTTCTCTACTAATATGAATCGTATGACGTCATCTGCCGTAGCTAGTTTTCTCAATATTCCACTAATCACTACTTTAGAGAAATATCTTGGAATTCCCATTGTCTGTGGAAGAGTCAAGAATTATTCCTTTGCTGAAGTCATTCTAAACCTTCATAAATAACTATCAAAATGGAAAACTAACTCATTATCCCAAGTAGGAAGAGCTGTTCTAATGCCAACTAATCTCACCTCCAAAACTAATTTTTTGATGCAAACTTTCCTACTATCAAAACGGGCATGGGATTAAATAGACAAAGTTAAGAAACACTTCTTCTGGAACAATCATAACCTGAACCATCACCCGTTGATCTCCTGGGATAAGATTTGTCCTCCTAAAAGTTTGGGTGACTTAGGGTTTTGAATGGTTGAAACCACTAATACCGCCCTTCAAATGAATCTTTTAAATGAACCATCAAACATGTGGGTCGGAATCATTACAGACAAATACGACAACTCTACTAATATTTGGAACTATAAAAAGGTACAAACCTTTCCTGGCAATTCAGTCGTCTTTTACAACTTAGGGAAACTTCCTAGAAAGGTATTAGGTGGCAAATAGGCTCTGGCCATAATATTCGATTTTGGATGGCTCATTGGGTCTTAGAAGAAACCCTTTTGACTTTGCATCAATATTAAGGCTCCGTTCGGTAACAAGTAGCTGAAGCTGAATAAAAACAACAAGCTTCATCTAAAAGCTACAAGTTTGGGGGGGGGGGGGGTAGGGTGATGTGATCGTGCCCGAGCATAAGGGGGTCGTGCCCGAGGCCCTCGCCCTCGCACCTCTCGGCGCCGGTGCCTCCCGTGGGCACTCGCGTCTTTGGGTCGGTGCCGCCTTGGGGACCTAATCTAGGCCACGCTTCGGGCCACCTCCTAAAGCAATTCATGTGAAAAAGACATCAACTTTCAAGAGCAAGATGGGTCGGGCTAGTTCTCCTTAACAAAATCAAGCACGGGCCGAAGCCCAAACTTCCACCGCCCTTTCCACTCTGCCCAAGCCGCCTCTCCCACCTCCTCAAGCAAGCTTGGCGGCCAAGTTCGAGCCATGAAGGACGGTTGCCTTCCGCTCCAAGAAAGACTTCATCAACCGCCGCCTTGGAGCCTAAGTCGTTTAGCTAGAAATCCCTAATTTTGGCCCTATAAATAAAAAGGGATGTAATTTTTTAAAATAGTTTGATGATAGCTTGAACCTTTAACTTAGAGACTTGTGTCCTAGTTTATTGGGTTTTGGGCTGTCCCGACTTGTGGGACTCAAACCTTGGCCTAGCCATTCTTATTTTTCAAACAAAACCATGGTTTTTGGGTGACCCGAAGGCTCGGAGGGCGGCTTGGCTCGTGAGACTCGAGCCTAGCCTAGCCTTCCTTAGTCGTTCGTACTCGGTTCCTAGCCGGGTGTGTTCGTCTACTTATCCATAGGAGTTATAGGATTGTACGGGCTGGTTCCTAATCCTTGTATTCCTTAGTCGTTCTCTCTCGGTGAGTCGACCGAATGAGAGAGACCGACTACTTATCCATTTATAAATAAAATACCAAAAGAGATCCTTTCACACAAAAACCCACACGTCCCAAATTGCCACTTTTCTATCAAAATTCCCCAAGTTAGTAAGAGATCTTACCAAGGGAGAATTCAAGAAGCATCGCGAACTCCCTCGAGCCAGAAACGAGTCCGAACCTAAGGCGAATCACGTCATAGGGGGCTGAAAATACAGCCATCTAGCTGAATTTAGGCAAAATTTCATCTTTCATCTAGCTGATGATGCTTTCTCGAACGTGCCTTTGGCCCAATTTCATCTTTCATCTTTCATCTTTCATCTACCCATTACCTAACGGAGCCTAACTCAAGAGTGTCCGCTTTCATCCTACCTGATAAAGAATGGGATAGAGAAAAACTTTTGTAAACTTTCCCCATAAATCTTGTTGATCAAATTTGTCTCATTCGTATACCTATCTCTAAGACCCGTGACAAACTTATCAGGACCCCATCTACGGATTTTAGTGTCATAGTAAAATCAACAACGAAACTTTGAAGCCAACAAGAACTCCGACCCAACTTTGATGATACTTGGATTTGGAAGTTGAAAATCCCAGCCAAAATCAAGACCTTCCTTATCAAAGCCTGCTCGGATGGTCTTTCGACCACGAAATATCTTAATAGGCACTACCATAGGGTCTACAACCAATGTTGCCTCTGTGGTGCTGTTGAGAAAGACACTAATCACCTATTTTTTCAATGGCCCTTCACCATTAGCATTTCTCAAAGACTTGTAACATAAGATCCATAGACCATTCTCCCTCATTTTTAGCATGACTTCATGACCAACCAGGAACAAACTCGTATAAGAAATAATCACTCTGACCTCCCTTTTTTATGGTGGTAGGTATGGGTCTCCTGACATTTTCAAAAGCACCTAAAAGGGCGAACCTGGTTTGGTAGGCAATATCACTTTTAAGACCTACTCCACATGGAAAGCCTCGATGGACACATAAGATAAAAGAAATAGGAAGTTAGGCACTCAAATTTTCTCTTAATGAAAGCCACAAACGGGATGGACAAAAATAAATTTGGACGCCTCAACAAGACTTGATGGAAGCTCTTACACTTCCTTTATTTTTCGTTCCCATGATGGTAAGGTGCTCTCCTTATCTAGGTAGACTTCTTGTGTGAAAGATGCACTGAAAGAGGAAACGTAGGCTCTTCTTGATGTCGTCCGAAGAGTTAAGGTGCTCCGAATCAACAAGATCATCATTGAAGGTGATAACCTTACAATTATCAATGCTTTAAAGCAAATTTGGAAGATCCCTTGAGACATTGCTCCAATTATCCAGGGCATCCAACAATTCCTTCAAACTTTCTCTAAGGTCGAGATTTTCCACTGTTTTCGAGTATGCAATCAAGTGGCTGATTTTTGGCTAAGTATGAAATCCCAAGCACCTTTTTGAAGATTATAAGTGTCACAATAATTCTCACCCTAGAGGCACGATTATTGTAAATCCAAACAGGAGGAGACCGGAAACTACTTTCCTCGTGAAGGATTTTAGTGTAATCATCCTTACGGATGATCTAGCTAGGTTGGCCCCCTTGTTCAAAAAAGCAAACAATGAAAGAGGCCGAAAATTCAAATAGGCTATGGTACCACATTAAAATCCGATGAGTAATATCTATTGCTATTACTCATCGGCTTAGGCCTCTTTCATCGGAAGCAAATTCTGTCACCATATTGCGCCACATCACCACTTATTAAAAAAGTTATATTTTAAATCTTAATTTTACAATATATAATATTATACTTATACGTATTTAACTAAAATATTAGTTCTATCTTAGATCTTGTGGTGTTTAATTAAAACTTTTACCTTATATATAAATTTCAATCTTATCATTAGACCCATTTACTTAATAAATAGATCTATCATAAACTTATTATTTAAAAGACCATATTTTTATCTATTGAAGTCATAGTATACGTATAATCTTATCATTTTTTACCCATTTAACAAAATAATAGATTAATAAGAGTTATTTTTCATAATTTATTATAAGATTTTTTTTAAAATGATCAATGTTAACAAATTCTACCACTATATTTATGCCTTAGCATCCTTTTATTAAAATAATATATTAGGTAAAAATTTTAATATAATATCATATTCAAATACCAATAATTTAAATTAATATATATATTTAATATAAATTTAAATTAATCAAAATTTCTGTTTAAATTTATTGATTTATTTATTTGAATTAGTTTATACAATTTGTTTTAAAATGTCAAAAGATTTATATCGAATTTTAATAAAATTTGACAACATGTCTTACTTGATTCTTCCTGAATTAGTTATGTATTTTTATATATATATATATATATATATATCAAAATTTGATGAGATACAAAAATTATTTTACTTTATATACTTCATAAGATAAACGTTATTTTAAACAAAGTAAAAATATGATGTTAATGTTTGTATTCTTATAATAAAGTCATATACAAGATAATATTGTATACGGGGAGCACGTAATAAGATGTTATCCGAACAAACTAAGCAATATTCTTTGAAATTTTTGCCTGCTCCACATCCACGAGGTTTAGGGTTCAATTCCAATGGATGTCAAAAAATTCTTTTTGGGAGACTCACCCACCAAAGCCAGGTGCGCGACCCGGGTCGAGCTGGATGTAGTCAAGACGATGCTCTGGTGAACCAGTGGGTAACCGAAAAATATTCTTTGAAATTTTAAAATACAGGACTCCTTTATTCCCATAAAAAAAAAGATAATTAGAAATGAGCACAAGCCAGATTAAGGGTTAAAATGGATCAATTAGTTGGCTAATTAAGGCAACGTACCGGCCGAATGATGATCACCTGTCGGAGGCGTGGATGGAGGAAACCCAGGAGGCGACGGCGGCGGCGGGGGCGACGACAATTCAAAGTAGAAAGGGCTGAGATCAAATCTCAACTGGCAAGTTGGATAGAAGACGTACACCCACTCTGCAGTGTACCTACAACAATAGTCAATATACATGAACGCAGAGTTGAGGCAGGTCTCACACGCCGAGCCGTTGATATCGGGCCTGCATTGCACAAGCGAGTACAACGTCTCAAACGGCGTCACTTCCTCCTTGCCCGTTGCGAAGCCCCGCGAGCCGTTTTCGTAGGCAGCCTTCTGTATGATGCTTTTCATGTTGGTTCGGAGGACCTGGACAAACTTGGTCGATTCCGAAACGTTTCTTTTGCTCTTCCACGACCCTACTGGACGATCCACCAATATTCCTACCTGTCCATATATATATATATATATGCATGTATATTAGATGAGGCCATAAGGGCATCTTTATCAATAAATCTAAAGCATCTCACTTTTTTCCCAATTTTTTATCTTCTCTCTCCTAATCATCCTACTTCTCCACTTTTCTACATCCAAAAAAAAGGAAATAAAAAAACACTAAAAATTACCAAGCATCGATGCTTGGATCTAGAAATGGAGCATCTATACTTCCATCCCCCTCCCTTTTTTGAATTATAAATTTATCTTGTCAAATGCTTGGGGTGCTAGAAATTCATTGATAAAGATGCTCTAAGGGGCTATAATGTATATTGGATAAATTTAATCATATTCGCATATATATATATATATAGGTCGGGATTCATATATCAATCTCCAACAACAGATACATGGATCTCAAACATCAATTTAGTATTAGATGTGTGGCTGACCTTGATACAAGCTTGTAAAACTAATTGGCAATATGAGCAGTAACACACCATCTTATATGCTAGGCAATTTTGTCTCACAACCTAAGATGTGAGATGATTTTGTATTGTTTCCGAGCACATAAGATAGAATACGAATGGTGTTACCTTTGATTCACTGGAGAATTGGAGGGTGCACTCTTCGTACCATATGACGCCTTTCTTTACGGGGAAGCAGAATTCCGCGGTGGCGTTCTGGGTGGCGGATTTGACGCAGTCGGAGCAGAGATGCGAGGAGATGTCGCCCCTGCAGTAGTAGAGCCCGAACACGGAGGCATTAGCATCGAGGGGGGCGCCTGCAGAGGTGGTGTAGAAGGGGAGGCCCGTGGAAGCGTTTGAGGCGAGGTCGGACAGGACGGTCTTGAGGTTGTTGTGGTACGCGCTGTTCTCTGTGAAGTTGGCGCTGGTGTTGAAGCACCCGTCAAGGAAGAAGGTCGGCCGGGTCGGCACTTGAGCGCTTACGGTCATCATGGCTAGGCCGGACAGGCTTATTACAAGGATGGTGAGACATGTCAAACTAACCATCTTCGTCGCCTCCTACAATCCGGCGTACGTACGTAATTGTTATTGGTTAGTCCATATATGTTAATACATTCTAGCTTCCAACCTAGCTATATGCATATGATCGATCCTCCATAAAATGTCAACCCCAAAGCTTAGTCATTTTGATTTTTTTTTTTTTTGACGTATAAAGGCATTGTTAATTGGCTCGGACAGTACGTGCCTTTCTCTCAACTTGCATTAGTTGATCGAATCAACCATAATTATAGTGTATATATGTGATCAATGTTGAGTCTCTCTCACAATTGGGGTATATGATAGAGGAAGAGGTTGTCATAATGCTCAGTCTACGTGCGTACAACTAGATTTGTTTTTTATTTGGTGCTAAGTTCTAATTTGAAGTTGTCCGATGCTCTCCCCTTTGATTAAATCATATATAATTGATTTCTTGCGGAGATATGTAAATGATTGTCACATCTATAACCTCGTATGCATGGACTATTTTAATTATGAGTTGTACACTTTAATTAGAAGGAGTCCGAACTTACCGTGGTATTAGAGCATCCACAATTGAATTCTTGCGGAAATATGTAAACTACCTTAGCTTATCGTACCATGTAAAATTTTGTTTTATGTACTAAAATTATTTTAAATACATTATATTATAAAACTTATGTACATTTAATTAGACTTACTAACAAAATACATCATGATACCACCATTATATTTAACTCAAATTAACTTGTGATTGCCATATAAATTTTGATCATAGTATATTGTCTTATTTATAAGTTTCTCCGAATGTCAATATTTGATTTGTCTTACAAACCAACCTATAATATAAAATATAATACCGATATCCCAGAAAATCATACTTTCTTATCAAAATATAAACAAATAAATTAAATAATGATGCACTAGCAAATCATATTTTCTTTTTTTTGTCGAAGGAGAGGCGGCACTCTCCGGGCCCTCGAAGGGCGTTTTATTAAATATAAAAAAAGAGGGCTAAGTAGTCAGCACGCGGGGGATAGCCCGACCCTTTACATCGTTATTTAGCAGAAAATAAACCCCCTCAGGCGGGGCACTCAATACATGGAAAACTAAAAGAAATAAAAAAGCACTAGATGCGAGGTAATCCGCTACGGAATTCGCCTCTCGATACACATGACGGTACTGGATAGACCAGTCCCTACTAATAAAGCCTTGGCAAGACGCAACTAGGCTAAAGAGTGGGTGACTTCGTCGCACCCCCGAGTGTAGGAGATGTATAACCAATTGAGAATCCGACTCAAGACAAACATTACGAAACCCTTTGTCCCAAGCCAGCTTCAATCCGTTATACACACCCCATAACTCCGCCATCGGGACCGTACAAGCCCCGATGTTGTGGACGAATCCACCCACCCACTTACCTCTACTATCTCTGAGCACACCTCCCGCAATAGCCATGCCGTCTCGGACCGCGCCGTCCGTGTTCACCTTGATCATACCTTCATTCGGCCTATCCCAGCTAATAGCCATCGTCCTTTCCCCGCCAGTATTGCCCCTGTCGTCCAAGGATCTCGTTGCACACTCAGCTCCCATCTCGGCCATACCAACCTCCTTCGTCTTCTCCATGATGAACGAGGACTTCTTGACGACCCTAACCTCTTCATTGAAAACAATAGCATTTCTCCACTTCCATAACCACCAGATTGCTTGAACAAAAATCTCACTCCAGTCCACACCATTGAGCTGCCATTTACCAATGACATTTCTTCTAATCCAACAAGCAAAGGGATCCTGAAAAAAATCAGCATATTGATTAGTAATATCCAAATCAATCCAAATCCCCCTAACCTCAGAACAATCCCTAAACATGTGTATGAAATCCTCCTCCGCAGCTCCACACATCGGGCAACGACTATCCGTGTTGATATGTCTACGAACGCGCTCCGAGTTCGATAAGACTCCGCCTTTGAAGGCCAGCCAGCAGAAGAAACGAGCCCTTTCCGTGACCTTCAGCCTCTATAACCTTCTACAAAACGCCTCATCCGGATCCATCCTGCTGAAATCGCCTTTCACAAGCTTGTAACCCGTAGACACCGAGTAATTCCCATCAGAGCTCAACCTCCAACTGATAGTGTCTTCGTCCATGCTTTCGTCGTTCACCACACGAGCCGCAGCCAGCTGCAACAGAACCTTGGCGGGCAAGACACCGGCCAGCTTCTCCCAATCCCAACCAACATTTTCTTGCCACAAATCAGCAACGATCTCTGTGCACAGCTGCGGATCAACAGCCGCTTGAGCAACATCAAGCAACGGCACATCAAGCAGCCAAGGGTCGACCCAAAAACGAATCAACGAGCCATCCCTAAGCAACCATCTCGAGCCCTTGTTCACAACCTCGGAAGTACCCTTAATGATGCTCTTCCATATATGGGAGGCAGCAGCCGAACTCCCAAGAGCAGAATCCATATACTTCCTCTGTAACACCTCACACCACAAGCTGCCATCATCCATAGCAAACCTCCAAGCAAGCTTCCCCACAAGCGCCACATTCAACTCTCTCATAGTCTTAATACCCAAACCGCCCTGAAGCTTCGGTTTCGTAACTTCACTCCAAGCAACCTTCTGCATCCGTTTCCTATCATTACAGCTCCCCCAGATAAACCCTCTGTTTATACCATCAATCTTCCTACAAATAGTAGCAGGCAGCAAGGTAGACGACATAGGGTAAATCAGAATAGAAGTCAAGACCGAGTTAACAAGAGTAACTCTCCCCGCCAAACTAAGAGCATTCCGTTTCCAACCTGAGAGTTTAGAATTAAACTTATCAATCAAGTAAGAGAAGGTGTCCTTGTTAATCCTCTTATGAACCACAGGAAGGCCAAGATAATTGCCCAAATCCTTAGTAACTCCAAAACCGCTAACCTCCGCAAGCTTCTTCGCCACCACCGAATGAGTGTTCAAAGAGACAAAAATTAATCTTGGACTTAGCCACGCTCACTTTCTGACCCGAAGCTTTACAAAAAATGTCAATACACTTCATGATCACCCTTATTTGCTGAACCGAAGCCTCCGCAAAGAGTACAATATCATCCGCAAAAAATATATGGGAGAGACGAGGGCCATTGCGAGTAAGCTTCATAGGTTTCCATTCGCCCTCTTCCACAGCCTGAATGATGATATGACTCAGGCGCTCCACACAAAGAATGAACAAATAAGGCGAAATAGGCTCACCCTGCCGAACCCCTCTAGACGACACAAACTGACGAGTCATTTCACCATTCACCAAGACTTGCATTTTAGGCGATCTAACGCAAGCCATGACCCAACCGATCCAGGCTGCCGGCGCACCCAACTCAGCAAGAGAACTCTCAATGAAATTCCAATTTAATCTATCATAAGCCTTTTCGAGATCAAGCTTCAACGCCATCCATCCTTTCGCACCTCTCTTCCTTCGTATAGAATGAACGACTTCTTGCACTATAACAGTGTTATCGGTAATTACACGGCCCGGAATGAAACTACTCTGAGTCGGTCCTATAACCTCCGAGAGAAAGGGTTGCAACCTGTTAGCAAGAATTTTCGTAATGATCTTGTAGATGACGTTACAAAGACTAATAGGCCTGAACTGATTAATTCGCTCCGGATTACCAACTTTCGCAAGAAGCACAATGAGCGTATCATTAACTCCTTCCGGTTAAGAACTCCAGCTGAAGAAATCAAGAATAAATCTCGAAACCGAGCCCCCCACAGTCTCCCAACATCTCTGAAAAAACCCGGGCTGGAATCCATCAATTCCAGGGGCCTTGAACGGACCCATACCTTTCAAAGCTTTCCAAATCTCCTCTGTAGAAATCGGATCAGCCAAGCTCCGCAAATCACACACAAGAAAGCTGTACTCAACATTAGATATAAAACCATCAACACCCTGATCATCCCTGTACAACGTAGCAAAAAAATCAACCACAAGTTGCTCAATTTCCACTTTGTCCTCAACCCATTGGCCAGCATCGTTTCTAATGCCCTCCAACCAATTCTGTTTTCGCCGGATGATCGTAGACTTATGAAAGAACGAAGTATTGCAATCACCACACTTCAACCATTGCTCTCTCGACTTCTGAAACCAAAGAACTTCTTCTTGTTCAAGGACCAGCTCAAGCTCTTTCTATAACCTGGCCTCCAAACTAACGAGATCAACATCACCATTCAAAGCCACCGCACGCTGAACATCATCAAGATGATTTAGCAGCGATCTTTTGCGCCGATGAATGTTACCGAACACCTTCTTATTCCACTTAATAAGCTCCTCTCTAAGCAAAGCAAGCGCAGCAGGGGTATCGCCATCCCGGCTCCACTTAGTACGCAAATTCTCCTTGAAATTAGGGTGTGAGAGCCACGCCGCCTCGAAGCGGAAAGGACGTCTCGACCTATCCACCTGGCACTCGAACTGAGAGATAACAACATCGGGCAATGATCAGAGGAAAACCTCGAGAGGTGCCTCACACCCGCTTCAGGCCATAACAAACGACCTTCCATATTCATAAAAACTCTATCCAAGCGTTTGTGCACAATCAATCCCGACTGGAGCTTACGACTCCAAGTAAAAGCCTGACTTGTAAAACCCAAATCCACTAGAGAAAGCTGATTTACTAAATCATTGAAGGCAGCAGAATCCGGATGTAACCCCCTGCTCCTCCTTCGCGCTCATGATTGAATAAAATGCAGTTAAAGTCCCCGCCTATTATCACAGGACCCGACACAGAATCCACAGACGCCTTAAGCTCCACCCAAAAGGACACTCTTCTAGCCACAGTAGGCGGCCCATACACCACATACAAATGACACAACGAGCCTCCTGATGGAAACGACACATGAATAAAATTGGCGTTTCTTTCAATAACATTAAGCTAAATTTTATCCGACTTCCACAGGATCCATATGCCCCCGGCAAAACCCACAGCTTCCACACGCTCACACATGGAAAAATCAGACCGCAACATTCTGTCACAGACCCTACGAGCCCTATCACCCGAAATCCGAGTCTTGAACACAGCAAGAACATCGACATTGAAGTGCCTAACCAAGTAACGAATAGCCCTTCGAAAACCATCTTTCCCTGCACCAAAGCAATTCCACATAAGAAAATTCATGGGGAAACAATCAAAAAAGTAACTAGGAATCGAGAGAAAATCAACAATCCAAGCCCAAGCGAGCATCGTTGCTATCACCCATCGCTGTGTCGAAAGCCTCCAGGCTACCATCCTTATCCATCACAAACAGGGGATTCATGTTCACCACCGTGTTGCACGACTCCTCCTTCTCCTTTGGCCCATTACCGTCGTCACCCGGGTCATGGCTTAACTCTACACCCGAGTTCACGACCGAAGAGGTCCGAAACCCGGTACCGGTATCAACAGTCTCCTCAACCTGCCGCCTTCTCTTGCCCAAGGACAAACGGTCTGCCACCGCGACCTCTTCCTTCTTCTCGATGATCGCTGCTACAAGACCCAAATCGTTTGAAGCATGCGTCGACGCCACTCCACGCCTGCGGTACTTCCTATCTCGTTTCTTTTGAGGCTCGACTTCAAAGCTTGGCGCGTTTGATTCCTGTCCATCCGACCCGAAAACTGGGTTAACCCGCTCCGCAATACTCTTGGACCCCACTTGAATATTCTCCCCGGAGGAAACCTGCACAAAATCGTGTTTCTCATAATTCATATCTTTCCTATTATTTTTCTTTTCATATTTTCAAAATATATAACTTTATCATATAACCTAAAATCATATTTTGACATATTAATATATGGTAATTAGATAAAGAGATACGAAAATTTTTAAAAAGTAAAATTAATAAGGATATATAAGTATTAAAATATAATTAATTTATAATTAACTTAATATGAGGTGAAGCCAAAATTAACGTGGAGGCTAAAAAAGTCTCGACTTTAATATATAGTATACATAATTGCCAAATCTATAACCTCATATGCATGGACTATTTTAATTATGAGTTGTACACTTTAATCACAAGGAGTCCAGACTTATAGTGTCTAAGCAATCAGAGCATCCATAATACAGAATAGTCACATTTTTTAACAGTTAAAAAAAAAGTCAGAAAAATCAGACCACATGCATGTTCGAAAAAATTCTCTGTAAACAAACAAAATTTCTTCTTCGAGAATACCAAACTGCCGCATTCGATCTGTAACTTTTCTGATATGGAGGAGAGAATATACCAAAAAGTAACTTAAGAAATCTCCCCCCACACCCTGCATATTGGATATAGAAACTAAGTCCTTATGCCTAGGATACTACGAATAAGCATCGAGAATTCGAGACACTGCCAAGTTGTGGTGCACGAACCATCAAATGCATCTGTAAGAGTTACAGATAAAAAGTTCAATCCACGGATGAATTGCATTCTTCTTGCAGCAGCTAGTCAAAGTAGTCATCGGTATCATCAATCTTGGGATGAGGTTTGATCCTAATTCATGCGTTAATAATTTTATGACAAAATATAATGTAGAGAAGGTAGAAAGTGGTTGATCCTAATTCAGTTTTGATATTTGATGATAACTCTTTTGTTCATAGAACAAAATAGTTTTATGATCACTTGTAAGGAAAAGCTTAAGAAACAAACAGATAGCTTTTGTGCTCAGCTCACTGATTCCAAAAGATGTTACCAAGGGATCAACACAAAGATGTAAGAGTGATTTGTGGAAAAGCTAAAAGGGAACATGCACATAAGAGAATTAGTTGTCTTATTTGTCTTCGACGGAATTGTGAAGCAAAATTAGGGTTTAAGTAAGCTTTACTTTAGGATAGATTTTACTTATGGAGAGTGTTTCTTTTCAATAAATAAAATATATGTAATTTCTTTATTTTATATTTATGAATAGATTATGTCTAATCCATAAGTATAAATAGAGAATAGGTATCCCAACGAAGGCCAAATTACGACAGAAAAACGCCGATGTTTAAGGTGGGTACCTTATGTGTAGTTGCCAACATGAGGATATAGAACACCTTGTTATCAAGTGTGACCACACTTGTGACATAATTCATAAGATCAACCCAAAGACTACTCATGTCTTGTAAAGTTACAACTCCTCAAACAAATCACCAAGACAGATTATTACTGAAATCGGTTAAGTAATGGGAACGAAGGAATTTGTAGAACTAGCTTTTGCATGGTGGGGAATCTAGTACCAATTAAATAGGCTTGTATTCCGACAATCGGATAACTATTCCATGACAAACCTAGGTCAGTTTATAAAATCTCAAATCCATAACTGGACCCAAGCTAAAAAATTGACGAAACAAGAAGATGGTCAACTACAGATATGACCAAGAAGACGACGTCAACAAGGAAAAACAACCGCCTGGCAAAAACCAAGCCCGGGTTTTGCAAAACTTAACTCCGTCGGATCTAAGCTAACTAATGGTCCATAGTTGTTGGCGCGGGAATCCGTAATCCAAACGCGGAAGTGATCAAAATAATGTTGAAACAACATGGAAATTTATCAGTTTGATACATGATTGCATGCGTCGATTGCCACAAACTCGTGTAGGAAGCCACGAGATGAAACGTTGCCACAGGATCGATTCCTTTTGCCTATTGCCCTTGCATCAATCATTCTTGCACCTTAAGAGAGTGAGGCTCGCCCTTGGATTGGATTTTCAAACAGGGGTTGAAACCTTGAACAAATGGGAGAACGAGAGCCTAGAGGTTTTGGAACCTCTCGGCCACCTACGGGAACACACAAGAGAGTCACGAAATCTTAGGTTAGAATGCTCACGAAATTTGATGAAATTATGAAGATTTGTTGAACTATTTCTCATGCAAATTGACGAGAGAGAGATGGGAGACTGAGAGGTGTTGTGCGAGGGAGAGAGAGAGAGAGATTGTGTTCAAATAACACAATTCTCTCGTCAAGGCTGATGAAGAACTCGAAACTCCAAGGCAAGAAATCCGAAAACTTTGTTGGTTTATCTCCCGGGAAATCAACTAATCAAGTTAATTTCCAAGAATCAAAACTGATTTTTATTAAATGGTCAATGGGTTTAAATAGACAAAGCATGGCCAAAATTCTATCTTTCTAACAAATTGCAAAATAGAATTTTGGCAAAAGATATGGAAATAATTAAAAGATATGGAAAGATCTAGCTAAGATAAGGAAATAACAAACAAGATAACAAACTAACTAAAAGCTAACAAACTATATCTTTCCTAAGGTATGTTCGGCCAAGACTTGCTCTCCAAGGCGAGGGGTGCGTCCCATGATGAGTTGGCGCCAGGCTGGAACGCGGAGAGAGGGCAGGGCCGCGGCCAAACCGTGTGCAGGAGAGAGAGACTCACCTTGGGCCGCAAGGCATGGGAATGTCGTGTCCTTGCCGTGTGTAGGGCGTTTGCCCTTGCCTTGGGTCGTAAGTAGGGGCGCGGCACAAAGGGGAATTGCCGTGGAACAAAGGCCCAAGAGGCATGGCCTATACCTTAGAAACAAAAACATAATAAAGGTAAGTGCCCACCACCTAAGATAAGCATGACCCAAATACTAATTAGGGTCATGATAGATGAGGGTGGCCAATCGTGGCTCGTGAGACTCGACTATGGATGGAATGTATGCCAATAAGGCCTGCGTGGCTTTTCTTGGCTCAATCTCTTGTAATTGGGCCATTAAGGGGAACTCAGGCTAGGTCCTTAATTTGTTGCGGAGTCATTAGTGCAACGTCTGCATCAAGTACCAAAAATTGAAACACTAGCTTTAAGAGATGGAATTAGGATGGCCAAAGAATTGGGAATAAGGAAAATAGAAATAGAGGGCGATAACCTAGTAGTAGTTAATGTAGTTAACAAAAAAGGACAAAGCTCATGAGACATCAAAATAATAATTGTAGATATCCTAGTCTCATTAAGATGGTTCGAGACTATATGAATTTCCCATGTTAGTAGAAAATGTAATGTTGTGACCGGTAGAATTGCTAAATTGGGCCATAGCCGATATCATGAATCTTCCAGAACTTAAAGTTCTCATCCAATCGGACGCTCTAGGGCTTCCCCCTAGACGGGATCTCCTAATTTTTACCGATTAAAAAAAATAGAGAAGAGGTCTCTTTATTCTCTAAGTGCTTAATAGAAGAACTTGTGAAGCTTTGTGCATTAGAAGTCAGAGAGCGAACATGTACACTGTGAACTTTGATTGAGTTTTGTATGAAATCAAGGTATTGATATGGGTCGAGTTTATGCAAGCTGAGTTAGATAAAAGGTGTTGAACGCTTAGGGATCAAGGTTAGTTCATCTAGGAGTTGTACGTGTACATCTAGGATCGAGATTTGCGTTTGCAAGTTTGTTTCTATCTAATAAAATTTGACAAACTTGATTTGCAGTTCTTGTCTTCAAATTTACTTGCCTATTAATTCTGCTACCTAGTTCTTTGATCCCCGTGATAGAGTTTGTATTCTAACACACGTAGATCCAAGAGTAGGTTGCTCTAGCCTTGAATTCGGTGTCTCCAATTCATCAAACTATCACTCCTTCTCATTGGTCAGTATGATCAATGAACGAACCAAATGCCCGATTGGATTAAGGGGAAAAAAATCAATCTTGGACCAGATGACTTCAAAGCAATGGAAACCAACTTTTTGGTAAAGACTTTTATTAGGAATGGACTCAACTGAGAGGACAGGAGCAAAGTGTCAAACATGGCAACTATCAAGGAGATGTGGGATGCCCACGGTAGAATCTACAACAACACCACTGAGATATAAGAATCCTTGACCCTCCAAGCTAAAAGAGAGTTCTTGACCTTCACCATGCGTAACGGAGATATGGTGTCGGCGTATCAAATAAGGTTCGAGACATTGACACTCACATGTTGAGTCTTGGGATCGACAAGAAAGAAGTCACTAGAAGACTAAAGTCACCATTCTAATGGAAGGACTAACTAGTGAGTGGGAGCATGACCGCACCACATACTGTGAGAACCCTAAAAAGAGGAGGAATCTCAAGAGGAGGAATCTCAAGAAGAGCAAGGAGTTTGCTAAAGTTATGTTAGGTTTGTCAATAATCTTGCTTTCAACATATTCAGTGTTGTGCATATTTGTGACCAAGGGAACAATGGATTGGCCTCCTCATCCAAAGAGTGTCATCATGTAAAAGATACAAAGAGTGGAAAAATTGTACTTAAAGGAAAAAGGTACCACAATGTCTATGTTGTGGATACCGAATTTAATCCACTTAGGTGTTTAATTCTGGTGAACACCCACCTTCTATACAAGTTGTTTCAACAAGATCTAGTAGATGGGCTACCTTGCATACAACCAGAATTCGGAAAAGTGTGTGATGCTTGCATCATAGGAACACAATCTTGAAGTTCCTTCAAGACAGAACAAGTTGTGAGTATTTCTTTTCCTTTAGGATTGGTACTCATGGATTTGTGTGGACCAATAAGGGTAAGAAGCTTCTCTGATAGTAGAGTGTTTGTTATTACTGATGACTATGTTTGATCTACGTGTCTTAGAATGCAGGCTCTGATCCTTGAGGGATCAAAGAACTGGGTAGCGGAATTTAATTAACGAAATAAACAAGTGACTTAAAGACAACTTTCAAATCAAATTTGCGAATCTTATTAGATAAATACAAACTTATTAGAAACCCAAATATTGATTCCAGGTATAAACAACTCCTAGATTATCCAACCTTAATATGTGAGTGTCGAACGCTTTTTCATCTAACTTGATCTTCACATACTCAACCTACACACATGTTACCCGTGTGTTCTTCTCACAACACATGATCGCATAAATCTCACGCAAGTTCACAATAAAGCTCTTTGTTTTTTGTTCCAACCTAATTCCCTATTTCTACTCATTAAAAAAACAATTCTATCCATAAATATAAGATAGAAAATATACATAGATTTTATTTTATCCTAAGTCATAAATCTCGTAAAATAATCTATCCTTAACATAAGATATCTTGATACCCAGAAATATCTTCCAAACGCATACACACATGCATATAATGAGAGTTCCCTCTCTTCATGCATCCCTTCCAGCCTTCTATATATAGTTTTTAGCCTTTGCATTGATCCCTTAATATGGCCTTCTGGAATCAACGAACACATAACTATTTCATGTGTTCCTTAGGCTTTTTCAGTGGTTCATTCTTGCTTTTGTTTCCTCATTCTTTTGTTCCTAAAACACTTAGCACACTATTGAGTGTTATCATTATAAAAACTGGTTTTGGGATCAAACGTCATCACAACAAACTATTCCAGGCTCACTTGAATGATCTTTCTCAATTCCAAGGGTGAAGCTTTTTAAAAGTTTGAGTATCTCATAAAGAGGGTGGAGGTGAGCATTGGACATAAAATATCCACCATAAGAATTATGAGACAAAATATATTCAATACGAGTGACATAAATCAAAACTCAGCTGTTGATGAATACAAGTGACACAAAATCAGATGTACTCAGCCACTGCAGATTAGAACTTAGTCAATGACACAAACAACGAGATATAAGCTCGATTATGATCCCCTTTTAACCATTACACCATAGATATCAATATATCATTAAGTAAGAAGCATTAGAACTACAAGACTTTTTGCAAATTTCCGTTCTTATTAAGTAATCCCAGTTAGCCACCAAAAAGTTACAAGAAACATCAGCCAAAAGATAAATGTGGTAATGGCGTTTCAGCATAACAGTTTGAAAGAACTCGGAGTATTACCGTCGGAGAAGACTGTGGAAAAGATCCGTTGGTCAAAGTGACATGAAGCTAAGTCCTAGATCTCATTCGGATGAGAGAGCAGATCCTCGCATTTCATTTCGGCTCCAACTGAGGCCAACCGAATTAAATGTACCTGAAAATTTTCAAGCCAAACCAGATCAGGAGAAATAAATCACAAGCCAGAATATTATGTCCTAGTCTCTTGTCTCCAATTGTTTAAATTTAGTTTACTTGATGCATAAAAGAATCTACAAAAATAACATTTTCAAGGATCAAAGCTTCCATAAATATGCAATTTTGCGAAATTCCTAAGAACTCAATAAAGCAACATTATCACTAATATTATCACTCCAACCTTTTGACGCCGTTGATCCTGGCACAGCCATAAGCATGCTAAAATTGATCATGTGTTCTTATACATGATCAAAGAATCAGGAGAAATAAAAGAAGAGCAAGCTACCCAGATTGCAAAGGCATGAAAAATAGACATTGGGCTAGAGCAAGACAAGATTATTTATTGTTCGGTGGATGTAGATCGGAGGAGTCCCTTAAATAGTCAATTTACATGAGTTTTTAAGCAATTCATTATGCACAAATAGTAGCACACTAAGGCGGGCATGATTCCATATCAATTAGTTAGCATTTATTTCTCTATCTTATTTATTATGCATATCCATATTTATTCTGCTTTATCCTTTAATAGGGTAGTTACTCTAGATCTTATCTTCGTTTGGTAAAAGATATTAGTTGACTTGAGGAGCAAGCCAGTTGCCCTGAAACCCTAGTGGGCCGATCGGCCCATAGGCGCGCGTGGCTCTCCTTCGCCTGTCTCCCTTCCTCTATAAATACACATGTATTCGCTCATGTGCCTAGTAAGTTCTAAGCTATCGCTCTGCCTGGACGCCTTTATTCGACATTGCACCTATTTGACTTAAGCATCGGAGGTGGATTAGGGGTCGCCCGCCCCTAGGTCCATTGTTTTGCTGGTCATTGAAGACGAAGAGGCGCGTGGAGTGGAAGAACATTGAAGAAGGAGTTGAAACTTGTACACGGCATATTTTGTGTACTAACATTTGGCGCCGTCTGTGGGAAAAACTAGGTTTTCGACCTTCGTCTCTATTCCCCTACGAGAAACGATCCTAGAAGGCTATGGATTGTCGGTCCACGAGCCCGGATCGAGGTAGTCCCCAGGCAAACCGGCGCGACGGCCGCAGCCCCCGGGAATCGCGGATGGACGATGCCCGATCGACTTCGCCACGCGGTGCGCGACATCGGCAATCGATCCGGTACGAGACGCGGTCCGAGATTCACCAAACCACCGCCGTCACGCCAGCGCCGGGGTAGAAGCGGGGCCTATCTGTCGGGCCGTCCCCCGATCAAGCCGACCAACACGCATCAACCGCGCGGATCGCCGAGCGATCTGTCGCGAGGATGGAGCGACCCGCGGGCGCGGGTCAGGGAATCGCGGGCGCAGCTTCTTCGCAGAACCCTCCGCCCAATTCCTGTACGCAAACCGCGGGCGCGGTTTACCCCCACAGCACCTCACCCGAGTTCGCTGACCTACCCGCGGGCGCGGGTCGGGCATCCGCGGTCGCGGGTGGGCCGCTGGGGGCATCCATCGACAAAACCCTAGATAATCTGACACGTGAACCTGCGGGCGCGGTTCAGGGTCCTGCGAGCGCGGACCCATGTCATGATGAACTCGGCGCGAGTTCGGACAAGGGTTTCGGGATCGGAGCCGATCCCGATGCTTACGAGGGCTTGTCTTTGGATTTCCTCTAGAAGGTGGTCGACGTAGGATCGCAACCCCGGGATAAGTCCATCGATGAGTTGACTCAGGTCCCTGCAGGAGATGATCCCGAAAAGGTCTTTTATGTCGGAAAGGGCCTATCCGCCCAAGAGCTCTTAGACCTTACAGCCCTCCTGCAAAGGAATCGCGATGTGTTCACGTGGAGTCCTTACGAAATGCCCGGGATCAGCCCGGAGCTCGCATGTCACAAATTGAATGTGAGTCCGAGTATGAAGCCAGTGGTGCAACGAGCCCGGCGACCTCCTTTCAGCACGCCGAGGCTGTCATCGCTGAGATAAAGAAGGTGCAAGAAGCCGACGCAATTTGCGAAGTATGGTACCCGACTTGGCTGGCCAATACCGTCGTCGTCAAAAAGAAGACGGGAGATTGGAGAGTCTGCGTGGACTTCACCGATCTCAATAAGGCATGCCCTAAGGATCTCTTCCCTCTCCCGAAGATTGATCAATTGGTGGACGCCACCGCAGGGCATGAGCGGATGAGCTTTTTGGATGCCTATCGAGGGTACCATCAGATTCCGATGCACGGCGAGGATCAAGAGAAGACCGCATTCATAACTCCGCGAGGGATCTTTTGTTATAAAGTGATGCCCTTCGGGTTAAAGAATGCAGGGGCAACCTTCCAACGTCTAGTTACCAAGCTGTTCAATGAATACTTGGGAAAGACCGTTGAGGCTTACATTGACGATATGGTCGTAAAGAGTCGACGAGCGTCGACCCACCTATACGACCTGCAACAAGTCTTTGACGTCTTGCGAGCTGCCCAGATGCGGTTAAACCCTGCAAAGTGCGCCTTTGCAGTCGGATCAGGGAAATTCCTAGGACATCTAGTGACCCGAAGGGGGATTGAAGCAGGCCCAGACCAAATTCGCGCTATAAATTCCCTAGTCAGCCCTAGAAACGTGAAGGAGGTGCAGAGATTGACCGGGATGGCTGCCGCTCTTAATCGATTCATCAGCAGGTCCTCGGACAAATGCCATTCCTTCTTCAAAGCGCTGAAGAAGAAGGGCACGTTCGAGTGGGACGATGATTGCGAGCGAGATTTCCAAAAGTTAAAGGCCTACCTTCAGTCACCTCCGGTTCTCACCGTTCCGTCAAAGGGAGACGTCATTAAGGTCTACTTGGCCGTGTCATCTAGGGCAGTAAGCGCGGTGCTAGTTAAAGATATCGGGAGGGAGCAGCACCCCGTATACTATACTAGCAAAACCCTGCTCGATGCAGAGACTCGTTACTCACCTATGGAACAATTACTCTTGGCTCTGGTCACGGCTTCTCGCAAGCTGAATCACTATTTCCATGAGCACGCGATCCAAGTGGTAACCGGTTACCCTATTCGATCTCTCCTTGGCAGCTCCGACCTATCCGGCCGAATTGCGAAATGGGCTATCGAGCTTGGCCAGTATGACATCGAATACGTACATCGCACAGCTGTCAAGGGGCAAGTCCTGGTACCGCGCAGGCGATACCCGCGGTCGCGGGTGGAAATGTCGCGGTCGCGGGCTCAGGAGACGCGAGCGCGGGTTCGGGGGACGCGAGCGCGGGTTCGGGGGACGCGAGCGCGGTTCACCTTCAGAATACTTCGCCGAGGTTCTGCGTACAAACCGCGGGCGCGGGTGCGGAGGCTGCGGTCGCGGGTCATCCGAGCGGCGCTCAAAGCCCGATCTCGTACGGCTAGATCCTAGAGATAGACGGGGCAAGCAACGCACAAGGGTCAGGCGTCGGGATCGTTCTCACGTCACCAACCCAAGAAGCGTTACAATTGGCCGTGCGGCTTGACTTTGACACAACCAACAACGAGGCCGAGTACGTGGCTTTGATCCTCGGTCTCGAGACTGCAGCGAACTTAGGAGCCCAACGCTTGCTCATATTTTCCGACTCACAACTTGTCGTCAATCAAGTGCTCGGAGTCTACGAGACCAAGGGCGAAAAGTTGGCTAGGTACGCAGAGAAAGCTCGAGCCATGTTGGCGACTTTTGAGCACGTCGAGCTCGAGCAAAGATCGCGAAGGATGAACCAGGCAGCGGACGCGCTCGCCACTCTAGCATCCATGTCAGGGAAGTCGCTTGCTTCCACAATCAGAATAGAGACGTCCGGATGCCCTTTGGTGCAGGACGACGTCAGTCTAGTGATGATGGGCGAAAACCCCGCTCCGGATGAGCTCCCGGAAGGCGGAGAGGTGGAGGATTTAGGATGGCAAGAGCCCTTAATCCGCTACCTCAAGGAGAATGTACTCCCGCAAGATCCTCAGGCAGCCTGAAAGACCCGCGCAAAGGCAGGAAGATTCTGGATATCGCCGGAAGGGATCCTGTACCGAAGGTCTTTTGCTGGGCCCTATTTTAGGTGTGTCACTCCCGGAAAGGTTGAGCCCCTCCTCTATGAACTCCACGAAGGGAGCTGCGGAATCCACGCCGGCGGTCAGAGCCTGGCGGCGCGCGCTCGTACTCAGGGGTATTGGTGGCCCTACATGCAAAAGGATGCGGAAGCTTACAACCGACGGTGCGAGAAATGCTAGCAATTCGCCCGTCTAACGCATTTGCCTGCTGAAGACCTCCACACCATCACCAGCCCTTGGCCGTTCGCACAGTGGGGATTGGACATCGTCGGTCCATTCCCTAAAGCCCCCGGAAACGTGCGGTACCTCATTACCGCCACCGACTACTTTACCAAGTGGGTCGAGGCCAAGCCTTTAGCCAACATCCGCGATTCGGATACGCGCAAGTTCGTTTGGGAAAACATTATCACCCGCTTCGGGATCCCAAAGGCGCTTATATCCGATAACGGGACACAATTCAACAGCGCAAACTTCCAGGAGTATTGCAAAGGTTGGGGCATCAAGAATATCTATTCATCCGTGGGCTACCCTCAGTCGAACGGACAAGCGGAGGCAACAGACAAGATCATCGTAGACGGACTTAAGAAGCGTCTCGATCAGGCAAAGGGTCGATGGGCGGAAGAGCTTCCGGCCATCCTATGGGCGTATCGCACCACTCCCCGAAAGTCAACAGGCGAGTCGCCCTATGCAATGACTTATGGCACTGAGGCAGTCATCCCATTGGAGGTGGGACTCCCGACGTTAAGGACGGCCCTCAGTCGGGACCAGAACGACCAGGCCCTTGCAAGGAGCCTCGACTTTGCCGAGGAGCGACGGGAGGCAGCGGCGGTGCGCCTCGCAGCCTACCAAAGCGCCGCTAAACGAGTCGTCGCGCGACGAGCTCGCCTACGGAGCCTGAAAGTTGGCGAATTAGTGCTTCGGATGGTCATGGGGAGCGCGCGCGACCCCACTGACGGGAAGCTCGGGCCAACTTGGGAAGGACCATACGTAGTAGCCGCGGCCTTGAGACAAGGGGCATACGTGCTGAAGCACATGGATGGTCGACCAGTGCCGCACACATGGAATATAGCGAAATTGAGAAAGTTCTACCTATGAGAAAAGTGCAAGGTTAATCATGCTAGGACGGCGCGCCACTTTTTCGTTTTTATTTTTTGTTTGTTTCATTTCAAACGGTTTTGCTTTTTAATAAAAATCCCGGGAACTATTTTCGCATATCTTTTTGATTTCAAACGTTTTTCCTAGCATGGGGGGCCGAACACTCGACTCGGGGCCGGAATGGTGCCGTGTGCAACGCTATCACACGTGTTACGCAGGTCACACGTTATTCGCATGCGTTTGGCCAACGAATATACGAATATACGAATGTACGAATGTACGAATGTATGAATAAGGGCACCTAATCTACATGGCCACTCACCGCTTGACTCCGGTCCCTATACAAGGGATAGTGCACGGTACACGAGTATATGGGTCCCGGAGGGGGCAATTGTAGGCGGGCATGATTCCATATCAATTAGTTACCATTTATTTCTCTATCTTATTTATTATGAATATCCATATTTATTCTGCTTTATCCTTTAATAGAATAGTTATTCTAGATTAGGATAATATTTATGGAGGAGGATCTTATCTTCGTTTGGGATAAGATATTGGTTAACTTGAGGAGCAAGCCAATTGCCCTGAAACCCTAGTGGGCCGATCGACCCATAGGCGCGCGTGGCTCTCCTTCGCCTGTCTCCCTTCCTCTATAAATACACATGTATTCGCTCATGTACCTGGTAAGTTCTAAGCTATCGCTCTGCCTGGACGCCTTTATTCGACATTGCACCTATTTGACTTAAGCATCGGAGGTGGATTAGGGGTCGCCCGCCCCTAGGTCCATTGTTTTGCAGGTCATTGAAGACGAAGAGGCGCGTGGAGTGGAAGAACATTGAAGAAGGAGTTGAAACTTGTACACTGCATATTTTGTGTACTAACACTAAGTTTTTAAGCAATTCAGAGTAGAGCTCCTCATCAACAGGTAGTGTGCCCAGGGAAAAAGAATGTGGCCCGATATGAAGAATTATTTCAACTTTAGAGTTTGGATATACTTGAATAATGAAACAGGAGGAACTTCTTATTAAGAAAATGAAAGAGTACACATCAGTATTTCATCTTTCCTAAAATTCTTAGGCATATCAGTTTTGCTACTTGACTCTGAATAGAACTCACGTTTACCACATTAAGCAAGGCTTTTTCACGGCTTCTGTTTGTTTTCAAAATGTAAAAATCTCAGACTCAGTTTGGCAAAGTAATGCTTCTTCAAAAATTATGTACAAGGTATACGTACTGAGAAAGGAAAAGGCTGCATAGCCTTTATATTTAAGCAAGGCTAACAGACGAGAGAGAGACTGAAGACTTGAACTTGTGACTAATAAAAGGCAGTTTACAAATCAAACCATTACATGATAGCAAATAAATGAACAGCATAAGGCATTGCTAAGGATTTATCAATTGTCATGAAGATTTTTGCCTTTCACAATCTCTAACTCAAAGGGGAAAGCCCTAAAGCAGAAGCTTCAGCTCTTGAAACTTAAACTTCATTGATCAAGGCCACAATTTGAACACAAGCTAGCTAACCTTGTTGTTTAACAAAGTACTTGGTGAGCTGTGAGCATCATTCAATATTGAAGCCACATGTGTACTCCTTGTGGGCTAACTCACGTGCCGTCCTACCGGGGCTCCAGTTCCGTTACATCGGCCTCATTCACCGAGCGCGCCCCAAAGGTCCCTCTCGTCGTTGAGTTTTCCGATGTAGCAAAGAAAGCAGGGCGACGCGGAGCAGGGAGTGACGCCGAATTGCTGCCGAGCATGAGGACTATGGATGACATGGAAGGCCTCCCTTTCACGTCTTTTTGCACGCACAACAATGCGATGTGAATGCATCTGATCACGTCCGCCCTCGAGCACGAGCTTCCCAGAGCCGGATCCATCAGCTCCAATGGTGCTTCCTCTCTCCATTTCCTCCAAGCCTACGTAAAACCATGCAAAAAGTAATACTTACAAAGAAACTGTTGGGAAACAAAACTATCCCACGTCTGAAGTTGGGCAACAGAATTGCCTAGTATATAAGACGGTGGGTTACTCCTCCTATTGCCAATTGGTTTTAGGATGGAATCCCCCGGACTTGTATCTGGGCCACCCACACGTCTTATAGAAACGTACTCTTAACTTGGAATTAATAAGAACTCGATCACGTACATATGCAAAAAGATCCCTTGCATAGCCTGACAAATGGAAGCTGCCTACTTTCTGGCCGCTTATGATCTCCAAGACCATCACTCCGAAGCTGTACACATCCGATTTCGTTGAGAATTCTCCGCGCATAACATACTCTGGAGCCATATAGCCACTGCAGGTTCATGCCAGCCAGTCTTGTGCTCATTTGAGTGTAAGCAAAGACTTGATACTAAAAAGAAAAAAAGGAAAAAAACCAAACTCACTAAGTTCCAACGATTCTTCTGGTCTTGCCATGGGCCTCATCCACCCCAAAAATCTTAGCCATGCCAAAATCTGCAATCTTCGGAGTCAAGTCCGAATCTAATAGAACGTTATTAGGTTTGAGGTCGCGGTGTATGATTCTAAGGCGAGACTCCTCGTGCAAGTAAAGCATCCCGCGCGCAATCCCTTCTATGATTCTGTACCGACGTGGCCAGTCTAACTGCCCTTTCTTTTCAGGATCTGTGAAGGAATTACACAAAAAAAGCATGTTATCAATCCAACCGATTAGCTAGCTAGCTAGCAAGGTTAATAACATGGACTTGATGCTTGGTCAAAATTAAACTCATCTAGATTAATTGCACGTACATACCAAACAACAAGCAATCTAAGCTTTTGTTAGGCACGTATTCATACAAAAGCAGCTTCTCATCTCTATCAATGCAAAAGCCAAGTAGCCTCACAAGATTTCTGTGCTGAAGCTTGTGAACCAACAAGACTTCATTCTTAAACTCGGTTATGCCTTGGGAAGAGCCTCTAGACAATCTCTTTATAGCTACTTCTCTTCCACTTGGAAGTTTGCCCTGCAAACAAAACAAACATATATCGAATCATCAATCTAATCCGTTGTTTAACCTCAATTTGTTCTAAGAGCAACGTTCCTATACCTTATAGACACTGCCGAATCCTCCTTCGCCGAGCTTATTACAATTTGCAAAGGAGTTGGTGGCAGCTTGAAGAACAGAGAAGTCATATTGTAACGAATCCGTAACAGAGAACTCGTCCCCAGCTACATTGTCATCAACAATATATATCAAGTTGATAATCTATCAATTGGTTTAAAAAGAGCCCATAGTACTAAACGATCAGTAACCTACCACTTTGAGCATATGCAACATCATCAGTCTTCTTCGGTTTTCGCCTAATCAGAACTATACAGATGACAGCCATGGCCAGAATCGCCAACAAACCCACAAAGGATAAGATTACAACAGTCACCTTGTATGATAATAAGCCCTTCGATTCTACAACCCCACAAACAGTTTCAGCATTAAACAAATATACACAAGTACTTGTCTCTGTTCATCAAAATTTGGCATTTTAGCATATTTAACGCATCCATTGAAAGGAATACATTTTAGCAAACTTACCTTGAGGTTGAGGCATAAGTGGTGGCGGTGGCAGTGGTGGTGACGGTATAGAAGGTGGTGGTGACGGTGGAGAAACAAGACTAATGTCATAGAAAGGATACAGATCAAACCGCAGCCTACAACTCGGAATGAGCATGGAACCGCCACACTTATCGCGGGGATAAGCTTCAATCCCACTGATCAAGCACTTCTCACACTCAGTCGCGGCCAAGTCAGGAGTACACTGGACCATACTATAGATGGTCTGGAAACCCGAAAAGCTCACCTCCTTGGTCACAAACTTCTTACCCGAGCTGTCGTTGGCAGCCTCGTAAGCCATTTGAGTCATGTTTGTTGAGAAAAAACGTGCTAGGCTTTCGGGGTCAGAAATGTTTGCTGTGTTATATAACAAGATGTTGTGATCAGTTTCAGCGACCCCGAAGAAGTTTTGGTCCGAGTAGCGGACCAAGCACTCCTCGTACCAAATAACAGCGCTTGTTTTCGACGGACACTTGTTAAGTATCTCTTTTGAGGCGTTGGCGACGCATTTGCTGCACTCCGCCTTGCCTGAGAAGTCTCCTCTGCACATAAATAAGCTGTAAGCAGCACCCGGTGAGCCGTCGCCAGAGCTTGTGTTGTAGAAACCGTGGCTGTTTCTAGTGGCGTTCGAGGCGAGCCCGGATAGTAGGTGGTCTAGATTGGTTTTGAATATGGCGTTAGGGGTGAAGCTTGGTGAATTTAGGCAGGAAAAATCATTGTATGTGGGAATCGACTCGACAGTATTAGCAAGCAAGTTACAGAGCAGTAAGATTACTGTCAAGAAGATCATTTTTGATTGCAAGGCTAGGAAGCATCAGCAATTAGCTGAGGCACGCTTATTTTATAGAGCCTTATGAGATGGTTGTTGGCTGGATTGACTTGCTGGTCAATGTAAGAAGCCTTTTGTGGGTTTGTTGTAGTACAAAATGTTTTGTTGACTGATTCATACAGGGAACGTAAGAAAAGGGGTTCATTTATTAGCCATGCAATCTTGGTCAATAGAATAGTGTGCTGTCCTCTTTTATTTGTTTCTCTCGTTCTGGTGGTCAAAGGGTATAAGAGATTAGACACAGTCACACAGACAATAAATTAAAACTGACGTGTAAAGTCATCCAGAACGAGAGATTTAGACACAGAAATGCTTGACATTTGCAGGTTCCATGGCTAATCCTAATGCAAGCATATGCCCCAAGTTAGGAGCTTGAGATGGGAACAAATTGCTGTCTTTTTTGGATACTTTGGAATGGGAAATAAGTGATAAAAAGGTATACACGGAAAACAACTGCAGAGTAGTAAGTTGTATAAAAAACAAAAAAGAGGAAGAGAGCTCGATCTTTTCTCCTTCATTGCGAGTACTTTTAATAAGACAGCACTAGTTTACCGTTGGTGGGTTACCTCCAAAAGTCCTTTCTATTCCTACTAAAATTGTAGTACTACGTATTCTCCTTGCCTGATTTCTTTCTGTTAAATTGTTGCTTCGAGCAAATTGCATGAGCTGGCCTGCCAATTTGATGCTCCAGTAATGCATTCCACACAGGTAAATGTGCATCTTTTCGGTCGTTGATGTTTAAAATTCTTCCCACATAACAGAGAAAAGTGTCCAATTATGGGGTACACTGAAATGGATTTGGGTTTGTTAGAGCTGCGTTCATGGCTAGTCAGATCTTTCTAGGGCATTTTCTGGGGATCTGGGTTCAAGGGTTTTTCAGAATTTAAAAATAAAAATATGGTGTTTTGTTTAGGGTGAGCTAATTCCTACTGTTGAATTTCTTCAGGAGTTGGGTGCACTAGGGTGACTGACTTTTTCTTTTGCAGTTTTGAAATTGAGTTTTCCCTCTTTATTTCACCTACTTTTAAGATGAGCTTCAAATGGCCTATACTTCTAGTTGTAGGGTGGTGTGTCTCATCTGGTTTCAGAACACCTGTAGCTGGAATCTTCCATGGCCTTGCCTTTGATTCTCCTTGTTGAAATTTTGAATGCTCTGTTAAAGCAAAACTCCTTGCTGAAAGTGCCTAAAAATAAATGTATTCCAAAAGCAGAAAAAGCAAACCAGATTGTTACTAGATTCTTTCCTTTTTGCATAGCAGCATGGAAATTTGAATTTTGAAACCTTCTTCCTTTTGTTTCTCTCAGATGGCCTAAAGAGCTCTGAAGCTTGAAACCTGGGTTTTTCTCTTCTCACAACTTACAACTTGCTGTGTAAGGAAAAGCTTTTTCTGAGAGATGCATCTCTCTCTGTGGAAACCCATTTCTCATTATGCCTCTCTGATCCTGGACAAGAGGAGCAGATCAAAGAACGGGCAGAGCGCGTCGATTCTTGGGCGGTTGCGAGACAGCCTCAGAGAGGCACTCGAAGAAGCGTCTGAAGACGGGTCTCTTTTGAAGCTCGTCCATGATCTGGAGATATCTAATCAAGACGGTGATGATGAATTAGCTCTGGGAAGGTCAATTTCCCTTGCAAGGCTGATTGCGCAAAGGGAATTCCTCAGAGCAACCGCCTTAGCTGCTGACCGCATCTTTGAGTCAGAAACTTCCATTCCTGAGCTGCAACCTTCATTCTCAAAGTTTCTGACAATGTACCCAAAGTACAAGTCTTCTGAAAGGATTGATCAGCTGAGAGGAGAAGAATATAGGCTTCCCAAGGTATGTCTTGACTATTGTGGATTCGGGTTGTTTTCTTACCTCCAGACGCTTTCCTATTCAGATTCTTCAACGTTTAGCTTGTCCGAGATAACTGCTAATCTGAGTAACTATGCTCTCTATGGAGGCGCTGAGAAAGGCACCATTGAGCATGATCTAAAGGCTAGGGTTATGGATCATCTGAATATACCTGATAGTGAGTATGGCATAGTGTTTACAGTGAGTAGGGGCTCGGCTTTTAAATTATTGGCTGAGTCGTACCCTTTTCATATGAACAAGAAGCTGCTGACCATGTTTGATCATGAGAGCCAGTCTGTCGAATGGATGGGTCAGAAAGCGAGGGAAAAGGGGGCTAAGGTTAACAATGCATGGTTTCAGTGGCCTGCACTTAAGCTATGCTCTACTGAGTTGAGAAAGCAAATCATAAACAAGAAGAAAAAGAAAAAGAGGAAGAGCTCTGCTTCTGGTCTGTTTGTTTTTCCTGTTCAATCAAGGGTGACGGGTGCTAAGTACTCGTACCAGTGGATGGCACTTGCTCAGCAGAACAACTGGCATGTGTTGCTGGATGCTGGCTCATTGGGTCCTAAGGACATGGATTCACTCGGGTTGTCGTTCTTTCGTCCTGATTTTATTATCACTTCTTTTTACAGAGTTTTTGGTCATGACCCGACTGGGTTCGGATGTCTTCTTATCAAGAAATCCGTGATGAGTTGCCTTCAAAGCCAATCGGGGATGGCTAGGACAGGAATGGTGAAGATCATCCCGGTTTTCCCTCAGTATCTTGGCGATTCCATTGATGGCATAGATGGACTGATTAATTTTAATCATGGAGAAGCAGCTGAGTATGTAGATGAAACTCACAAGGGATCCCAGATGCCTGCATTCTCAGGTGCTTTGACAACTGCTCAAGTCCAGGATGCTTTTGAGACGGACCGCGGTTACAGCTCTATCTTTGAAGAAACCGAAAGTGTTTCTGTTGAGGAGATGATGATGAAGAGTCCTGTCCCCAGCGAGGATACAATAAGCCCATATCTGAATGATTACACTCCTGAAATTCAGACTAGCAAGAGAGAGAGTGCAATCAGAAGAGAAACAGAAGGCGGGTTCAGGCTGCTAGGAAGGCGAGGAGCTGATAAAACCGAGCCTGGCAGGAATCTGTGCTTTGAAGAAAATCAGGACAACAATAGCGAGGCTTTCGCTATAAGCTATGATGATGATGAGGATGAGGATGAGGATGATGTTGAAGAAGACAATTGTTATAGCAGCAGAGATGAAGAGTACATTGGAAATGAAGGCTCCAATAGAAGAGAGCCGCGGATAATCTGTCGCCATCTTGATCAGATAAACATGTTGGGACTAAACAAGACGACTTCAAGGCAGCGTTTCTTGGTCAACTGGCTTGTAACTTCTCTCCTGCAGCTCAAGCTGCCTTGTCCTGACACCACAAACTCTGTGGTGCCTCTGGTTCAAATCTATGGCCCTAAGATCAAGTACGAGCGTGGTGCAGCTGTGGCATTTAATGTGAGGGACAGGAATAAAGGGATGGTGAGTCCTGAAATCGTTCAAAAGCTGGCTGAAGGGCACGGGATTTTTCTCGGCGTGGGTATACTTAGTCACATCCAGGTTGTGAACAGCCCAAAGAGTCGCCATTGTGGAAGTTCGAGAGTTGAGGACTCGACAATGGCTCACGGGTGCTATGACGGCAAGGATGGTCTGTTTAGGCTTGAAGTTGTCACTTTGTCTCTCAGCTTCTTGACTAACTTTGAAGATGTGTACAAGTTGTGGGCGTTTGTTGCGAAGTTTTTCAACCCTGCATTCATCAAACAAGGCAGACTTTCCACCATTTCTGAAAGTTCAGAGATTTGACTGTCTTTGTATTCTTGGTCTGATTACAATACCAATGATTGTAATATAGTTTGAGTTTGAGTATTTTTTTTCTCTCTTTTTTAATTTTGGTGTTTTTAATTTTACCTTCTTGCAGAGATGGATCTCTTGGAATGTCTCATTGCTGATCATCTCAGAAAATGTAAGAGACATGAGACTATCTCTGCACAAACACACATCAGTCGTTTCTCTGTCTTTGTTTGGTAGACATGGAGAGATGATCTACACAGTCTACACTGGTATTTTTGTACAGAAGTTACGCATATTTTTCCAAAGCATATTTTCCCACTTGGTATGTATCATTTCTACACTGATCATCTACCATTCAAAACTTAGTCTCGAAAGTTGAATCAAAGCAATCCAGAATGGCATTCAAGTTGCTTTTTATTCATGATAATGAGACAATTGGTCTTAAAGCCTCATGTTAGTTCAAAACTTTAAGCATCATGCTGATATGTTATCCTTTCTCTTCTTTTGTGTCAGATGGGACCCAGATTATCATTTTCGTCTTTGTTTTTAATTTTACTTTGAAATAACGGGAAAGGAATCAAAGGATACCAATTCATGACCTCTTATGTCTACAATTCAACCCTTTTGCGTTGCATATTCACACCAAACAGTACAAAGAATCGGTGACTAAAGCATGTTCTTTCACCATTCTCACCAAAATCTGATAAGGCAACATCGTTACAATTTACATGACGCCACTGAACATTCTAGCAGGACCTACAATCGTACTAGTGGCTTTGTTCACATATCAAAACATACTAATTATTTTAAAAAAAGGCAGAATACATCAACAGGCCCCTATACTTACAACTTTTTCCCCTTTGACCCCTGTACAAAAACATGTTCTATTAGACCCCTGTACCGCCCCCAAATTTGTCTATTGAACATTTTTGCTGACATGGCGTCGTGCGTGATTCACAAACGAGAGTCAAGTGCGTTATTGGTGTAATATAAGCTGACATGGAAAAAACAAAAAAAATAAATGAAGTATTTTCTCCTCCCTTCTTTCTTTTCTTCTTTATTGGACCTCCGTTCTTTCTTTACTTCTTTACTTTATGCAAATCGCCGACGAGCAGAGTTACCCGATAGTGCTACAACAGAATACCAGACAGAAATCAACAAACTCCGAAATCCATGGCCGATACAAATTGGGGGTCAAAAAAGGATAGGTGAGATATGTACCGATACGAGCGTAGGTGCGGCGCTGAAACCTTGGTGTCGATGGGCCCTCAACGCCGCCTGAATTACAGGGCCAGGGCTAGCTTGTCTTCCACTTGTCGAACCAGGAGAGCTCTTGGCAACTCCGATTGCCTATGGGAAGCCCTAGATCTTCGTCCTCACAGGTGCGACGCCGCCATGGCCGATTCTCTCTCCTCGAGGTGCTCGCGCCTGAAGTCGCTCCGATTCCGGGGCGCGGAATACGCCGACGCCATTATCAACGACCGGACTTGGATTGTTCGTCAGGCCGTCGCCGTCGTTCCACGAGCCCCCTTCTCCTCACCGAGCTTTGTTTACACAAATTAGAGAAATTAGGGTTTACATTTGCCAAATTGGGGGAACGTGGGGGAGGGACGGGCGCTAAATCGAGTGGGGAAAACGGGCTATGATGTCGTCGTTGGAGGGGTACAGTTCGCCGGAATTGCGTACAGGGAAAGAGGACAATTCTGGGAAGGGAAAGAGGTGCGTACAGGGAAGGGAAGGGCTCTTTTCCTTTTTTTTTTAAACTTGTTTTCTTGTTTTATTACTCCGTGTTATTTTGCCTGCTTAGTTGTTAGTATTAGAATGCAAATTTGTAATGTTGTTTTTAATACGCTTATGTGTCAAAATGTTGGATTATCAAATTTAAAACGTGGCATGACGTGTTAAAATGGGTATTATGTGGCTGAAACGTGGCAATTATTTGGCAAAAAAAATGACATGTGTACGCGCGTGTGTTTCACGTAGTGGAGCTAATTTAATGAGGGGTTCAATAGGTCAAAGCGCGGGCGGTACAGGGGTTTAATAGAACATTTTTTTGTACAGGGGTCCAAGGGAAAAAAGTTGTAAGTACAGGGGTCTGTTGATGTATTAAGCCTTTTAAAAAAACAAAGGCAGCCAGAAAAGAGACCTATTCTTTCACACCAAATACAAAGCACGAGCTACTTGGGAAACGCACCTATGAATGAATTGTTGAAGTTGAAATGTGCTAAGACTCCATCATCTTTAACAAGAAAGCACTCTCCATTGCCAACTCCTTGCACTGCAAGTACCTGTTTTCTTCCACTATCTCCGTTGTCAAATTCAGCAGTACGGGATGCTTCGGGTCGTATATGGTCCGTTCCCGGACACGTGCAGCCCATTTTGCAGCTTCCCACACTCCAAACCTGATGGAGAAATAAGAAGGGACATAGATATAAGCATGTGCATAATATTATAGGAAAGTTCTCCAAATCAACATGTGAGTCTCAGTTTTCACTGCAAGGGAAGGGTAGTGCTCCAGGCAATGTCAATTAGACGTAAACTCAGAAGCTTCCAAAGCATCATCATTTCCCTAATATAGGAGTGAGTTGCAAAATTGTAAAAAACATTCTTTTCCAACCTCCTCTAGATAAACTTTCAGGGTCGCAAGCAAAGTTAAAAATTATCATTAATGTATCATGAGTCATGACACACAGCAGTGAAGAAAATGTATTTCCTTTCCAATTCACAAGTTGCAACCAAGTCGGGCCCTTGAGGTGAGTTTAACAAATGAACAAATCAAAGAGAAAAAGTGTTACCTAGTATTGAAAGATGAGGTTACAAGGACAGCGGGATAAAGAACATCCTTTGGAATGTTTTCATATGGAGAATATTTCCGCATGGCCTGGAAGTCTTCAACATCCGCAGGATATCCAAATTCCTCGTAGTCAGTAGGTGTGAGTGGCAATATGGGATGAAGAAGAGTGTTGACTGGATCTAGGAACGGAACCTGGACCAAAAAGGTGAAAGCATCAAGAGCATTGACACATCCCGGTTTAATTATAGAGCTCAAGCCATTATGTCACACTGATAAATTATGCAAGTGAGATGATTATATAGATTATCTTCCTATCAAGGTAAATGATGAGGATAAAAGGATTATTACCTTCAAAATTGCAGCACGAAACAACTGAGGGCACAGATTAATAGCTGAAGCAACTAAAAGGCCTCCAGCACTGTATCCCCAACCAGCAAGCTTATATTCATGTACAATTCTATTATTAACTAGAAATTTAGCACAATTAATGTAATCTTGAACAGAGTTACATTTCTTGTTACGTTTGCCATCACAGTGCCACTTTTTACCCATGCCACCTCCACCTCTACAACAGTTAAACAACAAAGGAACATAGTCTACAAGGTGCATTTAGATATTCAAGTATGATATGCTAAAATATTCAACTCACCTAACGTCAGCATATGCAAGAACCCAGCCACGATCAAGAAGGCTTTTGAGCTCACTACACCACCTTTTGTCCAATGTTTCACCATAAGCTCCGTGACCATGAAGTATTGCAGGATTATGGTTTTCTTTTCTGGACCTGTGAGAGTAGATAAGAGTCAGAGGAACCATGACACCATCTTCTGAAGGGACGTCATGACGTTCACATGCATAAAACTCAGTGAGGTCATTCCATGAACACCCAGTTTCCGAGTCTTTGTCATTAGAGTTGTCGAAGCTTATGATGTTTTCCAACTTA